>CM026557.1:4126095-5351056 GCA_015143295.1 Tetracentron sinense | reverse complement strand
CACTCCCCATCGGATTTGCAGTGTTCATGGTTCACCTGGCCACCATTCCGATCACCGGCACCGGAATCAACCCGGCGAGGAGTTTCGGAGCCGCTGTGATCTACAACAAAGAAAAGGCTTGGGATGACCAAGTAGGTTTTATTTGTCAATTAGTTAATGGGTATTAATGGATTGATTAATGGACTGATGGTGTTTCCATGTTTTTTGTTACAGTGGATATTCTGGGTTGGACCATTCATAGGTGCCGCCATTGCAGCGTTCTACCACCAGGTAATTCTGAGAGCGGCAGCCATTAAAGCCCTTGGATCCTTCAGGAGCAATCCCAACGTCTAAATGTTTCAGGAAGGATGAAGGGAGACTATGATTTTCCAGAAGAATAATAATATGGAGGAGAGAAAGTGTCTGTCTGAAGGTCTCTTTAGTCTTTTACCTCACTACCTTTCTCTCTCTCTGTATCTCCAAAGATTGAGAGAGAGAGAGAGAGGATTTTGGAGCATGGAATTGTAGATAAAAATCTCTCTGAGAGGAAGCCTTTTGTATTCCTTTTCTTCTCTCTTCTATATGTGTGTGTACTCATGATGTTTTGTTTTTTCAGCATAAAGTTAGCAAGTAGTTTGTCATAGCAGGTAGTTAATGTCTCGATTGCCCCTTATTGCTTGAAGTAGTGGTATACCCCTTATGTCTCACTTAGTTAATGTATCTATTCCCTAGTCTTATAAAATCCTATTGCTTGAATTGAAACTAGAGGAAGAAAATTCAACCCCACCTAAAATTTTACATGAAATTTCTAAGTATATCATTGATGGTTGATTGAGAGAGAAATTTCGACCCATCTAAAATTTCCATTTCTCTCTCATTTGAAGGAAAAGTAAGGTTAAAATAGAGCTAGATATTTCAAACCATCAAAATTTCTAATCTCTCTCTCTAACGTTAGATATTTCAAACCATCAAAATTTCTAATCTCTCTCTCTAACGTTTCTTGAGAAAAAGTCTCACCTAACACTTCCGTTCTCTTTGGGGGAATATTTATTTATTTATTTTATGGATCTGGGGTTACTTGAAGAGAGTTGGATCCTAATCAATCGCTATCGAACTTTTTTGAAGGCCATTTTTCTGCCATTTCCCTGGATTTTTCTTTAACCCTATGTTTGGTTGCCAAGAAAATAAGTAAAAACATGGAAAAGAAAAGAAAATGAGACAAAACTCAACTAAAAATTGTATTAGAAATTCAAATTTTTTTTTTCTTTTCCATATTTTCACCTATTTTCTCGACAACCAAACATAGCATAAAGTAAAAGTAATTGGATCTTTTTGTTTTTTTTGGTGGATGTAAAAGTAATTGATCAAATGACAAAATTATCCAAATAAATAAATAAAAACCTCAAATTTTTTACCACATGATCTTCTCTATGGCTTTTCTTTTAAGCATCTTCTTCTCCTGAACATCCTTACGGGTCAATGAAGGTAGAAAACGCTCTCCTGTTCCAACACATGTATCGTTTCTACATAGTGAGCGGCTAGATCCTTTGGGAAATTATAATTGACCAATGAAGTGTTTAATAAATATATTTGTAGTGGTAAAAATGGTTAAGGAGATGACGATGGGTTCGATTCTGTGGTGGTGATTCTCGGAAGCTTTTCTCTCTTTCATTTTTAAAAATGAATAAGGTGAGATGGGGACTTTTGAAGTAAGGAGAATAAAAAAATGTGTAGCCCATAGGTCCATGTGGCCTCCAATGAACCAAAAGTTTTGGCCTTGCACATGCTCCATATTTTATAACTTTCCGGCCATTTTTTTTATGGATTGAGTACGTAATCTTTAACTGTTGGATGTTACATTTTGGGCTTAAAATATGGGGAAGGTGGGGTTTTGTTAGTGGGTCCATTTTTGAGAGAGAGAGAGTTTCACATGTATTTCTAAAAAGTCTTTAGTCTATTGATGAAAGCAGTTGCAACTGGGTGTGTTTTTTAGGCAAGAAAGTGATGGAAAGTAAAAGAAAAATGACTTTTTTTTATCCTTGCTTGCGTTCTATTTACAAAAAACACTTCCGATCTTCTTGCACTTTCTCAATAATTACAAATTTTCTCTCAAAAACTTCTTCTATCTTTTTATGGTTATTTTGATAGATAAGTTTCTTTTCTTTCACTTACTTTCTCACCAAATGAACACACCCTAAATGGATTTTTGGGTATTTATGAAACATTAACCATCATCTCTTTCGGATTCTTAATTCATGCACCTGATTTATATGTTGAATCTCGTTTGGTAAATTCCATCATACTGTTATCATAGCTCACACCTGCAACCTAAGACTTCTCAAGAGGTCTTCCAATCCTAGTACTACTCTCAAATATGTATGATTACTGCTCTAATTCTTTTCCTCCTTCGAGAGAAAGTGACCAGACTTTTG
The DNA here is from genome assembly GCA_015143295.1 of Tetracentron sinense. NCBI lineage: Eukaryota > Viridiplantae > Streptophyta > Magnoliopsida > Trochodendrales > Trochodendraceae > Tetracentron > Tetracentron sinense. The sequence continues at coordinate 5,348,645 of CM026557.1, read as the reverse complement.
CCCTCTGTTTAGTTGCCCAAGAAAATAAGTGAAAATTGAGAAGAAGAAAAAAAAGGAAATTTGAACAAAAAACAACTAAGAAAGGTATTAAAATCCAATTTTCTTTTTTAAAAAAAATGTTTTTACCTATTTTCTCAGCATCCAAACATACCCTTGGGTGCAAGGATATGGAAAGCATTTTCAAGATATGTTCCTTTTAGAATATCTGGGAAATTTTATCCTTGGGTTTTCATTGGACATTGCTTCCCTGAGAGAAGGCCCCTTAACACCAATATTTCAAGAACATGCCTTTCCTCATCCACTTTTCATCATATGAAACGTACAATAGAAAGTGATTTGGAGTTTGGACGCAGTACTCTCAGTGGGAATAATAATTCTTTGCTCATCATATTTTCCACTATAACATAGGATATCTCACAATTTTCAAGGGCCCCTTACAGCTGTACCAAATATCTATGAGGACGGAAAGTGAAATTGAATGCACATTTGCATATCAAGGCCTGGCCCATGTTAATGAACAGGATCAGTGCACAAGCCCATGAATTGCCATGGGCCACAATCCCAAGTCAACTCTTCACTATATACGCTATGGGCCTTACAAGCCCTTTAAGCAGTCAACCCCATTCGCGTCTAGAGCTATACAGAAACCCTAGTTTGTCTAATTCATCAAACATACATTCCCCCATTTTTATGGACCCCACCGAACCATTTGGATGATAAACTTTCTCCAACTGATCCCCTATTACGGCACTACTTTGGGTTACCTAGTTTAACTCTTGATTAGGTATCTTCGATCACCCGGTCGATACGTTCTTCAATTTATATTCCATCTCATGATGGGTCAGTGAAAAAAATTCCGATTAACGCTGTCCACATATGCCACGCGAGTAAGCGTGTAAAACATGTGCCTGCTCGGATTGGTCACTATCTCCCTAAAAGCTCATCCACTAGAGAAAGGGCCAACATAAATGTTAAATGGGCCTCAACAGTTTTAGTGAGATAGGTCACTATCATCACAGAAAAGAGGAAGAGTAGGGCTGGACCGCTGGAGGAAGTATTGCTTTCAGCCTTAGAACATGCGCTTACTCCTCCTTTGCAATAATCTGTGCAAGGAGAAAATGCAGGCCATTGTAGTTACACACATCAAGATCTATTCATTATGGCCATTGTTGCTTCAACAAGCCAAGGATCCCATGTTCCCATCCTTACTTTTTCTATATGTAGAAAGATTCTTACCTCATGCATAAATGCATACACACACATGTACTAGCGAATGTGTCAAATATTGATCTTGAGTATTTGCAATTGCCTTACTTGGTTTACAAAAGAAAATCGTGGATGTAGTGACCCTAATTAATTAATTGCACTCAAGGGATAAATTAGTAATTTAAACCTTGAGGGTAGTCTAGTAATTAGTCTTGGGTGTTAGGTCATAGTGGCTAACCTTAATGAGTTAGGGTTAACCCAATGATCGAGTTAAATAAGTTTAATAATGGTTTTAACCAACGGACCTTAGTAGTGATATCTTAGTAATTCCCTAAATAAGGGTTAGTATAAATAGAACTTATAAAACCTAATTAGTCTCTCTTTTACAAAACCTTATACAATAGAATTGAGATACGTATAGTTGAGAGAAAGAGGAGAAGACGGTTGGAGGATTAGAGTTCGGTGAATGCTCATAGAGAACCGGAGTTCGAAGCTTTGGATCATCCGGGATAGCATCAAACCTGTCTAGCGATCACCTTCTTGCTTTTCTTCTCGAGATCTGGAATTAAAGGCAAATGAATATTTCTGTAGTTTAGATTTAGTAATCTTACAATGTTATTAACTAAATTATTATGGATGAAAACATGGTGAGAGATTTTGAGAGATTATTGTTGTTTTGTTTTGTGAATTTTCATATTGAATTTAATTGAGTAAATTTATCAAGTTTTGATATATGGGTCATAATTGTGTAACCGTAAGTCTGATTTTGATCTGATAGTATATCGTTTCGAAGAGCTCAAAAAGATCTACAACTTTCGTGAAGAAAGTTTTTCCAAAATTAATAGTTTGTGGGTCAAAACCTCAATCGAAAATCAAAAATGGGGAAAAAAATAATTTTTCACTCTAATTTTTCTAAGATGCTTTAATTTAAAAAAAATTGAATTTATATATGATTTGAGTGTGAGAAAATTGTTTTGTTGAGATTCTTTTATATCTCATTAGTTAATTTGTTAGATTGTTGAAAGATACCTCTAATAAACATAACTAATTAATTACCAAATAATTTGTTATTAGTTTAACTTATATCTTATTAATTAAATTGTTAAATGGTTAAAAGATATCCTAAGGAACTTAACTAATTTGTTAGTAACTTGGTTTATTGCTAGTATAAGGGTTTTACAAAACTCACTAGCATAAAAAAGGGTTTCTCCTTCAAGGACACAAGATTTTAAGGTTGAAACCATGATTCATGGTTGATCAGACAAACAACTGAATGAAATCTAAAAGTGACCTACAACAATATTCCCATGAAATAAACCTAGTTCATAGAACTACCTTCACCGGAGCAGATCAAGGAGTGGAGAGCGGAGAATGGAGCACGGGCCAGAGCAAGAAGTAGAGAGTGAAGCCGGGCGCACCAAGCAAAGAGTACGGGAGAATGGAGCACAAATAGAATGAGATAGGAAGGAGAAGAATGTGAGCAAGTGGGACTGAGAAGAGCACAAAAGAGAGAGAGAGAGAGAGAGGTTGAAAGAGATGGGAGAATTGGAGAGGTTTTAATCGGGGCTTCTCTCTTTTTTACAATTCCCCACATAATGAATTTGTCAATTAAGACCTCTCTACAAATGAATTGAATGTCACTTATTTGCTTATGAAATCACCTCTTCAATTCCATATGGAATTGGAGAATTCCATTTCCACTTTTTTTGTAATGTTCTCCAAATGATAGAATTGGATTTGTGAGACGGAATTGTCAATTTCATCCCTCAATCCCACAAATCCAAACGCAGCCTAAAAGTCAACCCCAAATCCGGCCCACGTGCAACCCTACCAATGACTACTCAAGGCTTGCTTATATTCTCACGCTCAAATTTGGACTTACAACAAACTTCACATTATTAACCTAACTAACTTTTGGTTCCTCCACTTAAGAAAAATCCAAGGTCTACTAACCTTACGCGGTATCATTCAAGGTCCCTCTTGGCACACCTCTTTAACATTTTTATCCATTCAATGTAGCATGCAATAAATGTGATTTTAGAACTTCGATCTTCTCCATGTGAAAAATAAAAACTTCTAATTCCTCAGAAAACTATTACTCCATTTTTCTCAACTCAAATGTTCTGCTCTTTGATTTGATTGATAAATAACCAATATATATATTACATTGAGAGTTTTTATATAATTAATCCTTGAATGTATGGAGCATAAATATATTTTTAGTTAGAGAATATGCATGCAATCTCTTTGGCACGAGCTTGGGATTGTAGCTCAAAAGGTTTATGCGACCTACTATAATCATTTAGTCATATAGAAGCTATTCCTGTCCGCTACATTAATTTTGTTCCACCATTTGACTCTAATCCATAAGGAAATAAGGAATGCTAGCACACTCTCACAAGTCAAGAAGTTTTTATACTCCATCTTTGATAATAAAACAAATGTTTTTGCACACAAAGTTATTTATTTTATTACCTAAAATCGGCGAGAGTATGAAAATGCGAGTATACTCATCATTCCCTAGAAGAAAAATACATACAACCACTATTTTCTCCTCGAAGGAAATGTGATGCATATGAGCTAGAGTTTGCAAGTTGCAATGGCGGGACTGAGGCCTGTCTAGACCAGCCCATGTTAAGGATGGGATTAGGATTTAGGGCCACGGTTTCAGAGGTCTGGGCTGTCACCATGTTAAGTTTTGGCCCAAAGCTGAGTTTGGGCTGGTTCAGGCTATATTGGCCCAAACTCATATAGCTGTTTCGGTAATATATATGTATTTTATTTTACATTAAATATACATTGAGGATAGCTGTATAGGTAGTAAGTGATTGACAAATATGTAGTGTTGCCTATACATTACGCGCGATTGGGCACCATGTGGAAACTGCTTGGGCTATAAAAAATTTTTAGCCATTTGGTTACGTCACCAAGCATAACAACCATTGGGGCTGTGACCCAAAAATGCCCAGATGACTAGCAATAATCTGAAGGGATTAATTTTTTGTCAGCTAAAACACAAGAAGGCCAACAAGTCTGTTTTTTTTTTTTTGGGACCCAAACACCCTTCACATGGCATTTTTTTTTTTGGGTGCAAACATGGCATTCAATCAGGAATTTCATAAGCAATACTGCCTATATATATATATATATATATAGGGATTAGTATGGCTCGGCTCGATAAAAGCTTGTTCGAGATCGTTTGCTAAGCTAAATGAACAAGCTTGAACATAGTTTTCAAGTTTGTTTAGTTTAGTTCGAACAACCATGTGCTCGGCTCATTTAAAATATTAATTATATACATATATTAAAAATTAAAAAAAAATGTGATAATATGTTTAGTATAGATACTTCATTAAAGGTTTTTTAAAAATAAAATTAATCATATTTTAACCGAGTTAGTTAAAAGCTCGAGCTCGGCTCGTGTTAGGCTCAAGCTTGGTTTGCTCATAACGAGCTGAGCTGAGCCGAGCTTGAAAACCTTTTTTAAAAAAATACACTGCTCAATAAAAGCTCGACTCATTCAGTTCGGCTCGGCTCCATACTCACCCCTATATCAAAATCCAAAACCTATTTACCAATATATATGTAAATTATATGTCGTGCATTTAAGAAAAGAGTTACCGCTTGCAAATTTCAGTCCAACTCGAGCTCAGCTCAAACTTTGAAAAATTGATTGGTCTGGGCTCAGGTTGCATTCGTGCCTGGGTTGTATTCAAGCCCAATGCAGATAACTGGATTGGGCCGGAGCTGCATTTGAACTAAACACTTGGAGTAGTGTCAATAAGAAAGATAATAAAGAGCTGTAGACTAGTTGAATCTAACGCTGTCGAAGTGGTTGAATGAGATACTTTTGTTTTCTGATACTTGAATTCCTCTTTTCAGCTCACTGTCATCGTTTGCCATTCCTTGCCATACATGTTAATTTCTCTTCTCAGCCTCCATTTCTCTCCCAAGTTTCCGTGTTTCAATGGAGTTCAACTAAATCAAACTAGAGAAGTAGAGAATCCAAAATCTTACTTGAACATTCCATTAGGTTCCGTTCTTTTGGTGAAACTATTGAAAGGACGGAACATTAATGTTTTGGAACAAGAGGCAAAAGTATGGAAAGAGAGGGGAGATAGTTTCTAACCCTTTTACTTGATGATATTTCAGATTTATTAATTAGAAGTTCCACTTATATAGAACTTAAAAAATCCAAAAAATTTGGTGGAATCGATAAGTTCCATACTTGTAGAGTTTTTTGCACTCTATGAGACGATATAGTTCTAGACATAAGGTAAAATCAAGCATAAAACAATGGAAGTTCTAGACTTTAAAAGTTTCACCAAATGAACGGGACCTTACAAACTAATATCCAATAATAGAAAAATCTCTAAAACTCTAGATGATTTGATGAACAGTCACCGACCCAAGTTGATGATAATGCTACTGGTGGGCTCCGTGGATTTCATGCAAATATAGCACTGATTGTTAGAAGAAAAAAAATAAAAATCTTAACTTTAATTTAGTTAAGCTTAGAAAAGTACAAGAAAACTCATTTTTCTTTTATTTTCTCCAAAAACCCACTCCAACAATGCTCCATATCCCCATATATGGAGATCAATCTCCAAAAACCCATTCCAACTGTGCTCGATATTTGGAGATCAATCTCCAAATTGCTGCAGTGAGACTCCATATATGGAGATAGAGAGAGAATGGAGATCAAATCTCCAAAACACTATTCATCCACATAAAAAATTCCGTTTATATCCCTTTTAGTCTTTCAATTTTTTTTAAAAATAACATTTTTGACCTTTTTAAATTTTTTAATAATAAAAAACTTTTAGTGGAGCCTAGCATATATGGAGATGACTTCTCTATTAACACTATTCATTCACACTGAATAGTGATTTAGAAAATGAATAGTGTTTTGGAGATGAGTGAGTTAAAGTAAAATACTTTTTAGTGGGACCCAACATCTCCATATATAGAGAAAATGTCATTTTGGAGATGGATTATGGAGACTTGCGTTGGAGATGCTCTTAAAGAGAGTTAAATGGGTGTTAAAATGGACACGAGGACACGGTGGTACGTTAGGGTACACTAATCATTACTCTTTTTGTGAACTTCCCTGAATCTGCTCGGGGGCTCTTTAAGACATGAATAACATATGGATTCGTTTGGCGAGAAATTAAAAGACAAGTGAGTTTTCTTGCACTTTTCTTGCGTTTGGTGTGTAAGAAACACACTTTATTTTCTTTGCGCTTTATCAAAAGTGACAAACGTTCTTCCAAAAATTTCATTCATCCTTTGATGGTTGTTATGAAAGAAAATTTAAGTTCTCTTTCTTTTCTTTTCATTTCTTTCACCCACACCCACTTTCTCATCATACGAACACACCCAAAAAGTCCTCACCCCGGATAACAAATTGACCTAAACTCCATCACACCCATTACCGACCAGTCTTCTACAAAAAATAAAAAATCATTTGGGTGTGTTGTGGTTTGGAAGAGGTTAAATTTCCCAACAACCACACCTCCCACTCAATCAAAATTCATATATTCAAGCATTTATCTATTTTCTTCAATTTTTATTATTTCTAATTTCCAATCATCAAGAAACAGAAAAACCAAAATAAGTACCCATGAAAATGAGAGAAACCCAATCTCAAGAAGACAAAAAGAGGACAGGGTTATATAGGGCCGGTAAACGCTCGCAAATAGCTTAAGCTCAAGCTCAAAATGTTTATCTAATAAACTAACCAAATTCAACTTTGACTTTTAAACTGGTTTGTTTATTGAATTGAACTCGAGGTTTAATTTTATTTTTTGATAAACGTTGCCCCATAAAGATCCTTACAAGCATAGGGTTAATGGCGAATCCTAGGCAGGATGTGCCCCTCTATACCTGGGTTATCCAATTCGGAATAGAGGAGATGTGAACACTAACCAATACCTGGGTGGACTAGCTGGGAAAAGAAGTTGGAACCGGGCTCGGGTGACTGTCTTTCCCCCCGTTAATGCCCAATTAGAGCATTTATCCGCGTGCGTGTATTAGAAGCAATTCGCCGACCCGGCCGCTCCTAGCATAATTGTCGTTCAACCACTGGGCTAATTGGGCATTGACGGGGATGACAGTGAATATTAGTCCACGTGCTACATAGAGAATACTTCCAAGCTCCACCCCATACAACTAATATTAAGGAGAGAACAGAGAGAGCATGAATCGACTTTGAGACCTCAATTTGTCCTTCAACCACTGGGCTACACCCCTAGTTCAAGTTGGGTTCATCTAAGTACATAAATTGAGTCAAGTCAAGCCAAGGCAAACCAAACTAATAATTTTGTTCACAGGCTGAACTTGAACAAGAATTATGAGAGCTGAGTTAAGCTTGAACACTCTTGTTACTTAACGAGCTGAGTGTGAACAACCTTGGGCCTGTTTGGACGTCAGGAATTGAGGGGTCGGAATTGGAATTGAGAGAGTTGAATTTCAATTCCGATGTTTGGATGTCCAAAATTGATAGGAATTACAATATCCATGGATTTGAAAATAAGTTTTTTTTTTTTGGTGAGCCCCACAGGGTTAGATTAAGTTCAATTCTTATGTTTTATTAGAATTGAAATATCCACCCAAAGGGGTCATAGGAATTGACATTTAAGCTCATCCATAGATCACGACCTCAACTACGACTCTCTTTCTATCTTCCGTCTTCTTCTCAAACCTAAACCTAACTTCATCCCTACCATGAGCGACGGCAGTAGTGACTGCTCCAGCGATCAATGGCAGCAGTGAAGGCACCAACGACGACAGTCTCTCTCTCCCTCTCTCTCTCTCTCACACACACACACACGGTTGTTCCCACAATAGAGAGGAAAAAAATTCTTATTTTCTTTCTAGGGTTGGGTAGAGGAAGAGAAATTATGCTCCATTTTGCTTTTACAGGTTGCAACGTCCTCAAATGCAGCCTCAAAATCTGCTATACATGATTGCTTTGGAGGCTAAAAACCCAATTGTTTAATGGGAACTTTTTTCACAAATAAAAAGTGTGCAGTGGAATCATGAGTCAAAGGTTTGCAGATTTTTATAGGATGTTAGAGCAATCAAGGTCTTGGATAACCAGGGTTTAAGCCCTATTTTTCCTTATTTGCAGAGATGTTAAATTAGAGGACTATTGATCCTCTACATGAAAAAAATATATATATAGAGCAGGTTAAAGCAAACCCATATGTGTGTAAGATTAGTATTCATGCTTTATTTTGAGAAGGGAGGAAGTTGTTCTTGAGCAAAGTTTACTGTCATCTAAATGGTGGAATTGAATTCAGATAATCTTTTCAGCAATTCTCACGGGTGTCAGCCAAACACTAGAATTTTAATATCTAACCATTCTAATTCATCGATATTGTAATTCTAAAGAATTGCAATATCCACGATATTGTAATTCCTACCATCCAAGCATACTACTTGGCTCGGTTAAAGACAGTGTTGTTAATAGAAGGTAAAGATCAGACCCAAGACACTCGATAGGCATATGGATTTCGAGACGTGTCCCATGTTAAGGTTTTTCTTATTAAATAAAACCCATGTGGTCTGGCGCAATCCTTAGTTTTCAAAACTCAGATTGTATTGATGTCAATAGAGAATGTTAAGGTTAATGGATCCCACTAAAGAGATGTGATCAAACTGAGACTCTTTAAGTGTTATTAAAGCTAACAACATGGTCAGGGTTGGCGACCGTTAGAACTTTGGTGTGATCCCCTTAGTCCTTGGATCTTATGATGGGTAGGGTTCCAAGGGTATATAAAGCAAAGGGGGGGGGGGGGGGGTCTCTCTTTTCTCTTACGTCATTTAGAAGCCCCATCGAATCAGACTTAAAGAGAAAAGAGAAGACTCTTCTCATTATTCTCAAGCGCCGAGAAACCCAACATCACACCGAGAAGGGAATAGAGAAATTCCAGCGAAAGGTATGAGATTACCACTTTCAATCTTTATCTGCTTTGATTATGAATTCTAGAAATTTATCGCATGGTCTAGATCTAGGATTGGAATAATACATAAGGTTTAAATTGTTTATTATTCTGAATCCCAACAATTGGTATCAAAGCGCAGGCTTGATCATATGATTAATCTTTTCTTAATAATCAATTCTAAGTGGGTTTTATTTTCGGATCAAATTAATCAATTTTTTTTATTTATTGATCTTGTGATTCGGATTTAAGGAAAAAGAGAAATAAAAATTTAAAGGTAAATTAGATAAACAAATTGATTAATTGTTTTTGGATTTGATCATTAATGTTATTGTTTTCGAAATAATTTTTAGAGTTGAATAATTTTTTTTTTTTTAAGATACGAGTGAATCAAAATTAAGGAAATCAAAAAAAAAAGGGGGGGGGGGGTTTTGGCCATTTTTGGTTGGATGGCGATTCCGCCGCCGGAAGGAACCACCGGCGGTTGGGTTTTGCTCGCCGGAGGGTGGCCGATCTTTTGGCACCGGCGGCAGTCGGTTAGGTATCCGGTAGGGCCCCCAACAAAGGGTTAACAGTATACTGTTTTAGGGTTTTAAAAAATAAAAAAATAATAATTAAAAATATATATATATTGTTCGGGTGAGAGAGACAATCTCACGAGGGTCAACCCGACCCTGTAACCCGAGCCTACACCCAATCCGAAGGTTCTAACCCGAAGCGAACCCGAATGGTATGACCCGACCCGATCCATATGGGGTATGACCCGACCCGAACGAGGTCTGACCTGACCTGAATAAAACTCGAGTCGGTTCAACCAAACTGATGGCTGAACCAGACCGAACCGAGCGGAACCAGAACCAAACCGATCTCAGACCGGACCGCGTAAGCGAGTCAGACCGCGCGCGCGTGACGGGCAAACCGCTCGTGAGATGCAAACCGAGCGTGCAGCGCACTTCCCGCCCGTGACGCGCACTGCTTGCGCGTGACATTCGCAATAAGTGTCCCATGCGCGTGACACTTCCCTAGGACACGTACTGGGAGAGTGTCTGACCTTTCCTGAGGTTTTTGAGTGTTTTGATTCCGTTTTTGGGGTCCATTTGGACTTTTGAGAAATTTAAAAGGCTGTTTTAGTGCATAGACATCATTTTCTTATGGTTTTGACATTAAATAAAGGAAGAACTTGATGCTTTTACCAAAAATTAATATCAGGAACTAAAGTTAGATCATCCTATGAGGTTTAGGTTTGATCTGTAAAGCGTTCGTTCAAATGGTCATAACCAAATTAGGTTAGATTGTCTTGCCCAAAGGTAATCGTCCTATGGAGGTTATGGTTATTCGAATTTAGTGATTTCAGTCTCTTTAAGATCGCAAGTTATAGCTAGTCTTGCCCAAAGGTGTTTAGGGATTTCATGTAGATTGAGTGGGGCAGAATGATTTGTGCATGGCGGTGAGAGAAGGATAACCCTCTTGCCCAAAGGTGTGGAAGTGTCTCAATCAATCCAATATGTGATCGATCAGTTCTGTACGCGACTATTGTCGCCAATTAGGGGGTGAATTGCATGTCGAAATCTCTTGCCTAAAGGTGTGATTAGATGATGCGCCACCTGTCCCGTAAAATAGAAGTAAGCAATCTTAAAGTAAACTACTTTAGCTATTCGGCTTAACCCCAAGACCGGATTAGAATCATAAAACTTAAATAAAGTCATGCAAGGATAAGTATAAAGTAAATTATTATAATTTGTGCAATAATTTGTTAAACATACCATAACATAGTAAAACATTGACATTTTCATATATGAATGAGTCTGTTGTTCAAAAACATTTGACTGAGATTGAGCCTATGAATGGTTCAAACTATAGTTCTTAGAAAATGCAGTTAGATATAGTTCTGGGGTGCCTTGATTACGACTTTGTTCTACTGGAGGAAAAGCCGGTTACTCCCACTGCTGAGTCTTCAGATTCAAATAAGTTCTTGCATTCGAAGTGGGAGAATGCCAATAGGATGGCCATGATAATCATTAGAGCTTCTGTTCAAGAAGCCATCAGGGGTGGTATTCCTGCTGCTGATACTGCTAAGGTTCTTCTTGAGATTATCAAGAAGTAATTTATGGAGTCTGTTAGGTCTCGTCAGTACAGTTGTTTGACTCAACTGATTTCATGGAAGTATGATGGTGCTGGAAATGTTCGGGAGCACATCTTGAAGATTTCTAAATTGATTATCTCTCTTAGAGAGCTGGAGTTAACCATTAAGGATGACCTCATAGTGCATTTGGCTGTACCTTCGCTTCCTCAATCATTTGATGCTTTTAAGGTTAATTATAGTGCCCAAGATAGGAAATGAGACCTGCATGAACTGATAGTTGTATGTGTTAGTAAGGAAGAGCGCATGAAGCGTGGAAAAGCTGAGTCTGCGAACTTGGCTGTAAATTCTGGTAGCAAGAAAAATTTTAAAAATAAAGGGTTCAAAAAACTTAATTCACAGAATTTTTGGCAAGAACAAAATTCTGGACAGAGTCGAGGACAGAGTTCAAGTCATAATTTGGGACAGAATTCAAGACATAATCAAGGACAGAGTTCGGGACATCAATTTTAGGGAAATGATAATACTGAGAAACCAGAGGAGATTGAGTGTTTCTTCTGCAAGGGGAAAGCTCACATGAAAAGAGATTGTTTCAAATATAAGGATTGGTGCATGAAGAATAAAGGAGTTCATTCATCGGCGAAGCGCCAAGGATGATGAGCTGCTGATTTTTGAGGAACTCTGCACCAACAGTATTAGAGGCTGTTAGAACTTTCTTTTAGTATTAGACTTTGTTTATGATTTTTACTATTAGATATTATTTTCATTGTGTCGTTGATTAGGCGAGATATTATTTATTTTGGATTGGATACAGTTTAGTTTTATCCTTGAGGGGAGTACACTCTCAATTAGACATATTTTTCAGCCAGTTGGTAGTAATATATTAGTGGATGATCTTTATTAGCTAACCTTAGACTCATATTTTATGTCATTCTTGTTGTGTATGTTTGTTAATTTTATTAGATTTTCTCTAGGTAATTGTGACTCTTGTGACAATTTGAATGGTAAAACTTAAAGTAGTGATTTACTTGGATCAGTGGATATATGTTAAGGTCAATGGGAGGTTTGTAAGTTATAATTTAGATATCAAGATTACCAAAAATCATATTTCTAAACGTTTGGAGTTATCTCATAGGATTTTATGTTGGTTTACAAGAGATATATCGAACTAGAAGGTTAAAAGTTATTCAGACTCTGATTTTACTTGTTTTCAGGATAGTTTGAAATTTTCATCAGATTATATGTTGTTGCATGTTTGTATTATAAACCTGTTAAGTAAAAAACTCTCCATCAAAAATTTTAAAGGACATGTCATTATTATTGAACTTTTAGAATCTTTTGATTATTTTAATTAGTGGGAATATTGTTTATTGTTTTATATTCCAGACTTTTATATGATATACATGTCATTGTTTTACACTTTCAGATATTGATATGTTATGGTTATGCAAATTAAATAATTGATGCATCATTTGATTATGATTATGATTATGTATTTGAACTGCACGTGCAAAAGGTAAAGACATCAAGTGATGGATTTCACATGACGGATGTCATTGATGTCAGGTTTGCCCGAGAGCCTCGCACAAAGCTCTCAAGTTGCTTGGCCTGAACATGGTTGGGCACCATGTTTGAGGCCTTCATTCTGGATACAAAGTGATGGATTTCATATGGCGGTTGCCGTGAAGTATCGGAATGACATGCATATGTTTAAATGCATGTAGCGTGGACAATTTTTGGACGTACACATTTTTTATCACATAAGGTTGTGTACAGTCCATATCACACCATACTTTCCTACCATAAAGAACCGCTCTGAAACATTAGTATTACTAGCTGTTTGACCATAGAGTGGCTTGCATCATAGTAATGAACACTAGTAGATGCTAAATGTTTTTATGATCACCGCTAGTGGTGCTTGTGAATCAAAGTGACAGTTAAAGAACACTTAATTCTCGACAGCAATATTTTTCAAAATTAAAAGAGTGGTCACTCATGTTTTTAAGGTTGTTCAATTCAAAGAGTCATTTTATTTTATCTAAGGATTGTTTGGACCAAGTGAGAGATTGTTAGAGTTTTTCTTATTAAATAAAAACCCATGTGGTCTGGCGTAATCCTTTGTTTTCAAAACTCGGATTGTATTGCTGTCAATAGATAATGTTAAGGTTAATGGGTCCCACTAAAGATATGTGATCAAACTGAGACTCTTTAAGTGTTATTAAAGCTAATAACATGGTCAGGGTTGACAACCGTTAGATCTTTGATGTGATCCCTCTTAGCCCTTAAATCTTATCATGGGTAGGGTTCCAAGGGTATATAAAGCAAATGGGGGGTCCCTCTTTTCTCTTACGTCATTTAGAAGCCTCATTGAATCAGACTTAAGGAGAAAAAAGAAGACTCTTCTCATCATTCTCAAGCGTCGAAAAACCCAGCATCACACCAAGAAATGAATAGGGAAATTCCAGCGAAATGTATGAGATTACCACTTTCAATCCTTATCTATTTTGATTATGAATTCTAGAAAATTTATCGCATGGTCTAGATCTAGGATTGGAATAATACATAAGGTTTAAATTGTTTATTATTCTGAATCCCAACATCCCCATCCCAATACGTGTCCTCAACATACCTCGAAAACAAAATAGCAGAATCGATAAATCCAATCCTCCAACTCCAATATCGAGAGGAATCCAACGAAATCCCAAACACTCCGAATACAAAACCTCCTCTCCTCCAGGCGGATTTTAGCAGAAAGAAATGGTGCACCCAAGAGCTGAGGCGAACGATCAAAGCCCTTTCGGTTGCTAACCCCAACCGAGTTCTACGCACGCCACTCCGTCTGTCACTCCTCCGACTACATCACCAACGCCAGAGCCCTCAAGCTCTTCACCCAATCCTGGACCCCACTTCCCCTAACTACCATCATCGCCATTGTCCACGGCTTCACCGGCGAATCAAGCTGGTTCGTCCAACTCACAGCCGTCCACCTCGCCAAATCAGGCTTCGCCACCTGTGCCATCGACCACCAAGGCCATGGATTTTCCGACGGCCTTGTCGCCCACATCCCCGATATCAACCCCGTCGTCGACGACTGCGTCACCTTCTTCGACTCCTTCCGGGCAAAACATCCTCCGTCGCTACCGTCCTTTCTCTATGCAGAGTCGCTCGACGGAGCCATCTCGTTGCTCATCCACCTCTGGCGCGGCCCGAGCCGGCCTTGGGACAGGCTCGTGCTAAACGGCGCCATGCGTGGTATAAGTGCCAAGTTCAAGCCTCCTTGGCCGTTGGAGCATTTCCTGTCATTGGTGGCCGCGGTGGTCCCCACGTGGCAAGTGGTCCCTACACGCGGGTCATTACCGAATTTGTCGTTCAAGGAGGAGTGGAAGAGACGGCTCGCCATAGCTAGCCCACGCCGCAGCATGGCTAGGCCGCGGGCTGCAACGGCTTTGGAGCTGCTAAGGGTTTCTAGAGAAGTTCAAGGGAGGTTCGAAGAGGTGGATGTGCCCTTATTGATAGTACACGGTGGGGACGACTTGGTGTGCGACCCGGCTGGCGTCGAGGAGCTGTATCGGCGCGCTGCCAGCAAGGATAAGACGATTCGGGTTTATCCGGGTATGTGGCATCAGTTGGTGGGTGAGCCTGAAGAGAACGTTGAGTTGGTTTTTGGGGAAATTGTGGACTGGCTCCGAACCCGAGTTGAGCTGGCAACAGCAGCCGGTGAAGGTGGTGGGTTGCGGACACGGGAAAGTTAGGGCACTTTGGTTCGGATTATCCGGATCGACTAGCTAACATTGGTCAAACTTACGTGGGGGAACTCAAATAACTGGGGGGGTATCCTCAAGAAGTTCTTCAAAATTTCCAAAGAAAAATACAGGAAATGCAAACCTTAAAAATTTCTGTATTCTATGATGTTTGAAATGTGTTAATGTCATGACCTAGGAAGGTGTTTGATTTCTATGGATCGGGACCTGCAGTATAGGAACCTCTTACAATACCTTTTTTTTTTATAACATACCAACCACACACACCACACAAACACTAACACACAGCCCTCCAATCTCAACTCAAGCATTTAACCACACACACTCCTCAAAAAAGAGGGGTGAAGTGGGACCGTGGAAGTCCTTGATGTAGTTTTTGTTTTTTGGGGTGTAGGCATCATTTATCTATGTTAGTATGTCAGACGTTAGCTTGGGCATTGGAGCTCTTGCAACTCATACCCTTGGGGGATTGGATCCCCCGACCTCCCTCCATGGAAGGCCACACCCCTACCACTCATGCAAGAGGCCGTGGAGAGGTGTCTTACAAGTCTCTTCACATATATAGGTAGAAATATATTTCGGATTGCATAGAAACATAATGTGGATTTTAAGAACAGTGCCTCTATCACATATTAACGTGGCTGTATCTCTTTCATAACAATCCCTTGTTTTACTTGAATTTCAGAAGAAATCGATATTATAGAAAGCGGGGCAAGCAGGCTTGCATATACTACCACCCTGCTCTAGCAAAGTGGCGCAATCACAAGCCTCATTGTCTGGACCAATGTTACCTGGTTCGGTGGTTCACTTGGTTGGAATTCGGGTTCGTGGTTCACAATTCGCCACTCTAGTGTGAGCCTGATTCGCTAGGGATAGGATGAGATTCATTTTGTGGTTGGCTCAGTTTCATGAACCAAGCCAAACCGAACCACAAATTGGTTCAGGTTCGCTCCGGTTCGCAGTTCGCTATAGGTGACAACAAACTTGGTAACCCTGGTCTGGACCACACCTTTGTTCACACGGTGCTCTAATTCTGAACAGGACTTCTTTCCAAACATGGACTCTCTAATCTCAAGAAAATTTCATGCTGCATTATTATCATATACTTGTGATAATATACTTATAATCCTCACAGATAAATAATAACCAAGATAAATAATACCCAACCCAGAGACTAGTATACACATTACAGGTATGCGTAAAGGGTAATAACAGGTGAAAAACTCGACATTTCAAATCAGATTACAACTTTTGGTTTGTGTTTCTTCTGCCTGTTGGAGCATGAAGATGAGGATCTTGAGAGTAACTTACCTGGAACCCACCTTCCAAAAAAAAAACTTCCCTGGAACCTAGTAAAATGAAATTATAGCCCAAAGAATTTTTAACCTTATCAAAGTTATTTGCTCTTTCATTGCAGCTGTTCTTTTGATAGAGAACAATCAAATAAAGAAGAAAACATGAACTTTAGTACACTGTTGACTCTATAGGACTAGGAGCAATAGAATAATAGAAGTACCATTACTAAACTAGTAAGGAAATCCATCTCTTTTTGCAGGCTATGTGCCTCTCGGAGAACATAATAGATCGAAACCTGAATGACAGAGTACTGTATAACAGCAATCTGCGCTAGAAAGTCAAAAATATACTTGCACACATAATAGAATTGAGAAAACCACCTTCCCAGTGAGAGGAAAAAAAGAGAAGAGAAGAGAAACCCAGGGGATTGTAGATCACTCCAAAGTCCAAACAGCTTCAACCTTCATATCATTTAAAGTTTATTTTCCAAGGACAAAACAGTAAAAGCACCCGTCAAGAAAATCATCTCAAATAAGTTTCCAATTAACTTCTAATGAAAATGTTTCCATAAGAATCTATCAAAATGGAAACTGATAACTTTCAATAACTGGTGAGTACTTTCACAATCCAAAGGAAGAAACAAGAATTAGAAATTTCAAGCTGTATTTTCTACCATAACATTTTGAATGTCTTCCAACCTCTCCAGGAAAAGAAATCATTAAGACTCAATTCTATTTCTCGCCATTCGTACCAGAGCTTCCAAAGCACCAACGATCCAAAATTTTTGTCCATTCTTGATGTTCCGGGAGATATCAAAGAAATCCTTGATGCTGTACAAATTTCTAAGTTTAGCAGGTCATATAGATTCCCACAATAGTGCTGATCTACTAGATCGAATTAGATTGAGAGCAGCTTTTTTTTTAGCGTCAAAGGCAACATACATAAGGCAAAAAGTCGGAACTGAAAATAAAGCTCAGTGGATAGATTGCACCCACCTTATCCTGTTTAACCGAGAACTAAGAAAGCAAGAGCTCAGAGATATACTACCAAGTTTTCTCCTTAGGATAGGAGAGGTTATCAGAAACCCTTCCGCTCGTCTCTTCCCACACCCTCAGCATATGTCCCCTGCATACGATACCAAACCTCGCTCAAATAAGAATCCAAGTCTCGCATCACCCAGAAGCAGAGCGGAAAGACCCCTTTAACCCCTATGAGAGATAGGAACTGGTTCGAGATCCAATGCACATGAGGACAATGTAGCAACAAATGGTCCACGGTCTCCTCCTCAGGCACCTAGACACGGGAAACACCTCTATGAGGACAGATATTACAAGCTAGAAAATTTGGAAGTTGAACAAAAGGGGGAATGGAGCAGGGAACCGTTTGGAAGTACAAGGTGAACAAAATTGAACGCCTCTTCCACACAGCAGGTTCCTCCATATTTAACTAATTGTCTTAAGGATTGATGCTATCAGACTCAAATGCTTCTTCCAAATGGATCCATGGCCACTTCTCATCAGATTATTGCTTTGAGATCCAGACATGCATACTCAAGATGAGGACTGGTTCGTTTGAGTAAGCTTCATAATTTAATTTGTACTAATGTATACATATGCACTCTCGCTTTAATTATCAATACCTTTTAGTGCCTTTTATGTAAGGTTCTGACGGCAAAGCAAGAAATGATGCCAAATTTCCCTCACCATAGTAAAGCTCTACATAGTATATACTTAATGAACTTATCAATCAAATAAGAATCTGGGTAGGTTAACTTCAAACACTGCGAAACTGTATCCTTTACCTGGTACCCACTCAAGCGATCAGTTTGTGGAGTATACTTATCTACCAGGAAAACTTGAAATGCATAGCCAAAAAGTATGAAGTTTTTCTCCTTGGCATGATCTGATGGGAGGTTCAACCATAGGGTCCGGTAATTGGTTCTTTCGTATAAAATTTGTATGACACATTTGGGTCTGAAAAAACTAGTTATACATTCAGCCGACCAATGATGAAAAAGGACAATTTTTGGCATAAATACTTAAATTCCAACCAAGTATCCACCGAAAACAACAGCTCTATAGAATCGAGAAGAAAAATTACTGTCCATTGTAATATCAAATTTTCAAATACAGATCCATTTTGATGCACCTTTGTTGACAGGTCTTTAGATACTTTAATTTAGGGTTGCTAAAAACAAGATCAGTGTCACTCTTCCTTTTCTTTTGCCCTAAAACATATCACTAAATTAGTATATACTATGAAGGAGATCAAATAAACTCGCTTAATAAGCTTATACAGAAACAAAATTTAATTCTTGGGTTTTAACTAAGAAATTACTCGACAAAATGAAAGAGATCCAACCATTATTACCTGAGAATGAGCTTTCGGAGATGGCACTCCTACACAATCAAATAAAAATGAGCACAATATTCCCAGAATTAGGAAATAAATAGAGGATTCTTTTTTACTTGGGGGGAATAAAATTCAAGATCGAATGGAAACATCATGAAAAGGAAAAATATAGTACAGGAAACGAAATTTCAATCCAGGCAAGCTTATCCTACATAGAAATCCATTTTTTAAGTTTTCTTCTAGTAAAATCAAGAAAATTCAAATCCCAAATGGAACATCATGTCCATTAAAAGGCTCCGTTTGTTTCGATGTAAAATAGGGGAAAACAAACGAATTTCATGGAAAATATTAATTGTCTTAAAGAAATTATGTACGAAAAATGATATTTTCCGTGAAATTCATTTGTTTTCCCCTATTTTATATCAAAACTAACGGAGCATTAAATGGAAGATTTGAAGTGAAAATTGAAATAAATTGGGGTGTGAAAAGGGAAAAAAAAACTTATTTGAAATGGATAAATTCATCATGTAAATTGCGAGAGAGGAAACTATTGCTGACTTGCGCTTTTTTGAAAACGCTTTTGAAATCCAATTAAAAAATTATATATATATATATAGGAAAATGTTAACGACCATTCAATGTGTGAAATTGTTAACTACCATCGAGACATTTTTTCATAGGGGATAGTTTATTAAATAGGAAAGAGAAAACTCAAACTGTATTTATTCTCTCCTGCATTTAATGATTGGTCTCCAATAAAAAGATTAAAGTACCCTTACCTTAAGTGGATTTTGATCATTTATACAAGGGTAAAAATGTCTTTGTGGTCATTACCAAGTTCACCCATTGAGGGGTCTTTAATATTTCCCAAAAAAAAACGATGGTCTTTATTTAATATATATATATATATATAGATGGCATTCTCGTTTATGAACCGTCCATAAGAGAGCATCACCATTCACCGATCATGTTCCCAAATTAGCTACAGTTGTTCTACAGACAATTCCCTCAGTTCATCAAATGGTTAAAATCCTTCTTGACCGGTTGCTT
Organism: Tetracentron sinense; assembly: GCA_015143295.1. NCBI lineage: Eukaryota > Viridiplantae > Streptophyta > Magnoliopsida > Trochodendrales > Trochodendraceae > Tetracentron > Tetracentron sinense. Next base: position 5,328,954 of record CM026557.1, on the reverse strand, counting down.
CTAACATACGCACAAGGTAGATAGTGGATTGGTTTCCGTTATTTGCTTATCTCATTATTTCCTTCTCATCAAATAAAGAAATTTCCGATTTTTTTATTGGTCAATAGGTTTTGAACCTAATCTAAAATTTTAATTCATATTACGAATTTAAGCGAGATTCTAGAAGAGAAGTGACTTCTTTGTGGCTTTGTCTTCTCTGAAATACTTTGATTTTTTTTATTTACACTGCTTCACTTGTGCTTCTTGATTTGCATTACTTCTTTGTATTTTTTAATATGTATTGTTTCACTTGTATTTTTTTTTTTAATCTGCACTACTTTACTTGTAATTTCTTTATTTGATCTGCACTGCTTCAATTGATGATTCCTCTTAATCTTCTTTATGGATCTATAAATCAAATCCAAATATCTAGCTTTGAATCTTATTTATAGACTTTCCAAGATAAAGATCTCAAGAGTATCACTCCAATTAGTGGTTTAAGGGATTTAGGAGACTTTGGTGGCTTAACCTATTCTCTCATGCATTGAATCAACATTTGGATTTATTGTGTTGGTGGATCAACAATTTGATGAGTGTGTGACCCATTTAGATTTGAACTTGTGTTTGGGTTTATGAGCATTCTAATTCGTTCCTAGACTCGAGCCGTACGAGGCCCATGTATTGTCATTAGGCTCAATTAAAACGAGTAAGACTTTTAAAAAAGATTTTAGGCTCTTTGTATAATTTTATGGGTATGTACAGACTTTGGTGTAAAATTGAAAATTTTTAGGCTTCTATTGATAGCACTGTTTTCATAACTGGATCGGGCATCGAACCAATAGAGTGGCCGGTTCCTAGTTCCATCGGTTCAGTCGGTCCAGTTCGACCGTGTACTTTTTGAAAAAAAAAATATTTTTTAATTTTCTCGGTTTTGATTAGTTTCGACCAATTCCCAACCAGCTTTGTCACCAGTTCTACCAATTCTGGCTAGTTCTCAAATAGTTCCAGTTTTGGAAACTGGCAAGGGAGCTGATTCCCGATTACACCGGTTCAACCAGCCGATCCGATCTGTTTTTGACAACACTGATAGATAGTCAGACCAATTCGATCCCCCGCAAACTACATCTACTATTCTTTTTAATTTTGATTAAAAACATTTTTACTCTTAAGGTTAAATTTTTTTAAAAAAATAATTAATGTTAAAGTGTTAATGAATCTTAAGCATAATTAACTAAAGATAAAAGAAAAGAAACATGTGTTGACCTAGGGTTGCGATTAAACTCCTGAATTCAATCGCTATTGAATAGATCCCAACTCCCCCACCATACTAACCGGGGATGGCCTAACAGTTTCTTTTTTATTAATGGTACACAACACACAGATCTAACAGTGCAACTTGGACCCCAAAACCAAAAAAAAAAAAAAGTCAAAACTTATAAGGAATAAGGATATACTAAATTGGAAATGAAATTAATATGATGACACATTACGGACACGTGGCTGTTTATTACTCGTTGGAATTAACAATGTCCACGTAGTGGGCACTCGGCACTCAGATCTTCACAATGGCAATATTTAAAGGTACAATGTAGAGATCTGCTACATTACGTACCGTTTTCATTTTTATTCAATTTTATATTTCGGGATCTCCAGATCCAAAAACCCTAAGAACCTAATCAGTCATCTCTCTCTCTCTGTCTCTCTGTAATCGCCACAGCAATGGCGACTCGAACTCTTATCGTTCTCTCGATTTCAGTTTTTCTGCTCTTCAATGGGTTCTGCTCAGCAGCTCTCTCGAAAGAATCATCAAAGAAAGACGAAGATCTCGACGAAGATCTCAGCTTCCTTGAAGACGAGGACGAGGTCAAATCTTCGATCGACAAGGACTCTCATCCAGATCATGATCACTTCGATGAAGACGAAGAAGATTTCGAGAATTACGATGATTTTGACGGTTTAGATTCTGATCATGAATCGTACTCGCAGCCGGAGATCGACGAGAAGGATGTTGTTGTACTAAAGGATGGAAATTTCAGTGATTTCGTGGAGAAGAATCGGTACGTGATGGTTGAATTCTATGCCCCGTGGTGCGGGCACTGTCAGTCACTCGCTCCGGAGTATGCGGCGGCTGCGACTGAGTTGAAGGGAGAGGTTGTACTCGCGAAGGTGGATGCGACGGAGGAAAATGATCTCGCTCAGAAATATGAGGTGCAAGGGTTTCCGACTGTGTATTTCTTCATCGATGGAGTTCATAAGCCTTACCCTGGCCAAAGGACCAAGTAAGATCGCAATGTCTTAATGCTGTAATGTTGAATTTGGGTTTTGACTTCTGTTTAGGGTTTCATTAACTAGCTAGGTTGAATTGCATAGCTGATGCTCAAATGGTAAGATCCTGATTCAATTTTAGCCTCGCTGATTTATGTTTATTTTGGTTATTTAATTTTCAAAGAAAAGATATGAGAAATCATTTTTTTTCCTCCGCTGTTTGAGTCTGATTATTGATTTATTATATTTTTATGTTTAGAACTGAAGCCATCTCATTTCTATTCCGTTCATGACAATTTAGGGGGGAAACTGAAAACCATGGTGGAAAGGAATTTTTTTGGCAGCATTTATTGTTTAAGTTATTTTTTTTCCCGGCATATAATATCCCGGGATTTGAGTAGACTTACATAAATTGAATATTGTTCTAAGAGTATAAGCAAGTACTTGTTATTCATGTCTGGTGAAGTTGAATGGTTTGTTTCACTTGTTTATACATGTCTGAGAGGCTTATAGCTTCTTATTCTACCCTGCAGAGATGGTATTGTTACTTGGGTTAAGAAGAAAACAGGACCTGGCATTTACAATCTAACCACCACAGAGGATGCGGAACGTATATTGACTGCTGAGAACAAAGTTGTTTTGGGCTTCCTCAACTCTTTGGTGGTACTTCCTTATACCCTCTTTAGGTTCTTCCTGTTTAAAAGTGATTTGGCTTAGGGTTGTAAGCGGATTGGATTCGGACGGAATCCAGCAGCTGATTAGATATCCAACAATTCCGGTTCGAATTCAGCAGCTGATTAGATATCCGACAATTCTGGATTCAATCCGAGAACCGTCAAACATTGAAAATCATCAATCTGAGTTTGAATCTGATATTTATTTACGATTTGAATTCAATCCGAATCCAGTCCGATTAATGTTAAATTCTTTTAAACTAAATTTTAAAACACCCTTTTAATGGCAGGACCTCTTATAATTAAAGAAAAATGAAAATATTACATTAGAACATATAAAAATGTATTTTTCTCTATACAAACCTAACAACATGTGTAAATGTCTTAAAAGGTATGCACTAAAAATTAAAAGTGTATAACCTATTGTATATAATTGAATCGGATCACCATAGATCCGGATTCTATCGGATTATAATAGGATTCAAATTCTAGACCCGTATCCAATATGAAGGATATACAATAGGATCATGATATGCTCTTATTGGATCAGATCTGGATCCTGATCCAATCCATTGACATCCCCAGTTCTACTTTTGTTATGGGTGACACTCAAAGTCAAGAATCATCAAGCTTCTCACAGTATTCCAATCTCGTGGGCTGCATATGGGTCGAATATCCCTTTTTGGTAATTGCAATCCAAGCCCGGACGACGGCCTTGACCAAGCCCCATTCAGGGCTGCCAGTAAAAAATTTCAACGGCCCCATGGTTGCTCTTATATTTCGTGAATATGATTAGTTTCTCCATTTTGCTTCTAATTTATGAGTTGAAGATGTTATTTTTGCAATCGGGTTATGTTTGATATTTTGAAATTACAATAGTATTTGATAAGTTTTGGTAACATTTTACATCTATTAATGTTGTCTTTTTGTTGAAATGGACCGGCCCAAAGTACATATTCAGACCCCATGAAACTAGCATGCTATTTTACAGACTAACTAATCCACACTCATTCTTTAAAATGCCCATGGCTCTTATCTTTTAACATTCATGGTTATTTGCATCTTCCATTGTTTTACTAGCTATAGTACTGACCAGCTTGGTATCAACTGAACAAGTTGTTCATGCAGTCAAACTCAGAAATTGAATGGCCAATTCTGAATTTTAGTTCTCGAACATTTCTTTTTTTAGACTTTAAATTACCATAACAGGTAGGCTGTGTGAAGCTCCTTCTTCATCTTAATTATTCAATAAACACATACTCTTCTTCCGTGATTATCTGTCCAATCCAACTCGGTTTCCTACTATAATTACAGGGTCCTGAGAGTGAGGAGCTTGCTGCTGCTTCAAGAGTTGAAGATGATGTCAATTTCTACCAGACTGCCTGTCCTGATGTGGCAAAGCTATTCCATATCGACCCCCAAGTTAAACGTCCTGCTTTGGTCATGCTGAAGAAGGAGGCTGAGAAATTAAGCCACTTTGGTTAGTTTTGCTCATTTAGTCTCCGTTGCCGGGGGGCTTCAGCCTTCAAATTTAAATTCGCAAAGATTTTGATTCTCAATTTTTCTTGTCTGCAGATGGTCAATTCATCAAATCTGCAATAACTGAGTTCGTATTTTCCAACAAGCTTCCTTTAGTTACCAATTTTACCAGGGAAAGTGCTCCATTGATTTTTGAAAATCCAATTAAGAAACAGGTAAGGCCATCTGCTAGTGTATTTTACCGTTACTGCTTCATAACACTGTTTTTATATTATTTTTATTTTTTGGATTGGTGGATTTTACCCTTTCTCATGGGTTTGACATGTGGGCACTTTTCTTCTCAGCTGTTGCTCTTTGCCACTTCAAATGATACAGAGAAGGTTATCCCTACGTTTCAAGAAGCCGCAAAGATTTTCAAGGGAAAGGTAACTTTAGAAATTTGTTCCCAGATTAAGTGTACTTTGATATACTCACGTCTTTCATTTTGAACATTGGTTAATAGGATCAGCTAACCACCACTTCAATCAACTTGCTCTGAAACCATTATTTAGACTGCTGAGTTTCATTTTACCAAGTCAGTGAAACTCAGTATGTGGAACATGTCAAACCGAGTTTATCAGAGTTTTGGAACTTATTTTTTACCATTTTACACTCAGTGCATCAATTTGCTATTTTGCATCATCTAAGTTGTCTTTTCACGGCCCCTTCTTCTTTGTTGCTCCTTAATGTGAACCAGAATCTGACCTCTCTCTATATTGGTGATATCCTGATTTTTAGAAACGAAACCAATACATGTCTTGTTCACTATTCATTCCATTTTCTTGGATTCATCGCAGCTTATCTTTGTCTATGTGGAAATGGACAACGAAGATGTTGGGAGACCAGTTTCAGAGTACTTTGGTGTTAGTGGAGATGCTCCCAAAGTAACTTATTTCTTCCCCCTTTCTCTAATTCTGCTATTCTTTTCATGCATTTTTGAAGTCGTTTTTAAATTACTAGCGATACAAAATGTAGGAAATATAAACTTTCTCATATTGTCCATTTATACAGGTAATTGCGTACACAGGAAATGATGATGGCAAGAAGTTCGTGTTTGATGGCAAACTGGCCTTAGACAGTATTAAGGTTGAAGTTCTTTCTATTTTTTCTTTCCACTTGTATTCTTCTAGTTTTATGTTGATTGCAAAATAATACAGAGGGATTAAAACACGTCAGTTGCTTCTTTCAATAGGCTAGGGAAATTCATGATTCATATTCCTATATTTCTGCTACTCTAATTGTATCAGTCATCTTTTAGGCTTTTGGGGAGGATTTTCTGGAAGACAAGCTTAAGCCTTTCTTTAAGTCGGATCCAATTCCTGAGACTGTAAGTTGTTTGCGTCCTTTCACTGATGATTTATTTTCCATTTCACTCCTCTTATTAAACTTCCCTTTTCCATAATGATACAGAATGACGAGGATGTGAAAATAGTTGTTGGGGATAATTTCGATGAAATTGTGTTGGATGAGTCAAAGGATGTTCTTCTTGAGGTAGTAATCCCCATCCATGGAATAAACCTAAAGCCCATTCATATCTCACCTTTCTTTCTCTCTCTCTCTGTGATTCTGATGCCTGGCTTTGAATCAGATCTATGCACCATGGTGTGGGCATTGCCAAGCACTGGAGCCGACTTACAAGAAGCTTGCCAAGCATCTGCGTGGCATTGAGTCTCTCGTCATAGCCAAGATGGATGGAACCACGAATGAGCACCCTAGGGCTAAGGTTTTATCATGAACTTCCATTCATTGTAACAGTTCATCATGCCCTAGTCAGATTGTTTCTGTCTGGTAATTGGTATATAAGAATGTTCAATTACTTGGGATTTGCCTTGATGGTTGGGCTTTTGGTTTCCGAGTTCAACCGAGATGAGTCAATGCTGATAAAACACGTGATAGTGCATATTAATTGCTATTAGAATATGTATATACTATATAGAGCCCGACTACTGAGTTGACACAGCAGATTGCAAGTTGATCGATGAGGTTACTGAGCACTGGTGTGTAACAATTTTGTCGGGTTTGAGTCACCTGAATGCTGTGTAACCAGGACAACTCCCTTTTTTTCGAGAAAAAGAAACAAACAAAGAATAATTCAAACAGGTGTTGGACTGAATTTGACATGGTTTATGCCAAAAATTTATACGATATTTTTTGTTCTGGTTTGCGTTATTATTTCTGTTATATAACTTTTATGGTTTCTATAGAAGATGGTACATAGAAAAACACTTGACTGATTTTTTTTTTTTTTGCAGAGTGATGGGTTCCCCACACTTCTCTTCTTTCCAGCAGGAAACAAGAATTTTGATCCGGTAAGTGGAGTTCAGAAGTCTAGTTTGTTGTTTTTGCTGATGCTGTTGTATTCATTTTTTATTGTTCATAAATTAGAAATGATCTTGCAATCTAAATATGATATAGATTTTCCTTATAGAAAATTTGGTTTCTGGGTTTGGCAGATCACTGTTGACACTGATCGTACCGTGGTGGCATTCTACAAATTCCTGAAGAAGCAGGCATCTATCCCTTTCAAGCTCCAGAAACCAACTTCAACTCTGAAATCTGAGGGTTCTGATGCCTCTGAGAGCCATGATAGCAGCAGTAATGACGTGAAGGACGAATTGTGAGGGTGTAATGGGTATGCTAATGTATTTATCTTTTATTTAAGAAAGGAAGGGAAGAGTTGTTACTCAGCGTGATTAGATTGAATAGAGTGACCTAGAAGGGAGACAAATCTAAAATATTTCCGGATTTTCAGCTTTCAAGTTTTGACTGGCCTTGATTCTCCCCTAAAAAAAATCCTGTGGAAGAATGCAATAAAAGTTACTTATCTTCTACTTCTGATGATTAAATATACTACCACATCTTGCAATGGTATCCGAATTCAATGGGGGATCCACTGTCAGTTTCTAATTTCTAAAAATATCTACTTGTTTACTTGTTCTAGGTCTATGATATTATAAGTATTTGATTGTGTTGCAGTTGGGGCTCACTGATATATTAAGTTGTAGTGGTGATCAGTGAGCATCCATTCATCCTTGTTTTGAACCGAGTTATTGAGTTGGGTATCCATTAATTGTTCTGGTATCATGGCAATCATAGAAAGGTGGATGTATGCACTGGAAGGAGCCTTTTGTTTCTCTGTGCAAAACAAAGGTTTTGGGGATCTGCTAGCTCCAGTGCAGGCAACTGAACTGTTGATGACTGAGTTAGGTAAAACAAATGTCCCTTCCTTTTTGTTTTTGGCCTATAGGGGGCTGATAGGGTGAGTGGATCCTACTGGCACATTCTCGGAACTTTTTTTAAATTTATCAATATATTTAGAGTTCAAATGGAATAGAAGGAGATCGAGTGTTGTAAGTAGGGGTAGTTACCGAATCATGTTGCTTGTGAACAGCTTGAGCTCTTGTTTATTTAAGAAACAAGTCAAGCCCGGACTAAAATATCTAGTTTCGTTAAATTAACAAGCCAAGTTTGAGCACGCAGGTCCTCGGATTTAACATTCTAAAATCTTAAAAATATGTTTACTTCATTTAATAAATACTAAAATTAAGTGTATTGTATTTATATTATACTAGTAAAGATTAATAGTACATAATCTATTCTACATGATAAATACTCTTTATATAATTATAAACTTATACTAAAATTTTGGTTAGCACTAATTTCTTTAGATCGGATAATAAAGTAGAATTTTCACATAATATAAAGTCTCCAATGAACACAAGCTCGATAACACTCCTAACTGGAAGTGAACTGTTTTGAATGTGGGCCACAAAGTAGGCATATATATCAAGTTAAGTTATCAACCATATTCAGACCACCGACATGGGAATAATATATGAATTTTTTACAAGTTGGAGGAAGGATCACATTTGTTTGATTGATGTAAGACGAATGATTAGGGTTGTTGGAGCGAGGCCTTCTGATCTGCCGGTTTAAAAGGTCTAAATTCAATGGCTCATATGTAGGGTATAGTAGGATTAAGAAAGAGTTCTAGGGCTCTCGCAGCTCTATCGTATAACGCGTGTATATCCCTCCTATACTCCTTCCTATTCACGTTTACCTTCAGTGACTTCAGTCCACAAAAGACAATTTGCCAGCCGAGCACTCACTCGCAAAGCATTCATTAGAGAGGGAAGAAAAACAGAGAGAAAATCTCGCTGAACCTGGAGGAGTGGCCCACATTCTTCGCGTGAGATTTTCTTCTTGTTTTTTTTGTACGTCTTGCTTCTTCGTTTTTTTTCTTCTTTTTCTTGAAACCATTTTGATCCTGCGCTTCTTTCTCCTTCACGGCATTGCTCCGATCTAGGGTTTCACATCTGAGTTTCTCGCACCTTCGCGGTGCTTTCTACGCGTCAGCGTTGGCTGTTTACGCAAAGTACCGTTTCGTTATTCTAGGGTTTCGGACCTACGTTTCTTTCGCTTCTCCCGAGGTTCCTCTTTTTTACCGCTTTCTTCCCTCCTCTTCTTACTGTTTTATGTACTTTCATTTGTTTTTAGTTAGAAGAGCTTTCAGTTGATTTGCCTCTGAAAAAAGTATTCTTAATTTGGAGTTTTTCGGCGTTTTAAACCCCAGATCTGTGTTCTCTGGACAATTGTAGTAGCCTGTTTGAAGATTGGAGTTAGCTCTGGCCATGGCGAGACTGGTTAGACTGTGTTTCTTTATGCTTATAGTGCTTCTTTTAGCAGAATTCACCATATCTGCAGGTCCCCCTGAGATCTCACCAGGTCATGCACCTGACAGCGGAGGCGATTCTTCTCCTTCTCCACAACCCCCATCTCCTGATACCGGTGCTCCTTCGTCTGAACCGTCGATCCCGTCTCCTTCACCGGGTGTTACTTCTCCTCCAACGCCTCCACCATCAGATCACGCACCTGGTTCATCTCCGACACCATCGCGTGCTCCATCTCCCTCCAATGCGAGTGACTTGAATGAACATATCAAGGGAGACGCATCAGGGTCGAAAGGCTCGTCGGACGGACTGAAAGGTGGACAGAAGGCCGGAATCGTGGTCGGAGTAATCATCGGCGCTTGTCTGATCATTGTGGGTGGGATCGTTTACAAGAAACGGCAAATCAACATCCGACGGTCGCAGTACGGACACGCAGCTAGGAGAGAGATTCTCTGAGGTGTTGTTCAGGTTCTCCTCCTTCATCTGTCTTTGATTTTTATTAATTTTAATTTTTGAGCGACTTTGGAGACGATGGTTCGATTCTTTTATTCTACGAGTTTTCCATGATTAATCGGAAAAAAAATTCAGGCATTTATATGTAATTTGCCGAAGTATATTTTAGCTTGGGACTGTATTAAGTAAGAAAGAAACTAAAGAGTCAGAACAGAGATTACAGTCTACCAAATATACTTGGTCGCATCTGTTCTCTCAAATTACAGCTGTTTCTCTGCTTTTTCTTTCTGGGTGTGAGGAGGAGGAAATATGTGGTGTAGCTGGCCATGGAGCACTGTATGGACCACAGTTGTATGTTGGGAGTCCAAGTTACGTATATATGCACTACAGCATGTCGTGTACTTGACGAGATCGAATCTCAGCCAATCGCTATTGAAATCTTACCCACAAGTCAACACGTGTCATTGATATCCTCAAAATCGTATCTTACGGTTCAATAGCCTAACATTGATTCTTAGAAAAAACTATTAACGGGTTAAAAGGTCTTAACTAGGGCCAACCCAAGCGATTTGGAGGCCTAAAGCAAAAAATTTTAACAGTTTTTTTTATTAATATTAAAAGAAAATTAACTATAAATAGGGCCTTTTTAATATCCTAAATGAGTTTTTTATTTATTTTTTAATATTCTAAATAGGGTCTTTTTAATATTATTTTTTTATTTTTTTTAATGAGGTCTAAAGCAAAGGCTTTGATGGCTTAATAGATGGATTGGCCCTTGTCTTAACCAGAGTTAAAAACATTTTTTTTAAAAAAACTACAATTAGATTATTGAATCCTAAGTTACTGAATTCTGACCATAGTTAATTGGGGTTAACAGGGACACTTGAATTCTGACCTATGGGTACAATTGAACTCTTGAGTTCAATCTTGATCGGTTGTGATTGGATCCCTTGGTAGAGACAAAATACCATTCTTTATAGATGTTCGTGACCATGACACGCACAAACTAGTGCACTTCCATACCATGATCCGACTAATCTAGGGCTGACCAAGTTTAATGAGCCAAACCTGCACTACTACCCTTGCACTGCGGTATATGTCTAAGTGGGGTGGGCCAAGGATGCAGAAGGGCAGTGATTAGCACACCCGCATTTGACTATGTAGTCAAATGCTATGGCCACGTGTCCCTTTTAACATTCTTTTAATTATAATTAAGCTTAAGAAAATTAAAATTAATTTAAAAAAAAAAAAAAACTAAGGTTAAATTGCTTAATATTAAGAGTGAGTGAATTTTATTTTATTTTGGTTGAAATGATATCATGTAACACACTCTAAATGCACACGCATAATGTGCTGTAAAAAGGGGGCATGAACAATGAGAACAGCATATTTGACTTACATAGCCTAGTGTGGCAGAGAATTGAGCATTTCCCTAACTCGAATGATCTGAAAGTTGGTGGGTTTTTTAGGACGAACAGTCCGTCAAAGAGTCTTGTCTCTGGAGTTTGGACCCATTATACTGCCTCTGTATTTTTCGTTTTGCCAGCCATATGTTCACAAGTATATTACTCCAATGTCCAGCACAAAAATCTTCGAAATAACCCTCAAATCAAAATTTGAAAATATAGCAATAGGGAGCCAGCACACCCATGATCCTCAAAATAAGACTGCTTGCAAGCATGAAGCATCAACGAAAATGTGCAGAGACCAGACTATAATATTACAACAAGCTACAATTTTCATTTGCCACAACCACACCATTTTTACCATAAGTGACCATAAACCAGCTTCTTCTTCCTTGTCTTCGCCACCCCATAATAATTTGAGACAATTCTACAGCTCATTAATGAGGACCATAGAACATGCTCTAAAGTATAATTCTTATTAATATTGGATATATTATTGATTCTTACAGCTTAATTGATAATAAGCACGTTTATTGTATAAAATAAATAAATACAAGACGTACCCACTATAATAATTTTAACTCTTTCTTCTTAGTGGGCGTTGGATTGGGAGCTCTTCATGTGTATCTAAGGATGCGTCCATTATTTTTTGAGTTTTTCAAATGGTTGCTTTGTTCTTAACTCACTTGTTACTAGTTTATCCAAGTGTGCCAAGTTCTAACGTAGATCACTCCTTATTGGTGAATTCTGTCTGATATGCTCTAATTAATTGGAAGAAGAAAAAAAATCTCACCGAATACAATAACCCTAATTACTACTTACTGGCAAGGTGTTCCCCTCTCACCACGGTGGCCTTCACCCTATATTTAGTTGCAGAGAAAATAAGTGAAAAGAAAAGAAAATTGGACAAAATACAATTAAGAGTTATATTAAAAATACAAAATTTTCTTTTCTTTTCCATATTTTCACCTATTTTCTCAGTAACCAAACATAGCTCATGGAGTTCGGAATCCCTTGGTTATGTGACAAACATGAATTCACTCGCGGTTATTAATTTAATTGCAAAAACTTCTGAAACAAAGTTGCAATAGCACCAATAAACCTCTGGCCTCTTAGGGTCCCTTTCGGTTTGAGGCAAGAAAAGAAAAGAAAATAAGATTTAAAAAAACACACGTCGTGTGTTTGGAAAAAAAAAAGTAAAAGTTATTTATTTTTTTAGATAAAAAAGTAACTTAATTGTGCCCGCTAATTATACATATCTATATGTTATAGTAACCAGTAATGTGAGATTTGGTAAAGGTAACCAATAATCTAGCCTTCAATTTTAAGAAAATATTAATTTAAGTATTAAAGTTTGTTAATGTGATACCTCTTCCGAGTTCAATGCAATTAGATAGATCAGGAATCACTAGTTCGAGGGTAGATAAATCATTTTAAAGGAAAAAAATCATCTCCTTGGTTGGGGACACGGAGAGGACGTTTTGGGCCCTTTTTCTGCCACTTGTCCCCCCTTATTGGCTTTCTTTAACTGGGGTTAAGATTCACTCACCCTTAGCGTTCACCTATCTACCCTTGTTTTTAAAAAACAAAAATTTATAGTAACAAGGGTTCACAAAATTTAACCAAATTTAACCAGAGTTCATGAGCGTGAGCAATTGAAGGGGCATTGTGAGAGCGAGGAGCAATATATAAGGTTGTGCTCACGCGTGTCCTCCCTCCATTGAATCGAATCCCGTGTCCATTGGGTACGTTTTCATCACAGAAATCTATCATTTCTAGATCTTCTGCTATTTTCTTTCTCTTCGTTGTATATGTGTTTCTCTATGTAAATCAGACTGGTTTGTTCCGTCTCTGATCTATCATTGCAACAACAGATTACCACTTACAGTAGATTAGATCTTCAATTTCAATGGGTATTTCTCTCTTTTCGTCTTGCTTGATTTGTTGTCTTTGCCTTTTATTTTCTTTCTTCATTTAAGTTATACAAAATAGTGGAATTATCTGAACTTGAGAGTTTTGTCTGGGACTGTTTTCCTCTTTTCAAGCTGTTGATCAGACACTTCATTTCATGGATCTCCGAGAGGATCTTTTCTATAATGAAAAATTCTAGTGGGTATTGCTTAATGTGAACAGATTTGATGGTTTAATTGGGTAAGGTTCTTCAGGTTTTTTTGGATGGATACTTCCTAGGTTCAATGGGTTGCAAGTTTTTCTTATTTTTTACTGTTTCTGTGATTTGTGTGTGTGTGTGTGTTTAATTTGCAGAAAATAGTTGAATTTTCTTGACTTGGGGATTGATTGCTAAGATTGTTTATTCTGTCTGTCCTCTCTGATCAAGAAAGTAATTCATGATTAGATCTTACAGGGTGTTGGCAGATTTGAAAGGATTGTCTTATTGGGTCTAAAATTTTGATGACATTGTTAAAATGGGTTTTCCTAAAATTTTCTTGCTGTTGGCTAGGTTGAATGTTTCCTCAGATTTTTTTTTGCCAAAAAATAGTTTATGCTATTCAGAAATTACAAATCTTCAATTCTGAGCTGTTTTATGAATGAAAGCATGGAAAGCCATATATATGAACCTGCAAACTCTCGTATTTCAAGTTAATCAGTGCCCCAAATAATGAATTAGTCGTTTATGCGAGATTGGGTGATTTCGAATGCAAGTTTGACACAGACATCAGATTATGGCAAACATCTACTGTTGAATATGGCTCAATCCCCAGACCAGAATAAGTTTGTTACAAGCAGGTCAATATCTGATTATGGCTGATTTTTTGAATACTTAATGTTGAAAAAAGGCATTAGTTTCTGACATCTGGCTTTATTACATTATTCTCTCAGGAACCATGGCTGAAATTATGTAACATGGTGTTGTACTTGACATACTTTTACGATTAATTTTTTATTTCTTAAAGCCCAATGCCAAAAAAAAATATCATCAACTTCAGTCACCAGGTGCCATTTTTGAATTGGAAGTTTGTTAACCTTAAAAGATAATCACACACAGATAACCTAAAATGAACCTTTATTTCCTTTTAATTATATCTTCCTTGTCTCTGTGTATGTATTTGTGCATATGTGTGTGCTTTTTGGACATGTGGGATCACACTTCTTGGTTCCTTATCAAATAGAAAAAATTCTAGGCCCTGGGTACTGGCCCTTTTCCTGGCGATGAGGCCCCCAAGTGTATAACACTGGGCTTGGGTTTTGCCCACCCGTTAACTAGAATCGGAACAAGTATAATAACGTATCAGTGTATTCTTTTGACTTTCATCTGGTACAAAACCACTCATCTTGAGCTCATTTTCATAAAGATGCAAGTTTATGCTGGAATATGTGTCCAGAAAGCTGACGACTAGATGACTTTTTTTGGGGGTAATGTGACCAACTAGATGAGACATCACATCTCTTCAACACCATAAAACCATATTTTTTAAAGACAGACTCTCTGTCTACCCAATATGTGCAACATTATATATATCAGTGTTCATGGTCAAGGTAGTCTTGCAGCCAACTTGCACGGTTATGTTGCTGCCGAAATTATTTGTTTTGGTCTCTAGCGCTATCTTAATCATTTTAATTTTATAGTTAAAATTCAGTGCAGTTGCTGTAGCATCTGCAAGAAAGCATGGAAGCCAACAGAGGCCAGGGTGGAATTCAACTCTTGCTAGCTGCGGAACAAGAAGCTCAACATATTGTCAATGGTGCCCGAAATGGTAACCAATTCATACCCTTCTAAGTTATATATTTCGATATGTGTGCACCATGTAAGCTGTATCTATATCTATATATGTATGTATACCATTGTCTGTCTCTCTGTCTGTATGTCTGTCTATCTATCTATCTATCTATCTATGTGTTTTTATTTATATGTAGTAGTGATTAACATTCTCATACAACTTTTTTTTTTATCGGTAAAGATGAGTTAATATATAAGAAGAGAAAATGACTACTAGTACACAAGACAAGAGACCCGGAAGTTACTTAGTAGTAGCCTCCAAGAATCAGAAAAACACCCCAAGACTAAATTATCATGTTGGTTGCACACTGCAAACATATTGACTTGGTTGCTGGATGAAATATTACCTTATAATGGTCCTGATTTCTGTGACTTTCTATGGGCTATTTGTATTGTCTGAATTTCCTTTTAGTAGGATGAATTTATTTTGTTTCTTACAAGAAGAAACCAAACAACTATACATTTGTATATGCTATGTTACATGGATATGGGTTATGAGTGTCAGATTTCATCATGCATACTGACTGTTGCCTGAGAAAATGAAAAAAAAAAATAACATGGGGATGATGATGAATTTCATCCAATCTTTTAAATTTTATAAGAAATTTTCAAATTGTTGAGGAAAAAAAAGAGAAATCATAGCTGTGATAGTAATGATCATCTTTTAGGGTTGATTTTCGACCTAAGAAATCTCATAGATTAGTTCCTCTAGAGGTGGGGGCCATAACTTTGCAGGGTGCCTCCGTTGTTGGCAAAACATTGGTATGCCAAAAAATGGGGCGGGAATTATTTGGGTTTAATATGGTTTAGCTTATAAATGTCTGGCACAATGGGAACATGAGAACATGTCTTTTGAATGGGTGGACCATTATTCGCCAGGTCTTTGAGTGTCTGTTGTACCATGTGGTTAGTGTATTTGGCTGATCGAGACTCGACTTTTTGAATCTGGCACCTAGACACAGCCCGGTCTGCCAGCTTTTAGTGGCTCTATGTCCGACGTGACCCGTTGGTCCTAAGCAATGTCTTTTGCGAAGCGACCTACATGTTCAAGATGTGCTTTACAGTATCTGTAGTGATAGGTCTCCTTGGGAAAAAATTGACTAATGCTTGAGATCTTCTCCCTTATTAGGAATCAAACTCCCAGGAGGCTTAATAGACACATGTTTATATATACTATTTTTTACATTTTTTTCAACTTTAGTCTGAAGGTCACTCTAAGGAGTAATCAGATAATGCCACTTATGGTTATAGGTTGTAGTTTTGGTATGTAAGACTAGAAGTGTAAATCGTCATCTCTAGCTATGGCTGTTTATCGTATTTAATTCATATGGATTTCACGTTTGCTATTAGGCCTCATGATATATCATATATGTGTAAGGCTTGAGGTTCATGATATTAGTTCTTGAAACTTTACATATAATTTCTGAGTCATGATTCCTAACTGTTTTGGTTTCTGTTTTCAGCGAAAATGGCTAGATTGAAACAGGCCAAAGATGAGGCTGAGAAGGAAATTGCCGAATACCGTGCCCATGTGGAAGCTGAGTTTCAGAAAAAACTTGCAGAGGTAAATAAATCTCAAATCAAAATCCATAGACAGGAGAGCAGTATCAGGCTGAAGCGGATTGATCCTAGAGTTCTGCAATGCATAGCTCATCCACGGTCCACCATTAATTTCATGTTTGTGTTGAGGTTCTTGGCAGGACCTGTGAACTCCAAATGTAAATTCATGGGGTCCAACATGAACCTCAATGTAGACTTGAATTGGACAGCCGTTGATCCATATGCGCCCTGCAGGCTATCAAGAATTTCTAGTTGCTATATTAACACACAATATTATGAACGCCTTCTGTATATGCTAAATGAGTACTTCTGTATCATCAAACAGAGCAGTGGTGACTCGGGTGCTAATGTGAAGCGCCTTGAGCTAGAGACTGAGGCAAAGATTCATCACCTGAAAACAGAGGCTGCAAGGATATCACATGATGTTGTTCACATGCTTCTGAAGCATGTGACGACTGTGAAGAACTAATCTTTCTTTGTTGGGTAAAGTGGTATTTCTGAGACAGGCTACTGGACTCTATATCATGACTCAGGTTTTTGTACTAGAAGTTGGAATTCCTGATTGATAAGAATATAATGCTTGTTTGGTCCCCTGATTCATGTACATTGCTTGTATTGGTTGATTGGTCCTGTACTAGATCAAATAAATTACTCAATATGTGCTCTCATGTCACTGTTTAATATATATACCATCTTTCTATTAGGCCAGTTAATTTGCTGAAGATACACTATGGAACAGCTTATCTTTTATACCTATAGATCCCGATGTTTGAGAAGTTGGAGAGTGACCTTGAACTTGATATTTGCACTGACGAGGAAAAATAAGCGCCCAGGCCCCACTAGATATCCAACTGAGCCTGATCAAATTGAGGGTTTTTGTTCTTCCCCAAGTATTGCAAGGGTGATTCGGATGTTGAAACCCAGCTTCAGATGGCATCCATTTATTTTGAGTCATGATTTGAGTTAAACTTTGATTTTGATCCAGATTTTTTTGAGGGGGGTAAACTTTGACTTTTTTTTGGTAAACAATTTTGGTCCAGATTTTGCTCAAGAGCTAAGAGTGGTCCTGTGAACCACTTTGTTGGATCTGTAGTGAGCATCTCTTGGACCTTAGATCCAACAGTGTGGACCTAAGTACCACCTGTGCTCTCAGAAAAAAATAAAAATAAACTTAGGTCATTACTGAAGTCTGAAGTGTCTTTGGATTCTCAGTTCTACGATCAATCTGAGGAAAAATAGTATTTCATCGTGAGTTCAGGACTTGTATGATACATGTAACCGTGCTCATCCATCTGGGCCTTCTAATCATAGTTACCAAGTCGGGTGATTAGTTATCAAGTTGGGGTTCGGGAATAATTCGTCTAAGAAAAAAATCGCCAAAATTTGAAAAATTAGGAAATAAATTGAAAAAATGTCAGGTAAAAAATGAAAAAATATAAAATAAAATTACTAATAATGAACGTTATAAACAAATAATTCATATACAAGATATTTATTTGGGATTTTTTCAAAAGGATCACAAATAATTCGTGTTTAATTCGTAACCTTTTGAAAAAGTTGTTATTTTTACAAAAATCGTGAATATTTCATGAATAAGTCGGGTATTATTCAGGATTTTTTGAAAAAAATCGGAGAACTTGGTATCTATGCTTCTAATCAAAGCCCCAATCTGAAACCACCGTAGTCTCGGAGTCAGCCTCAACTAGCTGCTTAACTATATTCATGCGGATGGTCGTTTTCAATATCCCTGTAAAGGAGTCCATTTTATAAGAATTTGGGCAACAGATCTACAAGGGTCATATTGTTGGGAAGTGATTTGGTGGAAGTTTGTTGGAAAGTCAAGCAAAGCAGTAATTGCTCCGGGCAGTGAAAAAGGACATGTTGCAGGCTCTAAAATGACAAGAGGAAGGCAAAAAAAATGACATGAATAGAGTGGTATGGGAGATTTGATAATACACTATTTAATTGAAAGTATACCCTTTAATAAAACATGTTGACAAAACAAGATTCGTTATGCCAACCTTGGGATAAGGCATTGATGACGATAACAGTATGTGTTTCATGCCCATCATCGTAACAGAACGTGTGATTTATCAGTAGCCTATGAAGTTCTGTTAACCCAAAATCATTTGATACATTTAAGGTATGCGGTATATGTAAGATCAATTGGCGAGCTTGGTTCTGCATTCTGGTAGCGAATTTTGAATCTGTTATTAATGGAGAATTACAATGTAACATATATATCAACCGAAAAACATATACATTACAGCTTACATGCAGGCTGCAGCAGCTCCCATAGACACACACCAGATATTCCCACTGGTTACCTTGTATTCAAATGGGCTGCGGAGGATTTTAATCGACAGATCTTACTCTTCTGCCGGTGGGTCCACCCAGCGGCCATGATCTTTTATCAGCTGAATCAACGCATCAGTGGCACACTCCATATCAATTCCTCGCTTCACCACCGTCTGAAACACAATGAAAGAATTTAGAGTTATATAACCAATATAAGGTAATAATTTCCATTACCCCATAACTGATGTCTTAAAATCATCTCAATGTCTATGTACAACTAAAATGGCCATGAAAACGATACGGTGAATGCAAAGAAACAGTGAGGAAGGTCAAAGCCATCAAGCGAGAATGGTCACAGTTTAAAACTCAATCAAATACTTACAAATTTATCAACTTAGATCCATCGACAACTAGGGTCAAGGGGTATCTCGGATTTCATAAATCCCAACCAAAACTATATATTCAGCACTTGGAATAATTGACTACAGGTTATAAGACTTTAAAACTTAGAACTCGGTGACGGCCCAAGTCTGCATTGACAGGTGCTCCTCGAGTTTCAAAGACATGGTTCAAGATTCAAAGTCCAAGGAACTACTAGTTAGTGATAGCAGAAAAGAGAGTCCAAAATGCAAAGGGTGGTTTTGCATGAGAAAAATTATTAGATCTGTAACTGACAATGGCTCCCATGGAAATGTGGAAAAATATCTTGGATTGAGAGTTTGTTAGCGGTCGAAGTGATCTTCCTATTGCAATTTAGTTCTGGTGTAATACAATGTTGTCAACAGATCAATAAAAGCAAGATATATTTCCTTCTTGCATTAACTTTGCAAGATGCAGAAATTCTCAAAATAAACAGAACCCTCAATCATGTCACAGCAGGAATGAAATATATACCTTCCCTACGTAAAGGTCAATCTTTCCAGGAGCACCACCTACATACCCAAAATCTGCATCAGCCATCTCTCCCGGCCCATTCACAATGCAACCCATGATTGCGATCTGTCATCCAAAAAAGGGCAGCACTGTTTATGTTTGCATAAAAGAAACACAGGTTGCATCATTGTCTTCTGATCACAGTTTACAAGAGGATTCGAGCATTACTGAAACACCAGGCAAGTGTAATGTTTTCTCTCGTATTTGAGCACTAATTTCTTGGAGGTCAAACAATGTCCGGCCACAAGATGGGCATGAGACATACTCCTGCATTTTATGATTCAAGAAACACCATAATTAATACAATAATAAACTAACATCAAAGCCAGTAATCAAAGGTAATTCATTTTTCTTCTTTCTTGCTTACCGTCTTCGTATTCCGCATTCTGCAACCTTGTAGTAAATTGAAGGATGTATTCCTTAGAAAATCAAAATCCTGGTCTGGGGCTTCTAACAGAACTCCATCTCCAAGTCCATCAACTAGAAGGGCTCCAGCATTGGTACCAGCACCAATGACTAAGTCGTCTCTGCAAATAACAGGAACAGTATAAGCCAAAAAGATCTTCTCATGGAAATGCTCATAACTTGCCACCTCAATGATCAACGAGTTGTGGGGATTCCACAATTACCTGTGAGTCCCTTTGGGAAATTGTATGTGGTGAATTACTGGGAAGTTCAAAGCATTGTCTGCTAAATACTCAAATAGCCTGCACCCAAATAAAATGTTCAGATTTACAGGACCAGGAAAGATGTGCATAAGGCAGTAAAACTATCCTAACGTATTATTATGGCACAGAACCTTTGCAACATCAAATTATAGAATATAGACCTCGAAGAGCAGACAGAACTATTAAGTAGGCAATATCCATATATCATTTATTCGTCTATTTGTAATAGCAGAGTATAGAGTCAATAAGATCGTTACCTCCTTGCTGCATGTACTCTGCTGATTTTATCTTCAGTAAACGGTAGGTTATGTAAGAGCATTGTCGCATCAACATCTTTGAGGATGTCAAGCTCTTTGTAGGGTTCATCACCACGGACGGATACAGCTAATCGCGTGCCTGTGAGGAACAGAATTAATATGGTTTGAGAAAAAAAGTAGAGCTGCATAAATGACATGTGCATAATTTACTATCAAATGGCATAAGAGAATGTCCAAAAGCGGCACCTTCTGGCAAAAGCTTGTAAGCACCAGTAGATAGTTCTTTCAGATTTACTAGGACCACGGCATTAGGCAATGGCTTCGTTAGCTGCTCTGACAAAGGAGTTAAAACCCCCATACTTATATCTACCAATCTTTTGAGAGCTAGCCGCTGATCATTGAATAAAGAAAAATTTCAAGTCATCCCCATATCTTTGATGAACTCCTTACAGAATTGCAGTAAAAAAATGTTTAATATAAGGGGACACAAGTGATACATGCTTGGAAATGAATTTGATAATAAATTCATTTCCTTTAATATTATAGAAGCAAAAGTAAGAAACTGTGAGGTTCTTACAGAATCGCTGTCTTCTACTGGAGGAAGCTCCGTCAGAAGGATTGAGTCCACCGTTGCTAGATCCTGACATCCACATTGATACTTGTCAAATCGAAAAAATTTAACCGCCTACACTTTTTTTTTTTTTAATAAAGAGGACTAGGATAAACCTTAAATGGCATGCCAACCACAAGCTTTGCTGCAAGTGACTTGTAGAGTAGCTCAGGAGTCTGATAAAAGAACCATGACACAACAGAATGGCAATCGAGTCAGAAACAGGGAATTGAAATAGTTATATAAGCTGAGATCAATATATGACTTCATGCTAGGAAACAAATAGTGGTACTAGTGACTCAACAAAAGCAGATGGAATTACGGGTTTAGGAAATGGTTATTGTGTCACAAGCATAGTTAATAATTCGGCGTTTTATACGCAAATAGAACGTAAAGTTTGTTTCCCGTTTCAGTCGACCGTTGTTTTCAAACGTACGGATATATTCGCGACTGTTTGAATCCCCCCGAATCATTCGCGTCTGAAACACAAATTAGACGAGTAATTCCAAAATTAATTCTATATCCACCAAAATAAATCATTCAGAGTTCAGAAAGAGTCTTCAGACACGCAACAAGAAGAGTCCCAATTCAAACCACACTATTCTCTCCTTCAAAATATGGTCTCTGTCTCGTCCTTTCTCTCCCATCTCATTCTTTCCCCTGTTTATCCCTAAGTTACAGACCACAGGCTCACCATCTCACTGGATCATTGCAAGTGTCCGCTCACCAGCCACCAGATCAGTCACCACCACCGGAGGTTAGTCTCTCTCTCTTGATTGCTCTTTCCCTCAACCTCAATCCCTAGCCCCTATCTCACATGTGAGAGGCAGAGGTCACAGCCCACCAGAATACGTTAGCCATGTACTCAATGCTCACCACCAGCCGCCAACAGTGGAGTCACCAGCTCCGCTCAATCCCCCTCATCTCTACTGGTCTCCCCAACTTCAGGTGCGAGTCCCTTTTTGCACACCCACTAACTGTGGTTAAGTTTCACTCAACCTCGGGTTCATTCATCCAACCTTGGTTTCTTTTAAAGCAACCTTAATTTCGTTAATCTTAACAATAGTTAAAATGGGTATTAAAAAGGACATGTGGACCGGCATTCGGCTAGATAACATAATGGACAGTCTGCTAATAACTGCTCATTCTATTATATGATAGAACTGATATCAATGAAGCTTTTAGGGTGGTTTGGCTGGCTGATATATCTGTAATAGATACTTTGAAAAATCTGAACCAAATAATTTTTATTTTATTTTATTGGTAACAAAATAATAATTACTTAGAACATTGTTGCAGATCACACATTACTGAAAACTTTCTCTTATCTTGATATGGATGTATAGGTAGGTTTGAAGAACTAGGACTAACCTTTAATCTTTTGCCCTTGAGTTATTTTTTCTGTCCTGATTTGCTTATTTGTTAGGATCTGTTGCAACTCTACCTCTGTATTTTTATTATTTTGTTTAACATATAGGTTGTGATTTATCTATTTCTATTGGACTACATGAAAGACTAAGTCATTTTATATGTTTAGCCGAATTCTTCAACGAATTTTTGAGTGTTAGCCCGAATTATACTCGAATTATTCACGTACTGTATTTTTGGCATCTTACGTTTTTTTCACCAAATTTTTTAACAAACTATTGAATGATTATTCCAAATTAGACTCGAATGACTCCCGTACCGAATTTTTTGCCGTATGCCGAATTACTAAGTATGGTCACAAGCATTAAACATATCATAGGGAAACTGCGCTACAACCCCAAGCTTGTGGCAGAAAGTACAGCACGATTGAGGTACAAGTTCACACCCAAGCTGTTGTCCCACATATTCACATTTGCATCCCTCATTGCCATGTGTCTCTGTGACTAATGTGAATCTCTAAACATTTTCCTTATTTGCCTTTTGATAAAAATTAGATTTGAAGGTATTGAACATCACTCAGAAATAAGCACCCAGTCCCACTGGTCAAACGAATAAGTGAAATAAAATAAAATTGAATATCGAATTCATGATGCCAAAAATTACCTTCAACTGATCCAGGGACACAGACATGAGAACAGAGCCATCACGATGCAGGACGCCTCTGTAATCCACCTCTTCACCCTGCATTCGAAACAAATATTAATACTCAGTTTCAGAAATATTATAGCAATAAGAGTGCACAAAAGGATAACCATTAGCCAAGTTGAAACACAAAACCTGACCTCCTTCTGCATCGGCAATTGGCCAGTTCTACGTTGGAAGTCAAAATAATGTCTATGCTTTTCTTCAAATGGTTCCTGATGAAAATTGTTTCAAGGGGTGACTTAACAAAGTTTCACAAATAAACGTAAAGAATATGAAGTGCTAAAGAATTTGAAAGATAAGAGGATGATATAGAACCCTACCACTCCTTGCTGAAGCTCAGATGCTTTCATACCGAGGTTAGCCAGCCTTCTGCAAGGATCTATCTCTTCTTCTGGTGGCTCAGTGAGGGAAACCCTGATTGTATCACCCAAACCATCCTATATACCGAAAAGAGTTTCCTCAGTTTCACAGATCTCACTTAATAGCTCTTCATTACATGTGTTTCTTCAGATGGCTTCTAAGTATGAACAAGGAATTTGAAACTACCAAAATCCTTTTCTACATAAAGTTTAGATTTTGCAGTAAACCATAAAAACATGCTTTCTTATAAAGAGTAGCAGCGACAACCTAGTGTGCTTTGACAACCAATCAAAAACAGAAAATAAATATTCATGTTCGCGGAATTCTCACACATCATATCTTAGGAATTTAGCACATTGTTTACAAAAGCAATGTGAAGGGGGGGGGGGGGGGGGGGGGGGGGGGGGGGGGGGGGACTACTTGAGTACCTGAAGAAGGGTCCCAATGCCAATTGCAGACTTCATCCGTCCATCTTCACCTTCCCCAGCTTCAGTAACTCCCAAGTGTAGAGGATAATCCCACCCTTCAACATACATTTCTGCTAAAAGTAAACGATATGCTTGTACCATGACCACTGGGTTGCTTGCTTTCATTGAAAAGACAAAATTATGGTAGTCCAACTTCCGGCAGATCCTTGCAAATTCAAAAGCAGATTCAACCTGTTTCAAGATCACAGGCAAGCATGACATCAACATCACTGTGCCAGTAGAAGAATGGAATATCAAAATCCTTTTGCAGTAAGAGAGAATAGAGATTCACCATTCCCCTAGGGGAATCGCCGTAGTAGCTCATAATACGATCAGAAAGGCTTCCATGATTTGTTCCAATGCGCATTGCCCTTCCATATTTCTTGCATTTCTCAACTAAAGGAGTGAAAACCTGGTATAATCACAGTGAAAAGATTCAATTCATCTGGCACAGAGAGAATACGAACAATTTCAGCTTCTGTTTACATTTATCCTTTGATGAAATGTCTATGTTCAGATGAAGCCTTACTTCATCTTTATGAGTTGCAGAGTATTCTAGGGATAGATATAGGCAAACATGAAGGCAGGGATGGAGGAAGAAAAGGGCAATAATAGTGAAAAGATTCATTGCCCTCAACATTAAGCGTTAAAACAACACAAATGGTAGTGTGCTTGTCCAGCCCACTGCATACCTCATCCATACAAATGATATCTTTGTAATTTGCAGATATATACACAGTTCAGTAGTGACCCCTCAATGGGAAGTTAGTGTGTTAATATCATCTGAGTTCATAAACAAGCACTCTAAAAAGACCCTCTTGATACCACTTTTTTGTGGGGGAAATGAGATTTTATAAAGCATGCATAGGACCTATAATAACTTGTGAATTAATGTCTTCATGGTCTAAGCAAACTTAAATTGTAATAAGTGAGTGAGATGACCTGCTCAATATGCTCAAGCTCCTTCTGGTAATCCTCGTCTGTGTACTCTAGTTTCTCAAATTGGGCACGCCTATCAGCTGCAAGCAACTGTCTCAGTGATTGCAGGAAGCCATCCAAATATATTGGTATAGTTATTATCAGACATCTACAAACGACATAATTGAAGAATGCGCTAATTACCAAAATTTCCTGGGTTGACTCGAATCTTGTCAAAACATTCAGCAACTCGCAATGCAACCGAAGGTGCAAAATGAATGTCTGCCACCAGAGGAATATTATAACTGCAGAAAGATCAAAGTTAGTGACACAAAACATTATATATAGGGAACGGTTCCCATTAGTGAGCAGCCCCTATAGAATCTTGACACGTGGCGTATCTTTTGGGGATCATATAGTTGAATGTCAAGGTGGGTCCCATGAGAGACACGTGGAAAAATAAGCCGATCGAATGATTCTAGACTCTTCTATTATACCCTAGTTTATCAACATTAACCCACTAGGGTTCACTAGACCCTACCTAGGCTATAGAAATCCCTGGTTTTTCGAACTTCAATCAAATGGTCTAGAAATGTCCGATTGACCTTTTTTTGCCATGTGTGTCTCATAAGGGGTCCACCTTGGCATCGATCAGTTAGAATCAAAAACAACCTGCCGCATGTCCTTTTTCATGGGGCCGCTCAATACAATATTTAGTTAGGGCTGTAAACGGATTAGATTTGGACCGGATCTGCCTAGATCGGCTTAATATTAAAATTTTAAAAAATAATATTTTAATTAGAAAATTAAAAAAATGTAGAGTACTATAATATTTTTATAAAGTTTATTATATAATATACTATAACTGAATCGGATTTTAACAGGATTGAATCGCTATAGATCCCAATCCCATCCGATTATAATCGGATTCAAGATCTCAGATCTATTCCCATCCGACAGATCTATAATAGGATCCGGATCCCATCTAATCGGTTCAGATTCGGATCGGATCCAGATCTTGATCTAATCCATTGACAGCCCTAGTTTTAGTGGGTGGCACCCACTAGACTGTCACCCTTTACACAGACATACATACATGCGAGCTTTATAACGCTCTAAGGATCTATTAGAGTTTGTCTTATTTTATATACCCATATATATATACATATATATTGGAATTGAAGTTCCCATAGAGTTGTAAGAATATTTACAAGATAAAAGACCTACTTTTTCTGAACAAGGGTGTTTTTTATCTCAAAACAAGCATCTGCTTCTTTCTTCCCTTGAACTGTTATTCGAACGATATCTGCTCCCTTGTCAGCTATTCTCATGACCTATCAACACAACAGTTGACCACATCAAATTCTCTTGAAATGCATAAAGAGAACTACGACTAGCATGCCTGTGTTATCTGAAAGAACATAAAAGGTCTGTGATTGTTTCCACCAATTATTGTATTTATGTAGCATTCATAGTAGCTCTATTGGTTTAGAAAAAGTGTTGTTTGTTAACAGCCTTTGAATTGTCAGCTTGCAATGGGAAATCCTCTCCTATGATAGTGAAACCCCAGGTTAGTCAAATTGGCTTCTCTAAATCGCAGACCTGGTGATATTTGCAGAGTGAGCAGTAACATACTTATCAAATAATGGGGCACACAGAGCAGAGAGTATGTCGTATAGTTGTAGTCACTGTATACAGTATTTTATACGAGTAGATTCTCCTTAATTAATAGATGTTCTTTGGTCAGAATTCCAACTGTCCCATGTTGACCTAGTCAGAGTCGGGGAGCCAGGAGGGCCATGGCCCCCCAAAAAAATTTAAAATTTAATGTATTATATGTATAAAATTTTAAAGAAATACATAATATATAAATTTTGTATATAGTGCCCGCCCCTCCACAAAAAAAAATATTGTAAACTTTTTTATAAATATAATATAATGCGATTGATTCTTTATGTGTCCCTTTTAACCCTGGTTAAGATTTATTATCTTAGGAGTTAAACTTTTTTAATCAAAATCAAGGTTAGATGTATAAACCCTAGAAGTGAGTGAATTTTAACCACAGTTAATGGGTGTTAAAAAGGACACGTGTCAAGTAGGGGAGGTGCGCACGTGTGAAAAAACAATCTCCATAATATATAAATAAAGTATATAAAAATATAGTAATTTTAGAGTAGTGATTAGCCCACCCCGCATTTGACTACACAATCAAATGTCTTCCCATTTCATCCACTTTAACTGTGGTTAGGCTTAATCAAATTAAAATTATTTTTAAAAAAAAAACAAAGGTTAAATGGAAGAACCCTAGGGTGAGTGAATCTTAACCACAGTTAGTGGGTATTAAAAAGGTGGGTAGAAACCAATGAAGAACGGCCCATGTTTTTGACTTTTTCTTGTTACTGAACATCTGAAACTCTTTTTGGAAAGCAACATTAACGAATTTTATGACCACGACAAACCCATTACTTTAAAAATACTCGGGGGCTACGCCCCCGAACCCCCAAGTCCACATACCCCAAACCCATTAATTTTCTTAATATATGTAGTTCATCCCCCGCCCCAAGGAAAAATTCCTGGCTCCGCCCCTAGACCTAGTCAACTTGTTTTGTTCCTGTATAGCTTGGGGCATTTAATGCAATGGTGAGGAGAATAGTTCTGTTGTGTGTGAAAGCATGCTAAGAGAGATGAATTTATGGAGGTAGTGAGCATGTTAGGAGATATTAATTAATGAAGGTAGTTCAATATGAAAGAGATCTAAAATAGTTGGGACAAGGCTTTACACGATGATTTTGACCCATCTGAAATCTGCAAATATTCTACATAAGGAAATCATGGTGTCCTAAATATATTACACACAGAGAAGTTTCTTTTAGGCATCATGTGCCCACTCATCTAAGGTTGAAAATTAGCTCTTCACAGTAGGCTAGACTAGAGATAAAATAAGGTGTTATACTTGTTTGAATAGTACTAAAAGCAGAAGATGGTGATTTATTCCAAAGCAAATAGCTGAAGTAGAAGAATAGCAAAAGCAGATGAACCTGTTCAACTGTTCCAGCGACATCCTTAGTATCAGTCGTAGTCATTGTCTGAATTCTAATAGGATGCTCGCTCCCAAGAGCAACATTTCCAACCATCACCGTGCAAGTTTTCCGCCTGACAGTCTTGTGTATGGATACACAATACTTTTGCCTAGGAACTACATTTAATAAATAAACTTCATCAGATAAAATAGTACGACCCATAACAGCAGAAACATCTGTGCCTTCAAATACGAGAAGGCAAGTTAGCAGAAAGATTCTTCCTTCCAGTAAGAGAAGGCAAACTTAGTCTCAGAAAAAGTATCAAATTAATGTAATTCTTCCAGCACCATAGATTGTTAAACAAAACACAGGCAACAACCCATTTGCTAAACCTAATTTTCTTTTGCAGAAGAGCAAATTTCAGACACATCAGAAAACAAAGGGCACTTCAACAGTTCAACAACAATAGTTAATGGGATACTGAATTAGAAAAGAAAACATACAAGCGCGACAAGAAGATCCTGAATTTTTTAGACGAACCACCAAGAAGCCAAAAACCATTTGGCCAATATCTTATTATATATAACAAGGAGAACCAAACGAAAATAGTTGCAGAGATTAACAGAAATCTAATCGAGGAAGTAGACAAATATCCAATCCCATCCCATAGATACAGAAAATAATAGAGAATCTCTACTCATAAACTAGAAACAAAATTTTAAACTCGTACTTTCCAAAATGCACAGAGTTGCAAACAATTTAAATGAAAGCCGAATAATCCTAACACAACTTTTTAGCTATACCTAAGAGAGGGCTCCCTTCTGAAGCAGGCTGCAGTTCAGCAATTTCCGAACCCGGGTTTGAATTCCTTATCACTGAGACTTTTGCTCCACGAGACTTAAGCCTTTGCAAATTAGAAACTTTCACAAAATCTACACTTTTTGTGAAGCTTAAGCTGTGATCCATGCTCTTTAGACCAGAAAAAGAAGCCGGAACTGCTCCAGTTGCCATTTACGCAAAATCTCAGCGTCACCTTTACAGTTCCAGAAGACAAAATAAAACACAATATCAGTCACTAGCTATCCATTAAACTTCAAGGATAAGAAAGCTGTTCTGAATAAGGAAGAGAAATATCATTCAAGTCTAGGGAAATTGTGAGAATAATATTAAAAAATCAATTAATTTACTTATAAGGTAGCCGATTCATAGAATAATTGCTGATTATGATTATCGAATAGAAAAAAATCCATCGCGAATTCGAATTTTCACCGGAAATTCTAAACAAAATCACATCAAAAGCTTAGTATCGATAAGTCAGAGATCAGTAGATTCCGATAAGAACCCTCGAATTCAACATGAAATCATAAAAAAAAAAAACCCAAATGCATCTAAAAATCGAAAATCTGCCATGAATTCAACTATCTGCGAGAATCCAAATGAAACTTGATTAGTAGATCTTTTCAGTACCTCAAGTAGATCTTCAGCTTTGAGAGGGTAATCCTTCGATTTTAAGCTAGCAAGGGTTGAAATCGAAGGATCAGGAGGAGGAATTGGAGGTCGATGGAGTTTCAAAGGCCTCTACTAGATTAGGGTTTGCAGAAAAACAAAAAATGGAAAAAAGTTATCTGAAATTCGATGGAGAGAAAGAAGAAGACAATGGCATTATAATAGGAGGGCCATACGATTTTAGTCGTTAGCAGTAAAAGAGTGTCCATTTATATGCCCAGAGTCTTAAAACAATGTCTCGCGAGAGACAGTATCTTTATGGGAAATTCCGTGACCGGAAAACGACTAGGAAGGGCATTTGAGGTATTTTAGTGATTGTTAGGACTATTTTAGTCCATTCGACACTTTAGAGTTCAGCAATCAGCAGGTAGCATCCGCAGTCCACACGACAGAAGCTGTTGCTAATTCACACCATGGAAAGATTAGTTTTACATTACTCTCATGGAAACTGATTGAAATCTCTCCATAGCGGTACTATCACACGATTCAAAATCTAACGGTGACAAAGGCGTAATACATTAAATGGACGGTGACAAAGGCGTAATACATTAAATCCTGCAGCCCAACTCTTTCAATAACACATTTGAGAGCTTTAAATTACTTCCCTTTTGTTTTTTGGATTTTGCTACCGTAATCGAAAGTCTTCCGCATACATAACTTGGTGGCAACAAATGTCAAAACTTTGTCTGTTTTTTAATTTTTTTTTTTTTAATGTGTTAAAATAAGAAACATCTTCACGTGATATGGCTCCTCTTACGTATGTGATGGGGATAACACTCTTTGTTTTTATTGAAAAATGCTTAGTACCAGTCCTATATTTCCCATAGTAGTGACAAGTGTTGCTATTTTCCATGTTACTTGAGAAAATAATTTTCAATTTTTATTTGTGGAGTAATTATGTTGAGATTAAATCGCAGCCAATCGCGATTGAATTCATGGAGAGTTCAATCGCTCCCACATGTCAACACATGTCCCCTTTAACCCTTATTAACTATGGTTAAGATTATCTAACCCTTAATGTTCAGTAGTCTAAGCTTAGTTTTTTGAAAAAAAATATCAAAATATATTTAACTCTTGTTAAGAAATTTTAACCCTTATAATTAATATTTTTTAAATATATTTAACTCTTGTTAAGAAATTTTAACCCTTATAATTAATATTTTTTAAATATATTTTTAAAAAAACTAAGGTTAGATTATTGAACACCAATGGTTAGAGAATCTTCAACCACAATTAATAAAGATTAAAGGGGGCACGTGTTGACCTTTGGGAGCGATTGAACTCTCCCTGAATTCAATCGCAATTGGTTGTGATTCGATCTCAATAATGTCATGTGCTGCACTCACCGTGTGAGTTTGAAAAAAAAAAAATTGGATTCTGCAAATTTTTATTTTTTTTTGTTGCTACTTTCACTCTCTCAGTACACTCTTCCAAGAATAAAACAAAAGATTACTTGTTTTACTCTCTTAAGAGGGAGAGTGCATTTGGGGAAGAGTGAAGCTAACACTCCCCTTCTTTCTTTCTTTCTTTCTTTTTTTCATCTTTTGGAGCAGGTCATAGTTTGCTGATTGGTGGTGGAAAATGCATTAATGTGAAACACGTTCTTTTCAAAAGTTTGGTAGAAATTATCAAGAAACACGTTAGTGGGCCCAGCTTAGGGCATGAAATCACTGTGCTGCGGCCGTGTTTCACAAGAAAAATGTGGAGACCAAAAAGGCTATTTGTAAGAAAAAAAAAAAACAATTTAATAATGGTAGGAGGATTAAGAAGCGTTTGTCATAAGCTTAATTGTGACCTCCCAAAAAGGATAGGAAAGGCTGAGAAGACCATGCCAAATGAATGTTTGGCGTGCTTTTAAAGCCCTGGCACTCCAGTATTAGTGGGAAATGCTAGCATCCGCCCGTATTAGCGGCTGCTTATACACTTCCATGTAATACATGCCATGTAACTAGGGGTGTCAATGGGCTAGCCTGGCCTGGCCTTGTGTGGTTGTTTACATAGTTGGACGGGCTTAGGCTTAGAGGCTTAGACCAAATAGCCCATTAGACTAGACTTCACTTGGCCCCATACGGTAAAACTCCCCCAAAATAGTGTATTTTCACAAGTAAAGCATACAACTTAGGAGTGCAACTCAAGCCGATTGGGTCAAGTTAGGGACAAACCCAAGCCCAACAATAGAAGTGAAACAGTTTCTCACCATACTCTTAACCCCAAGGTGCCTAACCGAAGCCCAAGCTAAGGGCTCATTTTTCAACCCTAGGAATAGGATCAACTCTTATGGTGTTCTTAATTTATGCAAAATCATCACCACGGTTGGGCTCGGGTTAGATTGAGTTGGGTTGGGACCTTAACTCAACTCCAACCCTACATCAGGTCAGGCTAAGATTTTTCAATTCAAGCCCAACCCAAACTTTGAAATGCTCAGCCCAAGCCCACCCATTAATCAGATTGGATCAGGCCACCCCACCCCATGTTGCACCCCTTTGGTATACAACCCCTTTATTTTTTGTCCATTCGATCCGTCTTAAAGGTAGGACTCATAGAGTTCGAGACTTTATTTTTTACCATTAATTTTTTTTTTTTATACAAATCATCAATCATATAACAGAATATTCCTTCATTTTTGTAGTTTTTTTTTTACAGGCAAACGATCATGTTGTATAAAGCTGCCGTCTTGCACTGAGCATGAGGGCTACCTGAGCTTGAATGAATGCAGTCGACCGTTGCTAGAAGGATTGCTGCCAGAGGATTTTTCACGTCCTCCATGAGCTTATTAGGGATGCAATGCTGAGAAATCTTGTAAGATTTGCTCTATTAGTATCCCACATGCGAATAGTCCTACCACAACAAGTGCGGGCTTTGCTCTAGACAATGTCTTTTGACCGTTGTTGCTGCTGCTGCTGCCGCCGCCGCCATCACTGCTATCGTCAAATGATCTGGTGTTCATCGCCCACGCCATTGCTGGCGGGAGGACTCCATATAACATTGTCATACAGTAACCCCCCTAGTCCACATGAAAGTAGCAAATGATTACAAAACCAAGGATAAGGAGTGTTTGGTGGTTGCTGCAAGTTCAATTTTGAAGTCTTTCAGCCTAGGAGAAGACTATGATGCTGTTTCCATTTTTGAACTTTTACGAGGAGTCATGATCATCAAATCATCATCCTCTCTTTTACTTAGCTAGATTATTCTCTTAGACCCTCTTACTTACCGCGATGTCAGTGGCAGCGGAGAATGCATCTGGAATAGTCGTCGACACGAACAGAGATGGAGCAACAACCATTGCTGCTGCTGTGAGGCTAAGTTTGTTACTTCCCCACCATTTCTGCAGGCCAAAGAGCCTACTCTCATCTGTCAAAGTACTTGGTTCACATTTTTCTTTCGGTTTCTGATACAGTCATACATCAATGCTTGATACTAGTAAAAGGGAGTGAAAATCTGATGCCCAAACAGATGGATTTAGAGGGAAAAGGTGCAAGATAAGTTACTTTTAGTATTTGAGTTGAGGGAGAATGCCATGAAAGGTAACTGAGTTGCTCCAGGAAGAACTTAGAGAAACCCAGGAGAGTGCCAATTAAGGATGTTCCGACCGCCAGAAGCGAGAAGGCTTCTACCATGACCGAAATCCCGCTCCATCCCACACTGAAACAAGTTAATCATCATCAAGAGTGTTCACTCATAATGAGTGGTACTATAAAAATCCATTTATATGGTTAGGATCACTCAATCAAGCTCATTTCTAGCTGTGGAGAATCTGAGAGGGGACTTGTTATGTTAGATGAGGTGATTCGACCATAGCCTAATGTATATCCCCATTTCTGCTATCAGTATATGTAGAAGTCTCTTCTTTAATTAAGATGATAATTTAGAGGTACATTAACCAAATCTAGAGAGATTTGGATTACCTCTTGAGCAAGTCAACAGGGTCAACAACTTGTTCGGCCTTTGTCGCGAGACCGAGCGCAATTGCATCCCAAACAAGCAATGCAAGCAATGGAACAACACTACCGAGCACGACCGACAACCTTATACGCACAAGATCACCCCCCAGATAAGCACAAAGAACTGCAAGAAAGAAAACATTGTAAAGTGAAATCACTCCACACTGAACAAAGAATGAATTTAATTTTGAGCACTTTATCTTCACCAGGTGCTAGATCGTGATAAACTAAGGAAAAGATCAATACAGGAATCGTCACTGGAACTTTCCCCCAGTCCCCACTCCCCTCCAGTCCTGACCACCCTCCCGACAAAACAACCAGCGCCTCAATTGCTACCAGTAGACCTGTACATCCATTTCGTATAAAGAGTTTCACGCATTGGTGCTAAAATGAAAAACTAATTCCCTAATTGAGTTAGAAAGGATAAAAATTCTTCAAGCACACCTATCATGGAGGCAGTCAGCCATTGGTTGACCTGGTCAGTTGTGCGAGTTCCTCCGACAGAGATGAGAATGGTGAAGAGTACAGTGAACACAATGCCCGAGATTGACGTCGGGAGATTGATCAAATGAGAGAGGATTTCCCCAGACTTGGAGGTGTAGGCAACCATAGAGCTATAACCCAAGAAAATGTAATTAACAGTGGCTAAGGTCCCACCCCATTTTCCTAGTGTCTCTTGGGCCATGGTTCTAATGGAGATGACCTCTAGTTCATTCTCCTCCTCTCTTTCTCTTCTTCTTAGCAGACCCACATTAATTTCGACTAGCAGGAAAGCTTCAATCAGGAGAAAGCCCCAGCAAAGTACCAAAGATATCGCACTCGGAATGAATCCCTGCAAGAAAAACGAGCAAAGAATCCTCAGATTTCGCACATTTGCGAAAATATGAGATAAAAGAGTGCGAGAGGGAATACTGCAGGGGAAGTTCTCTTAGGGAGGGCGAGTATCCCAGTACCGATACTGGTTCCAATAATCAGAGCAACTGCACCGATCACAGTTCCCTTTTTCTCCGACCCCTTCAACGATTCCTCTCTCAATTGTACCGTACTTTCGTCGGCCTTTGCTGCAAAGAATTTCCAATTTCGTGCCGCCAATTTCTTTTCCCCATGTTGCCAGTGGCTGGCAAAACCACAGTAGCTGCTGCTGGCAGAAGAGAACTAGTCATATATGGGAAGAACAGAGAGAAGGGAATCAATCAAAAGAGCTGAGTTACACCATACATCTGGTATTTGAAGCAAATTGTAGTTAAGCCCTCTCGATAATCTCTTCCCCATGGAGTAATCTTTGTCTTTCCCTGGCTTTTGGAATACCAGGAGAAAGAGGAAGGCATGAACAGTGTCTTCATATCGCTTGTTGTGTGTGTTTGTGTGCTCGAACCTCCAGCTATTGAAA
Source organism: Tetracentron sinense (assembly GCA_015143295.1). Lineage (NCBI taxonomy): Eukaryota > Viridiplantae > Streptophyta > Magnoliopsida > Trochodendrales > Trochodendraceae > Tetracentron > Tetracentron sinense. Next base: position 5,294,249 of record CM026557.1, on the reverse strand, counting down.
TGAATGGAGGCTGTTAAAGCACGTTCCCAAATATCTTGGAAGTGGGGCCTACAACTAACATATGATTGGTTAGTCAGCCCACACCAGCTTTTTAAATTTTAATTTTTTTGAAAAATACATAAAGACAGTGACCCTGGAGCCAAACCAGATTTTTATTTCAAAACAGAAGCCATCTAAACTATTCAGGATCCAAAGAAGTAGAGCTAATGACCACACTTACCATTCCGAAAATCTTAAATATCATTTTACAATTTAAAAAGGAGGAAACTTGCAAGACCATGTATTCCATATTTCCATTGTTTCCCCATCTTCGAAATCTACTCATAAACGTTAGACAAATACAACTAATGCCAGTTAGGAAGAAGCAATACTAGCAGGAAACGCTATCTCAGACCAGACAAACTCAGCTGGGTATAGCCACTTGAAAAGGGCTTAAAAAACAATATTGAAGCCTGAAAAGTGGGCGGCCATGGCCCAGGCTAAAATTGAACTAAATGACCTCTATGACTAAGAAGCGGTGTTCCCTTCTCATATCTCACTGTGGCAAGTATAGTATGATCAGGAGATGTATCCTTCCTGCTGCTCCTGAAGAAGCCTTGCTGAAGATTTTGCATCCATATATAGAGAGGTCACTTCCTCGAGATCCGCCTATGTACATATATAGAAACAAAGATAAGAGTTAGCATATACAGATAATTTCTAATTATCAAGTTCGGATAGAGAAAGATTTATGCAATTTCTATGTACCTTGCAAATTTTATCTCGACCATTCATTTTGGCCACGATGCTGGCGGGTGATAAGAGCTGAACTGCATGCCTGAGAAAGTAATATGATTGGACCCAGAACTGTCAGTGCCCGTGAAACCATTCACGAGTGAGAGGATGTATGTATATATCTGTAGATGTGTTTGCAAGAGTGCAAATGCATGCATATGCGGGCACATGTGTGGCTACATGGGACCGATAAATTCGTACATGCCTGATGCCAATTTATATATACAATAATTAAGCATATAATACTAACACGTGGAATTCAAAGATAAATGAAACAATCTATATACATATTTTTTTTTTATCGGTAAATAGAGAGCATATATAAGAGCAAAGGAGATACAAGTCAAGTTCAGAAGTGGGTGAACTGACAAAGCAAGATAAAACACAAAACAACAACTTAGAGCTGAAGAACTGCACAAAACAAAAGAGCAAGGCTAAGCCCCACAAGTCTCAACTGAGGCAATCAAATTCAATTGCCCAATGCTTGTGTTTTATGCAGAACTTCATATAAACAATAAGTGCATGCATTTTACACGCCAGAATGGAAAAGCTGCTATTGTATGACAAATGGGTGTCTGTATCTGAATGCTACTATTGTATGACTAGTAGAATGGAAAAGAGACCAGTGTCTCGCTCCAGAGTGTGCGGTACCTGAGTGTGTGTGGAATATTGTGGCACTGTGGGAATCAGGCTCACTTTATGTACATATGGTTAAGCGTGCAGTGCAATGCAATCAACATGAACAAGTTGCATGATCACACTCTGATTAAACTGTGGACAATAACTTGTGTACAGTAGTTACTACATCAACTGAAATTCGCATGGAAGATATTGCACATGCACTTAACATGCCAGAAATCCTTAGGATGGACACTGTATAACAGTTGAAATTGATAATCAGACCTTAAGGATGCCTGTTGTCCAATCTCTCCAAGGTAAGCCAAACTTTCTTCGTCAATAAGCAGTTCTTCCACCTGTGCACGGATTGCTAAAATCTGGCCAAATAACCAGCAGAAAAGCAAAAACGAGAACTTAATTATATGCTCTAGAGTTGTAAGTAGGTTCTATTGACACAGATGAATGATAGAGCCTGAACCTGTATCATGTCAACAGGTCCATAAGTTTCTGTCCGTATAATCACCAAACGGTCTAACAAGTCAACAGGTACACCATGAGGACTACTGATATCGGTTCCTCTGCAAAGAACACGTCCATGTCAAAACTTGTAACTTACTTCAACAATGACACCCAAGGCATATATTTTTGCTCAAAATGGATCTATCACAAACAAGAGAGAAAGAGAGAGATCAAAAGTATACACACAACTACACTCCAGATTGTAGCAAAGAACTGTGGACTGCAGGAGCACCCCAATATACCATTTTTTCATCTTCGCGATTACTCATATCTCAACATATAAGGCTAGTGTTATTCTACTTGTCCAAATACTAGTCAGAAAATGTGAGCGGATCTAAGGAACCTAGAAGTAGCTTCACTGACAAAATAGAGATGTGTTTGAGATAATTTGGTGGTTTGCAATGAAAGCCACTAGCAGTAATCTATGTTGCATGGACATAGGTATCGGACACAGCGAATCCACAAAACTAAGTAATGTATTACAAACTACAATTCATCAAACAATATAAATAAAGACATGAATTAAAGCAAATAAACAAATGAACATATATTATTTCTAAATTTCAATATTAATCTCAAAGATCTCTCCCTACAAAACTAAGTAATGTATTACAAACTACAATTCATCAACCAATAGAAATAAGACATGAATTAAAGCAAATAAACTAAGAAGATATGTATTAATTCTAAATGTTAAAGCTAATCTAAAAAATGATTAATACAACAGATTTTATAGTTCATACTCTCTCTCTCTCTGTTATAAGAATCGTTAATTCCTTGTATTCTTTCTCTTTTTTTTTTGTTGAAACAAATGGATTGTTGTCCTTTTCCTTTTCTCCTACCAGCTTCTTTTCTTTGATGACGAGTCAGGAATATTTTGCTGAAATTTATGCTAATTATATGGAATTGTACGCATTTTTTTGCATTATAAACACAAAAATGTTTATGTGCATCAACAAGGTTCGTGTCTATCTGGGTCCAAAATGCACATATTCTAATGCTATTAGTCACACCAACTGTATCCGAAGTGTGTTTGTGTCCACATGTTTCAAAACAGGACACGCCTGTTGTTTTAAAGGATCTACGCAACATAGTAATAGGGAGAAGATAACTTATGCAAGTTTAAAGGTTCTAAAAAAGGAAGGGGAGGGGAGGGGGGGGCAACAAGGACGTTGGGAGGGGGGGAGAATGAAACGGTAGAACAAGCATCATATAGCCAACCAAAATTGCTGGCATACAGCTTTGATGATGATGATTCTGATGATAATAAAATACTCTGTATATATTGTGCTTTTCTGAGATGCATTCCAGTATGTACATGTCAGTGTTTAATATATCAGCATGTCAGCCATACTCCAATGTATGACAAATCCACAAGTTGGCGGCTAACACGGTTAGGTCAAATTCAAAAAAGTGAAGAGACTAATTCATAACCCTACTCCGAGTTTTTTTAACATTTGCATTAACGACTAGAGCTTCATACCTTACAGTACATATTCCTCTGTTTGTAGCAAAAATTACTATTGGAGAAAGTGAGCTCTCTAAAGCACGGTTCAAGTATGAAAAGCATTCCATATCCAGCATATGAACCTGTAATTTAAGATTGGATAAAATCACAGAAACAAAAGAGTATACTGACTCATTTAGGAAATCCAAAGGGCATGAAAGAAAAGCTACCTCATCAATAAATAGGACTCCAGGGACAAGTTCTGCCACTCCATCCTCAATATAACGGTTAACAACCTATCATCAACAAAAATCTCAAGTTTAATTATGTGCATCTCACCCTCAAACCTTGCTTTAATATTTCCAAGATAAGGACATATATGTCAAGAGGAAAACAACAAAATTATGATCTCCACTGAAAATCACAAATCAGCACCTTATTTATTTCTTGTCGTAGCTTATCAGTGATTTCAGTCTTCCTGGGTTTCATCATCTGGCCCATTAGGGACAATATATCTTGTCCGCCTTGTGGTCGAGCATTTGCAGCATCCAGATCATGTAGAGTAACATCCTGACAAGCAGAAAAGACAACAGAGAACAAAATATCAGTGAAGGAAAAAGTCCGTCTCTCAAAACCATTAGTGATGCTTTTGAGAGGAAATTCAAAATCCAACCAAGAATATCAGGAAAAGAAAACAATCAAGTCTCTCAAAACCAACATTTACTACAATGTGAAAGAGATACAACTAGGTATTCTACTCCTAGTAGTCCATTCCAAGAACAAGGAGAAAGAAATTCTAACCAATTTTGTCATAGCTTTTCTGCACCTGAAAGTGCCACCATAAATTCAAAATATGACCTAAAAAACGAACCCAAAGCATCGAGCGTCCGACCACAAACCCTATAGAATCTGTACCACAGAGTTCTAAACCAGCACAATGCAAGGAGGTGACGTGTTTGACCCAATTGAGAAGTGAACAAGGCCTAGCCATTTTTCTTAGGCTGGGCTACATGCCTGACTACTCACAGTTGTATATCTGTATAGCTTCAGCAACTATTATAGTATTATTCATATATTCATTTAGAACACTTGGGTTCCTAAAGGAATCAAAGCGAAAGTCGAGAGAATCCAGAGGAGATTCCTTTGGGATGGGAATGGCGAATCCAAAGGCATCCATCTGATGGCATGGGAGTAGGTATGTGAGCCTAAGTCAGAAGAAGGTGTTGTTCGACTTTCTTCATTCATCATAATATGGATGGGTCTCATAGGTCTTTAGGGCCTTTCATTTGAGTTAGTCAAGGTAGGGTCTTTCATTTCGTGGTTCAGTTTTCATTTTTAAAATGTCGTGTGTACGATTGTTTTTAATTTTTATTCCTCACAAAGGCGGGGACGGCCTCTCATCAACGGGTAGGTTTGATGCTAGCTCTGTTACCTTGGCATTGGTTTTTATTCCTCGCAAAGGCGCCATCTTTCTTAAGTGAAAACGTGACTTTCATAGGCCTCTAGGTCTTTTCTTATCCCGGTGCTCTGCCTGAAAATACAATAATTTAATTTTTGAGACTCCGTTTTCTTAACAACAGGTATTGTTACTCAGTGTAGTCAAGGCATCTATGCGATTAAATAATTAATTTAAATATATATATATATATATATTAAATATGCATATATATATATAATATTAATATATACACATAACAATTTAAACCTCCTAGGGTTGACAATAATTTAGTCAAATTAACATTTAATGTTGTAATGCTTGGGTGTAATTCTTTTTCTGCTAAACTATTAATTGACTTTTTGACCCTGTAGATGAAAATATTTTAAAGACTAAAATATGAGATTTTTTTTACAAGACTTTCAGGTTTTAGTAATGTTTTGTTATAATGGAATTTATGAAATTTTAATTTCTGCAAAATAACTTAACATTTGCAAGTTGAAATTTTGACAAAGGCGCTAAAAAAGCGGATAAAAAGTTGACTTTTTATTCTTTAGGTAATGAAAGTAAAATGTAAAACCATTTACTTGAATGATTTTTATATATAAATAAGTTGTAAAACTGCAAAGCAGGCTAATTGTTAAAGGGTTTAGGTGACTACCGCCCGCTTAGAGAGGTGCCTAGGCGGTGACAATCCAAAACCGCCTAGGCGACGCCTTGACTATCCTGATGTTTCTGCCTTGTTATCGGTGAGATGAACAGAGCAATGAGAGCGTACTTTTGTTGAGAACTAACGTAGACATATTGCCAACGAATTTACAGTCCGTCCCCATTAACCGCTCGGGCATCGACCCAGGAAGAATCAATTCTAGGCTTATTGATAAATCATGATCAACTTTCTTTCCGTGGAAATACATGTCACTCAGCCAAAGAAAGATGATGGAGAGTTGACCGAAATGTGCACTAAATACTTTTCAAGAGATCTCTAAATCACTGGTATGGCTATCGAAATCGTGAGCATCAGCATCGAGAGTGTTTCCCCGAAATCAATGACTTCTATTACTCAAAATTTCAATAGTTTGTTTATGATTCCATAGAATCCTAATGATATGGGGCTCCCCGGATCCCTCCCACCGACCTTCAATCCACATTAATCCACATTATTCTAATGTCATAAGCTCCAAGTGAATATAATAATCTTCTTGAAAAGACGGAGCACCTCACTGACTGGTAAAAACCAGAATTGAGCCATTGATCAACTCAGCAAACTAAATGGCCAATAAACAAGAAAAAAGATTGTGCATATGAGTCTCTATTGCTAGAAGATCACATGAACAAGTGAAAGACTACAGCCATCACAACTACAAAATCATCATCGAGATGCCATTAAATAACATATATGAGACTCTGGCATTAGTTAAAAACAAACCTGAACAATCTCCTTCTTCTTGTGAACCTCTCCTTTAGGAAGTGGAACATACTCCTCTGCCTCAAGGTCGAATTCTGTAGCAAAAGCATCACTTCTACCCACCCTTTTAACTGCTCCACTATTCGCCTCAACATATATAACATCACCAACAGCTACCTGCAGTTTGTATTAGGGATGTTACAATGGATCAACTCAAAATGAACAGAATTTAATATAAATACGTATGAGCATGCTGGTGTCAAGAAAAGCAACTTTGGACAAATCCACATGCTCAAGTGTACTTACTTACACTATATGAGAACACAATATATATTCTTACACAAAACTAGGATTTGAACCTATGACCAGTCAGTTAACAGCCGACCACTCTACCATTGAGCTAAAGAGGAACAATTTTCCACAAAAGCTTAATATAGTCTATAAACGAACTGAAAAAAAAAGAACCATAGATATATTTCTTAGTAAATAGAAATTATACATAAAAAGACCTCACCTTTTCCTTAAGTAAGGCATCATAAATAGTCGGGTCCAACTTCAGTTGCTTGGTTCCTTTAACAGTCTTTAGCCCGATGATTACATGACTAATGCTTTTCCCATAGCCACCTGTCATGCTCTCGGTTTCTTCTGGGGAGAGCTCAGTTACCTAAAGAAGAGTAGCAGCCCAACACATCATAAATGGGAGCCAAATTGAAGATAAATTACAGTTGGACAAATCATACAACAAAGATAGAAAGGTCATCCAAGTATATTCTTGCAAATAATTAAAAAATAAAGGAACTTGCCTCTCCTTCATAGACCTCCTTATTTTCCTTGATACGTAGACCAATAGCCCTTCGGAAATTTTCCATTAAAACCTCAGTTTTCTTGACTTCTGATGAGTATACCTCCGATCCAACCATTGGGCAGAATGGAACCTACAAATCAATTAGAGAGAAAAATTTACTTCGCAAACCTACAACAATTACTGAATCAAACAACCAAAGTGAGAACTTAAATTTCAAATTTTGTGGTGTCAAAGTCAAACAGTGCTCTTCTGCTTCTTCATTTTTTTTAAATCAGTAATACGCAGTGTAGTCAAGGCATTGCCTGAACGTCGCCTAGGCGGTTTTGGACTGCCACCGTCTAAGCGCCTCTCTAGGTAGGCAGAAGTCACCTGGACCCTCAGTTATCATGTTTTACAATTTTACGGCTTATTTACTAATAAATATCATTTAAGTAACTTTCATTTATTTAAGATATTTATATGTAAATAAGGTCATATAACAAAGTTCGAAGAATTTTTAAAAAATTCACGAATAATTCGCGAATTTTAGGTGTGCCAAATTATTCGCGAAATTTAGGTGTGCCGGATTATTCACGAATTTTAGGTTTGTCGAATTATTCACGGATTTAGCGAATTATTCCCGAATTTCATAAATTTTTCTCAAATTGTTCACGAATTTTGCAAGAATTCATTTATTTGATAAAGTAAACTGCTTATTTTGTATATTATCTTATCAAATTGTTAGATATCTTCTTATTATTATAATTTTTTTCCCGAATATTTTCCGAACTTGACCCTTGCTGAATTATTCCCGAACCCCAACTTTGTCACTATGAATAAGTTATACCCCCATTTGAATTCAATAAAAATTATTCTAGATCCAAGTTCCTGAAAAATAAAAAGTTAACTTTTCAGTTCAAGAACAAAATCCGCTTTTTAGCTTACTAAAATCCAAAAATCCGATTAAAAAAATCTCATATTTTAATCTTCAAAAATATTTCCATCTACCGGGTCAAAAAGTCAACAAACAATTTAGAAAAAAAATATTTACATTCAAGCGTTGCAATATTAAATGTTAATTTTCCTAGATTATTGTCAAGTGTCGCCTAGGCAACGCCTAGCCAGGCCTAATTGCCTGGGCATCACCTAGACACCTTGACTACACTGGTAATTCGCATAGATATATTAATGATAAGAAACATGAGTGGATTCACAAAGGGTACACAAGAGAGTCATCCCAGTACTAAAACTACATACAATAGCGGGAAAAAAAAACTAGCCACCCTAGATAATTACAAAAGAAAATATAAGTCTACGACATCAAAACCCTCTCGGTAGCGCGGCACTCAATAAGAATTTGTTCAATCTAGTAGCATACTCTAGAAAGAGGAAGATACTCTCTCGAACACCTTGGAGTTCTTTTCCTTCCAAATACACCAGACAACTGCTGCGGACAGCATAGGCCCCACACCACCCCCACCCCCGTAAACACATTAGGAGCAGGCAAGATAATAAGTCTCGAAAGGAGCGAAGGAAGGTCCAACTGATTTCCAATCGAGACAGAAAATAGCTCCAAATCTTGGAAGCAAAAGGGCAGTGAAGTAGGAGGTAGTCTACAAACTCCTCCAACTTGAGGCACATGGAATACCCATTGGCCATCCACCATCCTCTTCTCATAAGATGATCACAAGTAAAGATCTTGTCTAAAGCCGCCGACTAAAGGATGAAGGATACCTTGGGCACCCACCTTCCAAACCGATCTAGAAAGGAAAGAGAGACTCAAGCTTGACAATAAAGCATGATAAAAGGATCATACAGAAAACTGGCCTTTATTGTACCAAGATCACAAATGAACATCCTTGGGAATGGGGGAAGTAGAGGCTGAGCTAAGCCTACCCAAGAGGTGAAGGTACTCCTCAACCTCTCAATTGTTAAGACACACCTCAATCTAGGACACCACACCCTAAATTAGTAGTAGACTCAAGTCACTCAACACATGTGACATGACTCCACATTAGTATTCCTATCATCCGGCAGAGTAACCTAAAGTTATCCCCGAGAGTGGAGCCCCCGACCTAGCTATCCACCCAAAAACACCTCGCTTTCCCTCCCCTTCTGCTTCAACATAACAAGTAATATGTAAATTGCTCAAATGATCTTAGAGGAAATCATATCCACTGGTACCAAAAGTGTGAACCCAAAAGTTTTGACAAATTATTCTCATTACGGAACATCGAAGCTTTGGTAAACATGGAAAACATAAGAAAATGTGAGAAATACCTTGCTTCCAAGCTCTTGGGATATTCCAAGTGCCAATGCTGTTTTCCCAGTACCGGGAGGTCCAGCCATTAGAAGCGCCCGGCCAGCCATCTTCTTCTGCCGTATCATATCAACGACAAGACCTGATGCTTCTCGTGCCGCCACCTGACCCACAAACCCAGCAGCCATTGGTATCGCTCTTCCATTGGCCTAGAACAGATGTCAGCACCAAAACCAACAAAACTGTACTAGTGAGTAAGATGGAAACTAAAATTAAAATTAAAAACAAAAATCTAAACAGGCCCCAATAATATGTGCATACTGCATAGTTACAAAAATAAGAAGAGGTTGTCATGGTAAAGAAATCTATGTAAATACTATCAGTATTGTTAACCTTCAAAACACTCAAATCTCAGAATCTCTATAACTTACTCCGGTGTTAAAAATCCCTATGTTTGGTTGCCGAGAAAATAGGTGAAAACATGGAAAAGAAAAGAAAATTTCAGATTTCTAATACAATTCGTAGTTGTGGTTTGTCTAATTTAAAATGCCCAAAGAGACGAAAAGTAAAAATTAAAATCCCAATACTGCACTATCAAACTCACTCCAAACCCGAAATTCAAAACCCAGTTTTTTTTTCTTCTGTTACCGATAACGGCGGATAAAAATGGAGAAAGAATATCAAGAAACGAAACGAGATTCACTAACCCAAAGTTTAAAATAAATAGATAAAGATTGGTATTTTAAACCCTAGAACCCCAGAGCCAACTCTTCGTATCTCTGAATAAGAACGTAGAAGAGGTTAAGAGACTTACCTACCATCAAAAAATTGAAAGAAAACAGAAAAACCCTTATAAATCTAAGAACTAGAAAATATGCTCTTTAATTTTATCAAAATTGCATAAACACCATTAATAAAATGCAGAAAATCCAAAGAAACACAAAAACTGACACCGAACGCCTTAAACCCTAAATCCCTAAAACCCACAAAAACAAAACGGGAAAAAAAAAAAAAAAAATCCCAGCATTTCTCTTTAGAGTGAGAGAAAGATACCTCGAGACCAAGGCCTTTGATGTGCGTATGAGTAGCTATTCTCTGCTTCTTTGTGGTGGATTGAACCTCCTCTATCCTCATCTCTCTCTCTCTCTCTCGCCGTTCTCCTTCCTCCCGCCTTTTCCTATTGTTTACACTTTACAGAAAGACCACTTTCGGGAGCCACTATACAGTAGCCTTTATAGCATCTCAGACCGTTGGATCCAATATTATAGTCATCAGCTGCTCCTAACTGTCGAATTAGTAGATCTTTACATAATTTGAAACCGGGCGAGTCATCCAAGTAGTAACTCGGCCAAGTTAGTCTAATGAATTTTGAGCCGAATTGTCTTACAACTCAATGGAGATGCCGAGTTACTCAAGTGATCAACTGCGTTGAGTCTGAGTTTCTTAACTTAATGAACTAGGTCAAGTCGTATAATGATATTTTTATCATTTTTAAAATTTAAATTCAAACGTCATACTATTCTTACATTTTTTATTTTTTTTTCTTTTAAACTTAGTTTATAGGTTCGAGACTGAACACTAGAGGACTTTGAGTTCTTTTAACACTTTTAACTCATGGTTTTCAAATTATTACAAATATATTTCGAGTTAGACCGAATTGAATATTTTTTTATTTTTCCGAGTTACTTGACCTTGTAACTTTCTAGTCGAGTTTTTTTCGATTTTTCAGATTACTTGACCCGGGTTTTTGAACCTTTATGCCAAAACTCTGACTTGCTTAAAGTTGAGGATGGCCAACCCAGAAAGGAGTGGATCGGGCAATTCGATTGACTAGGGTTAAATTGACTAGCAGGTTAACCCGGTTGATTATAATAACAAAAAAGAAGAACCTTCTCTTCTTTGTCATGTCCTTTGATACATAGCCTCGCAGTTCGGAATGTAAAAAGGATGACCATGTTTTTGGAGCCTCAAATAATACTTCGAAACACAGTAAGGGGAGTCCACTTGGTTTGCTCTTGTGGTTGGAGGTGTACCTTTTTGCTCCAATGGTCGGACATACCCCTTTTAGGGGTGGAGAACTTGGTTTTGAGTCTCCATGTGACGATTGAGAGGCCCACCAGGTGTACTAATCTCATTGCTAAAATACACTTACTAACCTAGATAAATGAAAATCAACCCGGAAAAAAAAAAAGAGAAATGGATTAGAAATGCAAAGGAGAAGCTTGAGGCCTGCCAGGGCCTCAAACAACACTAAAGATGATGTCCAAGAGAACATAGATGCTGCGAAAGCCTCTTCCAAATTTTTAAAGTTCCAATGCCTTAATGTTCCTACTTCACAATGTAAAAGGAAAGATCAATGCCTTGTTGTTCAAACTTCAAAATGTAGAAGGAAAGATTGATCCCTTTACCGATGCCTCTATCAGACATCCATGGATGATTCGGATTAACGAGCACAGGAGGTGTGTATGACAACTACATTATTGGCTATTCGACCGACAAAAAAATTATAAGCTGAATTATTTGAATCATTCTTAATTATGCTAGTTTCAACATATAAACAACCAACTAATGCCAACAAGAAGCCTGCCTAGATTGACAATAGGAAGTATCACACATTTGAAAAGAAATTGTTGGGTGGTTGATTCTATATTGTAGATAATCCATAATTGAGGATGAAAACATCTCAGTGTATATAATGTAATGGATAAAATTCGTAAAAAGATAATTGTTGAGAAGATGAGCATATCTTCGTTGTTATAAGAATGGGTGAAAGACCCATATCCATTATGAGTACAAACCCGTCCTCTTTAAGACAACGAACTCGTTGTCCCGAAGACAACGAATATGAAGCCCATACTTTTTGGCAATGATTATTCTATCCGTATTCACATACACAACGAACTCGAGCTTAAGTCAACAACGAGACCGACTCGCAAGATAAAATAATCAGGAGGCGATCATGTTACTCTGTTATTAGGTGAAAAATATTATCTTAGACTCTTAGCATTTAATACATTTAATATTAATCACATCAACCTGTTTTCTCGACCCCAGGCCGACCTTAGAAATAGTAAGCTCACACGTGTGACACATAAGGCTCAAGATCAATTTGACATATTTGGTAATGATCATAAAGCAAGTGGCATGGTCATTCATGATCATCTATAGACATACAAAATTAAACCTATAAATACCCCGAGAGACTCAGTGCATAAGGTATAAGCACCCAATTTTTACACCCTGCTTAATCATGGTTAACCCCCGTTGACCATGGTTAGCTCCGGCTAAACCCTAGTAGCCCTAGGTAGACCCTAATCTAAAACTTAGCTTAGCCCTAGATAAACCCTAAAACCTTAGATTCAAATCACATGGGCTTAAGGCCAATTTCAAATAAAAGTACCTAAACCACAGTTTAACCCTAGGCCAACCCTAGCTAAACCCTAGGACTAACCCTAGGTATACCCTAGGTCCAACCCTAGCCTAGCCCTAGTCTAAACCCTAGGGTAAGATACCTTGGGCTCAAGGCCTATTTCAAAGTCCATAAAAACAAGAAAATCATGAATAAATAAATAAAATCATCAAAGGCCCATGGCCTTTTAGGATCTTAGGATTTTTTTTTAATTTCAAAGAAATAAAAAGAAAGAGATTCAAAATTAATGGCACCAACCCTTGTTTGGCAAAGCCAACAAGGGCATGCCCATGTGGACGAGAGGCTAAGGCCCAAATAATCAAACAATACAAAAAAAAAAAAAAAAAAACAAACAAACAAACAAACTTTAAACCAAATGGGGAAGACATTATTCATTGTCTTCCCCATTGGTCCAACCACCAGCCACGCCCCCTACTGCCCTGCCCCCTCCTGTCTCGTCCTCCCTCGTAGCCTGCTCCTTTGCCGCCCTACTCCTGCACCCACGTTGACCATCCAATGACATTCTTTCCCCATATCTTCCCTCCTTCTATTTAAATCCCCACGGTGGCCATTGTTAGGGGACAACAGTTTTTTTAAAATCTTTTTACAGTCTAAAACCCTTCTTCTCCACCCTACCATTCTCCTTTAAAACCCCACCAAAGCCATTGATTGCAGGAGAGACCGAACAAAAAAAAAAAAAACTTCCAAACTTCTGTACAGCTCCAAGCCAAATTCTCTTAGCCTTGGCATAGGCTCATGTGCTAGAACTACGCTCGGTCTGATCTCACCCCTATGTGAGTACATAGGCAGCCCAACCCGGGTTCGACCCTAGTCTAGGATTTTCTCTTTCTTAGATTAGCATTATCTTAAATACTTAAGGCATTTGATTAAAACTGAGATTAATTTGGCTTAACCGTACCAAGTAGGGAACCACTGAAAAGTGAAAGTGCTGGGTGCCTAACCCCTTCCTCGGACTTAACCGAACCTCTTATCCCAATCTCGGACCGCAAGCCAAGACCTTATCCAAATCTCTGGGACTTATCCCTTCCAAATGAATAGGTGGCTACTCTAAATTCCCCCCGAGAGATTCAGACTAGGGTTTCCCCAAAACCCATGCTCACAGCTCTGGCGACTCTGCTGGGGACTTTTAATAAGGTTCAACCCGGAACCTGGATTTAAGCCAAATAAACCTCAAACTAATCAAATGCCTAAGTATTTAACCTAATACTAATCATTTTACATCTCTTTGATGATTTGTGTACTGTGCATCTCATTTATATCATAGTAGTGTAATCAACCTGATACCTATTAGACAGGCTTATTACGCTAACGACCGCTGGATGATGATCCTCAGTGTCAGTGGCTTAAACGTCTTGGAGGTTTGCAGAATTACATCTGGTGGGTGATGACCCTCAGGAAAGGATTCTGAACGCTCCCACTTACACCAATCGTCCATTTTCAAGGGAGTCGCATATAAGGTGTTAAGTGACCCCCTATCCTTAGGAACACACTTATCTACCCAGCATGTATACATGTAGCCTAGGCTAAGGTATAGTCTACAAGCAGCTTACCTGGAGGGATACTCTAAACTCTAACTTGCTTGCACCTTATACCTGCCCTCAGTCATGGTTGACTACCCGGGCACACTTTACCTGGATAACCACTCATCAAGGGTATGTAATGAGCCAAATTTGTGCTTGTAATAAAACACATCCTACCTTACTTCCTAACATAGCATATGGGATTCAAATCTCAATCGATTAGGTCTTCACTAGACCTATATTCGACATTGACCCGATAGGCCTCCGTTTCCCAACAACCCGGGTACAGCAAGCCGGAATTCTGTCCGACTGCCCTATCGGCTCACATGTGCCTTGTCACACTCATTCAAAAATAAACAAAATTTGCATAATCTTTTGCATTTTTCATCTGCATTTCACTGTACACTCACATCGAGTCTGTCTTTGTCCAGGCAGATGGCATGTCCGTCATGAATCGTTCCATCAAATGGTCAGCCTTCGCAGCCCGTGTGAACACCCCATTTTTACACCCCTAAAACCCCACTATTTTATTTTTAATTAATTTATCTTAATTTAATTTATTTTGTTTTGTGAGCTTGAGAGAAAGAGAGAGAGAGTGTGTGTGAAGAAGGGGATAAAAATCCATATTCCGATCCGAATCCGATCCGATTAGCCGGACTTTGGACCCTATATGTGATCCGTCGGATCGGATTCGGATCGGATCGGTGGAATCCGATTATAATCGGATCGGATCTGGATATAGGGTGATCCGATCCGATTAAAATCCGATCCGATAATAATAATAATTTTTTAATTATTTTAAATATATTATTTAGATTTTCTATGTATAAAATATTAATTTTAAAAAAAATTAACATTAATTAGTATTAATTAAGGTATTATTAGATTTTTTATTATTAAAATATATATATTTTTTTTAAAATAACCTTACTCGGATCGGATCGGATCGGATTCGGATCGGACGATATATAATCGGATCGGTTACTTCATGATCCGGCGGATCTCGGATCGGATTCGGATCAGTCGGATTCTTAATCGGATCGGATTCGGATCTAGGCAGATCCGGTCCGAATCTGATCCGTTGACAGCCCTAGTTAAAATCGGGGGGGATCCATTTTCTGTTAGCTGCAAGCAATCTTTTGAGTTTTTCTTTCCTAATCCTTTTCCCTCACTCCTCCATTTTAGAAATCAGTAGCCTTCAGCCACACTTGAGCAGCCACCTCCATTGATTTCGATCACCACCACACTTCCGGTCACCATCCGTCTCGACTGTAGCACTTCAGGTGAGTTCGATCCAGCTCCGGCGCAGTTAAGTTCCGATGAACTCCAGCAGTTTACCACCACCAGTCCAGTCCGTCCAACTCATATCCGATTCCACCTCCGACTACAGCAATCCGACGAGCTTCGATTTCAGTTCCGGCCAGCATTTCGTCTTCCTTAATCAGGATCTTCTTCGAACAACAGCAATTTCGGCGAGTTTTGTAACTTTCGGCGAGCTTCATCACCGTTTAGATCCGATCTTCGATATGGCCGATTTTATCTCGGATCTTTCTCCGGCCAGATCTTGCAGTAGCAGATCCACCTGCATTGCTAAAGCTCCAATCATAGCCAACATTCCAATCTCTCACCATCAGTCCTCCCTCAGGCCAGATTTGATCCAGCGACTTCATCGCTGGTTTTCTATCTCCCCCATCGATCTTCTTCCTTCTTGCCTCATCACGATCAGGTATGTTTCTTCTTCTCCTTTTTATATTCATTATTTGTTTATTAATTTGTGGTGTTTTGGAATTCGACAGTGGTCAGATTCTTTTTTCTTTGTATGTTTGTTAGAGCCGCAAAGAGAGAAGAGGTCATCCATAACCAGATCTAGGTTCCGGCCAAGACCCTAAATAAGCCTGAGTTTGTTTTAATCGGAGTTGGGTTTATTTAATCTTGGTCGGATCTATAATCTGATGAGCTTTATTTTTGATCCCTAGCATTGATCAGGATCCCTTTCTCTTTGTGTTTGGCTTAGAGTTTGGAGAAGATTGTTCTCTTTCAAATCTGGTGAGATGGGGGGAATCTTGATTTGATCAAAACCAAGAATCAGAGTATGGCCAATACCCTTTGTTCCCATACTTAGTTTAAAATCCGAAGAGGGAAAGAGGACTGATATATATTTTTTAGATTGCTCGGTTTTGGTTTGATCAATTTAAGACTAATTCCCATTAGTCTGGTCTTGTTCAAGAACTTTGAATCCAAGAGTTTTGTCCAAGACCAGGGCACTAGTGGCCCCCTATGTGTGTCTTTGGTATATGATCTGTAGCCCCCTTAATTAATTTTAATCATGTTTGATTCCTTGGATCTTTGTTATAATGTCGGATTCTGGCCAAAGCCGGTTTGACCAATTTCCATCATGGGTTAAGGGGCCTTGGAACAATAATATTGCACCGGCCTTTAGTTTAATTTCTGATTAACTGTTAATTATTAGCCTCCTTGTAATCTGTATTAATTTAATATAAAAACTTTAGGCCACTGTAGATTTTTTGAGAAGGTGAAGGTCATTAGGCCTAAACCTATAGGCCCAATTGGTTTAAGCCCAGCAAGTTTGATTCTTAATTTGGTCGTCCTATTGTAATTTATTGGTAATTTTATTTTTGTGTGTATGTGCAATTATAAGAGTAGGCCGTAGCTTATTTTTCATTTTTGCCTACCTTGGGCGCTTAGGTGGATACTCAACCCTAAACAACTTGCCTACCCCGTTAGTTAAAAACAATACAAAAAAAAAATCAAAAAATACAAAACAACAAAAACATTCAAAAAACCCACAAAATTCAAAAAGGACTTACCCTAATAAATGAACGCCCCCTAGAGCTCCCCCATGAGCAACTAGCTACGCAACCAACTCCCAGAGTGAGATTCATAAATCTCAACCCCGCTTCCCCCAACTCAAGCACGAGTTGGAAGTGACCACACTCCGAAACGAGTATAAAAACAGTCACCGCCCCGAACTACTATTAGGGTCTGATTCCGACTAACCGGATAAGTAGGCAGCCCAAACCAGGGTTCGACCCCAACCAAAGATAAAATTTTTACACCCCATATTGATTTGTGTTTGATTAACAAAATTAATAATTGTTTACGAAATTTTAGGGATTTTAAATGTTTGGCTTAGACCTAATGAGTAGGTTACCATCAGTAGATGGAGGTCCTGGGGTGCCTAACTCCTTCCCTAGGACCTAAATGGATCTCTTACCTAGACTACTCTGGACCATAGACCCCTTATTTTGGGTTTTATCTCGGGATCCTACTTCCCCTAAGTAGGTGGCGACTCTTAGAATAAATTTAGCGTTATTCCTCTACTCTCGGACCTTATCTCGACACTTAGAGTTGAGAGGGGAGGAAAGGCGATAAATTTATGTGCTTACAGCCCGTACATTTGACTTTTCAATTGGCTTGTGATCGGAGCCTCCAAAAAGAAGTAGAGGTCCTTACTTCCAGTCAGCGTTTGGCTTGGGCCCAACATTACAAATTGAGATACGTCCTAGATCTATCTATGGTTAACCCAGATCCGCACCTCTTGAACGCTGCAATCCAGTGTTGGAACCCCTCGTACATGGTCTTTCATTTCGGTTAGAACGAATTATGTCTGACTTTGGAGGAAATTCAGCGCATTCTGAGGTTAAACAAGGACGGCGATGTCATAGTACCGCGCTACAAGACAAATTACCAAGCAGACCTATTAAGGTTTTTGCATCTCAAGCCTGCCTACTTGCGGCTCGGTCCTAACGACACTTTTGACCGGATCCCCGTAAACTTTCTAAAAAAGTTGTACCACCCTAAGTGGAATCCTGACCTCATAGTAACGGAACTTCCCGGTCTCAATGCCTTTACATTGATAGCTGTATCTCAATTGTTATTCCTGAGATGTCGCACACTTGTCGAGTCTGTATTGGTGGGGATTATTGAGGATACATGTGCTTCCGGAACCATCATACCAATCATCCTTCCAGAGCTTCTTAGGGCTCTCAATCAGGCAACAGGCCACAGAAAGGGCGTCTTCCACGCCAGTGTACCGCTCCTACACCTATGGTTGGTATCACACCTGCCTACCCTCCTACCGGTGCCTGACGTACCTCGAGATGCATACAGCCTGCCCAAGAAGATTTCTCATAATCAGGGTCAGATAGTGACTACTGACGTCAAAACTCTCTACCGGCTTCTCCAAGACCTAACAGAGGAGCAGGTTACATGGGAATGCGTGTGGCTGGTTCGCAGACAGTTACCACGCGTTATCATAACAGGAAGATGATGCATGGTCCTGGCAGGTCTCACTGGCTCAGCGGCCTACGTACCACTCCGAGTCCTCCGTCAGTTTGGACTCCCTCGGCGCATCCCGGTAATAGACAACCTGAAAAATGACTTCGTCGATTTCACAGTGCAGTCTGAACGCCTCACCCACCGATTCCAAGAGGATTGGCAAAGCTCTCGAAAGGACAAATGACCAGATTTTGTGGTCACAACAGGGCCACCAACTGATTCTGCATACCGTATATGGATAGAAAATCCTGACATTCCACCCGGCATGCCGGTTCCCGGGGAATTGCCGACACCAGTTTCAGCTCCGTCCCAAGGAACCATACCCATAGTTGAGATGGTGGTTCCTTGGACAGACTTCTTTCTGGAAAGACAGTTACATATCTATGAGAAAGAGAAGAAGCTACAGAAGACTCAGCGAGCATTCAGACAGCAGGAAGCGCAGCAGAACCGCGAGCTTCAAGCCATGCAGGAACAGGTTGATCAGCTCGAGCGCATAGTCCAATCTCTTCAGAAGAGACACAGGGGCGATGCCATAGAGAATGTCATCCTCAGGGCCCAGTTGCACTTCCATCAAGAACAACTTGATAGTGCAAAGGTAGAGATGACCGATCGAATTCAACAGTTTGGGTCCCGGATATACAATGCCTCAGAAACAATTGGATACATAGAGGTTGAAATCACATCCCTCCAACAACAGATTATGGACCTTGAAGGCATACCCCGACCACTTGACTTTGCCATCCCTGATGGACCTGCTTAGGGTTGAGTCTTTCTTTTCTTTCTTGAGTCATTGTTCTGTACTCACTCAATGTTATGCATCAATGGAAAATTATGTTTCTAACATCAATTCTCTCCTATCATACATATTCATGTTTAATCGTTGCATCTTTTCAGTCTGCATGAGCAGACCCATGACTCGTTCTCTAACTACGATTCTCGCAGAAGTCACAGAAGCAGTCCTCACAGAAATACCAGTCACGAAGATTTATACCATACACCGGCCCGATAGAAAGCAACTCATAAGCAATAGCAGAACCATCAGATCATCAACAACGGACAGATAAATTGTTGCAGGCTCATGATCGAGATATTGCAGTCATGCAAACTAAGTTGGATAGTGTTCTGGAATCCCTAAAGATTCTGATTGGTGCTATAATCGAAGAACCTTCTAACCGGATCCCTACCAGTGAAACCCCGGATCAGCCTCCCCAAGAACAGCCTACCCCTATCATTATTCTTAACCCTAGACCCGCAACAGGCGGATGAGGATAGGAGTTTGACCAATATGACGAGTAGCCTAAGGCATCACATGTCAATCAGGACTGGCCATCATCTTCCGACCCTACACTGTCCCTCAGGGACCAGCTTGAGGAGATAAAACAGATGAAAGAAGAAATGAGAAGAATTAGAGGGGCAACTGCCAATCCCACCCTATCATTGGAGGACCTGACTTTCTCCTCTAGAGATGCTATTCCCCCTGGCTTCAAGGTATCTGACTTCGATAAATATGACGGCTCGGGCTGTCCTAAACAACATTTGCAGATGTACCTGGGGGATATGCTCCCGTATAACAAGAATCAGTCTTTACTCATACAGTATTTCCAGAAAATTCTAAAGGGGGCAGCCCTAGCCTGGTGGATGTCGATCGACAAGCAGAGAATCAAGACATGGCAGGACGTCATGGATGCCTTTGTAGAACAGTACTCTTTCAATCAAGAGCTCCGGCCTTAGCGAAGCCAACTGGAACAGATATACCAGCGGAACAATGAGTCATTCCTGGAGTATGCCACTCGGTGGAGAGAAATGGCAGCAAAGGTCATCACCCTTATCCGCAAGGAAGAGCTGGCAAACATATTTTTGGGCACGTTGAAGCAGTCCTACTCTACACTAATGGTCACTCTACCAGTCGTGGACTTTGGTACAATAGTTAAAACAGGTGTCCGTATTGAGGCAGCAATACAGAGTGGAGCAATTCATTTCAGCCTAGGGCTTGCTCCCCCCAAAGCAGCAACAGCTTCGACCAACAGAAACAACGGTCACAGAGACCAGAAGAGAAAAGAAAATGTTAACTTGGTAGCTCCCGCAACGCCGCCAATCAGATTACCGGCTCAAGCCGCTCAACAACAGCCAGCACCTAGAAACACCCGGTCGGCTAAACAGAACCAGGGGCAAACTCATCCCCTAGGACCTTACCTCCTCTCCCTTACACACTCTAGTTAACTTTTGGACTTCCTAGCCAAGAAAGGCCTTCTCGAACTGAGAGGCTTTATCCCTCTATTACCACCAGACAAGAGGAAAAAAATTACGATGTCAACCAACACTGTGCCTTTCATAGAGGCCCGGGCCATGCAACCGATTACTGCATTAGCGTAAAGTGCGCAATCAAGGATCTCCTAGATACGGGCAAGGTCGAACTAGCTCTCAGCAACACCAGTATTGACCAGGTACCACTGCCCCCACATAACAACAAAGTTAATTTTATTGAGTGGGAAGAGCCCGGGGCAGGACAACCTAGACTCAGCACACCCGCAATCGATGATGGCATCATCAGGCCCTCGTACCGACCCCCAGTTATAATCCTTTTGCCAGAATTAAATGTTTAGGCCATCCAGGCCCTAGTACAACTCTCCACTCTTAAATAAGATAATGAGCAAATCGTCTACACAATTCCCTATCCTGCCAGTTGGCCCACAGCTTCAGTCAATACCTCAACCTCCTCTAGACCAGTCAAAATCCCTTACATCTCTTCCCAGCCTTTTAACCTTAATCATGTATCTGACCTTCAATCTCTCATCCTGGAAAGTGAGTACATAGCCAACCTCATCCGGTCCGACCGGGTGTATCAATCTTCGGCGGTTGAGCCGGTAAAAGAAAAGGGTAAAGAAAAAGCCGGGATGGGAGACCCAGAAAAGGAAACAGCAGATTCGGCTCTCCTACTAAAAATATTGGAAAAAGCGGAAGAATTCAATATTACCCAGCTGTTTGGCAAAACTCAGGCACAAATCTCTATCTTGGGTATTCTCTTGACTTCGGAGCATCACAGAAAGCAACTCCTTCGGATATTTAACGTCCATGTAACACCGGACATCTCGCCTGAGAAACTGAGACAGATGGTGGGGCAAGTGCTCAAATCATGAATCATCTCCTTTACTGAAGAAGAAATACCGGATGGAGACAGAGATCATACTCGAGCCCTATATATTGCAGTTCAGTGTATGGATATGACATTATCTTCGGTACTCATTGACAATGGCTCCGGCCTAAATGTTTGTACACTCTATACTCTACAAAGCTTGGGCTTGAACACCAATCAAGTTAAGAAGAGACTCATGAAGATAAGGGCTTTTGACAATACTATTAGGCAAAACTTGAGAGATATTGACCTGACCATCGAGGTCGGACCAGCTCAATTCTTGACAAATTTTCAAATTGTGAATGTACCTGCCTCATTCACCTTACTCCTAGGGAGGCCATGGATTCATTCGGCTGGTGCTATTCCCACCTCTCTGCACCAAAGAATCAAGTTCATACAGGACGACCACCTAGTTGTCATTCCATCTGAGGAGTTGGCGAGTTCCTTCGGGAATATCCAGGAGTTAGGTCAAGGTACAACTTTCATAACCTATCAGTTTGAACAGGTCAGCTCCATCGCCCAAGTCGAACAGTAGAACAAGCAAGCAATACCTCCCTTTATCAGAATGATGGCAAAGATGAATTACCAGCCTCATCGAGGCCTGGGTGTTAGGAATCAGGGCATGAAAAAGAGATATGTGCCTCCGCGCTACACACCTCCATTTGGACTGGGATATAAGCCTAAGTACGAGGACTATCTCAATAAGCTGACAAAGAAGAATAGACAGTCGGCGAAACCTGAACCCCGACCCCACATTTCAATAATATTCCCCATCGGAACCTTCGAAACCAACCCAGAAACCTCTCTTGCACCAGCTATTGATATCCTTAGCCCTCAACCCGGCATCGAGTCTTTAGGGATTCCTGAACCGGAAATATTCAACGTCGCCCGGATGTTTGAAGAGCTGACTATTGAAAATGCAGAAGCAAAAGCAGAATATTCTGCGGGAGAACAGGTGTGCACCTTCTCCAATAGCGTCGAGGCGTTATCCAGTCACCAGCCACTAATCCGTTGGTGGACTAAGGCTCTCACCATTAAGGCCAGCCAGGGCCAGGGAAAGCGCAGTGCGGGGAAATTTGGTCAGAACAAGCAGTGATGCAGTATCATTCCTCTTTTCTTCTTAATCTATCTCTCTTTGCTCCCCTATAAAAATCTAAAATGTCGGCCAACTGTAGGTCTCTTTTTGTTTTATCGAGTCAATTTTGTAAACACTCCACTTTTTTATCAATGAAAATCTGAAATTTTGACTCAAAAATATGTTTTTCAAAACTATTTGTATTCGGCTAATGACGAAATCACGTGGACTCTTCCCATGGAAGGCCCAGTGTCCTGAAGCCAACAAAACATAAAAACATAAGTATGTTAAACTAAGCTTAATGATTTGTCAGGAAATCATCTCCGACAATGCTATCCCTGAAACCCTCCTTGAACTTTCAGAAGTTGAGTATGACTCAGAGTATGACTCATAACAAGATGAGGAACCGCCTCAAGAGATTTTGGACCTCCTAGAACGCAGTGAAGGGCTACTTCAGTCGAATATCGAGGATACCGAAACAGTGAACTTGGGTTCCGAAGACAACCCTCAGTTGGTCCAGATTGGCACAACTATGAGCCCACAGCAAAGAACGGACATGATCAGCTTCCTAAAAAGCTACAGTGATGTCTTCGTCTGGTCATATGCAGACATGTCTGGCCTAGACCCAGCATTGGTGGTACACAGACTGCCCCTGAACCCGGATGTCAGACCGGTTAAGCAGAACTTTAGACGGATGAGGCCCGAATGGTCACAAAAAGTCAAAGAAAAGGTAGAGAAGCAGATCAATGCAGCCTTCTTGACAATAGCAAACTACCCTGAATGGTTGGCCAATATCGTGCCAGTACCCAAGAAGGATGGAAAAGTTCGGATGTGCATCGACTACCGGAATCTGAACAAGGCTAGCCCTAAGGACAACTTCCTTTTCCCGCACATCGACATCCTAGCTGATAATACTGTAAGGCACAAGATGCTCTCATTCATGGATGGTTTCTCCGAGTATAACCAAATCAAAATGGCAGAAGAAGACATAGAAAAAACCTCTTTCATTACACCTTGGGCATGTTCTGCTACAAGGTCATGCTATTCGAACTCAAGAACGCAGGGCCAACCTACCAGAGGGCCATGACGGCACTTTTCCATGATATGATCCACAAGATAGCGAAAATTTATGTGGATGATATGATCGTCAAATTACCTATTGCCAAGCAACACCCTGAAGATCTGAAAAGACTCTGTGACAGACTCAAAGAGTTCGGCCTAAGATTGAACCCGGTCAAATGTGTCTTTGGAGCCTCATCAGGAAAGCTCCTCGGCTTTATAGTCAGCAAAAGAGGCATTGAGGTCGATCCAACTAAAGCCAGAGCTATCATCGAAATGCCAACACCCCAAACTGAAAAAGAGATCCGGGGTTTCCTGGGCCGAATTCAGTACATCAGCCGGTTTATTTCTCAGCTCACTCCGATCTGTGAACCGATCTTCAAGCTTCTTCAGAAGAATACACCAACAGTCTGGACAGCCGAATGCCAAGATACCTTTGACAGAATAAAGCAGTATCTTCTCAAACCTCCAGTAGTTGTGCCTCCTACGCTGGGACGACCCCTACTACTCTACATCTCAGTGCAAAAAACCTCGATGGGGTGCATCTTGGCACAACATGACGAGACAAGCAGAACAGAACAAGTCATTTACTACATCAGTAAGCGTTTGCTAGAGTACGAAGAGAGTTACAACCCGCTAGATAAAACATGTTTGGCACTGGTCTGGGCTACTCAGCGTCTTCGGCACTATCTGCTTTCCTACCCGGTAATCCTGATCTCCCGAATTGACCCACTCAAATATCTACTGGAAAAGCCTGCCACCATCGGAAGGACTACCCAATGGCTTATGATGTTATCTGAATTTGACATTACGTACATGACTCAAAAGTCAATCAAGGGGCAGGTGATTACAGATCACTTGGCTCATAGCCCAACACAGGACTATGTGTCTGTACATGATCAGTTTCCGGATGAAGTCATCCTGTACGCAGAAGCAGAAGAGCAAGAATACTCCGACTGAGAGTTTACTTTGACGGAGCTGCCAATAGTCATGGACATGGGGCAGGAGCAGTCTTGATCTCACCCAAGGGGCCACATCTTCCTATCTCTGTAAAACTGAAATTCAGATGCTCTAACAATGAAGCAGAGTATGAGGCATGCATAGCAGGACTAAAAGAAGCCCTGAATATCGGAATTGAGGAGATAGACGTCTACAGGGACTCATCTTTAGTAATTTGTCAGGCGAATGAATCTTGGGCCATCCGAGAAGCCAGACTGGTCCCATACCTAGCCTACCTCAATGTGCTAATCACTCGATTCAGAAGAATCAGTTTTAGTCACCGATTCAGGAACCATAACAGATTTGCCGACGCATTGGCTACTCTCGTCTCTATGGTACAGATCCCAGGGGCATCATGCTCTGGCCAATTGAAATTCAGCAACAGGATCAGCCTATCTACTACCTCGAGCTGGACACAGTGAATAATAACAAGCAGTACCTTGAGGATGGGACATTCCCTCTTAATGTTACCAAAACAAACCGTCGGGCGATCCGAAGACTGGCCATCCAATTTATCCTATCAGGGGGCATTTTATACAAGAGAACGCCGAATTTGATCTGGTTCAAGTGTCTTAACACCAGTGAAGCAGCACAAGTAATCGAAGAAGTTCACAGAGCAGCTTGTGGCCCACACATGAACGGGTTGATGTTATCCAAAAAAATTCTCAGATCGGGCTACTATTGGTCTACTATGGAAGCGGATTGTTACAAGCATGTACAGAAATGCCACCAGTGCCAGATTTATGCTGATAAGATCAATGCACCGCCGACAATGCTACACAACCTGACCGCTCCTTGGCCCTTCTCTGCCTGGGGCATCGATGTCATCTGACCCATAGCTCTGAAAGCATCTAATGGATATCGATTCATTTTGGTTGCAATCGATTATTTCACCAAATGGGTCGAGGCAGCCTCTTATGCCAACGTCACAGCCTTTGTGGTTCAGCGTTTCTTGAAAAGAGATATCATATGCCGTTACGATGTCCCATTCGAGATCGTAACAGACAATGCTCTGAACTTCTGCAATAAGGGGATGATCGACCTCTGCCAAAAATTCAAGATACAACATCACAACTCCACACCATACCGGCCTCAGACTAATGGTGCGGTGGAAGCAGCCAACAAGAACTTGAAAAAGATCATCGAGAAGATGACAACCAATTATTCTGTCTGGCATGAGATGCTCCCATACGAGCTCATGACCTACAGAACGTCCATCAGAACTTCAATAGGGGCAACACTATTTTCTCTGGCCTATGGTATGGAAGCAGTCCTCCCCATCGAAGTAGAGATTCCATCCATCCGTGTGTTAATGGAAGCAGAAATCTCAGAAACAGAATGGACACAGACTTGGTATAAACAGCTAAATCTGATTGAAGAGCAGCGACTGAAAGCCATGGATCATTTTCAGGCCTATCAGAGGTGTATGGCTAGGGCATTTAACAAGAAAGTCAAGTCCCGTAGTATTGAGATCGGTGACCTGGTTCTCCGGAAAATATTGTCAAACCGTCCTGACCCGAGGGGCAAGTTCACACCCAACTATGAAGGCCCTTACATAGTCCGAGATAAATTCTCCGGTGGTGCCCTGCGACTTAGACGTGTGGATGACGAAAACCTTCCGAAGGCCGTCAACATGGACAAAGTCAAACGATACTACGCTTAGGGTCTAGGTCTGATAGGCACTTTGTACTTATCGAATCTCCGGGAAATGACAAGAGGTCATCCTTGGCACACTCCTTATCCCCAGCAATGTAACCCCTTTTATAACATCAAGAAAATCCACAAGTTAGCCCTTCGAGCCTAACAACCTTTCTCTCACAAAAACCTTTCAGGGACACCCTCCCTTGTCATTTGTGACATTGCTTGAACTACGTCATGACCTGATCCTGCAAAAGGTATGTAGGCAACCTGACAAATCAGGTGCGGTCGCAAAAAGGGATCTCTCCCCTCAGGATCTTTTCCTCCAGAGAAAGTCCAAAACTTCTTAAAACTCTCTCTCCACAGAAATAACTCTTTCCCCAAAGTCACTCCACCATCAAAGACCAATTCTCACCACTTCTTCGACGGAGTTGACACCAAGCTTACAAAATATTCCATCAAAGGAAATTCCAAAATAGAAATTGAAACATTCTCCAAGTTAGGGACCCCACGAGCAAAAATAATCTCTCCAGGCTTTTCCCCCAACAAGATCAACTTCTCCCAAAACTCTTCCCAAAAAAAAAAATCTCTCTTAAACAGGGAAGAATCCCCAAAAAATCAGCTTTTACCGTGGAGGACAATCCCCAGTGGAGCCCAACAAAAAAAAATCTACCTTCAACAGAAAACCCCCATGCAAGTCAGTTGCAAAAAGAATAATTCTAAAGTGTCCCAAACTTCGATCCTCTAGCCTACATTTTGTCTCATTCTAAGTCCCCCTAGATCCCGTAGAAACAACGAGTACAAGTGCAATATCATATCATATCCCTAGTGAAGTATCAATCCCCAACAAATGTCAATCAGGGCAATGAAGAGAGAGGAATTGAACCCTCAAATGCATCGCAGGCATGAGTGAAAACCGGAAACGGCCTTATTGCATAAAAGTTACGTGATTCCCAGACCTAGTCTTGTGATTAGGGGTAAAAAATGAACAAAATCAATCAGCTTCGCAGGCGTGAGGAAAACCGGCAATGGCCTCATCGTGCAAAAGTTATGCAAACCCCATGACTTGGTCATTCCAAGGGTAAAAAAAGGGAATAAAAGTTAAAAATCAGATCCGGCAGTGATCAGTCTCACTGGACTCCCCAATTGTCCCAACGGATCAGTATCCCCAACAGACATTCCATTAGGGAATATCTCCAGCAGGTGATTTACTCAAGGCATTCCTCAACAGAGAATCCGTCAGAAAACATCTCCCCAGTAGACAGGCAAACATTGAGAAATCCCCAGCAGATTGAGAAACTCCATACTTCCCGACTATAGTCTACAACAGAATCTCATTCCCTAGCAAACCTTTGGCAACTAGTTATAACAATCTTCAAATCCCCAGTGGATCTCCCAACAGAAGCCTCTGACAGCCTCTCAACAACGTTCTTCCCCAGCAAGAGTCCAAAAGTCTTTCAAAAGATTCTCCCTAGCCAGGGTCCTTAGCCTGCAACAATAGCGTTCTGCTCAACTCTCCGAGAGTGAAAAGGAACCCACAAAATCCCTAAAGCCCTGAGCGATAGCGATTTATTGGCAAAATTTAAAAGCTAACTAAGCACGTTTTTGTCAAAATCAAAAATCTTTAGAAAAAGTCTTCTACACTTTTCCTGAAAAAGATTTTTCAAAAACAAGCAAACTCCTAGTATCAAATCTGTTTGAACCAACCTGCACTGAGCTGCCCAGGTCGACAAAGTAGAAGAAGTCGTTTCCGCGCATCCTCAACAAGTCTCAGTCAACAAGGTCATGGGAAAGCATCCTCGCCTTTATCCTCAGCATCATTCAAACATGATCAAAACGCAGTGTCTTTTGGCCATATCAACATCAATCCGGCTAGTGCCTCCAAGTCATGCCGTAAATCTTTAAACTTTCTGTGGGTACCCTTGCAGCATACACCACTTGACATCCCGTGTGTACCTTTACAGTGTACACCACCTGCATGTCCCCTTTGTGACACCCCCGTGTGTCCTTGGCATCCCAGGTGAGTGTCGACATAATACATTTTGTCGAGACCTCGCATGCCAGACATCCTGTGTGTTCCGTGACAATCTCGTCACACTGCAGCATTAACTCCTGCATGTCCTCTTTTGTGACACCCCCGTGTGTCCTTGGCAACCCAAGTGACCGTCGACATAATACGTTTTGTAGACACCTCGCATGTTGGACATCCTGTGTGTTCCATGACAACCCCGTCATACTGCAGCATTACCTCCTGCATGTCCCCTTCTGTGACACCTTCGTATGTCCTTGACATCTCAGGTGGGCGTCGACATAATACATTTTATCGACACCTCGCATGTCGGACATCCTGTGTGCTCCGTAACAACCTCGTCACACTGCAGCATTACCTCCTGCATGTCCCCCTCTGTGACACCCCCGTGTGTCCTTGGCATCCCAGGTGAGTGTCGACATAATACATTTTGTGGACACCTCATATGCCCGACATCCCGTGTGTATCTTTACAGTGTGCACCACCTATATGTCTTTTCTTCGACACCTCATTTGTCCTTGGCACTCCAGGTGAGCGTCGACATAACACAGTTTGTCAACACCTCGAATGTCCAACTCTCCGTGTGTGCTCAACACCCCATGTGTCTTCCGATCGATTCGGCTAATATCCCTCGAGGAAACACCATTTCGATCAATCCCATTACCGCTTCCAAGCGACACCTCCTCCGACCTCCGGGCCACGCCACTTCTGCATTCATTTGTCTTTCCCAGCTACTCGCTATCTCCTACCAGTAGCCTTGCATCACTGCATAGTCATTTACCATTCGCATAGCGTGCATCATCCATCTCGATGTAAAAATAGGATGTTTCCAGTCTTTGTCGTTCAATTGACATCCTGACACTCTCCGGTAAAGAGGAACAGTTGTAAACACCCAATATTTACACCTTGCTTAACCATGGTTAACCCCCGTTGACCATGGTTAGCCCCGGCTAAACCCTAGTAGCCCTAGGTAGACCCTAATCTAAAACCTAGCTTAGCCCTAGATAAACCCTAAAACCTTAGATTCAAATCACATGGGCTTAAGGCCCATTTCAAATAAAAGTACCTAAACCACAGTTTAACCCTAGGCTAACTCTAGCTAAACCCTAGGACT
This sequence comes from Tetracentron sinense, assembly GCA_015143295.1. Taxonomy (NCBI): domain Eukaryota; kingdom Viridiplantae; phylum Streptophyta; class Magnoliopsida; order Trochodendrales; family Trochodendraceae; genus Tetracentron; species Tetracentron sinense. The sequence continues at coordinate 5,264,708 of CM026557.1, read as the reverse complement.
AACCCTAGGTATACCCTAGGTCCAACCCTAGCCTAGCCCTAGTCTAAACCCTAGGGTAAGATACCTTGGGCTCAAGGCCTATTTCAAAGTCCATAAAAACAAGAAAATTATAAATAAATAAATAAATAATCATCAAGGCCCAAGCCTTTTAGGATTTTAGGATTTTTTTTTTAATTTGAAAGAAAAAAAAAAGAAGGGGATTCAAAATTGATGGTGCCAACCCTTGTTTGGCAAAGCCAACAAGGGTAGGCCCATGTAGACGAGAGGCTAAGGCCCAAATAATCAAACAATACAAAAAAAAAACAAACAAACAAACAAACAAACTTTAAACCAAATGGGGAAGACACTGTTTATTATCTTCCCCATTGGTCCAACCACCTGTCACGCCCCTTGTTGCCCTGCCCCCTCCTGCCTCGTCTTCTCTCCTAGCCTGCTCCTTTGCCGCCCTACTCCTGCACCCACGTTGACCATTCAATGACATTCTTTCCTCATATCTTCCATCCTTCTATTTAAATCCCACGGTGGCCATTGTTAGGGGACAACAGTTTTTTTCAAATCTTTTTACAGTCTAAAACCCTTCTTCTCCACCCTACCATTCTCCTTTAAAACCCCACCAAAGCCACTGATTGCAGGAGAGACCGAACAAAAAAAAAAACTTCCAAACTTCTGTACAGCTCCAAGCCAAATTCTCATAGCCTTGGCACGGGCTCATGTGCTAGAACTACGCTCGGTCTGATCTCACCCCTATGTGAGTACGTAGGCAGCCCAACCCGAGTTCGACCCTAGTCTAGGATTTTCTCTTTCTTAGATTAGCATTATCTTAAATACTTAAAACATTTGATTAAAACTGAGATTAATTTGGCTTAACCCTAGCAAAGAGGGAACCACTGAAAAGTGGAAGTGCCGGGGTGCCTAACCCCTTTCCCGAACTTAACCGAACCTCTTATCCTAATCTCGGACCGCAAACTAAGACCTTATCCAAATCTCTAGGACTTATCCCTTCCGAATGAATAGGTACTAAGACCTTATCCAAATCTCTAGGACTTATCCCTTCCGAATGAATAGGTGGCGACTCTAAATTCCCCCTCGTGAAATTCAGTATAGGGTTTCCCCGAAACCCGTGCTCACATAAGGATCGGAAAAATAGATAATTTTACTGTTTGTTGCAATCCTTTACTGTGCATCACCTTCTTCCTATCCTAACTTTGGCATCGGAGTGTATTACAAGATGCACACCCTTCTCACCTTCCTTCTACCAGTAAACCAGAATCCGAGGAGCAGTTGACACGTGGATGTTCTAGAAAAATCTCACACATATACTATATTGCGCAAGTTCTGATTCAAAACTTGCAAGAAGAAGGGAACAAAATGAGAACTTATATAGTTAATAAAAATTATAGAAATCTGCTTCTATCCTCCAAGACCCGTCTCTCTCAGGAGCTTTGTAGTAGTTAAAATTAAATAATAATACAGTCTCTCAGAGAGAATTAATTGCTCCCATGTCCAGGCGAAACCTGTCCTCCAGATCTAATTCCATTGCTCGAGTAATGAAACTGTCTGAAAAAGTCTACAAAACACAGATGACTGTGTATCAGTCCGGAGCTCTTTTATGTTGCTATTCCTTCTTCTTGTAAAGAGTATCTCTTGAGGATTGCTACAGTCTCTTCCATAGCACTGCAAACACAAGGCAAAACCCCATTAGGATTAAAACTCAGGCATCAAAATAGTTGTACAATTTTTAAAGAGCGTGGGGGTAGTGCAATGAATGTGTGTCCATATGTGATTCTATGCAAGCGTGTGTGCAGCTTTTTCACTTATCCCTGACATGCTAAAATTATTAACAATCACTGACTATGTATGCTTGGGGGTATGATGATAGGAAGGGAGGCGGAATTGATTTGGTGATCTGTCCCAACCTCCATGGATGAGCATTCACACAGACGATGCAGATATGATGGGTAGTACACAGTATTTTCTTGTCAAGGTAAGTAATCTTACATAAATCAACAAAAAAAATTCCCAGTGGTGGAGATGACTACTTGTTGCATCCATTCACATCTAATATGAATATAGTAATAGTGTCTCACTACTCAGTATTAACTCCAACAACTTTTTTGAAAAGGCAAGTCCAATTAAGCAAGGTCTGCACCAGGTTGGGATCTGAGTCATTAATATTTGTGGTAACTATATAATGACACCCCATATCTAAAGTGCCAACACAGATCTAAACTGTAACCTAATCAAGATTTAAAAACTCTAATGAGGAATCTCAAGTCAACTTAACTCAACTCGAATGAGACTTGAGTCAAGTTATTGGACACAGAACTAATCCGAAAAAGCTTAAAGACATAATTTTTGGAAAACTGGACAAATATCAACCAAGTTTTGAGTAAACTTTGGAATCAGGCCCCATTGAGAATAAATTCATGTTTATGCATTTTTAGACCTTGGTATTGTCTTTACACCTGAATGACAAATTTATAACCAATTACCCTCTAGGAATAGAATTCTAACACAAGCCCATTTGGATGCTTACCTTCCGGGCCTAAGTATCTTGTACATTCCTAGCTTGATGAGGTCCACGACCGTTGATCCAGCACGCCCCGAAGGAAGCGCGCCACCATCGTACACATATTCACAGTGATCCCAGAGGCTCTCAAAATCTTTGATGCAGACACTACTAGGCTGTCCGCTTAGGTTTGCACTCGTAAGTGCCAGTGCACTTCCAGAACCACGAGCAATGACACGGATAAAGTTGGAGTCAGGCACTCTAACTCCTATACTATCTAATCCTGGATTCAGGGACTTCTCGAGAACACTAGACTCCCCTGCAAAAATCCAAAGTTTTAACTTCAATCATGTATTGGAAATACTACCAGTAGAAGTTATTACGTCTTCAATTACTAGGAGAAGCTCTAAGATAATAGTGTATCAGTTCGTAGAACAGCCGGCGTGGAAGTGCAAATTGCACATATACAAGAGGTGGGGCCTACCATTTCAATTGAATACCACTTAAGTCTGAATATCAATCAGATCTGATAATAGAGAAAACATAAGGTAACAGTCTAGCAGTTTGTAAAACAGCTTAACATGGCATGGAAGCCTATGTAACATACTCTATGTAGGAAGGACTTATCATTTGATTAATTCAAGCTGTCTGAAAACCAACAAGATGAGATGAACCGAGTCATCTGATCTATTTAATTATCTGAATAAGAATATTGGAAACTATCCAGAGGTCAATAAGATATTACTATCAACAGGATCCATTCATCCCTGTCATGTGTATTCTGTATTTATCAGAAGACTCTATACAGTCTACAGGATAAGTACATTAGATCTCCTCAACTACTAAAATTTCTATCTTTTTAATCTCACTTACTAAAATTTCTCTCATTTTCTATTAAAGAAATAAGCATAAGTTACAAACCTCGCTGTAGCACAACAGTGACAGGTCCTGGGAGGAGATTACCAAGCAACCCGTGAGGCAAATGATCTGTGATGGCAAAGCGATTTATGTCCGATACATCCCCAACACAAATTGCTAGAGGGCTCGTCTGTTTACGCCCCTTGATCTCATAAATTCGATTTACAGCTTCCATAGAACTGTAGTAAAGCCATCGCACAAACAAGAACCATGAAATAAGAAGAATGCAGATTATATCAAGTTTGGCTTAAGTATCCCATATGAATGCAACATATATACATTTCTTGTTCTGGTAAATACTCCTAAGTTCAAATTCTTAATTCAACTAAATAGAAGCTGAGTGGGTAGCTGACTAGTTAGAATTCCTGTATCATTGTACCGGGACTTCCCTACAGATCTATAGAAAAATGAGGATTTTAAATACGGTTTCTCTAATAATTCAAAACTCAAAGTTGATAGTTCATATAAATTATACGGTTAACTGAGACAACAGAAAGTTGTACATGAAAAAGAAACTTTATAGAAGAGTGTTACTTCATACAGTAATGTTATAGAATAGCGTTATAAATCAGGGAAAAAATGGATCTCTATGAAAAGAAATTGTGGTCTTTTAGCTCATAATACATTGCCTCAATGAAACTAAGTTTGGGGCTTTGATTGCTATGTAACAAACTAAACCATGAACTTCAGAACAAGAAAATGAAGAACATGAAATATCAGTGAAGCTTTAAGCAATTACATGTTCTTAGAACTTCTAATATCCAATTGGGAACTTTTCAAGGGAAAAAAAATATTAGAGAAAGCACCATTTCTTACCACGCATCGCAAGCGAATCCATAAAGGGTATCTGTAGGTACAGCTATAACCTTCCCAGCTTTGAGTGCTTCAATCGCTTCTTCAGCATGAACTTCCATTGCTGGGAGAATCACCCCGGCCTTTATTTCTACCTCTAAATCGCATCTTTTCAGATTCCAAGCCATGTTCTTAGGAAACCCTCCTCCCAATCTCCTGTTTTGGTGTAGATAACGAACAAATCCCAACTTGGGCACACCTGAAGAATCAAATAATTGGCATCAAACTGATTCTATAGTTCCGAAAGAACATCAAGAACACGAAAAATGAAATGGGTATGAGGAAAGGAAATATCCAACTCCGGCCTGACTGAAAAAATCAGATAAATCATACAAAACCCTTTTTTTCAGCAGAAAAATTACTATAAAGGAGGGGTTGGGGAGGAGAGCAATAAAAAAATTAGGTCAAAGCCATGAATTGGAGATTTGGAGTTCAAAACCGAAATTTTTTTTTTTAAATCAAAAGAAGAAGAACCGCTCAAATAATTTAGATTTAAGAGAGATATTAGAATGCAAAGCTGGGAAGAACCGAAAATTCAAAAAAAAAAAAAAAAGTAATTGTGAAGCGGACCAAAATATAGAAGAAACCGAGAGAGAGAGAGAGAGAGATGAACTGACGATTTTCTAAAGAGCACCTCTGAGAGAGGGTGAGTGAAGGAAACGACCGTTGGAAAGAGACAATTTTGCTACAATTTTTGCCGGAAAATTCATCTCTCCTTTTCCAATGATTGAGGCTCAAAGAGCCACAGGAACTCCTACCAAAACCCCCGCCTAATCCTTTATTTCTAGGGCTGTATTCGGGCCGGGCTTGGCCAAGCCCGGCTCGGCTTGAAGTAGCTTGATCGAGGCCCAAAGCCCGGCTCGGCCCGAAAATAGGTTCATTTGTGCAGCCCGAAAAAAAAAATTGGCTTGAAGCCCGGCTCGGCCCGAATTGATTCAAGCTCAAGCCGGGCTTGGCTTGGCTCAAGCTCGGCTTGAATCCGTTTTAAAAAAAATATATATATATATATTATTTATATATATAATAATGATATATATAAATAATATATATATGTATTTTTATTTTTTAAAATAATTTTCGAGCCGAGCCGAGTTCGGACCGAGCCGAACCTCAATCGAGCCGGGCTTCGAGCCGCACAGGGGTGGGCTTGAGCTTGGCTTGAATTGGCTTTCAGGCTTTTTTTTAGGCTTGGCTTGGCTTGTTCGGGCCCAAAATTTCGGGCCGATCTCAGGCCGAACCGAGCCGAGTCGCACCAACGGGCCAATCGGGCTTTGTGCAGCCCTATTTTTTTCTCTCCCCGCAGAGCTGCGTTTATTCAAAGCAAGCATTAACAAAACCCCGGGGCATATTGGGAATTTCGCATGATGTACGGATTAACAGAAAACAACAGTATATTTTCATTCATATATCGATCATACATTAGTATAGGTGCATTGAGGATGATGTATTCGAGCATATTCTACTGATTTGTAAATCTTTCCAATTCCATGTTCTGATACAATAAATACAGAAAAACTGAACATTCACTAACACAGTATTATTCAGTAGACTAGATGAACAGGCCTACTAGATTCAAATGGATCAAATGGGTCCTGGCATTTGAGTTTCTGGGCTTTGTGAATGTACCTTGAAAGTTAACTTAATGGGATTTTGTAATCTAATTCAGTGTCATAGAATGTTTCATCTAAGATAGATATCACAAAGCTTCTATATGATTAAACCCTCTATACCCTGTTATGGGCTACAACATTAATGGTTACACAGACACTAAATCAGCTCCTCTGCACGATTTCTGAATTTTCCGTTTCACTTTCATGGCAGTCTGGCGGGCCTATTTGGGGTGGATGTGCACTTTCAGGAGGGCCTAGTTGGGGTGGATGTGAATTTTCAGATGATTGGTCTGGCTGTGTCATTTCCCGAGAACCACGACGATTATCTGACACAGCACGCCACCTTCTCCATCTTAAGAACTCAACAATAACTGAATTTCCACACATTGTGGTTCCAAAACCTGCAAACGTCGACAGGAGAATGGATAGAACGGCTTGCACGTTGATCTGTAGATTCCACCACAAACAGCAAATAAAAACACTATATTAGATGGATTGTTGCCGTTTACAGGTATCATGTTTAAGTGTTAATGATGCCCTTGGACCTCATCCAGAGGCCTGGAACAGACTGGCTGGGACAAATATATAACTCAGAAAGTGTTCAGAAAGCCAAGGAAAAAGTGAAAAAGTTCTTAAGCTTAGTTAATAATGGGAAATGGTTTCAGTTCCAAGCTTTTGTACCCCGAGAGTCGGGTTATGTAAATTATGATTTTTGGGTAAACTCCTCGTTGTAGTTTCAAATCCGCTGAGAATAAATACTGATTATTATAAGAGATTCTCTTACCAAGGAGTAGAAAAGATGTGCAAAGAGAACCACCAGTGCGAATTGAATTGATGCATAAACCCAGACAAATCTTCTCATCACTAAATGCACCAATAATATAGGTGTGTCAGTAAAGCATCAAAGAAACCAAATTTACATGAAAAATATAGTTGGAATATTTTCAATGGAATTAAATCCAATTAAGGGTCATCAAGACATGCAGCGTACATGCATGGGGATGAGACACGCTATGTGATGGGTCCAGCAAGATCTGTTAGGTCAAACTCAACCTGAAAACCATCTAAAAGCAAAAACATTTTCAGGACCTTTTGCTACACTTTCAATCACTAGAAAGAATGAGATGGATTATATGGACAATTAGTTGTTCAGTTGCTCCACGACCTAGAAAAACTTATAGGCGATATCTATCAAATGGTGGGTCCTGACTCCTGACCAGTGAATGTGCACCATTATGACCTGATATTTCAATTTAGAGTAAATAATTTCCAATTATATTATTCTTACCAGAGATCACCCAATCTTTAAAAAAAAATTCTTAAGGGATCCTGACCAGCTTAGCTTACCCATGGTTGATGATGTCATCGATGAGAGGAGACCCATTATGCAGGAAAATGGCAGAGATATGGCGATTGCACTAGTTCTCATTCTGGCAACCTGTCCATTAACAAGAAAATGCTGGTATATTTGAAGGAGCTTCATATGGAAATTGTAATTCTTACCAGAAGCTGCTCGAGGAAACAAAAGTAGGCTAGCATGCTGACAATGACGAGAACAGGCACATCCTGCCAGACCCTGATGAGATTCATAATATGAAGTTTCAGGCAATAATGTCCCAGAAGTCAAATTGGATAGAGTCTCAAGATCAGGTCATGATTGAATTTTTTTTCGTTCCTAAGATACATTTAAATTGAAGTTTCAGTTATGGATTAATAAAATACTATGCACCAAAAAATAATTTCTCCAGTACTTAGTTGATTTTCTTGAGTATTATATCATGTTCTCCAGGTTACACAGAACATATTTAACCAGAATTACTTAACACCAATTCTGATCGAATTGACTTAGAGAGTTACTTAGGTGCTCAACTAACCTTGATTTCCCCAATCCTCTTTAATTTTCAAATCAATACATTGTCTGAATCTAAGTTCTAAAATATAACAAACAGCAAAAAAAAATGAAACTTGAAAACAAATTAAATGAATGTCCTCCAACGCATGGCAACAACAAATCTATTATTACCTGTATTGATTAACCTCTGGTTGCCGAGCTCCATCTGTTGGCATATTGAGGATCTGAACATTTTGGATTCGTAAAAGAGTGACAGGTAGGTTCCGGACCTCTTGCTTACATACATCACAGTTTTTGTTACCTTTGATGCTAAACCATTTTACAGCACATTCTTGATGGGCCAGTGCAAGTTCGCCTTTGCAGCTGCATTCCATCTTAAGCGTGTCACCGCCTTCAGCCAGTTCAATTAAACAGATTCTACAGACAGCCTCTTCTTCAGGAATATCTTCACCATCAGCATCATTGCTTTCTGAATGATGAGACTAAGATAAGAAATATATGGTTGTTGCAAATTCCAGAACGGGAGAAATTTTATGGCTGAAAGTTGGAAATGCAGAGAAAGGCAAAGATCCCGCAATCAGAGGTTGGCAGAATTGACTTGAAACTAGTATGAATTGATCGGGTTTTGAACTGCTTTTGGAATGAGTTAGCAAAATCTAAAAAGTATATTAATCAGTATTTTAAAAGGAGAAAGCATGAGGCGAGGCACTAAGATCTCAAAAGGAGTGAGGCATAAGCATCGACGTGTGACGCTTAAGCTTTACACTCCCTCATTTAGTAAATTAAAAATTAATTAGAATTTCAAAAGGATTATATATATAGTACTAAATAAATGATTCAACCATCATATTGAAGAAAAATAAATTTATAGAGGCAAGCAAAAGCTGCAATTTGAATTTACTTACTGTTCATAATACATGTTGAAAGACATATGCTGTTAAGGTATCAATTCACAAGGCAAATTTTGAATTCCAACAGAAGTTACAAAGAATTCGTGAAAAATTAAAATGAAAAAAGAGAAAAATATTTAGGCCTAAGTGATATTGTTAGAACCCTATGTTTTGCATGCCTCACGTGATTTAAGCCTCAAGGTTGAACCTCAAGTCATTTTCTTTTATCCTCGTCTCGAGGCATATACCTCACACGCCTTTTAAATAATTTATATTAATATAATATATACTTAGTCCAGGAATAAGTTTTAAACAATTCCGGCCAGTTTATTCAAAGAATTTTCATTTCTTTCTCTAAACCTCCCAGTGAGGGAAGGGGGGGTTAGGCAGGACCCGAACCAGCTTATTTACAATAACTTAAAACTTACAAACCAAAAGAGGGAGACATCTTTTGTATAGCTATTGTCTTTTCCCATTATTTATAGCTATTAGCCTCCTCAGTATACTTGGCCAAGACAGCTCAAAGATCTCTGGGATACTTCTGAGTCAATATGAAGTTACTGAACACCAGAAAAGCTACAAAGTTCCACAAAACTCTAATATTTCAAAGTTTTACAATCCGAACAAGGATCCGGCATAAGATAATTAAGAGAAGAAATATACCAGCATCTGCTGTTGGAGTTGCATTCGACACTGAGTCAATTCTTTCCATCACTCGTGGAGTAGAAGGAATTACACGAAATATGCCACCTAAAGAATCCATCCGTCTTAGGCTTCTTTCTTTGTTGTTCACAGGGACTGAAAGTGAACGCGATATATGCCTCTGGACCCCTTTTTTCTGGGAAAAAAATAAAGGGCTCAGTAAGAATTAGGTAGAAAAGTGGATAAATTTATCATGACGGGTACTAAAAACGCAAAAATGTGCCCGCCTGCTGAGAACACTCAATGCAAGCGCAAATGGCCTGGGACTCATTATTAGGTGGATACCTCCTAGATGATCTCCTACACTAACAATTGGCCAGTACAGATGACCATAACTATTCGATCTATCCCATTTACTGCTCTGTGGCCACAAGTCCATCCGCCCACACACACACACACAAAAAAGGGAGAAAAAAGAAATGAGTATGTGGTTACTAGTTATATCCCAGCTTAACTACCAATAGAAATCAGTTTGACTTGTCAGTATATTGGATGGCTATGATCAGTAGGATCAGGATGATTTTGGCTTATGAGATCTCCCAGGTAGGTCCCAATCCCGCTGCATTCATTCCATGCATCTCATTGAATCGTGCTGACACCGGCATTCTTCATTTGTCACACAACATATATAACATAATAGGATCCATGTGTATGCTCTAATTATAAACAGGTATATATTTAAGTGTTTGTATGCATACAAACGTGGGGAAGTGATATTTAGAAAGAACTAGCAATGGATAGAAAATCTGAAAACATGGTTCTAATAGAACTATTGTTTATTGGTTTCCTTTGTGTAGGGGGCAAGATAGCCTTGGATAAGTTCTACAAACTTGCAGGTTGGCCCAGCATTCACAGAGTCGACTTGTTTGCACATGCTTAGAAGTTAGGATACCATGTCCAAACGCCGGTTTTATTTTGATAAAAAAAAAATGGAGAAAATAAATAACAAGCACAAGACTGATTTGGATTTGTTATCATGATATAAATTTGAATGCCACCTTCAGACTTGGGGACAAAAGGACTATTTGATGAACCACCATGGAGATGCACCAGTTGATCAGATGGATGCTCAACCAACTAGTGAAATTCCAGGAGAGCAGGCAAAAAAAATTATGAATATAATCCTCGAGTTAGTTAATGGAGGAAACTTTGGGCATCCATCACTTAAGGTCTACCAATGGCCTAGCCAATATGTGTAGTACTCATGCAGGGTGGTGAGAAATAAAATGGCCCGGCTGATGAGAGCACCAAGAACTAAAGTGTATTGTCATAACCATCTTTTCCAATGTATTCTTCGGGAGAGGAATGCCAGACCCAGATGCACACTTCCATACTCTCAATGTGGTAGCGACATGTGTCACTATTTTTCCTTGTTACCTTTAGAAGTGGTTGAAACTGTAAGTTCCTGCTTTGAAAAAAATTATTTTTCTTATCTATTGAAGGGGTAGCAACAAGTGTAGCTACCACAATGAGAGTTTGGAAGTCTGCCTCTGGCCTAGCCGTCCTCTCTTCGGGATGGATAAGAAAAATATGGTGAAGTGTTCATAATTGAAGATATAGGTGGGACCCTTCATGCCACCCTCTACATGTGCACCAGGCAGTGCTAGACGGCCAATATGGTCTACTAATGGGGTAGATTAGATGTTCCTAAGTCAATGAAATGTGAAAACTTACTGAATATAGTGGATTGGCTGTGCTCCCTCCACGTACAACTTCAGAATTTGAGTTTTCAATAGGGGTAACATGTAAAGATGATGTTCTCTTCATCATTGGTGTAAATATCTTTGAAAGAGATAATGACCTCGAAACAATAGGCTTCTCCCCTGACCTTGCTGATGAAGATCCTTGAGATATGGTGGCAGACTTCTCGGTCTCTGATGTAGAATTCCTGTACTTGAAGCTTAATCTTGGTAAGAGGTTTTTAAAGGATGATTTACCTTTAGAGGAGGAGGGGCCAGGGAATCCACTTATTCTTGCATAAGTAGGGCTGGGTGTTGGAGGGAAATTTACTCTTTTGGGAGTGGGACTTGGTGTTGGGGGCATGTTTATTCTCAGAAAATCCTTGGAGGATTCCTCCAACGTTCTTGAGGGTATATCAAGGAAAAGGTTTTGCTGTCTCCAGTGTTGAACAGGTGGGGCCTCTTCAGTTATTCCACTTGAATCTTCAGCCTACAAAAGAAGAAAATGAGAGAAAATTCTCCATGATGAATAAAAAAGAATACACAAAAACAACTTATTCTCTGTACATTCTTACTTGATCTTTAAGCTGAAGAACTTGCTAGTCACCCTCATCTAGACTAACCTAAGCGCTAAACAAAATTAGAAACCTAGAGAAGTTTAAAGAGAAATGCAACCTACACTACTTAAGAAATCTCTAGAGCATTCCAGAAACGTCTAGATTCACTTAGTTAGAGATGGACTTCACGCACGCACACACGCAAATAAAAGAGAATATAACAATAATTAATTCAAATAATGTAAAAAAACAGGACTAATACCGAACATAAGTCAGTTTCAGTGAGTGGACACTGTCGTTAACTTGATTAGATTTCCCCTGAAGAGTAGAAAAGAAAAGCAGCACTTATTGAACTTTGGTAGAAAACAAAAAATCCTGCATTTTAATTATGTTAAAGGGGATCTAATAGTTCTCCAATTGGCACAAACTTAAAACTGTGACATATAAAGATAAGAAATAACAAAAGACCGTGTGCTTGGAAACTTTGGAGTACTAAAACATTTGTCTGGTTCCACATGTCTAGAACTCAGGTCAAGTTAATCACCTAACCCAGTTTTTCATTAATGAAAGAAAAAGTCAAGTGCTTGAAAATCCTCATTAAGTCTTCACATAAAAGGGGTAAAAAAAATCAGATGTTTGACAATTTTTTAAACTCGGAAGGATTGGTAGTCACTTGAGTTCCTTCCGAATAGAATCAAGACTCTGGCCCCAAGAATTCAATCAGTTTTCTAGTTATTAATCATCAGTATCGATCGTTGAACAAGAAGATTCTCATGCTGAATTTAGAAAGAAAATCCACTTAGTCCTAACGATTCCTCACTCTATCGCTAGCCCCCTGGAGCGAATCCGGAGAGAATTTCTCTGGAATGTCAGAGAAAATAGATTTAAATATCATTTGGTTTCATGGAACCACATTTGTCGCCCCTTTTAGTTAGGTGGGCTGAATTTTAAACCTTTGGTTGAGATCAACCAAGCCCAGCTAGGGAAATAGGTGTGGAGGATCGGGGTGGAGAGAGATAGCCTTTGGCTACAAGTGATCCCAGCTAAATATGGGGATTCCTCATGTTGGGAGCCGAGGGAGGTGCAAGGTCCATATGGGTTGGGTCTTTAGAAAGGTATCATGGTGGTGGCTCCGTTGGTAAGTCCTTTCATTATATTCAAAGTGGGTAGCGGTGAGGAGGTTAGATTTTGGAAGGATTTGTCGTGTGGGCCAGACAAAATTAGTGATAATTTTGGCAACTTGTTTATGTTGGCGACTAATAAGGAGACACGTGTATCTCAATGTTATGAGATTCGCAATGAAGCGGTGGTGTGGTGCCCTTGTTTTTGGTGCAATATGAACGATTAGAAGATTGATGATCTTAACTGATTTCTCCAATGGCTACTACAGGCGTTCCTCCCATGCCCCAGATCAGGCACTCTAAGATTTGGTCTAAAGGCAACCATGGTCAATTCTCAGTTAGATCTCTTCTATTGTCTTTCGGTTTAGTCTAAGCTCCTTCATTTCCTCATAAGACTGTGTGGAACCCTGTTATTTTATCTAAGGTATTGTTTTTCCTCTGGGCTGCAACCCTCGATAAGATCCTCAGTGGGAATAATCTGAAAATGAGAGGATTGTGTTTGGCAAATCGTTGCTATTTATGCATCCAAGCGGAAGAAACTGTGGATCATTTGCTCTTACACTGCCCGGTTGCTTTTGAGATTTGGGGCTTTTTTGTATCCATGTTGGGTGTGGATTGGGCTTTCCCCATTTTCCTTCCAAAGTTTTTTATCATGCTAGCAAAGGTCATGGATTGATAACGATTGAGGTTTGATTGCGCAGTGCTTGCCAAGGGCGATTTCCTGGATTATTTGGAAGGAGAGGAATTTAAGAGTGTTTGAGAACACTTTCTCCGCTTCTCCTCGACTGTGTTCTAGGATTCGCTCTCTGATCCTCGAATGGTGATCTGTTCACCATGACACCAAGGCCTTGCATGAGCTTCTTGGGTGTTATCAGTCTCGACAGTAGTTCTTGATAGAAAAAAGATTTATTGAATAGCTTGAATGATCCTTACAATGACACATAGGGTTTATATAAAGATAGGAACAACTAAACATAGAAATAAACCTTAATCAAATCAAACCAAATCTAACATAATCAAATCAATTCAAATCTAATTGATACTAATCCAATTGTGATGAGATACACTGATAATGATACAATGTATCTCATTCACTTTATTACAATAAGATATTTCCTATTACTCCCCCTCAAACACATGGGATCGAGATCTTCATGAGTTTGACGATAAAAGAGTTCCACCTATTGCCGTAGATGGAGATTCGCATGTAGAAACTGAGATCGTCAATGCAAAGTTGCTTGTTGGGGTTGTTGGTTACTTGGTTGCTGAGGAGATGAATATGGAGAATTGTCATAAAATGCAAATGGGCCTCGTTGGGCAAAGATAAATGGCCTCTTGGACCTATGATACTGGCCTCTTCTTGGGCCTATGATACCGGCCTCTATGGTCCAAAAATGTAGAGCCTCTTTGGCCTAAAATTGTGCCTCTATGGGCTTGATATGTTGATCTCCATGAATCAAAGGAGAGTGGCCTCTATGGGCCAGAAAAAAAGTGCCTCTAATAGGGCTTAGCCTTAAACTAGGCTGAAAAATGGCCTCTATGGGCCTGGTGAGTATCCCAACTCAACCCTCTTTTTTTTTGGTTTTTTTTTTTTTTGGGCTCCTCATGCAAACTAGAAGCAACCGGCAAGTGTTGGCAAGATCCAAGGGAAGTGGGAGCAATGACTTTTTTTTTTTTATGGGTATTCCAATATTCCCCTTAAGAATTCCACTTTAGTCAAACATCCTAATTCCTTGAAATCAAGCTCCTCATGTAGTTAACACCTTTGCAGCCAAACCATGATGATCAACAATCATCAAGATGTAACCCGTAATTCTCCAAGAATAACGAGCCTCTTCATTAGACACTACGGTCGCGGCTTGCTCTTCCTTGTTGATATTTAGAATATGAGAACCAAATACCACCAGCTATGTTGATGACCAATCCGATCACATTAATGGCATGCAGACTTGCACACCACCCAACAAAACAAAACCGAGGGTTGTGGATCTCACCTTATGAAGACTCCAACTTGGGCGCACGATTAAGTGGTTGAGTCTATACCAGTGGGTGTGTTGGTGGATGTGTAAGAATAGCGATCCAAGAATCGACCAGGGAAGGGCGTGGGAGAGAAGGGTTCTTAGAATTGGTGAGTGTAAAATGAGCAATTAGGCAAGATGAGCGGCACCACTGCTGCCCGCCCGCCGAAAAAAAAAAAGATTGAAAGGAAAAATTCAAAGTAAGGTCTGATTGACATGTTTTGATACCATGATAGAAAAAAAAATTATTGAATAGCTTGAATGATCGATATAATGATCCATAGGGTTTATATAAAGATGGGAACAACTGAACATAGAAATAAACCTTAATCAAATCAAATCAAATCTAACCTAATCAAATCAATTCAAATCTAATTGATACTAATCCAATTGTGATGAGATACACTGATAATGATACAGTGTATCTCATTCACTTTATTACAATAAGATATTTCCTATCAGTTCTATTTTTGTACCTATGTTGCTTTTGCTTTATGTTTCGGTTTTGTAGGCTTTCCTTATATTCGTTTACTTCTCAGTAAACTTCTATTTGTATTGCCTGCCTTTACTTATATATATATATATGGATTTTGTTAGCCCCAATCGCAAATCTTCCAAAGACGCAACTGGGGCTATACAAATGGCAAACATACTTTGACTTTTGTTTTTAAATTGTTAAAATAATGAAACACTTCCAAGTGTTAGGGCCCATCTTGTGTGTATGGAAAATTTGGAGTAAATGAGACTGGGGCTAGCACTCCTCATATATATATATATATAATAGTTAGGGTGCATATAATAGTTCAAGCAAATGGAGATGTAAGCCGGCGGAACTTAAAATGTCTGCAAGTTCTCCATTGGCTTAGGTGAGTCAATCACGGATTTCCAGCTCGGGCTTATATTTTTTTTCTTACAAGCTACATAAAATCAAAGTTTAGCATTAAAGCCCCCAAGCTACTCACTGCTGAAGAACTTCCCCAGGCGCTATGCTAAAACCAATTACCCTTTGGAAGAACATCCACTGTTTGGATTTTACCCACCCAAAATAATTGACTTTAGATAAAATATACAAAATTATAAATTCCCAAAGCGGGGCCATCCAATCATTTAATAGAAACCAAAATAATTCTCGAGTACCCTAATTCTCAAGAATAAAGAGATACCCAAAAGAAGATTAAATATTCTAATGGTAGTTTCTCATATAGGCTGACTGAATTTTCTTTTTCTTTCAAATGAGCGTAGAAACCATAGTTTGAAAACTTAGCGAGTCACCCGAGTAACTCGGCCGAGTTACTCGACTCGGCTGAATTTCGAGTCGAGTCGCCTCAAAACTCGATGGAGATACTATTTGCCGAGTTATTTGGATGACTCGGTCGGGTCGAGTTGAGCCAAGTTTTTCGACTCGCTGGACTGGGTTGAGTCGCATATACTTTTTTAAAAATAAACCGGAGTTGTACTATTTTTGCATTGTAATTTTTGGGGTCATCAAAGACAACCAACTATGGGTTCTGCTAAACCTAGTTTTTAGTTTTGAGGCCATAAAACTATCATATTTTGAGTTCTTTTAACTCAGGTTTTTCAAGTTATTACGTATATATTCCGAGTTGGATCGAGTTAGTTTTTTTTGAGTTTACTAGACCCGGCTAACTTTTGAGTCCAGTCGAATTTTCGGGTTTTTGAACCATGGTAAAAACCCATCTACAACAAATGAATATTTGAAACCAAGCAAACCCATATAGTTGTAATACCCAGCAATCAAAACTAAGAGGTGCCCACCAAAGAATTTCATTCGAAAACTACAATTCTTTCACATATTTCGTGATTGAAAAAAAAAAATACCATATAAGAGATTTTAGAAAAGAAACAAGAGAGAGACAACATATAAGCAAAAAAGAAGCACCAAATACCTTTTGATTTGGAAGAACAACTGTACTTCTGCATGCACCCAAATCATGCTCCTCAGAAATGGATTCTTCCCCAGCCCCCATTGCGCAAACCAAGAACCTCAGAAAACCAAAACTACTTGAAAAAAAACGAATAACTCCAAATCGTTGAAACAAGAAGCTTTGTCAGAAGCTCGGCAAAGCAAAGTACTCAAAAGACCTTAGAAGCTGAAAAGACAGTGGAACATGGAGAGATCTAATGACCACCCATCTAAAATTTCAGAGAGAGAGAGATGAAATTGAAGTTAATGGTTCTTGAAATGAGTGATTGAAGATGGACTGTTAAGGTTACTGATTTGTTTTTCATTTATGATAAAAGCTAGTGCGGAGCGTGGCCTACTACGTCCCAGTTCTCTCCCGACAACGGTCCTGCCTCAATTCTTTTTCCACGATTTCTCGTCCCAAAACCATTCTCACGTCTCGTCGACGTATCGATCTAAGCATGAGTATTTTTAGAGTGCAAGTCGAGCAGAAGCAAAGATCGGTCTACCATCTTATGTTCTTTACACGTGGCATCAAGACAATAACTACCTGAAATACATAGGCCTGACCGTATGACTAATAATCAAAATTTATCTAAAATAGGCATAAATCAGATGGCTACAATCATTTCTTCAGTCATTAAAAGGCATCAAATTCATTAGGTGAGACTCACCAAATGATTGACTCCTTTCCACGAGAACGTCTCTAAAGTGCCTTATATTAATCGATAAATCTTGAAATTTATGTAGGTGTAAATATTTCTTTTTCATTTTTTTTTTGGTACGGAGATAGAGGTTTAGCCACAACGCCAGGTTAACTGTTAGTATCTATTCGATTAGTGGGCGGATAGAGAGTATAAACGACTCCCACCATCGCAGGAATTGAACCCCGGACCTCCCCCCTAAAGCAGGGGATACACTACCATTGGGCCAAAGCCCTAGCGTGTTCTTTTTATAAGAAAGAAGTGATAAATCTTTGATCATACACTAAACAAGATGATTATTGATATATTAAATGTTTCATTCAAAATTCAATTACAAGATCGCCAATTCTCACTCCCCCTTTGGGGCTAGCCCTGCATGGGTTTACCTGGACTTATATAGTGTGACGGGTTGCGGGCTCACATCGCACCCTCAGGAATTAGTCCTGCCCATAGGGTTGGGGACACCCCGGGTTTCAAAAAAAAATATCGCGAATAATTAATAAAGTTTACAAGAATTTTGAAGTTTATAAAAATAATAATAAAATACACTCCACTTAGACTTTTAAAAAAAATGAGGATTAAAATGAAATTTTATACAAAAATCGTGCTCTTTAAGCAGTTGGATCTTGCATGAGTGGTAGGGGTGTGGCCTTCCATGGGGAAGGTCTAGGGATCTAATCCCTTGAGGTAAGGGTTGCAAGAACCAAAATTATTGGAGTTGTCTGCATCTTTAAGGCTAAGTATATTCACATCTATAAAAATAAAATAAAAAAATGAACAAGAGCAGGATTAATTTTGGTTAAAAACAATGAGATTATGATTTTTGGCTAGTGTAAAGAATGCTTAAATGGTTACATGACTTAGGATCTAATCTTTTGTTGAAATTTATAAAGCCTGCCACTTTGCAAGTTCGTGTGTTTTCTTTATTAGTATTATGCTTTTCATCTCTAGGGTTGCAATTCCTAATACTTTTTATTGCAATTCCCAATACTTCAAATATAACAAAATAAATGATTTTAAATCTTATAAAAACTTATTTGACTTTAAACATGGTGGTAAGAACTAATTTTGTTAAAAACTTTAATAAAGTAACTCAAATTTCCTAACTAGTATGACAAAGTGTATATTGTCAAGCTTTATAAGTCTCGGCAAAAAAAGAATACCTTATGATTGTCGAGAAAATTAGTTAAAACATAGAAAAAATAAAGAAAATTAAACAAAACACAACTAATAATTGTATTAAGACTCCAAATTTTCGTTTTATTTTATATGTTTTCACCAATTTTTTGGCAAACAAGCCTATCATTATCTTATGTTTGGTTGTCGGGAAAATGAGTGAAAAGAAAAGAAAAGAAAATTGAATAAAACACAATTGAGAATTTTGTACTAGAAATTCAAAACTTTCTTTATTTTCCATTTTTTCACCTATTTTCTCGGCAACTCAACATATCATTAGTGAATAATCTCAGAGACTTTGGATCATCATATCGAATTATATTTGCATTTGACTACGCTTACCACATGTATTGTAGACTTTAGTACGTAGGGATCGTTTATATAAGAGCAATGATTAGCCGACCTGTAATACGTAGGGATCACTTTTTTTTTCTAAGGTCAAAGTTAAATGAATGAACTCTAGAGATGAGTAAATCTTAACCACAATTAGCGGATGTTAAAAGGGACACAACATTTAGACCACACATTCAACTCGATCTATTTCCTTTATACACTTTTATTATTATTATTATCATTATCTCGTTTATACACTGCTCGTTTCTGTATATATAAGAACACAAAAAGAACATTGATTAGTGGACCTTGGGTCTGCTTCTTAACTTACCGAGTGTCCCTTTTAACACTCTTTTAACCCTGGTTAAAATTAACTAAATTAAGATTTTTTTTTTTTACCTAAAAACTAAGGTTGGATTGCTTAGGCCATTTTAGTTGAAGAGTTATAATCAAGGGCGGAGCTAAGAATTTTTCATTGGGGGGAATACATGTGTAAAAACTAATGGGTTAGAGGGTATGGAACTTGGGGGTTCGGAGGCTACCGAGAAAAAAAAATTGGGGTCATTTTTTTGTTTGAGATTTTTTTTTCCAGTAATGTCCTTGAGGTCGCCAAGTTCCCCTATTGATACCCCTTAACTGTGGTTAAGATTCACCTACTTATCCTTGGTTTTTTTTTAAAAAAATATCAATTTGTTTTCAAACCTTAGTTAAAATTCACTAACTCCTAAGGTTAAAAATATTTAATATTTTTTATGAAAGCCAAGGATAAATAGGTGAACCGTAAGAGTGGTTAAATTTATACCATAGTTAAGGGGTGTCAATAGGGACATGTGGTAACCTAAAGGGCATAACAAGACTTCATTGGGGGGCCCATTATATATATGACAAAAAATTTGGAAAGGGACACTATATATAAGACAAAAAAATTTGTGGGGGCCAAGTGTACTAAAAAAATTTGAAGAACCCACTATTTCAAACCATAAAAAACAGGAATTACAACAACTTTGGGGAGGCCATGCCTCCTTCCCCCTCCCCCCTCCCCCTGGCGCCAGGCTTCTATATATATATATATATATATATAAGACAAAAAAAATTAGGGGCCAAGTATACTAAAAAACAATTGAAGGACCTACTATTTCAAACCATAACAAACACCCCCCCGCTCCGCCCCTGGTTATAATATCTTCCCAGATAATTGAGAGAAACTTCGGTATTGATCCCAGGCTCATAGAGCTGATCCCGGAGGAACCGAGGAAGAATAAAAAAAACAGTATTGGATAAGAGCTTCCTGCACCGCCTCATGGGCTTCAAAATTAGGATTACGCCGAAAGCATTTTCCACTCTAAACCTACTACGACATAATCTCTCTATATGTCTACCTCTATCTCTGTCTCGATCTCATCGACCTATCATCTTTATCCCGCTTGGGCCCACTAACTTATCGTGCATCCAACGTACCATTGAGATAAAAGATAAGGATGTAAGAGTGCCTTTACTTATAGTTATTAGTTAGCCGGTGCAAGACACGTGGAATTTGTAAAAAATGAAACGGGTAGAATAAGACCAGCAAACTCTAAACATTAAACATTAAATAGGTAGAGTTTAATTACATTAAATAGGTAGAGTTTAATTGAAAATTGAATTTATCTTAGACTTTAAAGTGTTAAGTTAAAGTTTAATTAAATATTTAAATTTGTTTGACGTAGATGTTTTACCTCAAAAAAAAAAAAAAAAAGTGCTCTCATCTCTTTTTTTCTTTAGAGGTAAAACATCTATTTTAAAAAATTGTAGACATTTAATTAAACTTTAACTTAACCCTCTAAAGTTTAAATAAACTCAAATTTCAAATAAATTATACCTATTTAAAATATTCTCCAAGTTTATAGAGGTTTAAAGGGAGGGTTTTACAAAAGTTATTTGACAAACAGTTCAAAAAATAACACAAAAAAAATAAAGAGAGGGTTTTGAGCCCAGGTGTTAACAAATTGGCACAAAGAGAAATGTACATAGTAAGGTTGAAAAAAAGAATGAAACTTGAGTGCATAAGATAATTTTGAAATAAGCTTCTAAATGTTTAGAGGGAAGACTCTTAGTTACTCTATCACAAGTAGCTAACTCCTGCTTTTATATATAGAGTCTGTCTATGGGTACTCCCAAATATACTTCATAATTCTAACCGTTTATAACTAACCACAAATGGTTAAGATTTGAGTTGGCTTATTTTGTATTTTCTAATGTCCCATTGGCTCTAATCCTAATAATTTAATAATAATTGAGATAAATTGTTAGAATTTGGGGGTACACTTTAGGAGTATCCCTTGACTAATTCTTATATATAGGTTATAGATAACAGATAAAGGGGCACCATTTGAGTGATCCAAAAACAGAATCATTATTTTATATATAATTAATTATTTGTAAATAATCACTTATTGTTGGGGGCTAACTTGACAATGTCACACTGCGATTATTTATGATTAATTAAGGCCTCGTTTGATTTAAATTATTGTAATCACAACTGATTATATAATAAGTGTTGTTATGAATAAACCTGTTTAGTTAGTTCTATGTAGATTATTCGATTTCATTTATTCTATTTAACTGGACTCTTTGTTGTTCCCTTTTGAGAAGGTAAAAAAAAAAAGGGAAATGATTTAAGTACTTAGATGCACCTTTTTCTTTTTTTTAAAATTTTAAATGCAGGAAAAGGGAATCAAGGAGCAAAAGAAGAATAGTTTATTGGTTGTCATTTTTTTTATTAAGTTAGTTAATGGGATTTTAAAATAAACAATACCAATGCCCTCTTGGAGAAGTGACTAATGGCGCCACCTTGTTAAAGGCAGACGCAATTTCCAATCCCGTGGGAGGCATGCAGGTCGAATATACCTGAGCACGACGATACTTCGAAGGGCATCAAAGAAAGGATGAAGATAAAAATGTATTAAAGTAGTTTATTAGAGTGCTAATGAGAGTTTAAATTTAATAACAATATCTACATTCTGCTCTCCTAAAAGATTGACTTAAACTATAGATTGATAAGAGCAATCTCAGTGTCTCCCATGAGTGAGACACCCTAACAATAATGGGAAACCTAATCAAACATTCATAAATATTTCTGTATATAGCAAATACACTAAGTGATCAGTGCTTCTTCTCCATTGTTTATCGCATGGCAGGTAATCTTCATGACCTAAAGATTTCAACAAAGCACTACCACCAACTTGAAACTCCTATCTGTCATCTTCTTTGCCACCACATAGAAAACCAATTATAGTCTCATGTTTATAAGTTTTAAATGTTTCAAAGTCTACATTATTCAATATTGCTCAATATTCAACCAAATAATAAAATATTTCTTTCCCTTCAATAATTCTGATCCCCATATTGAGATTTTCAGAAAGAAAGAGAGAGGAGAGAGAGAGACAGATAGATGATGATGATTATAACATCTCCAAGAGAGAGAGAGAGATGATGATAATGATGGCGATTATACCATAGATGTGACAGCCTAAGAACCCAAATTCGGAAAGAAGTTTCCCCTGGTGGAGTCTTTGTAGTTGTAGCACCAGGACTGGTAGCGTGAACCACATAGTGGGCAAGCCTCAAAGTTCTATACCAAAATGGGAAAAAGAAGCCCATAGTGGCCTAGTGGCTAGTGGGATATTCATAGGAGAGATCTTCAATTGGGTACCAACAAAGTGCTATCCCCGGTTCCAAAGAGTGGTGGCAACAAGTTTCAAACCATCTCCCTATTATAGGGTAGCAATATCACGTGTTGCACCAACCTTGCGCTCATTTTTTTGACCAAGTGGGTCTGGGCTAGCACTCCTCTAGCCTCTAGGCACCAAATACTAGTTTGTGTTATATTCTACCATTTCCAATACTAAACTGCGAGGCAAAGTTGTTTTCCCGAAAACATACAAAAACTGCTGAAACTAACCGCCCCTTTGCTTCTCCTGTATTTTTTTAAAAAATTTATTTATTTGTAAACTGCAACATGTAACACTTTGTTAGTAGAGATGGTGAAATCCAGCACCAAAATTGGAGTTAGATACTTTTGTTGCGCTTTGTTAGTGGAGATGGTAAAATCAAACACCAAAATTGGTGTTAGGTTCCTTAATAAAAGATTTGCTCTCTTTGAACCCACACACCCGCCCTCAAGGAAGAGTCGTACAGAGTGTGAGATGCTTGCACTATTAACACTAACAACTACGAACTCAGATAACGAGCTACACAAGAAAAGGAAAGAAGTACCCTTAAAGATAAGCTGGGCAGTGTAAAGCCGTGGAGTTGGATGAGCTCCAAAGACTGACAATAGCTTTGTTTGGCTTAAATTCTAGATTTTCAAATGAGTTTTATTGAAAATTTACATTGTTTGGCTTAGATTCTAGATTCTCAAATAATTTGATTAAAATTTTCAGAGTGGTGTAACAAGCATTAATTTCAACATAAAAGCACCACTTGTCCTACAGAAATATAGTTTGGCAGCATGTTGCTAGCTTTATATCTACTTTAATAGTCAATAAGACCCTAAGAGTTAATACTGACCAACTAACCAAGGTTTATTGGGGGCATTAACATCTTTTGCTAGACTGAATTAGGTGACTGCAATAGTAGAGGATCCGTGTGAAAAAGAGACCAAAAACAACAAAGAAGGAATGGTAAATTTGGATACCCAGTTTCAGAATTCAAATCCTCTACAGTTGCCACCGGCCCATTACTTCCTCTGGTAGCCATAGAAATGCTACATGTTCCGGGCATCAATAAGTATGTCAGCTTTTTGCCAATTTCATACATATTCTTCTAAAACCTAGGTAAAGTCAGCAATAACCTTAAGGCTTAATGCTGATAAACTGGAGTTACGAGACACGTTACTTTTATGCAACTACACGGTTGCAACTGTATAGAATCCTGTGTGGTTTCATAAAGTCCAACAAAGCTGTACATCCCTAGTTTATCATGAATCAATATTTGTCATCCAAAACAATGTGAAAGGACCACCACTAACAAAGCACTTCATCTTTCTCTGTACTTGGATAATGCAGCTGCCCATTCTCATCTCAAATGATTTTTTTTTTTTAAGATTTCAATTAAATCAGTCCATTTTGATGAACAATTGCCAATTAAATGAAGACATGCACCAATTCTTTCTGAACCAACTCCTCAGCTCCCTATTGTAAGAAATCTGATTGATCCTGATTGATCCTGCAATGTACGACACGCTTCATCTGGAAGAAACCAGTATACATTTATTTATATGCACATCTACACTACGCAACCTCCTATATGGCATTCTTAATATTGAAGATGAGCTTTCCCTTTGCTGTGTGGAGCTTTTGGGGTTAAAAAAAGATTTATTCTTCTGGTAAGAAGAAATCTCAAATGCTGAAGAGTGAAAAGTAACAAAGATTGTACTTTGAATTGTGATGAATCTTGGAATTGTGCGAAGAACATGGTTATGGATGAAGAAAGGAGGCAACCTTCAATACTCATCCAGAGAGGTTGGAACTCACCATTTATAGCTGCAAGACCTAGTTCTCTCTGGGGCAAATTTAACAACTTGATCGGATTACCCAGTAGGCCAAAACATGTCAAATCGTGGGAATGGGCGGGGCATCCCTAATCCGTCTTTCTAGAAATAATGTTGGACCAAATCATCACTCAAATTTGTAACGGGAGGGAGAAAGCTTGAACTATTGAGATAATGAGAACACATGGAAGCAATATGTTGCCTCTAGTTACCGCAAATTTTCATTCTAGTTCTTGATTTATATTAGGCCAATGATGTAACTTCTGTAAGGTTTTGCTGTAGAAAACAAATTCAAGTGGAGCGCCTAATATCAAAATTTATGCAAATGAGCAGGCAGAAGTAAGATTATCATTTAAAAGACTGTGTTTACCACCATTTCACAGTGCGGAGTGTGGGAAGAGATTGACAGCCATGGATTTGACGGGTCGGAAAGGCTCTTAGTTGGGTATAGAATTGGCCCTTAAGCCACACCAGACCTGTACATCTCATGTTTCTCCATCCCCCGTTGTTCTTATTCACCTTCTCGGTTTTATCGGTGGATGGTGTGCAGAGCTCGATACTCGATAGCATTAGTAACTGAGCTTTTGTAGTTACAGGAAATATATCTAAACAAGAGCAAACCAGGGAAATTTAAGATTCTGGGCAAAGCTCATATATTGATGAATAGCAAAGAAAGCATATAGAAAATTCAACATGAAAAGTTGGAAACTCACACAACCCGTCGTAGACGTGGATGAGTCGTTTGAGCTTTGATCACCTAAAATTCACGAAGAACAAGCACTGGTACTTGAAGTTCATCCAATGGTTTACAAGTACGAAGATCAAGGTTGGGATTTGGAAAATTAAAGGAAACATAATAGATATGGCTGAAGATGTTTTGTAGTCCTGACTCAACTTGTCGTGGCTGTACATGCAGAAAATCTTTATTACAAAGATTGTGAAGAAAAAATAAGAAAAAGAAAATAAAAAAACACAGGGCTTGACTGAGCCGGCTAAATTTAACCGGGCATCTGATACCGAGTCCAGCTCTAACTTTAGAGAAGATATAACAAATATACATATAACTGGTGTGTTTTTATTGACTCAGCCGGATTAACGCGTATCAAACTGGAAGACTGGCTATTTCTGTTTAACAAGAAAAATTAAAGACTGACTAGTTTGCAAGCCCCTGAAAACCAGAGGGAAATCAAGAGCATGGAAACTTGAAGCAAAAATATTTCCAAAAACTCAACCAAGTGGCCCAACCGCCCAAAAGCTTTCTCACTAGTACATGGATTTTTTTTACTGTGGAACATACTACATAGTAATGTATAACTTAAGAAGGAAAACTTAGCTGTTGTCACAAACAAAATACTGGTGAATGTAAGTTGAGAGCGGCAATATCAAAGGAACTTCAAAACTTCCTCTTCTTAATGGGTTAAATTCATCAACTCAAGTTGTCTAAAACTGCATTGGCTGGGCGGATGAAAAACCAGCGCCAATTACACAAATACATTTGACTTCAATAGATCTCCACGGAATGAAATAAGGAATCAATACCTTCAGTTGGATTCAGCACCATCAAGCAAAAGAGACTTAAAATCTGCTGTAAAATTTTATTAAATACATATTCTTCTTCCAAAGAGAATAACACAAGTATATATAGGGGAAGGGAATATCCTTTCAACACTAATTAGACTCAAATTTAGCAACAAAGTAAACTCCAAAAACAAGTAAGACTTATTTTAGCAGTGATTTAAGTACAGTCTTCTGAATCAACCAAGTAAGCTTACAAAAAAAACCTAAATGTAGACAAAATTTGTAACTTGATGTCAATTAAGAAATTGCCACTGATTGGGCGAAAATTGATCTCTCAAATTAGTAACCTTCTCTCCGAGGTTAAGGTGCCGTACCCTACAGTTTTTCAAGTCATACTCTGCGGTTGGGTTATTTGGATCAGTTGGGTTCATGTGGGGCCCACATGATTTTGGGCCTATTCTCTCTTGCGAAATTAGGTTTTGAAACCTAGCTGTTTCGGGCCATGATTCCATCAATCCTCCCCGGCTGGGGAAAACTCAACTCCAACAAGTTAAGATCCAGATATTTGTTGTAAATCATGATCTAACTTTCTGGAAATCAGATTCAGTAATCCACATGCTTTCTGAAAATGGTCTACCTTGCCATTTGACCAAGAACTTTTGATAGCCGCATGTACTTTTGATAGCCGCATGTACCCGTAGAAACAAGTTAATCTTCAAGAACATCTTCGAAATATCATTCTTTTCAGCTACTCCAGTAGTCTAAGGGCGTCCTCTTCATCAATTTCATCATGATGATAACCATAATAAAGTGTCAAATTCCAACGAATATGAGTTAGACCAAAGTCTTAATACTACTGTATTTGGCCCTAATTTCCTTGAATGCAACTTCTGAAAAGCTTCCTTAGAAAACCTTTCTGGCCTTAGACTACTCATAATCTTGTTTCCTGCATTGAACTCCGCCAATCTACTATAAGCATCACCATATGTATTGTTCATTACTTCTGTCGAACTTCCTCATGAATCCCATGAATGTGCTTTACTAAAATATGTTGATGGCGTATAATGAAGAGTTTGACATGTGGAATATTTGATTTAATTAAATTAAACATTCTTAACAAATGATTGACACGTGGATTATTTAATAAGACTAATATCTTCAAGATACTCTGATTCAATGGCGTGTTAATGATTCTAACGCTTTTTCTGATGATTCATCTTGATGTATATTTAACGTTTTGCTAATGTTTTAGCTCCAACGCCATTGATGCTGCTTTGGCTCCAACGCCTCACTCTGATGATTTGATCTAAAACAGATATTAATCTATTTTGAACAGTGATGAAAGCTTGAAGGAGTCGCTTCTCGAGGGAATTGAAGGTGGTTTACTGATTAAAACCCTCCTTAGGGATTCGGTGAAATCTAATCATCATGGACCCTAAGTTTGCTTTGTCAAGGGATTGAAGTATGGATTGCCTCCTCATGGGAATGGGCGTTTGCGTTCCTCCCATTACCTATTCCAATAGTATGGATTGCTCTGGGCTAACAGTCAGGAAGGTTTTGGGTTGTTACTTGCCCCTTTTCCTTGTGGGCTATTTGAGGGTTGTGTCCTCCATGGTTCCATTCTCTTACAATAGGGTTGTTTGAGGTCTGACGGTTGATATAGTTTCTGCCCTTGGAATGTCTTCGTCCAACACCTACGATTTCCCTTAGGACATGAGATTATTATATAGGGAATGATGTCTTCGTCCAACACCCACAATTTCCTTTAGGACAAGATGTTATAAAAGCGTATGACCTGCTTTCATGATATAATAATTAATATTTTTTTATTAGGGGGGGGGGGGGATGATGAGTTGTGGTTTGGAGGACCTGAAATGAGTTTGTTAAATTGGTAAGTTATTCAAACAGTTATACCCTTTTAACCTTTGAAGAACTTATCCAAACAGTTGGTTAGGTCATAATGGCTCAAAGAGTTAGTCATAATTAAATGATAATTATGATTAACTAAGGCCCCATTTGGTTGCACTTCGTTTTTCTGTTTTCTCGTTTTTAAAAACAAAATTTTGAAAATTTTTACACAAAATATGTTTGGTAAACATGTTTCTGCTTTTTGTTTTTAAAAATTAATAACAAAATTTTTGAAAATCAAGGTAATAGAAATTTTCTGTTACCTCTTTTTTTGAAAACAAAAAACAAAAATGGAAAACATGGACCCACCACCATCCATCCATCCACCCACCACCCACCACCCACAACCACCACCACACTACTATCCACCACCCACCCATCACCACCACTCACAACCACAATACCACCACCACCATCAACCACGACACCACCACCACCACCATCACTACCACCACCCACCACCCACCACTCAACCACAACCACCACCACACTACTACCCACCACCCACCACCACCATCACCATCACTCACAACCACAATACCACCATCCACCACGACACCACCACCACCACCATCACTACCACCACCCCACAACCACCACCACAATACTACCACCACCACCACCACCACCACTACACCGCCACCCACCACCACCACCCACTACGCACCTCCAGACAACCACCACTACCACTACACCACTACCCACCACCCACTATGCACCTTCACACCACCACCACACTATACCCACCACCACCAACCACTACCACCACCATGAACTGAAATTATTTAATCATATTTACTAAACACGTTTTTTTGTTTTCCTTTTTTTAAAACAAGTAACAGTTACAGTTAACAATACCAAACGTGTTTCCTACTTAAAAAAATTGAAAACAAAGAGTTGTTTCCAATTTTTAAAAACAGAAAAACAGAAGTGTATCCAAACAGCCCCTAAGTGAACCGACATTCTCCTAACAAAAATCTGATTCTCTCTCTCTCTCATGTTCAGTTACAAGAAAGTTATATATTCAGTTATGACAGTTGTAACTTAGCTGTGATTTTACCCAAAGTTCTATAAATAGGGGTGAGCCCCACAAGTTAGAGAGAGAGACCTTTTTTCTGAGAGTTGAGATCAGAAGAGAGAGATTGATGGAGTTCTTGGGAGAATGTTGTCTCACTGAAAGTTCTTCATTGCTTCTTTCCCTCTCCCTATGAACCATGGTTTCTTCATCTTCCTCTTTGTTGTTCTTCAATTGCTTTCACCATCCTCTAGAGGATTCGGTTTAGAACGGTTTGAATATCAAATTTAGGCTAAACTGAATTTGCAGGAACGCCATTAAACTCAAATCTTAATTTTCCATCAGACGTCATTTGATCTTTTCAATACAAATCAACCCTACCCTCTTACAAAATATAACTCCCAATTGAATGATCTTCTTTGAATCTATAGAGGATATAAGAAAATTACACATGTCCCTAGACTTGAATATCCATTCCGGAAGTGAAACACCATTTGAGCAAGCTTTACATGCATTTCAAGTCCACAAGGAAAATACCTAATTGTATATTAACATAGGACCATGGCTGCCACAGATTGAAGCTTGGTTGCCACGATTGGTTCATAAATAAGCAAATAACAAGGCAAAAGTTTTAAAAAAAAGAGCATAAAAAATATATTAACAAATCAAAGTAGGAGATATTGGTGATTTTAATTAAAATAACTCTCAAGAAAACAAAATTGGGCATTATACTTAGACATGAGATCCCATAAATATAAAAAATATGAAACATGGATCCAGTTTATTATATCTTGTTCTCTTGTTCGCATCTTCTAATAAAAAAAGATTTCTTATAAATTTTCCAAAGATTCATTAGAATCTTTTACTTGACTTATCTCTTAGTCTAATGACAAAGGACTTTGTCCATTTACCAACCTAACTTCTAGGGCGCACATTACTCACTCCATAAACAATTGTGCAAAAAAGCACTTGCTAATTTGGATACAATCTAAAATAATCGGAATTTTTTTATTAATATATAATAGCTAAAACCTAAAATGGATTCAAAATCAATTTAATCAGTTGTTAATCAAACGGTATTATTAACACCATAATCAATTTAATCGCCTTAGACAAAATAATCTTAGCCAAGTGCAACTTATATAAGCCAAAGGAAATGTGTAGTTGTCTAAGTTTAACTTCTATCCACTAGGGCACCAGGATTATCTAAATGTTCGCATTAGGCTGAATAATGAAAACATGTTCTCGAGGGTGGTGCCATGTGAGTTAAACTATGCATTTAGTTGAAAGTTCAACATCTGGAGGCTACATTCATATCAGTGTAGTCAAGGCGTCCAGACGATCAGGCTTGGCTAGGCAAGGCACTGCCTAGGCGATAAAAATAATTAAATTATATTTATATACATTAAATATATGTTTCTGTATTATTAACATATACATATATTACATAAATAATAGACATATAATTAGCTTGAAGTTTTCTAACTTTTAAGGTGATTTTGAGTATTCACTTTGGATGTTGATTTTAAAGTTTAAATGCATCACCTATATCTAAGATAGTGCTTTTAAACTTTAAAAGAGGGTTTTAAAATAGGGTCTAAGAGTTTAAATAATGGTTTTAAAAGAGGGTTTAAAATGGGAAATGTTTAACTTAACGCCGCATTCCACTGTAGTGGAATGTGCGGTCCGCATTGGTCCATGTCCCGCTTTTTAACACCCGTCAGTTGTGGTTAAGATTCACTCACCCCTAGGGTTAAGCAATCTAACCTTAGTTTTTGGAAATAAACACAAAAATATTAACCTCAATTTTCTTAAGCTTAACCATAGTTAAAGGGGTATTAAAAGGGACATGTGGACAACATTTGACTACATAGTCAAATGCATGGTGGGTTAATCACTGCCCTTTTAAAATATGGTTTTAAATGATTTTTTAAAATAGGGTTTTAAATGAGAGTTGAAAAGAGAGTTTTACAGTAGGTTTATAGAAGAAATTTTATATGGACCGCCTAGCACCTAGATGCCTAGGCGTCGCCTAGGTGGTCGCCAGTGATTTTCGTCCGCCTAAAGGGGCGCCTAGGCGGTTGAGGCCCAAAAACGTCTAGGCGACGCCTTGACTACACTGATTCATATTTTAAAACTTGTATAAGGCTTATGCCTCGAGGTGAAGCTCAAAGAAAATTGCCTCAAGGTGCAACCTTGGAGACACAATTCACCTCAGGTTCATGTCTCAAAGTGTGAGGCACACGTGAAGATCGCCTTATGTATGACATGTGCGTCTCATACATCAACCACAAGGAAGGTACTCACCTTAGGAATGAGACTTAAAAAGCATTATTTTCTCTTCCCATTGCATACCCACTTTAGGACAGAGACTACAAGACCGTTATTTATTTTCCCATTATGTGTAACGTAACTCGGGCTTGGAGACACAATTCACCTCAGGTTCATGTCTCAAAGTGTGAGGCACACATGAGGATTGCCTTATGTATGACATGTGCGTCTCATACATCAACCACAAGGAAGGTACTCACCTTAGGAATGAGACTTGAAAACATTATTTTCTCTTCCCATTACATACCCACTTTAGGACAGAGACTGCAAGACCATTATTTATTTTCCCATTATGTGTAATGTAACTCGGGCTTTAAAAACTCTTCTGGACCTCTATTCCACATTAAATAGAACTTCCCTAGTAGAAGTTGAAGGGGTTTGAGCCTACTGGCCTACAATGTAGTTTTCCATGACTCTTCTGACTATATGTTAAGACAAAATCTGCAATATGAATTGATGACCGATTGTCAATTGTTTTCCATGACTCTTCAGACTATATGTTAGGAATAAATCTGCAATATGAATAGATGACCGATCATCATTTATTTTTTGGCATATATATGAACAAAAAGGCTGGTTTCAATTACAGTATACTCGTGGCTCTCTTAAATTTAGTTTTCTATATAAATGTTGAATCAAATTTTAATTACTTTTCATAATCTTTCACCAAAATTCTTATTTTCAGTTGGAGGCATTAGAAAATATAAGCCTTTTGCAAATAAAATACAATGTAACAGGCAAGATCCTTAGAAAGAAGACAAACAGTTCCAGTAAAAACCGGTTTCAGTACATAAAAGCATGACTTACAAGTACTGCAAATTTTTTAGCTGACCAAGCTGTGAACCAGTTAACCAGATAATGCTGCATTTTACTGAAAAATTACATATGGAAAGATAATTATCATCATATAAGGTATCTAATTACAACTCAAGATCACAATTAAATTCTTAGTGGAAGTTACATCATAAGCATACCAACATTACTAAGATGGTAAGCAACTTACACTCTTATGACACTATTTTCATTAGGGGTGTATTCGAGCTGGGCTTGGCCTTGCTCGGCTCGGTTTGAAATTTTTTCATCTATGCTCGAGCTCGGCTTGATAAGTAGTTCAAAAAGCTCGGTTAGAATATGCTTGACTAGGCTCGAGCTCAGATTGAATTATTAAAAAATTGTTTTTAAATAAAAATATAATATTTTTATTATATATATAAAAATATATATACGAATTACATTATTTATATATAATAATGATATAAATATAATATAAAACTTTTATTATTTTTTATATAATTTATATAATATTCAAGCTGAGTCGAGCTCGAGCTAGAGCCAAGTCGAGCCGAATCAAAGACCTTGGCTCGAGCTCAGCTTGAATACATTTTCAAACTCAAAAAATAGCTCGGCTCGGTTCGATCGAGCCTATTTTCGAGCTCAAGCCCAGCTAGATCAGGCCGAGCCGAGCCAACCTTCGAGCTAGCCCAGTTCGGATACACCCCTAATTTTCATTGTTGCATGTAACATGAAACCATGTGCATGGGTTTATGAGGGTTGGATCCGCTCTGCAAGACATTGTTTGGATCATCTAAATAGTTCCATATGGTATTCAAAGCATCAGCTATTCTTATTTTGGTCCTTTGATCTTATTTTGATGTTTTGATAAATGCGTTTTGAGTACTTTATTTTCTTTTGTGGAGTTTACAACTCAGTAAACTCTTTCGTATGTATGTACATTACTGTTTTTCATTCCTATATATATATTTCATGTTTGATGTTACCAACTTGCAACTGATACTTGTTGCATGCCTATGTGAATAGGTGATGCTTTTTTATGATCGGTAATCAAGCATATATATATATATATATAAAATCAGTAGAATAACTTGACCACAGAGGCACTGAGAATTACACTGTAAACCCAGCTTCTCCATTCAAAATCTATAAGTTAGAGATGTGCATGCGAACAGTAAATCAAAATTAAAGCATAAAAATCGGTAATTGTGAAAGACTGTCATAAATTACTTGTTTTCACCGCAACTCAGATTCTATTCTTTCGACAAAAATTTAGTAAACATTCTGATAGGCCACATGAAAAGTGAATTCGGCTAAATTGAATAAAATATTTAATAAAAAAAAACAAATTACAATGAAACAGGGGGAACAAAAAAACTGAAGTTTGTACCTCTTTATCAAGTCTTGACGACACATAGCTCTTGATTTAAGCTTCCTGTCATAGCCAGTCAAATTGCTATTCACGAAATTACAGCCCACCACCTGATTATCAATCCAAAAACACTATCAAATTTTAATCATTTCTTCTTTAGTTCCTCCAGAAAACCGAAAACTAATCCATTTTTTCTGCTCTCTGAAATCAATAGCCAATAAGATACGACAAAGGAATCAAGATGTGTAAAAGAGGATTCATGAAAGAAGTCAAAGAACTATGACGGTTTGGAGAAAAAGACCCAAAAATAGAATATAAAAAGCTCAAATGAAATCAAGAAAGAACAAAATGTGGCCTGGAGAATGATAACTCGTAGTCGTATACTCACAATAAAAAGAGAAACTAGATCATAGAAGAAGAGAAGTTATGTTATATCTTCTCTTATTCCACAACCTGAGCTGGGTACAGTATGAACCCTAAAAAGAAAAGCATTTTTTCAAAATGATCTACCAAGTCACACAGACAGAAAAGAGGGGCCTTGGCTTGCCTCTGGCGAAGCCAGAAAGGGCTTATCTCGGGGTTCCATAGAATAGGTGACATGTGGTGGAGAAGTCAAAATCATGGG
Source organism: Tetracentron sinense (assembly GCA_015143295.1). Classification (NCBI taxonomy): domain Eukaryota; kingdom Viridiplantae; phylum Streptophyta; class Magnoliopsida; order Trochodendrales; family Trochodendraceae; genus Tetracentron; species Tetracentron sinense. Next base: position 5,230,772 of record CM026557.1, on the reverse strand, counting down.
ACCCATGATTTTGACTTCTCCACACACAAATGGACATGTGGCGAAGAGGAAAGCCCTTTCAAATCAAACAAAAGAATGATATAAAATTTATATACAAATATATAACGACATTGGAACTCATCGTGGCATACATGGGTTTACCAACGGCACTGTCGCCGACCGTAACAGCACTTTAGAAAGAGTAGTGATAGGCTTCTTCTGTTTTTTTTTTTTTGGTAAACTCAATCATACCACAAGGCAATGACCGAAGGCAAAGACTAAGGGAATACTCACACCACCCAAGCAAACACACACACACCACATGCAAACTCACACACACCACACACATGCAGCCCATGTAAGCTTCACCCTAGAGCTCCTCAAAACGGGTACCAACCGTTTGAGGGTAGTGATAGGCATTTCATGGCCTAAGGCGCCACCAAATCAAAATATCCACCAAATCACTTAATTTATTTCCTACGGAATAAAGTCCTAACACAAAGCCGCAATTCTTCTTCTGACACCTAATCGAAACGCCTAAATCTTCTTTTTTCCTCATCCTCTTCCTAATTTTATATTTATTTAAAATTTAGTTCTTTTATTTTAAATATTAGGTTTTAGTCCCTAAAATTATTTTGGTTTATTTCATAAAGATTCCTATTTAAATCCAAGAATAATGTATTCCTTTATTCTTGAAGCTTGGTCTCCTCATGATACAAGCTTGTTTCATTTGTGCGTTTTCCTTTGTAAAACATAGTCTCACAGCAAAGATAGAAGAAAATTTGCATCTTTATAAATGTTTTTAAACATTAATTAGAGTGTAATTTTATGGCGTAGGAAACTCCTTAAAGTGTATGAGACTTTCATTTTCATAGGCTTTACACCATATCTTCGACGCGCGAGCTGTGTGCAATGAGCGTTATGAGGCGCACTTTGCACGTGATTCTTTTGTCTGATCTAATCTAGGCCGTCAATTAGGTGGACCTAGATCATGTGCTCCTAATGAGACACATAGCGGGTCATGTGAGTCATACAGATTTGGGTGGGTTCGGTCAACCCATGTGGGTTGACAAACCTGAATTCTCCATGCAACCCATCAATTAGCATTTGGAGCAGTTAGATTCAATGAATCTAGATCGTAGGTAGTTAGGATGATTAGGTTCAATAAAAAGGTATCTTACCACTTGAGGTTCTATGTAATGAGAGATTGAGAAGGCTCAATCCCATTAAATGATTTATAGAGCCAGAAACTCTGTTGAATTGCAGACAGAGCCCAGAACCAGAGAACCAGTTCATTCAAAGGAAGAAAGCAAATCAATCCAATGAAGAAGAAGACCTCCATACTAGTTCACCATAGAAGGTTGAACCATAGGCCGTTTGTGATTCAGATTGGACCAAATCCAATTGAATATAACAAATTGTGATTTCATAAATGGTTAATCACATATTGGTGCTACTTGTAGCCCAGTCATGATGGCAAGCCTGAAAGGGTTTAGCCTTTGGTAGTCTATACAATTGACCCACTCAAACAGCTGATTAGTCTAACCAATTAGTTCTTGAATTCAATCAATTTGACAGATCGATATGAGATGGCTAAATCAGACTGCCTGATGTCTTGCTAATGGATCCCTCTAACAAATTTAACTAATTGGTCTACGGACTAAACCAACTTGATTGATCGACTTGAGATGGTTCAAACGGACTCAACCAATTGGACAATTCCGATCCATATACCGCTATGTTGCTAAAAATTATAGCAGAATATTGATTGGTTGGCTTATACTCTGGTTTAAAACATATTAATGATTTAATTGGTTCTTGTTAAGTTAAATAAAATGTATTTAACTTATTAACTTATGATTTAATTGAATTTCAATTAAATGATTTTTTTTAATTAAACAAAGTGTTTAATTAATTGGTCAGATTTCTAAAATGATTTTTTTTAAAACTAAAAATCATGTTTCAATGTATAGATTAATTATTTTATTGAAATAAATTTTTCAGAAATTCAATTAATCTATTGTGGAATTTTATTAATTTAATGAATTTTAAATTAATTATTCGAGCATACTCTAAAAGAGGTTTAATGCACCACAATCCGCCGAGTAGTGCAAACTCATAAATATTGATAGGTTGAATCCGAGTTGAGTTGTATCCCGAAGATAAGGTTGTTTTTCTCTTACACACGGGAGGCTTCGACTATCTTCAAGAAAGACTCTCTTTTGAGCGTCTCTTAACTTGCGGGATTCAGTTATATATATGTTTATATATTATTTGCTATTCAATTATTTATTTGTCTAACTTGTACAGATATGTAGGAAATAAATCCAACAATTAAAGCCTAAACAAGCCTTCAATTTGTGCATACCATACATAATATAAACAAGCACATCCTTAAACTTGGGGGACGATTAGCAAGACTACTATTCAATACTTATTTGCTTATTGGTCAAAATAAGTACTTCTTTATAAATGAATTTATTTGGTAAAAATAAATAAGTTATTAGTAACAATGGTTTAGACTAAAAAAAAAAAGAAGTAGTGGCAATGGTTAGATTTAGAAAAGTATTTATAGAGAGAGTAGCATTCCAAACAACCAAACTTTTTATAGTATATAGTAAGTGACTATGTTAAAGCCATTGGATCTTCAAGTATTCCCAATCTGACCCATACCCAAAAACAACCTTAACTTGGAATAATTTCACACTAATAAAATCATAAAACCACGATTAATAGCCTCACGGCTCTCCCTCTCCTTCTCTCCCTCCTCGTTATCTCTGACTCACGTTTGTAGGAAAAATATCAATTTTAAACCCTTTTAAAATTCTGAAGGAGCAGTTGAGGTTGCTTGTAGCCGTGGAATCCATAAATAAATTATTCATTGTGAAGATCAATTAGAAAATTACACGTGTTCAATTATATATGGCTCAGGATTACCTCTGTCACCCGCCCGAGCTTAGCGCTCGGGCATCCATCCACAATAAGGCACCTTGTATTTTTAAACGAAAAAAAATTCAGTTGGGCAGAAGTCAAAATGATGGGACAGAGTGAAATGACTTCTGCCCATGACTTTCTCCCAGGTCCCTTATTGTGGGTGGATGCCCGAGCGCTAAGCTCGGGCGGGTGACAGGACAGAGTGAAATGACTTCTGCCCATGACTTTCTCCCAGGTCCCTTATTGTGGGTGGATGCCCGAGCGCTAAGCTCGGGCGGGTGACAGAGGTAATCCTGAGCCATTATATATATATATATATAGATTTTAACTTGGAGAGAGACAAATTAGATTCTACTATAACAAATCAAGGTCTTCATTTACAGTATCTTAATGAATGAAATGATAAAATTGTAAAATTTTGAGGTAGACTAATTCTTAACACCTATTTCAGATCTTTCTCTCTCTCAAAAGCTTTTGCACCGGTAACTCCAAGCTTTCTAAGAGAAGGGGCTCAAAGAAGTGAAACCCAACGGTACAAGCTACCACTTTGTAATATCGACTCTTAAAAGAAAAAGAAAAAACTATTTAAAAAATCCCATCAATAGTTGGGCGTACACACGAAACACCAAAGCCAAGGCACATGGTTGTAACAACCAAAGCCAACGAGTGTGAGAGGAGGACAGGGAGAGAATAAGTGAGGAGGGAGAGTGTTTCTCTCTTTTAATGGGGTTGTTTTGTGTGTTGTTTTCTGGTTTCATTCAAGTTGAGCTATTTTTGGGTAAAGGGCCAGATTTGGAAGACTTGAAGATCCAACAGCTTTAATACGGTCGCTTACTAGAGACTATAAAAAGAGTGGCTGTTTGAAACGCTAGCTACTCTCTCTCTATATATATATCTTACTACTCCTACATACCAAATGGTATCCACGTGGCATACTCTATTGCTTTCCATTCTCTTCAAATTGGTGTCACGTGGCGCAACCTACAACCAATAGCTTCATTTCATATGTGCCATGTGTCATCTTATTCCTCCTCCTATTCATCTCCCCAAGTAACTCCCTAACTCCATTCATCTCCCCACGTAACTACCTCTCACTAACTCCTATATCTATCTCCCTATTCGTCTTCCCCATCTATTACTTAATTTATTATCTATATCTATTAATTAATGGCCCACTTAGATTCTCCTTAAAGTCACGTAAATCAATATTGAAGCAAATTGAGTAACCATTCATCTTCCTAAGCAGTCGTTCTATATCAGTACATCTTAATTCCCTCAACATATACGTAAACATTACTCTTCCTTATCTATCTTATCATTCTCTTTCCTATAACTCCCAAGCAGAATTTTTTTTCCCTCCATGAAGACAGGAGATGAGATGTCTCACTCCTCATTCTATTTCTTTTCATTACCTCAAGCTTCTTTGTCTGTATTACCTCATCCCAATGAATTTCTCTCTCCCTCAAAATGTATTTTTTTGCTATGTTTTTTGTTGATGCAGGGAGCAGGACAACGGGAGACGGAAGATGAGAAACCCCACTCCTCATTCTCTCTCAATTTCACCGCAAGTTTCACCCTCTTTACTACATATTCTCAAAGAGTTCCTCTATTCCTCAAATTATTTTTTTTTGCAGCTTTTTTTACATGAAGTAGAACAAGGGAGATCAACAAGGAGATGACAAGCCCCACTCCTCTCGCTTCTCCCTTTTATTACCTCTTCCCAAAAGAGTTCCTCTCACCTTCAACATTTTTTTCTTCTTTGCAGAGTTTTCTTTTGCAGGAAACATAACAATGAGAGATGATAAGCCCAACTCCTGCTTTCGAAGGTACCCACCGTAGCCCCTTGTCACTTCATTCTTCTTTATTGCTTTAATTGTTTTTCTTGAATATTTCACTCTCTCTCTTTGCATGAATTAATTTTTTTTTCATTTTGTTTTAAATTTAAGGCTGTGCAAGAATTTAATCTCATTACTATATTTTTTTTTACCAAGGTTCTGTTCTACTGTATCAATTTCAGCATGACTGTATTACTAAAGACTCTCATCTCCTGTCTTCTTTACTAAAGACTTCCTTCCACCTATGAAATCAACATTGTCTTCGTTTTATGACCACTCGAACTACCTATGGTTCAAGATAGATATCTACAAAATTGGTATAAAGATTGTTCTCTCAATGATTTTATTGATTTGGGTTGTTATAGAAGGATCTGATGCCTTTGTGCTTGGGAAGTTTTGAGTAATGGCACCTTCCTTCCCTCATCCAAGAAGTAACTAAGGTAATCTCTTGGTATTTTTGAACTTTGCCACCACCATTTATTTTTTCCTAAGTTTTATTAGAACTATTGGTTTATGAAATGAGATCAAGGAAAATATTAATTTGGTATGAAGTATTATTTACTTATTGCTTTTACATAGAGACTAATAGCATATGTTTAAAGTATTTTCTTTCCTTACACTTCGGAACACAAACTACCACATGTAGAGTTTGGCAAGGCTCTTACATTCCAATATAGGTCATGATCCGGAGACTGACTCTGAATTGTCAATCTTTGTTTTCCAATATAAATTGTGATTAGTAGAGATAGGTGAACAACCACTTTGGATTCTGCACAATCCAAGAGCTTGGCATAGCCCACGTATCACATTCTATTGACGGGTTCACCTAGGCTAAATTCTATGTGATACTCAGTCTACGACCATTTTGGGAGGTGACTCATTAGAATCTTATCTATATATATATATATGATATGGCTTACCTAATTGCTTTTGTGAGTTTGTGAAATATTGTTATTTTATTAATTATTTACAAAAAAAAAGTTCACGAACCTACTTCTCTTTGAATTATGTTAAATCTCCTAGATGGGAAAAATATAAGGTTGTACCACAGGTATATAGATTTCTCTTTACCAAGCTTGGAAAGGATGACATTTAATGTAGACACAATCTCAACATAGTACGTTTCTACTTGATGGGTGCTCTTAGGGGTATAAAAATAACATATATCCACAAGTGTCTCTTTCAAAGAACATTTATGGAGAACCTAACCAACATGTATGTTTTGAGGTATTGGAGCATTGCGTCAAATTTTCTTATAGTCACCTATGATATAATTAATTCTTAATAATATTTTTAGTATATTAAAATCGTTATACTTTTGATAGAGAACTCAAATGTTTGTACATTCTTATTTAAGAATAATTTTGAGCCGGAGCTCTGCAACATGCGAAGCTCCTTTTTACACTGTAAGTGTGTTGCAAAAATACCCCCGTCTCCATCAATAATTACAAATGTCACACTTACGGTGTAAAAAGGGAGCTCCGCATGATGCAGGGCTCCTCTTTATATTTAATACCTTCTTATTTCTTATTGACTGAACTAAAACCATAATTTTGGGAATATTTTCTTGGGTTGCCTTATTGGACTACACTATTGATTTCATCAGATTATGCAGCAAAGTAGATCATTTTTTCTTTTTCTAATTCACCATCCTATGCATCGTACGGGGTGATTGCTAGTACATATATATATGAATCACTCTACGGGTACTCTAAAGTATAACCCCAAATCATAATCTTTTAATTTAAATAAGTTAAGATATCTAATATTGACATTTAATTGTTTGAATTAAATGGTTAAGATTCGGGTGCATATTTATAAAGAGCATATTTGCAAGTAACCATAGATTGATTCTATCATTTTTAACCCTTGTGGTTATTTTTATTTAAATAATAATAATTTAAAAATGAAGGTTAGATGCTTTAACCCAAAGGATGAGTGAATCTTAATTACAATTTTAAAAAAAGTTAGAAAGGGACATGTGGCGAGAAAGGAGAGGATTAGATGCCTCTTTCGCTCTACTAGCGAGGAGCTGGTTATTTTCCTTAAGAAAAGTATGAAGAAAATAATATTTTTCCCAAAATCATTGAAATTATTAAGTGCATAATTTTAGACCAAAACTTTAAAATTGTAAGATTTTTAAGAAAATAGAAGTGATATGTGATCTTCTAAGAGGGCTCAAAAATTATTATTTAATAGTCTTTAATTGGTGAATCTTAACCACAGTTAAAAGGGGCCACGCATGGGCAACGAGGCTAGGCTTGAGTATGGCTTAGCTTAATTTCGTTGCCTATCTTAGGAAGACTTTTTTATTTTATTTTCAAAGCATGCATTCATACTCTTTTTTATTCACTCTTTTACAGCCCTGAGCTAAAGGGGCATTGCTGCCAAGTTCCACTCAACAATTTTTGAACTCAAATTGACACTTGTCATTGCTATAACAGGTTTCTTTGTAGTTAGGATCATATCCAATCGTGACCCCGAGTTCAATCACACCCACTGGTCAACTTGTCCTTTTTATTAACAATGGTTAAGATTCGTTAATCCTCAGCATTCAACAATCTAAACTTTGTTTTGAGAAAAAAAAAATTAATATTGTATGTTAAAACTTCTTAAGCAGGGTTAAAAGGGCTCTGTGAATGCGAATGAACATTATGAGTTCAATCACAATTGGACAAAATCTTGACTAAGTTTCTTTAACATGTTACCACAATTTTCTCTCTTTTTTTTTTAGTTTGTCATTACTCATTACTATGGCAGTTTTCAAGATGGCAATTTTTCCATTTCTCTTGAGTTTATTAGTTAAATTAGTAAGGCTATCAATGGACTAAGCTAAAATTTATCCAGGACTGTCCAAAGTGGAAAAATATTGAGCCCAAGAACGTAGGGCCTAAAAGAGCCTAAAAGAATTAAGCCTTAGCCCGGTCCTAACATGAGTCAGGCCGTGCTCAGGCTTATAAAACGAGCAATTTTTTTTTTCTTTTGACAGCTGTTATTTGGTTTCAAGGGTAACCTAGTATTATTTGTATTTTTTTTTTAAAATTTATCTAAAACGTCCCTCAAGTTTCTATACCCATATTTTTATAAAAAAATTTATTCAAAATGCCTTCATTAGGACCCCTCTTCTCCGTCTCTCTCCCCGTCCTCTCTCTCTCACGTGCATCACACATACCACCCACTAATACCCACTAATATATATTATGTTATAGATATAATGGTGTAATATCTATGAAATACACAAAATCTCATAGGTAAACTTTGATTAGTATCTTTTATTATATTAGGATTATTTTTAATATTGTCTTTCCAAATTAAGAGTTTTGGGTTCCGTATTTAAACTTATATGGGTCATTGTAATCTATCCAAGTTATTCTAGTCTTATTTTTCTAGCGGGCGGCACGCCGCCGCCCGTCCGACTCTTTTTATTTTTACTATCTATTCTGGACTTTTTTTAAAATAAAAGTTATACCATCATCCTCTATACTTATACCACCCTTAGGATCATACTCATACTCATTGATCTTTTTTTTTTCCTATATATTGAAGACCTTTCCAATGAGAGTTTTCTTTAATTAGAAGTCATACTTCATGTGCTTCGGGAGAAGATCATGATAGCATGATCTAATGGGTCACCGGCTCCGATAGACTAAAAAATGAGCGGGATGCGACAAAAATGGACTTCACAAACTGACGGTGACCACCAAACACAGTTGGAAGTTCTAACTATTTGTCAACAAATTATCAAATAAGATTATCGGTGAGGAATACTCAACTTGTGCCAAACCCATGAAAATCTCAATCCACATGTGTTTAAGGGGGAGTACTAGAGAAATATTATATTAGAGAAATAATGATTTAATATCTATAAGATATACAAGATCTCAAAGATAATCTTAGATTAGTATCTTTAATATATTAAGATTATTTTTAATATTGTATTTCTAAATTAAGAGTTTTGGGTTCTCTATTTAAACCTCTATGGGTCACTATAATCCATTAAAGTTATTCTTAATAAATCAAGAGTTTTTTACAATATATAGGGAAGGGGTCAGAAATATTGGAAGCAATTCAAATAAACTAAAAAGGATAACGTAAAAATAAATAAATAAATAAATTAAATTAAACTAAACCAAACCAAACCAAACCGAAAGTGGAATTTTAGTTGCTAACCCTGTGGCCTGAAGATAAAAGAGGCAGAGCTATGCTAGTCCTACTCTCAGCTAGGATTGTAAACGAAGAAGATTTGGAGTGGATAGTGGTATATCCGAATTTGTATCCAATTATATATTTGAATATCCGAACCCGACTTAGCGCGTCTAAGGCTAACACTCATTAAAATTTCATTTAATTAAGACATTAAAAGACTTTATTAAGAGAATAAAATATTAATTAACTATTTTTATGATAAAGAGAATTTATAGCATGTTCTCTTTCCTTTTAAATTTCTCTTAATTACTTATTTTTAAGTCTTTGTCTCTCTTCTTAAGGTCTTTTTTAAGTAATGTATTTATCTATTATTTAATTTATTTTAACTAATATTTTGTCATTCCATTTTTTTTTGGTTCCATCTCAATTCTCGTTGGTGCCCTGCAAAGGTCACTCATTGCGATACTCTAGGACCATAATGCGCTAATACAAAGTCCCGGCTAACTTAAGGATCCCACATTCAATACCTATAATATTAATTTAGTAAATGGACATATCTCCTAAAAGGGTTTTTATTTCTAGATAAATAAAAAAATTTATTAATGAAAGACCACAAAGAATACAATTAACAAGAGATTTTTTTATAAGGCCATTAAACGAACCAAGCTACTCACAAACAGCTTTAGCGAATTCATTAAGAACTTGCTTAAGTAAATGAACTAAGCTGAACTTAACATCTGAACACAATTTGTTAATGGGCCGAACATGCATAACTAATTATCCACACGAATCCTAATATTTAGTTGGCTCAATTAATATTTTAAAGTCAGTATCTCTACCTAAGTAACCAAAGCGGCGAGCAGGAGCGGGAGCGTCAAATTTCAATTTATAATAAGGTTGACAGCGCCTCCGGAGCGTCTATATAAATTTTTGAAAATTATTTTTAAATTAATAAAACATACAATATCTAGTCAAAGCAAATAAGATGTAGAAAAGCTTTCATTTATTTTAATTCTCAACCATAAAATATATTTTAAGAGATTTTGAAAGATCAATTGATCGATTGATTATTCAATCGGTTAATATTTATGTACTTGTGGATAGAGATAGACTTAAGGATTGGATAGGTATAAAAGAAAAAAAATAAAAAATTTTAAATAAATGTCTGAAGTGACATGATGAAAGAAAAGACTTTTGCAGTTTTCGCACACTTAATAAGGGTAAAATATAAAAGAATAATTCATCGTCTTCTTTCCGCCCTCTTCTTCTTTCGACGCTATTTATAGTGGTTAAATGGGTTTCATTAACTTCAAAAATAACGACTTTCTGACCTTCAAATCAACCGCGGTATTCATAATTTGAAACCGTGCTCTCCAAAATGGCAAACCATGCTCTCACGGCGAATCCGCTCTCAAACCGTGAGAGCGGGTGCGGATACTAAAATAGACAGTTTGGGTTACTAAGATCTCTACTAATATGAGAAAGACCCCCCTTACTAATGGAAATTCCCAAACTACCCATATCGCTTGATTTTTTGTAAATACTCCAACTACCCTTAAATAAGACCTTCATAAATGTAGTCTATTTTTTGTAAATGCCCAAACTACCCTTATATAATACCCTTAATAAACATAGCCTGATTTTATTTTGTAAATGTTTAAACTACCCTTAACATCATCTTTCTCCCCTAGCCCTCTCTCGCACGTGCAACCCACTAATATGCTAATTAAAGGATAGTGAGCAATACAAAATTAGTTATAATGTATAACTAAAACAGTTGTTATTTGAGGATATTATTTTTCATATAAAAATTAATAATAAATCTAAACAAGAATTTTAATAAAATAATAATACTGCAATACTAAAACTCTTGCAACTCATACCGGTAGGGGTGTAATTTAGCCGATCCAAGTACTAAGGTGTTCAAGCTCGGCTCGTCACAATTAGTATGTGTTCAAGCTCGGCTCGAACTCGAATTCGAGCTCCACACATGTGTTCGAACTCGACTCGTCAAAAGTATCATTAGCTCGAGATCGGCTTGGCTCGATCTCGCTAACTCAATCGTCATTAGTATAAAGCCAGCCTCACGTGGCTTGGCTGATTAGCAACAGGAGTCACATGCTTTTATATCCCAACAGCCCCTAGGTATCTAATGTCTTTTACCGATGTGGGATTAAACACTCTTGGTTACCGGTCCGCTAATTTCAGAATCTTCGAACATCCATGGCTATTCTTGGGGGACAACATAGAGGTCTTGGCAACGAATCTGAAGCGTCTGCTTTGACAGAGGTGTTCGAATAGAGGGTTTTGCTGGTGTTACTGAAAATCCAAGAAATGAGGTTTTCTTAAGTGAAGCAAAAGATGAGAAATGTATAGAAAGAAGAGCTAATGAGGGAGTTGTTTTTCCTATACTATTACTACTGTTGCTGCTCTCTAGCATCAGTCTCTCTCGCTCTCTACCGGATAACGGGATAAGGTGGAAGGAAAGGAGCGTATAAGGAGACAACCATCTCTAAAGTACGTCACCTTGCGAGTAGCGCACCGTGGATAAAGGAGAAAATACTTACAATGTTGTTTTTAAAGAGCGCAGTGTCACTTGCATTTTATTTGCGTGTTAAAGACATATCCCTTATGAGTCGGTCGGTGTGCCCATTTCTTTACCAAGCCAAATAGGGGTGTGGTCATGGTCGAGGTTAATTATTCTTAGTATTTAAAAGTAAAATAATAATTAATTAATAACAATAAATAAGTTAAATAAATATAAATTATATATATATACAATCGAACCGAGCTTTTATTGAGCCGAGTAGGGGTGTGTTCAAGCTCGGCTCGTTTACTAAATAAATGAATGGTACTCGAGCTTTTGACGAGCCGAGCTCGAGTAGTTCACGAACATTTTGTTCAATAACCACCCTTTCATACCGGGGATTGGAACCCGAGCCTCCCTCCATCAAAGGCCACACCCCTACCACTCACGCAAGAGGTGGGTTGTTTGCAAAATTAGTTCATGATATTATATTATTTAACCAACAAGTAATGTGCCCACCTACACCATCTTAGTCGCCTGAGGAATTTCTTATATATTATTAGAGAATGCAAGTGCCACATTTTTTGTGCAACGCAAATTAAAGCTTTAATTGAGATGGACAAGAATTCATGAATACATTGACTATCGTTTCGCATGCTCTCAGGCTAAAGCTACTACCGGAGAAGATTCCAAGTCGAGGGGTAAGGTCGCGGGAAAAAAATCGGCGTAATTAGTGCCTCCTATTTTTCACCAGCGGAAGAGGCGCTGGCGGCTGGACCCCACACGTTGTTGAGGAGGTATGTAAACCACGGCTAGGAACTGTACCGTAGTTAAGAAAACCATGAAATAGATTAGCTGATAGCTGTGAGAAAGGGAGAGGGATCAATGATTCCAGAAACGTCCGAAGCTCTGCAAAATTATTCTTCGGGTGTTTTTAAAGCTAGCAGACATGCTCTGCAACTCCTGCTATTTTGCTTCTCATGTCCTTTGTTTTTTTCCGAATACCTTTGGCTGTAATTTTGCGTGCTCTACTAAAATAGAATGATTTCTTCGAAGACGAACTGGAGTTTTGTTTAGTGAGGGATTTGCAGAGAGGAGGCGGTGAGCAGAGGAGGTTTTGAGTAGGCATAAGTTTCAAAGGTGAGATATCTGGTACAAGTTTGGAGCATTGATTGGAAGCTGAAGTGTGCAGGAATCCGTGTCGGAGCTGAGATTTGAAGAGATATCTGCAAAGATCTTCTGCGATTTTGAGGGCTGGAGGAAAAACTACAACCAACTCTTGAATGAGCGAAGTTTCGGAGCGAAATCTGCAACTAACTCTTGAATTTGGATGTTTCCGAGCGAAATCTGCAAATAGTTAAAGATAAATCAGACAAAAAAATATATATATAGTAGGATCTTGCGATAGAAATCCTGAAAGCATCAGAGATTCGAAGCGGAAGATATAGGAACTAAGGATAAACGAGAATTCGAAGCCTAAGCATGAGAGCTTCGAAGCTCTATGCGTGAAGCATCGCGAATGCGGAATTAAGTTTGAAGAAACATCGGGAATCGATAACATAACGGAAAAGATTAAAAAAGGCACCTATTCCTCTCCAGTTGTAACCGGATTTGTCAAAACCGGTTACACTCTGAGGTGGCCACATGTCCCTTTTGAGACCTCTTAACTATGGTTAAGATTCACTCACCCCTAAGGTTCACCCAACTATCTTGGTTTCCTTTTTAAATATAAAAAAAATTTGTTAACCGTGGTTAAAATTTACCAACTCCTAGGGTTAATTTATTTTATACATTTTTTCTAAAAACCAAATATAGGTGGGTGAACCCTAGTAGTAGGTGAATCTTAACCACAATTAAGAGTTGTAAAAAAAGACATTTGGTGACCACAGGGGAGTAACCGGTTTTGTCAAAAACAGGTTACAACTGGAGAAGATCTCCGGTCATTAAAAAATGGACATCATCCCCTAAATGGCTTTTTTTTTAGATAAATAAGAAATTTTATTAATGAAGGGCCAAAAGGAATACAATTAACAAGGGATTTTTTTTATAAAACCATTAAATGAACCAAGTTACTCGCAAACTAAGGACCGGTTTAGTTTGAATTATTATAGTTATAAGCGACCGGTTTAGATTGAATTATTATAGTTATAAGCGACCGGTTTAGTTTGAATTATTATAGTTATAAGCGATTATGCCGATTAACGTTATTCTAAATAAGTGGTGTTGTCAATAAGCATTGTCTCTTAAATCCTGTTTGGCTGACACTCTGCTGATAAACGATTATCTAATCATTTTTTAAAATGATATTTTAGTCATTTTTAGGAAATGAAAAAATTATTTAAAAAACTTTTTTTTTTAGTTTAATGAATCTTGTTAGTCTTATTGAGTGTAAATTTGAGTGCGTATAATAATTTTCACATAATATTAAAGGTCATAAGTGGTTACGTTCCACAATAATCACCTTCTAACGAGATTATGGAATCACCGGTTATTTCCATAATCGATTATTACATAAGCGCTTATGACTAGGAATGACAATGGGGTGGGGCGGGGCAGTTTTCTACTACCCGTCCCCGAATCGATTAGAATACACCGACCCCACCCCGCCATTATTAAAAAGTATACACCCCGGCCCTACCCTGCCCCATATTTAAAAAAAAAATCAATTTACTGTACAGGCGCCGCCGACAATGATGTAGAGGTGGTGCTATTACCTTGCTATCGATGAAAAAAAGAAATATTGTGACCAGACCAAGAGAAAAAAAGAGGGGAAATAAGGGAGAGCTGCTGCCACATGCGAGAAAAACAGTAGAGATTGTAGTAGAGATTGTAGCTTGGCTTGCCGAAGAAGATCACCGGGGGGTGTGGGGCTGGCCGGAGATGTTGCTGCCGCTGCTGGACTGAGATCAGGAAAGAGGAATGAGGCTGCTTCACCACCTGTGTCACTCAAGGAACTTCACCACCCGCTGCTGTTGGGCGGGGTATACTAAAACTGGGCACGGCCCGTAATCGGTTCCATTTTTTTTTTAAATATCTGCCCCTAAACCATTCAGATAGGAAAAAAACCGATCCTATAGGGACGGGACGGGATGGGTCGAAATTGCCATCCCTACTATGACGAGTCGAACCGAACGCTATTATGAGACATAATCCAGACATAAGCGATTATATACCAAATAAGTGATTATAATAATACGAGCCAAACAAGCCCTAAGTATTCACACGAAATCTTAATATTTAGTTGGCTCAATTAATATTTTCAAGTCATATATGCTAATTAAAGGATAGTGAGTAATACAAAATTAGTTATAATGTCTAAATAAAACAGTTGTTATTTGAGGATATTATTTTTCATATAAAAATTAATAATAAATCTAAACAAAGAATTTTAATAAAATAATAATACTGCAAAATGAATCTCTTTTTGTGTCAAAAGTTATAGCTTGGGGACTGAAACTCTTGCAACTCATACGGGGGATTGGATCCCCAGCCTCCCTCCATCAAAGGCCACACCCCTACCACTCACGCAAGAGGTGGGGTGTTTGCAAAATTAGTTCATGATATTACATTATTTAACCAACAAGTAATGTGCCAACCTACACCTAGGAATGGCAACGGGGCGGGGTGGGCTGGTTTTCTACCAACCCGGCCTGCCATGATTATAAACCCGTCCCGCCCCGCCTCCGACCGGGGCATACATATGGTGAAACCGCCCCCACTTAAAAAATCCCCACCCCCACCCCCCGCCAGCCTTTTTTTATATAATATATATATATATAAATAAAAAAAATATATATATATTTTTTTATATATTTAAATGAACAAAATATAGTTATATATATATATAAAATTGTAGGCGGGGCACCGAAGCGGGGTATACTAAAACCGCCCCCCGCCCCACCCCACCCCACCCCGACTCGGGTTTTTGTTTTTTTATACCATCCCCGTCCCGCCACCGATTTTTTTGAAAAACAACCGCCCCTATAGGGGCGCCGGTCAAATTGACACCATCTTGTCGCCGGAGGAGTTTCTCATATCTTATTAGAGAGTGCAAGTGCCACATTTTTGTGCAACGCAAATTAAAGCTTTAATTGAGATGGACAAGAGGGGTAAGGTCGGCGGGAAAAAATCGGCGGAATTAGTCCCTCCTATTTTTCACCAACGGAGGAGGCGCTGGACCCCACACGTTATTGAGGGAGGTATGTAAACCACGGTTAGGAACCGTACCGTAGTTAAGAAAGCCATGAAATAGATTAGCTGATAGCTGTGAGAAAGGGAGAGGGATCAATGATTCCAGAAACGTCCGAAGCTCTGCAAAATTATTCTTCGGGTGTTTTTAAAGCTAGCAGACATGCTCTGCAACTCTTGCTATTTTGCTTCTTATGTCCTTTGTTTTTTTCCGAATACCCTTGGCTGTAATTTTGTGTGCTCTACTGGAAGGAAGAGAGAGATACTCGAAGATGAATGAATGACTTGAACGATTTTTGTCTGAAATAGAATGATTTCTTCGAAGACGAACTGGAGTTTTGTTTAGTAAGGGATTTGCAGAGAGGAGGTGGTGAGCAGAGGAGGTTTTGATTAGGCACAAATTTCAAAGGTGAGATATCTGGTAGGAGCATTGATTGGAAGCTGAAGTGTGCAGGAATCCGTGACGGGAGATTTGAAGAGATATCTGCAAAGATCTTCTGCGATATTGAGGGCTGGAGGGAAAAACTACAACAAATTCTTGAATGAGCGAAGTTTCGAAGCGAAATTTGCAACTAACTCTTGAATGGGGATGTTTCGGAGCGAAATCTGTGGTCTAAAGATAAATCAGACGGGAAAAAATATAATAGGATCTTGCGACAGAAATCCTTAAAGCATCAGAGATTCGAAGCGGATAGGTATAGGAGCTGAGGATAAACGAGGATTCGAACCTAAGCATGAGAGCTTCGAAGCTCTATGCGTGAAGCTTCGCGAATGCGGAATTAAGTTTGAAGAAACATCGGGAATCGATAACATAACGGAAAAGATTAGAGAATGTGGTGAAACAAAGCTCTTCGACAAAGAACCTCCTTCTTTACGAAATGGCTTGTAATCCGTCGGAAATGCAAGAACCGAGCATCGACACAGACAAGCTCAGCTACGAAATCTTCTCTATCCTAGAAAGCAAATTTCTCTTCGGCTATGACGATCGGAAGCTCTGGATCCCCAAACAGATCTCTACAGCCATCGAAACAAAGTCCGAGACTGCAGTTCCAGTGACAACCGAAAATGGCGTCGCCTCTATGAAGAACCAAAGAGGTAAAATCTGCATCCTCAGCATTGACGGCGGAGGAATGAGAGGAATCCTTTCTGGAAAAGCCCTAGCTTACCTCGAACAAGCTCTCAAGACAAAATCTGGCAATCCAGACGCACGAATCGCCGATTTTTTCGACGTCGCAGCTGGGACCGGCGTCGGAGGAATTTTCACGGCGATGCTCTTTGCCACCAAAGGCGGTTGCCGTCCGATATTCAAAGCCGAGGACACGTGGAAGTTCTTGGCGGAGCAGGGGAAGCGGTTTTTTCAGTCATCTTCTGGTTCAGGTGACGGTTTTTTCCGTCGGCTTTTCAGGATCGGAACGGGCGGTTCAACCGGCTCAGCTACGGCCGGGTTAGAGCGAGCGATGAAAGAGGCGTTTACAGAGAAGGATCGGAATCTGACGCTAAAGGACACGTTGAAACCGGTGTTGATACCTTGTTACGATCTCTCAAGTTCGGCGCCGTTTTTGTTCTCCCGAGCCGACGCCCTCGAAACGGACAGCTACGACTTCCGGCTCTGGGAAGTCTGCCGAGCGACGTCGGCTGCACCGGCTCTGTTCGAACCGGTGGTGATGCGGTCGGTCGACGGTCAATCTCGGTGCTTGGCTGTCGACGGTGGATTGGCGATGAGCAACCCAGCGGCGGCTGCTATCACGCACGTGCTACACAATAAACAGGAGTTCCCGTTCGTGCGAGGGGTTGAGGACCTGTTGGTCTTATCTTTAGGGAGCGGTCAGCTTCTCGAAGGCAGCCACGATTACGAGCAGGTCAAAGGGTGGAAGGCCAAGGAGTGGGCGAGACCCATGGCTCGAATAGCTGGGGACGGGGCAGCTGATTTGGTGGACCACTCCGTAGCAATGGCGTTCGGGCAGTGCCGGAGCAAAAATTACGTCCGTATTCAGGTGTGCTTACACACTACACAGTTCACACAGTAAACATTAATTCTAACGTGCGCTGCATAGTTGAACTCTCTTGTCTTATGCCTATCCTACTCCTAGTTGGGGTTTTCTTTTTTCGAAGGTTTTGGTTTAGCTTTGCCAGGCTGGTGCCTGCCAGAGGTTTGAGATTAATATCTAACGTGCGCCAATTCGGCTTATGCAATTAACTAGCTCTTTATATACCCAAAAAAAAAAAATTTCCAAAGTCCCACATCGTGGGGTTACTACTAATCCGTATACCCTATTAGCCCCATTCAGCCCTTTTTTTTTTGTTTTTTTTGAAGGGGTGCTGTGTGATTTGATGCATGAGGCTGTGTGTGAGAGTTATGTGTGTCGGTTGAATTAGTCCAGGGATACTCCCAAAGTGTACTCCTTAATTCTAATCGTTTATCTCAATTATTAAACGGTTATATGATGCGGCAATAGAAAAGATAAAATAAACTGAAATCTTGACCCTTAATGATTGGTTATAAACAGTTAAGATGAGAGAGGATATTTGGGAGTACCCATGGATGACTCGTGTCTGTTTATGTGCTTTATATATATATATATATATAAAAAAAAATAGCTTGTATTCTTTTGCGTTTGGTATCAGTTAATGGGTGGTCCAAGCCTCCAAGGCGCATGTTATACGACACTTGTGAACATATGCTGTAAGGTCATGTACCTCATTGGAGCGGCAAAAGTTTGGCTGGCATCCACAAATGAAAGGGCACCTGACGATAATTTTCGGAAGAAGTCATTTCATTTTCTCTCCCCATAATTTTGAATTTTCCTCATTTGATATCTCTCTTTTAAAACACCATATGTCCTATCATTTGTGGATGTGGGTGTCGCAAATTCGAACCCGGAGCAAGGCCTGAAATATTTCTCATTTCCTATTGGCCACGAGATGTTTTTGGAGCTGTTTTAATCGTTAAGGAATGGCTGTTGATTGGCTCGAGGGCTGAAGTCATGGGGTTACGTTTAACCTAATGTTCTTCAGGCCCCGGTTAGAAAAGTCAATGTTGTTTAGGTGGTTAGGCTTTCCATTACAGGTATAGTTTAGTCATTAGAGAAAATCTACCAGCTTTTACTTGTAATATTTAAGCCGGATAAAAAAAGGGTAGGTCGGAGGGTTCAGGTCTGCTAAAAGTGGGAGATGGGGACCGGTTGATGGTTGTCAAATGCCAAAGAGGTGTTGTGATTTATTTTGGTAAAACGCGGTTATCACTAGGACCGTTAATGGTACACGATGTTCGCTGTCATTTGTCAATGTACCAAACCAAGTAGGGTTCTCTATTGTCAGTCTCTATCCTTTTCTTTTCCTAGTAAATCGTACAATACCTTCGTTATTACATTCTGTGACTCGGTCTAGCTTGGTCCACCGAGTGGACTCGGAAACTGTATTCTGGTTTTTCAACTTGAACTTAGTCTTATACTGATGTATCTCTTCTTGCATTACAGTCAAATGGGTCGAATTTGGGTCTGTGTGGGTCAAAAGTGGAATCAGACCCAAGTCCAAGTAATGTAAAACTGCTGGTTGGAGTGGCAGAGGAAATGCTGAAACAGAAGAATGTTGAGTCGGTGCTTTTTGGGGGGAAGAAGATAGGAGAGCAGAGCAATTTCGAGAAACTCGATTGGTTCGCTGGAGAGATTGTGCTGGAGCATCAGAGAAGGAGTTGCAGAATAGCTCCCACAGTCGCATTTAAGCAAGCTACGTCAAAGCCCACCTGAACAACTCCAAACTAAAATTGGGAGGGGAAAAAAAGTAAGTAATTCATTTCTGGTCCGTCAACAAATTTCATCATCAATGCCATGATTTTCGAGTTACGTCTCTGAGTCAGACTCATCTTCATTTTAAGTATTTAAATGAAATTTCATCAACCTAACATTTCCTATTGTTAAAACTACAATCTTTTCTGAATCATTATCACACAAAGGTATTGTTATCCTCTTTTTCTGCTTCAGGGTGGATAGTGTTTGTAATTTTCTTCTTGATTTTAAGTCCAAAGTCAGAACCCTTTTTTTTTTTTTGTTATTAAAGAGAAACCTGAGAGAGGGAGAGAGAGAGAGAGAGAGCCCCTTGCAGCCTTGCTGTCGGCATACCGAGATCACGAAGGACAACTTAAGGAGAAAGCAGAAAAGATTAGGGTTGTTTTAGTCATTTTGAATGAAAAGAAAATCCTTGTGGACCTTGTTTTGCCTAGACATGTCTGTCCATATTCCGGACTAAGGAGAAATGGTGACGGGCCCAGAAGGAAGAGGAGGAGGGCTTGAATCGAGATCATGGGTTTGTTCGATTGTTGATAAAGTTATTATTTTCTTCTTGATCTCATGGTCCATTTACCATCTCTAATCTCTATAGTGGTCACTAGCAGATACCCGAGCGATGCACGGGGTGCACAAAAAAAAAATAAGAGAAAAAATAATAATAAAAAGAATATAATTAAAATAACTTTTAATTATTAATAAAACCATTAATAGAGGTTTTGGTACTCCCTCTCATCGCAATTCATCTTGGGACTTGGTAGAGATAAGAAAAGAGAGATGAGGTGGAGTTAAGGGAGGGTATTTATAGCTCCTATCAAGTGATGATGTGGCATCACAAAACTTAGAACGGAGATCAAAGAGGAATGCCACATAGGCATCCTAATTTCATTTCTTTAGTGTATAGTATAGATGAAAACACGTTACTAAGCAAACTTCATGCTCTTGAAAAATTCCAGTCGCTGTCCCTGTAAAGGTATTTCTCTTCGTCTCCCTTTTTAACCCTCAGAGTTATGCATAAAATTTTCCGAAACTGCCCTGCCTATAATGACATATTATATTAAATGTTACGTGAGAAAGCAAGGTCATTTAGTGTAAACACTAACACTATATTTTTAAATAGAGGCTGACTGGATATGTAGCAATGTATGTATTCTTCCTATTAAGTACTGTTCTGTTTTTACCAAAAAGAAAAAGAAAAAGTACTGTTCTGTTGTGGGAAAAGAAGATGAAGTGAAAAACAGGGACGTCCCTTTTTCTTTTTAGCAATTTTGTTAAGTTACTCTTTCACTGTTGTTTGAAATGCAGGGGGGGAAAAAGAAAAAAGAAGAAGAAGAAGAAGAGAAAATGATATAGCAGCTTTTACTTTTGAAAGAGAGAAAAAGGGGCAGGTCAGGGAATTGCGGGTTAAAAGCGCACGTAGGAGATCTTAATGGGATTTTTTGCATGCCATAGGACAGGCAAATCTGGTGCCCGACTCAAGTGTTTTGACCAAGGCAAGAAAGAAAAAGGAAGGGAAACAGAGTGTGTGGAATGGGGTTGTTTTGAGGTCAAAATGATTCAGGCATGCCTTCAAATGGAAATTTAGGGGAAACACTGTTACTTCTTCCTGCCAATGCCCTACTCTTTTGCGTCTTTTTGGTCTCTCACACACACCTCGTCTTTCACATCCTTTGTGCTCAGAAATTTGGGTGTGGGGTACCTTACGAAAAGCGCTATAAAAAATTAGCCCCCATTCAAGCCCAAATTTGTTCTTTGTTTGGTAGTTGGCATTTTTTTTTCTTATGTTTTTTTCTTATCTCGTGACAAAGAGATTGATGGATGTCTGTTGTATTGGAGCTTTGTGAGTGAGGGGCTCCAATGTGGGGGCCCCATTTATAAGAGATTTCAATTTTTTTCCTTGAACCTTTATGGGTCCTCCTATGATTGTTGAAGGGAAAAATCTCTCTTTCTCTCTCTTAACTTTTCGGAGTGGTAGGGTGGTTGAGGTGGGTGGTGTTTGTATTTGTTTGTTGTATCTATTGAGCTTCAATTCTCCTTGTCCCTTTTGAATTAATGAAGATGAGTTGAGTAGCGGGTAACTGGTGGTTGTCATCATGACCTGTGGCTCACGCGAATAAGAGAAACATAACAAGGGTTGTTGGGGACTAAAGTGACCCACCCCATCTCGGTGTGATCATGTCCCAAAGACTTATCTTAGTTGCTGATCTTAACCCGTCCAGCAACTGACATGTTTCTTTTACTGGGCACCACTCTCCATATATTTTCAGGGTCCTACCAGTACCAGGGACTATGATGGATTGAACTGTTTATGATGATTTTGTGGTATATATTTTGCCTAGGGGATCTCTTTGTGGTCTGGTATGACTTTTAAGTTGTGCAATGCTGCTCTAAATCGAAAGCATGGCCCGTTTTTTCCGCTTCCTGTTTGCCTCCCATAAGCATGATGCAAGTCGAAATTAGTTCCAATGAAGAGATCTTTTGATGACAACACCAACTCACCAAGCACACCTTTTAAGTGTTCCCAAGGGGCAAGACATGCAAAACTGCCTAAACTGGTTGGCTGAATATGTTTGAAACTTTGGGGGATTGGGATGGTAATTCAAGGTTCAGTTTAGTAATGTTTGCTGAGGTAGATGAGACACTACCATAAACCACTGAAAGAAATTTCAGATTCCATCCTTCTAAATTCTAAGGGCTTTCGATTGTCTCTAGCGAAGCCAGAAACTGGTCTCGGGGTCATATATTGTGCGACAGGTGGCATAAAAATGGGGAGAAGTCATTTAATTTTCTTCCCAAGATTTTGAGTTCTCCCCTTTTGATATCTCTCCCCATTATTCTCACACACTTATCGCCACATGTCTTATTATATGTGGAGAAGTCAAAATCATGGACCCCATGATTTTGACTTCCCCACCACTTGTCCCCTGTTCTATGGAACCCTGAGACAAGCCCTTTCTGGCTTCGCGAGAGACAATCCGAGGCCAATTCTAAGATGTCTTGGAGGTTCTCCCTTCACTCAATAATCAAAACCAATTTAAGTGTCATGACTAACTCTAGATCCACATTTGAACACCAAGTAACTGCATTTTCTTTTTCTCTCCCCTCACTCAATGCGGAGAGAGAAGAAAACAAGTGATGTGTTAGGTGGGGAAGCTAGTGTCTTATTTTCCTTGTAGATTTTATGATTAATGCATGATGTGCTAGCCCTACCTTTAGTCAAAAGCCTACACCTGTCCTTACTTTAAAAGGTATTGGTTTTTGGTTGAGTAGGGAATGTCGAATAATAGGGCTAGCACATCCACATGTATATTGCAAACCATTATTTATTACAATACCTAACTCTCAAGAAATAGGCTCTTTAGCTCTCTTATTTCTAGGTAGGTCCTTATCTCTAGAGCCCCATTGAAATCTTCCTTATTTAATTCATTGAAATGTTTGGGAGATGTCTAACAAAACTTTAAAACTCCATACCCCCCCCCCCCCCCCCCCCGGATCCAGAAAAGAAGAAGAAGATGACAACTAAGAAAACTAAGAGGAGTGTTAGCCCAATCACATTTACTCCAACGGAAGATGACTTAACACTTGGAGATTTTTTTAAATTTTTTTAAAATTTTAATGGTTTAAAAAGCAAATGTCAAAGGTTATTTGACATTTGTTTGACCCCAATTGCGTCTTTGGAAGATTTACGACCTGGGCTAGCAAAATCCTAAAACTAATTGTTTGTGTTGGTGATGACCAGTGCGGTTAGCTATACTTTTTTGTCCTAAAAGCTTAAGATCAAATGCTGTTGTTCATGATTAATAGTAGCTTATCCCCTCGAGGTAAAAAAGAGAAAGAGAAGGAAGGGTACCTAATAAGGAATAAAATAATTTTGTTTCTATTAGCCGCAATTATGGATAAGTACTGCATTCAATGTTAAGTAATGTAGCAAAACTGAACAGGAAGGTGCATGACATAATTGAATAAGCCCATTGACTGAAACAGAATTTAAGGAGGCATAGTGTGTGAACTCTGCCTAATTATTATTATTATTATTTTTTACACTATTGGTCTATTTGTTTCGACATAAAATAGAAGAAAACAAATTGATTCCATAGAAAATGTTAATTATTTGTGTTTGTTTGTAAGTAAAATATTTCGTAAGTAAAATGTTTTATGGAAAAAGAATCACTTTTCCGAAAAATGACTTACATTTCAAAAATCCGCAAGTCAATTTTCTGTAAAATACCAACCTCTTTGAAAATTACAAAAATCCCATTATCCATAATTTCTTTTATTATTTTATTATTATTATTTATTTATTTATAATGTTTTTAAATTTAAAATTTTTAAAAAAATTCATAAAAAAAATTTCGCCTTATTGTCAAGAATGCAACCAAACAACAAAAACTGAGTGAAAATTCATATTTTACCGCAAATGTTTTTCATTTGTAAATGATTTACGTGCAAACAAACGGAGCATAACAAGAACTCTCTACTCCATGATGCTTGCAAATAGTGAGATGGAACAATAAGAGATGGCTTTGTATATAAAACATCAGTTCTTAAGGATGATTTTATAGTTTACACAAGGCAATGAAAGGTAATTTTGGTTAATCTCATGACTTATGTAAATTACAGACAGTTTTTAGGTACCGTGCATTAGCATCACATGGAAAGTGATTCGGGCGATTGAAAGAGCTGACCGGGTTCGCACTCCTTGCTGGAATACCTTATTCATAAATCAGCGCATCAGTGTCAATACATCTTAATTGCCACTTTTAGTCTTAAGTTAGTATTGGTAGATGATCTCGCATTCAAATGAATACTGTTTAAATGCATCTCTGCATGCGTGCAAGGCCACGGCCTTGGAACTATTAATTAGGTTATAAGCCAAAATACAGTTTGATTAAATGATAATGACTTTTTTTTTTTTAAATGCAGGATTCAGTGATAAATACTCACATGGCCTATGCAACTCAGTTTCTCATATGAAAGTTTTGAATGACTTATCACTTAGCTTTCTTACTGGTTTTTTCAAAATTGTAAGTGAAAATTTCTGTTTCCCTTTCCAAGGGCAGCACTTATAGCCAAAAACTTCTTCATCTATTCCAGGGGAGATAACATGCCTTGTAAGGGTATTCTCTTTGTTTTTTGTAAGTTTACTAGTGGATGACATGTATGACCCACGACCATGAAAAGATAGGGCAACCATTTTGTCGTGTATTTGAATTGTTGCGTGTACACAAGTTATTATTATTTGGATAAGCCATCTGTTCCATAAAATGGAAGACGGTTCGAAATGACAAGAAATATTTGGAACAGAATAGCTATTAAACACAAGGAAAAGTCTCACCCCAAACATTCAGCTGCTTTAGTTTTTAGATTTTATTAACTTTGAAACAACGGTGTACAACATTGAAAGGATAAACAATGGCTGAAACATATCCCCACATTTTTATGGATTTAAACACATACAACAACAAGAAAAGAAAAAAGAGCGTGCTTCACATGACTTGTCGCAGCACATATTTGCACCACTAACCATCAGTGTGCATGCATTACAATGTCTCAAAACCAATGCTTCAAATATTCTCGGCTGCTATGAATTAAAGAGGTGTTCTTTGAGGGTAACCGATCAAAAAACAAAACAAAAAAGTCTTTTTGAAGGTACGGTTAGTAGCACCTTTCAAATGGGAAGGTTGGCAGGCTCGAGCATCGGCAACTCCATGGGTTCTTGCAGGGCCGGATTGATGGGGAACAGCTCACATTGTGCAAACTGTGCCATCAATTGATCTACGAGCACCATGGCAACCACAGCTTCCACCATTGGCACCGCTGCACCATCATCACCACGAAACAAACATGAACAACTAGTTATCACGACAACGTGACAAATGACCCCGAAGAGAAATGAAATGAAAATAAGGGGGGGAAGAAAACAATAATCAAATAGGAGAGGCCAAGGGTGGATGAGAAATTAATCTAGCGGCAGAGACAAACCTCGTGGCACAACGCAAGGATCGTGACGACCACGTGCTATGAGTTCTGTCTCCTGTTTATCTCTGGTTACTGTGTGCTGTTTCTTCTGCACAACCATCACACAAAAATCTAAGTATTTGCAAACAAAGCTAAATATGAAATTCCTTGGGGTTCTCTTCCTAAAATGTTCATGTATTCACCCCAGGACGGCAGTAGAAGCTGTCATCTCTCTCTAACACATTCAGGTGTCACCAGGGTGTATATGGTTTCAAGACCAATAGTTCTATGGATCTCACCTACGAGATGACTAAGAGTCTAAGGCCTAAAATAATTCCAATCAGAAGAAGGTAACCATTGATAAAGTTTGGTACCAAAAAACCACAAGAAGGTATTCAATTTGATTATTGTAATCATAGAGTCAGGCTAATATGCAACTGGGAAATCTCCTAAGATAGACCCACAGGGGTAGGCCTTAACCCCCTGCATGTGGACAAAGGCAAGAGGATTCCCAGCCCTTTTCAATTCATTAAGCCAAAAGGCCCGAAAATAATGGTGTTGCTAATATCGTGACAAAACATTTCCGAATTGACAGTGCTCTATTTTAATCGAAAGGTCTCTGGTTAACTTAACCTACCTAGATAAAAAATAAAGAAAAGTGAAAAGTGGAGAAAAGTACTGAAAGATGATTGAACTTACTGAAATTGTAGATGTTGGCTTGAAAGCTATTTTCATGTTTATGATTTCTCCATTGGATATCCCTCCCTGCCCATCACAATAAACAATATAAGAGAACCACACAAGCTCAATCAATTGCATCTTACCTCCCTTCTCTGCAGATTTACACTTAAAAATAAGTAAAATAAATAAATAGAACGGTACCTGTATCCCACCAGAGCGGTTTGTTCTTGTCCTGATTCTTCCATGTTCGTCTGTGAAGAACTCATCATTATGTTCACTGCCAGTCATGAATGTACCTGCCAGTTGTTGACAAACAGTTAGAAATAAAATAAGACATGACTAAAGAGATGATATCTCTGTGGAAATTAGCAGTTCAGAGATCGTTCCCTTGTCACCCATTTCAAACAGAAATTGTTTAAGCAAGAGAATTATGACTCATAAGCATCCCCAATATGTTTCTCTACCTGAGAATCCACTACCAAATTCAAACCCCTTTGTCGCAGGTAATGACATGGCAACTTTAGCAAGCTGAGCTTCAAGTTTATCGAAGACTGGTGAACCAAGCCCCTGAAATACAATTAAGTTATTTATTATTACTAAAAAGTTTTAATAAATCATAGAACCGTGCATTTTTCAGATCTTTGAAATGCTTAAAAGTCAAAAGAAGTCCATCTAAAGGTGAGAGAGAGAGTAAATTCTTACACGTGGGACGTTCCTCACAATGCATGTTACAACCCCACCAACGGAGTCTCCTCTCACTCGGACAGCATCAATAGCAGCAATCATTTTCTCAGCGTATTCTGGATCTGGGCACCTAACGATATTACTTTCTATCTGGTAAAATTCACATAGGGACTTTTAAGTGATTTGCATAAAGTGACAGTCCAAACAAAAGCCTAGCAGGTAATAATTAAAGGATATTTGTACCAAGGTCCTATATAAACCCCACATTCAGTCAACATCTCAGAAATGAAAACTATTTATGAAGGTCCCTCCATTAGTTGTCTCTTATATATCCTAGGCAGTCATGTGTTGGGGTGTTAGACATGAACATTAGGTACCGACATAGTAATTCCAGTTCTACTAGAATTTTAGTTAATTAGCAACTAAGGAAAAATCAAAAGCATAATATTTACATTTTGGTTGATTAAGTAGGAACATCTTGTTTATACATGAAAATCTCTAACATCTGGATAACGTACAAACTAAGTAACATGACCACTCGACATACTCAAGGGTCTAATTTAGCCTGTAATATTAACTGAAAAATCTTTAACAAAAGCGTAAGTTAATAACAGCCTCGAGGATCTTATTTTATACGAGGAAATATCAAATTAAATCTATTTCTCCTAAAACTATTTAATTTACTCCTCAATCCTTGGGGTTCTTCTTTTTGAGGCGAGGGAGCTATTCTTTGGCTAGCCAGAAGGGTAATATTCTTTGGAGTATGCTGCCAGCGGTAATTTATTGGGGATTGTGGAGTTGACTCTTCTTTGACCAATCTTTGTTCCACTAAAGGATGGTGCCTTCAAAGTTGGTCTGTTCATCTTCCCAAATTTTCAGGCATCCCAAGCTTTGATGGGGTGAATCATTGGAATCTCGTAATTTTTTGTGACTCTCTAGTCACTGTTTTGGTTTTATTGAGGGAACATCTCTCGTTTCCCCAATCCTTCTACATTCTTCTGCTTTAATATAATTCTTGTTATTCATAAAAATAATTAATTTAATCCGCCAATAACTAAAAGTACAATATTGATTTAAAAAATCACAAAACATTTTATATTCTCTTTCTATACATACATAGTATAAGTCAACTAGATTTCTAAAATTAAAACCATTAATTTAATTATCAAATACCTGAGAAATCTTCACTAAAATTTCCACTCATCAATTCACATGAAGTTTAATAGACTGGAATCTAGAAATAAAAACCCAAATTAGACATACTACTAAGAATTAAAGAGATATGGACTTGGGCGAGTTTCTTGATTAATATTTGCGCTAAAAGTGTTCATCTTTCCCCTGCTTACAAGGAACACATGTAATAGGTAACCTGTCTTTATATGCTTTCTTTACTTTTGAGTTTACTGCTCAGTAAACTCTAAATCTGTCCTATGTTGTTATTTGTTTCTCTTCATATATATTATTTTAATGATTACCGATAAAAAATATTAGAGAGAAAGAACTTAAAGAAGAGATGTGGTCATGTCTCATGTTCTTAACTGCTTATATGAATGAATATTTATTCATGAGTTGATAAACAATAATAAACTTAACTATAGAACCAAAGAGTGATTAGATTAGGCTCAAGTTGATTATTAAAATGATACCACGTGCATTGCAAGTGCTTATTAACTAGTACTATATGATGATAAAACAAATTATAGATTTTTTTAAACATATTACCTACTTGATGAGTGCCCAACATGCATCTCCAACACGGCACTTTCTTTTTTATTTTATTTTCTTTTTGGAAGTAGTGGAGTAGTCTTGTTACATAGCTTATTTGGTAAAGTTCCAACGCCCCTCCATGGTGATGATTTCATATTATAGGAATCTAGAGATTGACCGACTGGCCATCAATAACAGGCAGAATCTTGAAAGTAAAGCTCCCTTTGGATAACATGGAGCTTTTCCAACCAGAATAAAGCTTTGCCATCACAGGTCATCAAAGAAAAATGAGACAGTGAACTAGAATAAGGGTTCTAGAATGAGGAAAGTGGCTGTCCGCATGCGTTTACATGCCCTGATATATGATAGAGTTGTACCATCAACTGACACTTGCCTAAAGAGAGTAATGACAATTTCAACAAGAGTGCTATCCCCAGACACATTAAGTCAAATTATTTCTAAAGACGCAGAGGGCTTGTAACACGTGTTGTTGATACCCTACAACAGGGAGATCGTATGACACTTGTTGCCACCACTTTGCGCCTTTGGAAGACTGCGATTGGGGCCAGCATTTCTGTTTCAACATTGTAAAATTAAATAGTTACTTTGAAATTTAAATACACTGTAATTAGATTGCAACCAGCTAATAGGTGCTGGAAAGGCCATAAACTATGACACCAGATGGAGCATTTCCACCAGGGTTTGGCCCTGCCACCAATGAGCCAACTAATTTCACATACAGTCATTGTTTCTTTTCTTTTTTAAAACTATTTAATTATTGGGGGGTGGGGGATAAGATATTTTGTATTTAGCTTACCAGTCAAGAATATTACTTATTATCAAAATGGAGCTTTGCTTTCCAGATTCAAGCCCTGCCCTACATCCCTACTATTGAAGTGTACAGAAGGGCATTTCTGAAATGGTACTGAGAGTAGAGGGTGAAGGACCAATGTTAAAATGCTCTTTTATGAGAACCATAATTCAATACTGGGTTCCAGAATTTTGAAAGGAGAAATACAGCTGAAACTGCTTGTTCATGCACATGGGAAACCTGGCTGCTTCCGATGCCATGTTAACCCAGCTGACTGGCAACCAGAGACGGATGGAACTCCCATACTTACCTTTATATAAGAAAAAAGAAGTAACAATGGGATTACTAGCTCAAGCCGTACTTGTTGTCAGTCAAACACAGTTTTCCTAAGGTTGACATGGCATCCAAGGAACCTAAGTTCCTGCATGTGTTGGAACTGGAGCAGCTGTGCGAGGATTACTTCTGGAAGGACAAAATTATAGAAAAGGATAAAACCAACATAAAAATCGCACCTGATCAAGCGTCAGAGATTCATGATCAACCACATTCTCAGGAAGTACAACTTTATGCACTTGAGAAACATAGGCAAAAACCTGAAGAATTTACAGACATTAAGGCATAGGAAGAGCAATCATGAATAAAAACCAGTCATAGATGTGCACAAGTATGTAATCATGCGGATGCAATGTTTCTAAGAAGGATAACTGAGATGCAATAAAGAACTCATCCACTTAAACATAAAAATTATTGATTAATTACCATACCCAAAAGATCCTTTATGCACAATTACAGAATTACCAAGAGGGTACATTCCATTCAGTAAATTATACATAGCTAAATACAAGATTACTGCATGAAAAGCTATTAAACTTTGGTGTTGGTGTAAGTCTAGGGAAACACTGTAAAAGTTAAGAAACTGCTAGAAATATTAAGGAAACATAAGAAATTTAAGATGAACCTTTAGGGAATGAATAATTAAGCGTAAATACACATCTATGACTCATTATATAACAACATAGAATCATGGAAAGTATCAAATATAAGAATCATGCGAAGTAGCATGCGCTATCTGCAATTGTAAAGCCAAATGTGTACATAAATGAGTGTGTTATATGATAACACATTCAAAAACAAGAATATCAATCACAATATAACACTCAGAAACTTTCCAATCATCAGTCATTATTCATAACTACATAGAATCCTGATGTAGTCGAAGTCATCATCTATTTTTCAACGAGGTTCACGAAGCTGCTGATTTAATTAATGACATTATTGAGCCCTATACATATAATTCTGGTAGGAAGTAGCAACTGAATAATCCTGAATATATTGCTCTTATTGTCGAGCATCAAAAACCATAGGCGCCCCCTAAATTGTGGGTAGTCTGAGTGACGACTGACGAGTTAAACCTGAAATTATCTAAAAACACCTATGGCCTTGTTCATAACCAAGACTATTGAATTATCGATAGTGCCATGCCCTTCATTATCATGATAAATGAGTAAGAATATTTTCCTAATTATTATATGATCTATATCTGAGTATAACATTTTAGTATAAAATAAAATTTAAATATTTTATATTAAAATAATTAAATAAATTTAATTTTTGAAAGAAATTACCCACCCAACTTGTAGATTTGATCAAGAGTATTGATACTAGTTAACGAATATACAAAAATATACATAAGACCTATACATTTCCTAAATTAATGTAATGTGTATAATAATAAAATGTTTTTAGTTAATTTTAACATTATTATTTTTAAAAAAATATGAATAATCCGACCAAGTTATAGATTAAGTGCATTTAATTAACATGTAAAAGAATCAAATGAAAACACCGAAGTTTGTGGTGAACTTTAGTGAAATTTAATAATTATTTTTTTCCAATTTCTTAAAATTTCATCCAAAAATCTAGTTTGAATCCTTAAATCATATGGAGATGCATGAATTTAATGCACCTTCACACTATTAGATTAATTACAACTTATTTATAAGATAAAAATGTAACGACCTGGATTTTCGGAAGAAAATCTTGAGGCCAGGAAGACCTCTAATTGAGTAGGACTAATTAAAAGTCAATAATCTTAAATATTAGGGTATCACTTTCCCTAATCGGAATCCGTAGAATCCCGGGAAAATGTTTGGGTTTAATCGGGGTTCTGGTTATCGGATTCGGTGTCCGATAATTACCGGTAAAACAAGGAGATACCTCCTCGGACATTCTCACATTGTGTGTCGGTCTACTGCCTAGACGGTACTTGTCGTGTCAGCTCCGTCACGCATCAATTCACAAAACCACGGTGCGTCTTGTCTCCAAAATACAGGGAATCCGCAGGATTTGAATTTGTGTCGGCGCTTGGTGTTTATCGACAAAGCTCAGTATTTTTCTTCGAAACTCGCATAGCGCATGTCGTCGGTTATCGGAACGAGTTTTTGTCGCCTCGGTTCGATCGCATGTCATTCCGCAAAACCGCGACACGTTTTGTATCTAAAATACAATATATTCGCAGGTTTTGGATTTGGATCGGTACATAGTATTTAGCAGTAAAACTCAGTATTTTTCTTCAAAACTCACACACCGCGTGCCGGTCGGCTATCTGGATGATGACCTGTCGTTTCGGTTCTATCGCATGTCGAACTGTGAGGTTTTGCAAATTTTCTTCCGGACTTGGTGTTTACTGTCAAAACTCAATATTTTTCCTCGAAATTCGGAGAACGGGTGTCGGACTACCCCTAGTACGGTCACCTGTCATATCGGCACCGTCATGCGTCGTCTCGCGAAGTTACGAGGTCCTGTTCGAAAAAAATCGAAAAAACCGCAGACTTTGGTCAAAAAGTCAAATGGTCAAAATGTGATGACATCACCATGATGACATCATCGCGATGATATCACCAATGGCATCACCCACTCCAAAGGCTTATATAAAGCCCTCCCCACCACTCATTTTACCCATTTCATGAAAGCAAAAACTCTACTCGTGTGTTTCTAGAGAGAAAAAGAGGAGAGAGATTAAAGAGAGAAAGGAGAAAAGTTAGAGAGACAAAGGGAAAGTTAGAAAGAGAGAGGGTCTACCTTGGAGTTTGTCGACGCTCCAGACGCATCTACTAAGTCCTTTTTGTCATCTGGAGTCTAGTTTTGCGCGTAGGAGGTAAAATCTCTTTCCCTCTTTTATTTTTCTATATTTAAGCTATTTTTCTATGTGGAATGGTTTGTTTATGTTATGGTGTGGATGAAGAAAGGGTCCGAGACCCGTTGTGATGTATGTGGAATGGATGAGGATGCGTCGAAATTGAGCAGAGGTGCGTAGACCTCGGTTTTGGGGCTCAAAATTTCGGCTCATCGATCGAAGGTGGGATCGATCGCCAACATGCAGTATGCTAGGCGATCGATCGCCCTACACTGCCGATCGATTGCCGGAACGATCCTTGTGTGATGTGATGTTGTTTGAACGCTTGTAAGGCGATGAAATGGTCCATTGGCCTGATAATGTTCCACATCGGAATGGTTTCATATTAGACTTTGGTCCATGAGGTGTATGGCCCAAATTTTGATGTTATGTATTCTTTTCGTTTGTTAAGGGCAATAGAAGGACCCATTGGCCCGGTGAGGTTCCAAATCGGAGCAATTATATTGGATAATGAGTCAATGGACTTTGGGAGCGACGCCCTATGGGTGAAAGCCCACTAGCCCAGTGATTGTATGTTGCCTTAAGAGGTGGTGACCTTTGTATAATAGGTATGTCCCGTGGAGATGGTGACCTTTATAAAATAGATATGTCCCTATAGAGGTTTGTCTTGAGGGATGGTGATTTACGATGGCAGGTATGTCCCAACAGAGGTTGGATAAATGAATGTTGGCTTGAGGGGTAGTGACATTTATACTTCGGTATGTTCCAACAAGACTTTGAGGGAGATATGTCCCAAGACAGGTTGAAGAATGAGGATCATTGTACTTAGTTATGTCCCAATAGAGCTCAGTTAAGGGTAACAAGATACCTTGAGATGAAATGACTTGTGTCACGGGAGATGACCTGAGCTAGGCTGAGTCTGAGGGTAACTAGATACCTTGAGGTGAAAGGCCTTGTGGATTCAGAGGATGACCCAAGATAGGGTGAGTCTGAGAGTAACAAGATACCTTGAGGTGAAAGACCTTATGGATTCAAGGATGACCCAAAAATAGGTTAAGTCCTGATAGGCAAGATACTTTGAGGTGAAAGGCCTCGTGGATTCAAAATATGACCCAAGATAGGTTGAGTTCCCAAGAGACAAGATGCTTTGAGGTGAAAAGCTCTGTGATGTTAAGTATGACCCAAGATAGGTTGAGTATCCATGTTTTACTTCTGATTTCTTTTTGATTAGGTCCGGAGAGGCGGTGTCTATATAGAGTCGGGGTTCCTTTGTGACTGATAGTTGGAGATGTCGGTCTGTATGAGTAGGTCGTCCGTGATTCCTCTTTGACTAGGTCGGGAGAGATGGTGTCTGATTAGAGTCGGGGTTCCTCCGTGGCTGATAGTTGGGAGAGTCGGAGTCCTTGAATGTTTTTAGCAGGCGAAAGCCTGAGTTATGTGTAGAATCTTCGGATTTTAGGTTGTTTGGGTCGGTGTACCCAAGGTTCGATTATGATCAGGTGAAGGCCCAAAAGTATGTGTGTGAGTCTAAACGACTCAAGGTATGATTGGAAACGGGTAAATGACCGAATGTGCGTTGAGACTTAGGTCTTCAAGATTGAATGGAGTCTAGGACTCGTGGCTTGACTTTGTCAGGTGTAGACCCGACCGATGTACAAATGATGCACAAACTCAAAACTGAATGAATTGTGTATGGGCTATGGCCAGTTAATAGAGTTCAAAGACTCGAAAAGAATCATGATTGATTGTTTAGAATGATAACCTGGTGATGTGGACAATGCTAAATAAATGAACTCTATAATTGGAAAATGCTAAGAGATTAGGAACCTCTAATAGGGTGAAATAGCCCTGAGTGACCTTAGGTCATAATTCATTGTAAACTGCCTTATTATCCTGTATATTACTGTAACACGGAAATTGAACTGTACTGCTATATCGTTATTGATGTGTGTTACTATGTGGAAAATAGTCTTGATGAACTGTGGATTTTATTGGGCTTCATAGCTCACTGAAGTTTCATGTCAACAGATTATGATGCTGATGTCTAGAGAATAGAAGGTCCTGACATGACATTAGAAACTTATAAGGACCACCATAGCAAGTAAAGGTAATGCATTTGCTTATGATGTGTTATTGTGATGACCAGTTGTTATTGCTTATGTAAGTTCATATGAAAAGTTGAAAATTTCCCGCATTTTCGCTGGCAAAGTCTTTTGCTGTGTGGTAATGACGACTAGGTGCGCATCTCGGAACATGATTCTCTAAGGCATGGGTTCAGGGAGTTACAAAAAATGTGATTGAGTACACTCAAAATGATTTATTTTGCTTTAAAAATCCTCATTCATCTTTAAAATCCACAAAAATGGGTGTTTATGTGAAATGTTTGAACTGAATCACCAAAATGAGTTTATAACCCTCTAATGTAGGAATTGATTTAAGGAAATGGAAAAAAAGTTTTATTTCGAAAAAGGGAGTTTCTTCGGGAAAAACAAATGACTTTGGTCGACTTTGGTTCATGTCGACTGAAGTAATGTAATTTGTATAAAGGTTTGTAAAATTTAAGTCGATGTTACCGGAACATTGTCAAAACCATTGAAATATGCCGCTGAAACCCTATACTACTTTTACTTCAAGTGGATTTCATTCGTTGGCTAATGAAACCTATACATGTCTACTGAAGTTTACCAAAATGTGTCGAACACTCGACTTGTAAACCACGTGGGTAGGGTTCCACGTTGGTACCAATGAAAATGGAAGAGTTTCGCAAGAAATATTAAGAAATGTGTCGAGAAATACTGTAATTTTGATGTCGCAAGTAGATTTCGTGTCGGAAGATTCGGAACCCATGGAAACGGAAGTGTTTCATAGGAAACATTAGGAAACATGTCCATGTTTTAAACCATGCTACATATATACATTTGCAAAAGCAAAAATAAATGTGGCTAATCAGAGTTATTCCAGACCACATTTTAATTCCAAACTTGAGATAAACAAGTATAGTGTGGGACATGAACATTGATCATACACACTCATCATGGCAGAAAAACTAAAAAGTTCAACCCCAAGGGCAGTGTAATAAACTCACCTCAGTTCCTGAAAATTTCTTGAGAATTTTCTTTGCAACAGCTCCAGCTGCAACTCTCCCAATGGTTTCTCTTGCTGAAGATCTGCCACCACCCTACATTTCCATCGACAACCATGATTATACACCAATGGAATTAGGAATTCAAGTTGAGACAAATCTGAATTGCTTAGAATTACAGTAGTATAGCTGTGAACTGATTGACTAGAACAGAGGTTACCTGCACTGATCTCACACCGTACTTAAAGTCATAAGTTGCATCCGCATGAGAAGGCCTATAAGCCATTGACATTTCGCTATAATCCTGTTATATTAGATTAGACATTTATTCACCGCTTTCCAAGCACCATAAAGACACAAATAAAGTAAATGTTGAGATTTTGACTTCAAAATTTCAGGAAACGTGGGAAGTTTCGGTAAAATATGGCTCATCCCTATTCTCAACATGTGTTGTACATGCCACATGGTGAGAGGCGGCTTATTGGTTGGGCATAGGTGAAAATGTCACCGATGGATAATCCTATATGTAAGAAAGTTCTTTCCAACCATTAAACTGCATTTACTTTTGTTTAGCAATTAATCAAATGTGAGCAGTTGTCCAATTGATTGCAATTGTTGCACTATGAACCATCCAACGGGTGGGCCAAACATTTCAGTCAGTCCTGATTGACGCACACATGTTTCATGTTTACAGTGTATGTCCTAGAAAGAATGAGCCATATTCTACTCAAACATCCTCATTTTCCCTTTTTAAAACCCCCCTTCAGACCCATATCACATAATAAGCTCCCAGCATTCGGATACTCACATGTCCTCTCTGATCAGTATTGGGTACGTTGACCATGATCGGAGACCCAGTAGTCATTCCTGCAGTCAAATATTGTGTATCAGTCCTCTCCTTGCAACATGAAAATAAGATATAAGACGTTCTAATTGAAAAGGACACTACACAAGTAGAAGATTCCAAAAGATAAGGTCAAACCTTCAGCAATTCCAGAAAATATTTTGCATGTATCAGTCTCTTTTCTTGGGGTGGTTATTCGGCTCTGACCTGGCCTCCTGGGTACATCAATTTATGTAAGTGTAACTACTTAAAGAGATTTTGCATAACTAGAGATCAGAAAGATCCAGTATAGTTTAATGATATATTCCATGATTACTGGGGATATCTTGATGTTTTCCCATTACATGGTTCATTAAGTAAAAAAAACAAATGCTGAAGTACTACCACAGAAGAAAATGTCAACATCTATGTGCAAAATTTAGGAGTCAGTTTCGAAAAGGTGATTCCTCAAATATCAAGTACCTTCTGTCAAGATCTACTTGCATATCAGCTTCTGAGAGAGGAAGCCGCGGAGGACATCCATCAATGATACAACCAACGCCGCCTCCATGAGATTCCCCATATGTTGTAACACGGAAGTAGGTCCCAAATGTACTCCCAGCTGCCTGTACCTCTGGAAATTGGGATGCAAGAAGTCGAGGTTTAACATTCTAAGTTAGAAATGGTCACATTGGAAAAGAAAAAAACAAAACACAGCAAAAATATGGATATAGATCAAGAAGTCTAAACTACCCATAGGTAGATGATAGCGACACATCTTCACATCATATTGATATATGTAAAAAAATGCAGAGGATGGGACTGACCACTTGATGGGTCCCACCTAGAAGATCTCCTACAGCAAGTCAAGCAATGAGATGCTTGTAGCTATCCAATCTGTAAATTTTCTTCTACCTTTTCACTGCATCTTTTCTGTCCATGCAAACGTGATATGTTGATGGTTACTGTCATCTGATCAAGTTGAGTTTTGTAGAATATCTCCTAGGTGACGTACTAATCAAGTGGGCCCACTTCTTATTATGTCTCATGGTTACCACTTAAGAGTCTAGCCACGATTTTCCTCGGAGAGAAAAGCATCATGTAAGACCAATGGGGTATCAAATAGATAAATTAAGTGAAGGTTAACAAAAGCATTGAGCTGGATCAGAAACTTGATAGAAGCATTAGAAAACATAGCTTCCCAAGAGATCGAAGGCATGGTTTGAAGAGAATACAAACAAAACAAAATATGAGATCTGACATCCTCAGATGAGATATAAAGCATCTATTCAGACAAAAGAGTGATCAGAAGCTTATGGACTTTATAAAATTCGAAGCCACGGACTCAATCATGAACCAGAAAAGTTTCAAATAAACGAATATTTTGGATCCAAAATGGAAAGGTTCAGTTGAAAACAAAGCAACACATATGGCAATGAGGAATAAGGAGATAACCAAGCTTCTTGAATTCAGACAGAAGTAACTTTGTCCAAATCTGAGGCCCCAGAAAATGAAATGAGGAATATTTTTTCAGGCTTGATCAAAATCTTGGCTTAGTTGTGAAACAAATACCAATTTTCAGAGGCATGAGAGTGATGCAACTAAAGCAGGATCTAAAGCAACTCCGAACATACAGACAATTACCCCAGTTTTGCAGACCTTAAAGTGACATAGCAAGACCTAGAGCAGCTTTTAAAGAAAAAGAAAGCATGGAAAGTGGTTGGCCATGATTTAAGATTCACGATAAAATCTAAAAGACAACCAAGGCTTCATGGAGATCAAAATTAGCATAACAACCAGATTCTAAATAGGTTAAGAGTAGCAGAACAGTGAACAGGTTGTTTAATACATAGTTAACTAGTTCGTAGTTTGGTTCAATTAGAGTGGTTTTCAATTTGTAAAATGTTTTATGAAACAAACAAAAATAACTTAATTCAGCAACATTCTTCTTCTTCACCAATGCATACCTCCCAAGTTCCCAACTATTGGGGTCGGCTACATGATTCCCGTTCCGCCATTCTAGTCCATCAAGAGCCCTTGCTACAGCCAATTTACTTTTCAACTAGCGAGTGTGATAGGGAATTAGGTAACTATTGTTTCATTAAAATAAAGTCAATGGACAGGCAAAGACCTAAAAGCACAGGGATAGAAGCAGTAACTGAAGAAATTGCTCTTGATAGGCTAGAATGGCATAAATGTATTTGTGTTCGCGACCCCAAATAGTTGGGATAATGCATTGATGAAGAAAGAAGATTTCTTTTCTTCATATAACCCGAATCAAATAACAGAATCAGGGCCTCAAATATATAACGATTCACACGATTTTAAGCTGGATATATAACAAGCAGGGCAACAGATATCCAAATCAAGCAACTCACCGACGAGCTAAAGTAGTAGAAAATTTAAACAGCAACCAAAGAGCCATAAGCAATTGCAGGAGAACAAAATGGCAAGATAAACATCTAGATTTAGCAAAAATCAAAGTCAACAACTCTAAATAGAAGGAAAAAAAAGAAGATCAGTTTAGCAGTCGTAATCGAAAAATTCGAGATTAGAAAACAAAAATAGGGCAAAATCAAGAGAAAGACGAATCAGGAACTCACCGAGCTTCTTAGGAGCAGTGCGACGGATCGAGAATTGGACGGATAGTTTCGTGAGATCTGAGGAGTGGAATCCGAAACCAGAACCTCCGTCGGTCCTTGGAGAGGTTAAAAATGGTCTGGAAGAGAGAGAAGACGCCATTGTTGGTCGTGGAGGGATCGTTGAGAAGTAGAGAGAGAGAGAGAGAGAGGAGCTTCTTCGCTGGTAGGTGGGTAAAAGGGTTTTTATATAGTAGAGAGAGAGAGAGAGAGAGGGCCGCCCGAATACACCAACCCACCCACCTACCCAGACTCAATTCCCGATCTATGTTTCTTAGCAGCCTCTCTCTTCCGGTCTTCCCTCCTTACCAACTCCCACTTGAGTTTGGTACGGGTACTCAACTACTATGTTATGACATAACAGACACCATTTCCTGTTAGCACGGTTTTCACAAGCCGTTAAATACTTTATTTTTCCCACGTGAAAGTAATGCACATTTTCTAAGAATTTTCTATTTTTATTTTTTTAACAGGATACCCCCAAGCTAATATATGTTCATTAGTTTAGATAGTTAAAAGCTTAGCATGGTTAGCTGAGCCAAACGGAAGCCATCTTAACCACCGCACCATAAGAAAGTACTAGAACCCTAATCACTCTAATGTGGGGGAGATACACACTGCCCGGTGGCACATGTTATTAAATTGTATGATTGAATATCTTATCTCAATTTTATAATATTTTTCTTTACGCTTATCCACTACAATTTTTATTTGTAAATTAGTACGAAATTGAAGTATTACTGTAACACTTGTATGTTTAACCAAAAACCAATACTTTGAGTACTTTAAGAAAACAATCTCAATTATGAGAACACCAGTTAAGTAGATTGAAACACTCACAATTTTACAAAGCGAAGTTCAAAGAAGGATCAACAGCACCCAAATATTGGAGGTTCCAACCCAAATATAGGAGGTTCCAACTTCCACGCACTAAAGATCCAACAATGAGATGACATAAATGCTTATTTGAAAATTGAGCTTATTTAGACCTTAGATTGTTAATTTAAAATTTAATTGGATGTCTAAATCTTTTTAAAATAATAGTTTACCTCTAAAATATCTACTCCAAAAAGTTATAGACATCCCATCAAACATTAACTTAACAATCTAAAGTCCAAATACATTCAACTTTCAAATAAGCTTACCTATTTA
Organism: Tetracentron sinense; assembly: GCA_015143295.1. Lineage (NCBI taxonomy): Eukaryota > Viridiplantae > Streptophyta > Magnoliopsida > Trochodendrales > Trochodendraceae > Tetracentron > Tetracentron sinense. Next base: position 5,190,708 of record CM026557.1, on the reverse strand, counting down.
GATTAGAGTTACCAAAAGCCCTCAAAGAATAGGGAGGATTGCTTGTTTTCAACTTGCCCCATTGGTAATCTCCACTCACTCGTGAGAGATCCGGGATCAAGTCCCATGAGGTTGTAAGGAGTTGAAATCTCCACCCATTCCTAACCTTGAACATATACTAACCTTGCTAACCGGGGTTGCGGCCTAACTCTATTAATTCGACAAAAAAATAAAAATCAGACTATGGCTAAAATCAAAGAGGCTGATCTCAAACTCTATGAGCTTTTGCATATAAGGTCAGTACAACAGGGAGGAGAGTTTCACAGAAGCTCAAAGGTGGTCTCCATAATCTCCTTGATTGTAGAAAAAAAGAAATCCAAAAAATACCCAGACATTGTTCCCAATGGGGTCAATTAAACAAGCACATACCACCATCCTCAAACGCATATACATTAAAGTAATTGGCTTATAGTCTTTCTCCCTATAACTATAAGGAAAAGCTGCAAAACTTCATACCTTATGATACTTCATTTCTGTTTCACTCAGAACCCAGCAGGGGGGGGGGCAACAAAAGGAGGAAATATAAAAGAACACATATTACACAATTGTGTCAACAACATATTGTCTATTCAATCATCTGGTCTGTTGTTGACCTTGATCTCCAGGAGCCGCTCCACTGGTTGCCTGCAGATCGGGCATCGGTTTGTTTGGTACCTCAAAACCTTTGCACACTCACTGCACATACACTGCACCAAAACATACCCATATAATTTGCCACAATGTGGTAGTTACTGCTAATACATATTCTAAAACCATTTTAAGACACCTTTTTTTTCCTCCCTCTCTTTTTTGTTTGTGTGTGGGGGTGGTGGGTTTGTAGCATAATAACAGAGTTCTCCAATTTTTCAAAAAGTCCCAAATAATACAAAATTTTGAATTTTCATCTAACAATTAATTCACTAAGAATTTGCAACTTTTGAAAACAAAAACACTTCTGAAAAAAGTAGAAGAATTTTGTGAATTATTCACGATTTTTTTTAAAAAGTCTCAAATAAATATATAATCTGTGAAATATATTTGTTTATGGTTTTTTAAAATATAATCAATAATCTTTTATATTTTTCTTATCTTGCTCGACATTTTCCCAATTTTGCCCATTTTCCCCCAAAATTTTCCTTAGGCGAATAATTCTGGAACTTTGACTTGGTGATCATGGTTTGTGGATATCCATAGTGTAGTCAAAGAAAATACAAAAGGTTTTGTCAAGAATGAGGATGGCAAGAAACCGTCACTGATATAAGCAGCGAGAACAGCGTCTTGCTGTTCCTCGTCATGACTACAAACATCTAAAGAGAAAAGACAAACTCTATTTACCATGTGTCGGCAGGGGAGGACGGTTGTGTCCCGTGGTTCAGACAAGCAGATGACGCATTCTTTCCCTGGGTCGTTCCCATCGAAGTCAACATCAACTGAATTCCCAATCCCGTAAATCTCCTGCAGCTCATACCTCATCCCATTCACCCACAAGATCTGTTTCACCACCCTCACATGGTATTCACCTTTCCCCTTCTTCTCGAACACTGCCTGGGTGATCTGAGCATTTATGGTTCCAGGCATTGGGTTTCCCACCTCAGATCCATTATGGTCCAATGGGGACGCCTCTGCCTTCACCGCAAGGGGATATACTTCCATATCATCCTCTTTCAGTAACTCTGTCTCTTTGAAAATCGAGCAGTCGATCCCGGTTCCAGAAGGTTGCTTGAACTTCTGACCCAGACCTTGTTGAAACGATACTCTGACTGGTTCAAGCAGGCTTTCATTCATTGGTGTCAGGTTACAGTCTGCACCTTCTTTTGCAAAGAAGATAATAGTGATGCTGCTTGCAAAAAAGAGGGACAAAAAATCTTTTCAACGAGATGAAAAAATACATAAATATTATACATAAAGAAATTAAGCAAGAGGACTTCTTAAAGTTGGAAATTTAAATCTTTAAACAAGATGTGCCTGAAAATTTGTAATAACACCAGAGGATAAGAAATTTGGCACATTTTAAGACCACAACATGCTCGCAGTGAAGGAAATAATAATATAATAGAAGGGACGATTTTTCTCGTGCTGGTGAGCTTGACGTACAGTAGGCTAAAACATGATATGCTGGTGGTACAAAAGGACCTAGTGCATATCAAGAGTTACAATTATTGTTCTTGATTCCCATTTTTCAATAGCATCAGTGTAAAAAGCAGCTACAGGCAAGCATCATTCACCAGTTAAAGCATGAGGTAAGCTGTCCACTCAGTTGGATTTTCCATGACTTCCTATTGCAGACAAGGAATCAGAGGCAACTGGCGGTTTCCCTCATCTATTTCCCATGCGGCCAGGCACAACGTCCATACTTTTCCTGTCCTTCCTTGCGGTAGTACATTCAAAAGAGGATTGCTTGGAATTTTGGATATCTCCCACTAATAGACTATCCTGAGGTTTATATAAAGATATAGCATGGGCTTCCTCTGACTTCTGAGAACAGGTCAAGGATACCTAGGTTTATTCAAATCAAAGTGGTTTTGCTATGGGAGCAAGTCCTTAAAGTGGGACTCAACCATCAACCTCTGCATCAGATCATCAACTTAAGCCAAAGCAACTGACCAAGTTTCAATCTAAGACAATCAATAAATCACTAAACCGAATCAATGTGACCATCAGTAACTATTCAAAAACTCCTTTCATAACCAGACTCAGCAATTATACATCGAAAATAGCAGTTAAGACTGCAGACAGCCAAAAATCAGATTATTTGCAACCTGAGGCCAATGTCAGCATGGAATTCAGTTTTGTTATTCATGAATAAACAATCAAGGTATAGATCACAAGATGCTTATATGTGAGGCTGTGATTAGAATTTATCATAACCGATCAAATTGTTTCCCATCTATTTATGCTACCTTCCAAAGGAGATGTAAAAATTAAATAGGAACCATACTATTTTTGCGGAAAAAAATCGCCACTGCTACCTCCACCAGCAAAGAAGAAATAAATCAAAAGTTCTAGGTTCAGTAAGAAGATTAGTGACAAAATCTATAGCTGTGGAAGACCAAGAAATTTTGCCCAGGGATGTCACCTAAAATAACATAAATGTAAGCTATAACTGCAGCAGACCAAGATATAAATCCCAGGGGTGTCACTAAATAGATTGCAAATGTGGGACATGATTTGTATTCCTCACCCCAATAGTTGGGATAGAACGTTGTACATTATTGAAATGGTAGTGTTTCTCAATAATCTCTTGCTGAGTTGGGTGTATAACGGGCATTTCCCGTCACCCACAATAGCATGTCTCACTGATAATTGCATTCACTTGTTTACTTGTTTGGCCAGGAGATTGCAGGGCCTCATTAGTCAAGTCATAGGCTCTTCACAGAATATTCAAATAGCAAATAAATCCAACAAACAAACAAAAAGGAAACACAAATCACATAAACAAAAGTCAATCAATTAAAACTACATCACATGACACTAACAAGAACTAGCACTCACTTCTGCAAATTCAAACTAAATCCTTGCAACTGTAGCATTCCAATTTCCAATCACATTGGCATACTAATAATTATTAGTAGAACACAAATTTCATGATTTTCAAAGGCAATTTGAGCAAGACTTGAACAAAATTTTACCTTCCCGCCACAGTGGCATCAAAGGTGAAAGCGACAAGGAATTGCCCAGGGTTCCCTTCATCTGGCTCGACCCTCAGAGTCTCCTTCTTGAGATTGACGTCGTTACGGATTGTGACGGCCTTCTGATGCTCTACATAGGGAGCAGGAGGATGGGGCCCAAGGCCACACGGGTACCGCCCACCAACCCAATTTGCAACGGCAGGATCCGAGTGTGGACCACCGCCATGATGGCGGTGATCATATAGTGCAGGCAACGGAACTGGCATCGTTGGCGGTGGAGGAGGGTAGTAACCCGGGTACTGGTAGTACTGAGGCGGGTTCGGGTTCGGGTACTGGGGAGGGTAAGGGGTAGCGGCAGCGAAAACATAGCGATTTGAGGTAATTTCAGGCTGGGGAGGTTGTGGAGGCGGAGGAGGTGGGTGGTTGTGATGGCCACGGTGTCTCCGCCGACTGTTTCCGCCGCCGATGCTTCCGATATTCCCCATTTTGTCCCTCTTCTATCCTTTAGTGCGGTTAGGATTTCGTCAAACTAGACGAACAGAAACCCTAAAAAACTGCGAAAAACTCGAGATTTCTCTATCTCTTGATTACAAAGAAGGGTTTGAAATGATTTCAAATTCAAATGAATCGAATCGAGATGTTGCTGAAGGCACGTAAGATTAGTTCGTTACCCTTATTCTTTCCTTTTCTTCAAAGAAGGAAGGAAAAAAAAATAGAAACCCTAGAAAACCCAGAAGAAGAAAACAAATCACGGAAGAGATTTCTCCGTTATTCTTCTGCGGATTTCTATAATCTTTGAGGTTGCAGAAAAGGCGGAGAGAATTCTGGTAAGGGGTTCTGAAATTTAGAGGAGAGAGTGGAGAGATTAGGAATCTTTCGATGGTTTGGCAAGTGGAAATGGGATTGCGTAAAGCTCCAACCAGAACACCAGCGTGCTGGGCGAGACAGGTTATGCGGCTTATGCCAAAGTGAGTGAGACGCCTTTCCCTTTTCATTTTATTATTCTTTTATAGTATTGCTATTTTTCTTTTGACATGTAACAGCTAAGTCATTTGAATGTAGGGTGCTGATTGATGAATCAACGATATAAGTTTGCGATAGAAGGTGTAAGGTGCATTGCTCTTGTTGCATTTTAATTGCATAATATAAACTCTTACGTAATGGTGTCTCCAATACACAAGCAATTATACATTGATACCACGTGGCTGTAGGCCACAAGAGTGTAATGATGATATGGTATAGTGCTAGGAAGAATCCTAAAAGTATTCGCATTTTTGTATTCTTAGCCTTTTTTAATTATTATAAAATGATCTTGTGCAGGACCCACAAGTTTGGGTTGAAAAAAAAAAAAAAAGGGGGAATGTTAAACAGGGCTTCGGATTACCTCTGGTAGGATTTCGGGCATCCACGTATCATTGGGCACCTGAGGACACAAATGGGGAGAAGTCATTTCATTCTCTCCATTATTTTGACTTCTCCCCACATGATATCTCTCCCCTTTAAAACGCCACATGCCCATTGATGTGTGGATGCCCAAGGTCCCACCTCAAGCATCCACTAGAGGTAATCTGAATCCGAAGTCTGCTAAACATATTCTCAAGAGTCCTAATTAGAGATGACAATTGGGCTAGGTTGGTCCGAAGCCCGATTGTTTGGCCTGAAGTTTTGGTGGGATGAGTCTTCCTTATTTTGGGTTGGGCTAAGTTTAAACAAGAATATAGACCCAAAGTTAATATTAGGCTGAACTTGAGTTGCCCTTAGCTCAGCCTGGCCCAAATTAAAAATATTTTATCTTTACAATTATAATGGAAGAGGCAGCGTAGCCTGAATTTTCTGAAATTCCTAACTACCTTTATATGAAACAAAACTTTAATTTAATATTTTACTTTAATTCTCAAACTACCCGCATCTATCTATTTAAAGAATATAATCACATTCAATCGCGATTGAACTCGAGGAGAGTTCAATTGCACCCGCTGGTTAACATGTGTCACTTTTAACTCCTATTAACTGTAGTTAACTCCTTCCCCTTGCTCTCACGTGCATTGCACGTGCCACCCGCTAGTATTTTACAAAAGAAATGCTAGTTCTACTCTTAGTCAACTCATACTCTCACTCTCTACTAACCATTTGTCCATTTTTTTGTGAAAAAGTGGTTGGTGGATATGAGTAGAGGTTGACCGAGAGTAGGACTAGCACTGCTCATTTTATAAATAATATATATGTATAGTATAATATAAGAGAGAGAACACCCACTCTGTTACACTTCTCTTTTCCAATTTTTATTATCTTATCTTTTCTTTCTTTCTTCAATCTTCCTAGCATATATTGTATAGACTGAGAAATCTTTCCATAACAGCAACCAAAACTTTACACTTTTTATTTGTTGTATCACCTCCACGAGTAAGAAGAGTAGCTGGGGCAAGTGCAACCTAAGTGGGCAACCCAAGAAGAAGCCCTACAAAAGGAAAGACCTCATTTTTTAAGCATACATTACTGTTGTTCTTTCCCTTTCAAATTAATTTGTTGTATCCCTCCTTTTCTCCATTTTGAGCATATTAATACTTCTGTGATTAGTATTTTGAGAACGGTTTCAAGTTTTACGCTTGTATGTTGATGCTAATTAGAATTATAATGATAGATGGGACTGATTAGCCTCTTATGTTATTATTGTTGTTTGTTGGCTTTGAAGAGGTATAAATGTATGTCTGTCTTTACCTCTTAAACCAAAAAAAAAAAAGAGGTATCAACATCCCTTTCCTTATTTTTGTAGCCAAATTTGGCTAAATAATTGAGAATATACTAATTTTTATAATGCAATTGCAGCAATTCATTTTTTATGCTTAGTCCCAACTCATCCCAAACTCGGCCCGAATTCAACCCTGAACTTGGCCCATGAGTTGCTTAATTTGAGCTAGCTCGAACTCGACCCAAAGCCCGATATTATTTGTGAGCCGAGCTTGGGCCGGGGTGCTTGGGCTGTATTGAGCTTAGGCTAACCCCAGCCAAACTTGATTGCCACCCCTAGCCCTACTCGGTATTTTAAATAATAAAACAAAGAGCCGTATGAGTCCTACTCTCAACATTCTTTACTTTTAGCCAAAAATCACACTTGCCATTTTTTTTTCCCTTGCCAAAAACCAACATGAGGATATTAATTTTTGGTTGAGAGTATAGAATGCTTAGAGTAAGATTAACATGTCTCATTAAACAAATTGGTGGGTCACACGTAAGAGAGGGAAGAAGGGAAGGGGGGGGGGGGGGGGGGGGGGGGGGGGGGGGAGGGACCTAGTGCCTAGTGGGTCTATGCGTGTGTGTTATATGGAGACGTGAGAAAGATAAAATATGTTAGAAATGTGAGTTTTGCGATGGTTGGAAACACATAGAAAGTGGGAGGGAAAAAATATGAGTAGATGGTTGAGGAAAGTTAATAAATTTGAAATAATTTTAATACCCTTAAATATCTATTCACTAAATAGTAATAAGATTAATATAATATTTAGTTTTTATGTATTAGTAAAAAAAGACGATCAATGTCACCTATCCCTTAATCTCTCATTATAATAGTAGATATAATTTTGTGTTATTTTACTTATGAGTCTCATACAAAGTCATTTATTTTATAATTTGAAAAAGGTGAGAGCGGGGCTTATGAGAGTATGTTTAGCATTATTCCAAACAAAAAATAATAATTTATATTATCAAGAGGGGACAATTTAGAATTTTTTTGAATGGTGAGAGTAGAAATAACATTCCTCTAAGGCTAAACAGTTGAGTATCGATAAATAGTTTGTCCATTGTACCGTTTTGATTGCCAAAAATAAATCAATATAGATAAGGAATTAACAATTATGTTAATGGAAGACTGGGATGGTAGAATCTCTTTTTGAGACTTCATACAAAGTAAAACAGGTCCCTCCACCATTTTCTATGAGCAGCCCACATTAACCTACAACATTAGTACACCAATCCTTAAATGTCAATGTCTATCACTTTTCCTAAAAATTCTAATTTTTTTTAAATTTTATTTTTTATGAGAGATATCATTTACCTATATTAGTAAAGTCAGAAGAGTCGAGGGGGAAGATAACAGATTCTGAACTTTGGAGATGGTTATGGGCGGATTGTTCATCTTCCCCTACCCCTTCATCTGAGTTCTGATCACCCCTTCTGGAAATGGACTCAAAAAGGCCAATTTATGGTGAGCTCGGCTTACCATTTTATTATGTCAGGCGATCCGACAGAGCCTTCGTTGCCTTCTTTGATTTCCAATCCTATATTGGCCAATAAACCTTTTTGGAGATGGTTTTGGGCGGGTTCATTGCCACCAAAGATCAAATCATTTCTCTGGCGCACTGTTCTGAATTCCCTTCCTGTTCGAGCAAATCTTGTTCATCGTCATATCGCTGTAGATGACTCTTGTTCTTCTGTCGGACTTCTTCGAAAACTTAGTGGCATATTTTTGGTGCTTGTCCAGTTATTGCTCGCCTGTGGTTTGTTTCTCAATTCGTTAACCATTCGTTCTCAAGCTTTACCGATATCATTAGTTCAAGATTGGATGCTCTCTTGGTTTCAACTCTATCAGCATGAAAAGGATCCAAACAAGTTGCATGGTTTTCATCTTTGGGCCATTACCCTTTGGTACATCTGGAAAGGAAGGAATGAATGGGTGTTTCAAAACAAACCATTTTCAGTTACCAATATTCTGGCTCAAGCTTCGGGGTTTTTGTCTCTATTGTCTATGTCCTTTGCAGGTGGCTCAGTTTTGCATGCAGGAATTTCAACTCAATCTCGTAGCTCCGGTGCCTCCACCTTACCAGAAAGTATTCGGAGAGGACCCCAACTTCCCAACTCAGAGTTTATCATCTTAGTAAGCCTGTCATTAGAGTATGGAATTTATAGTGGACATTCAACGCCAAGCCATTCATATATGGATTTGTGTGCTATCTTATCTCGCCTATCCTATAGTGACTAGTGAACGAGGAAGGGCTTTAGAACTCTCTCTCAAGAGGGCTTCCCTTAAGCTTTTTCTTCGTTAAGTGCTTTGCTTGTCATGATGAGATTCTCGCTTAATAAGCTTCTTGTTGAGAAAGGTAAAAAGAATTCTGGGATGGAACAGGTCGAGTAGTTCCTCAAAGCCATGGGTCATTGACGAAGGGGCAGCAGACTACATTAATTCAGCTAGGCTAAGAGACCAAAGACTCCACAGAAGTTTACAGGAAGAGAGTGTATCAGATTTCCTAAGGTCGATAAGCACGTACTTTTAAATACTTTTTTTTTATTTCTATAAATATCCCCCCCCCCCCCCCCGCCCCCTTTTCCTTGGATTGGGACACATACATCCAGAATCCAGTGTGCAATTCATTTGGATGAGATAGATAGATTGTCCCCAATTAATTATATATGTTACACAGAATCGGAGCTAGAATAAAGGGTAGGTTGAGTCTGAAAAGTACTCTATCGGGGTACCTATGTTAAGTTAATTGCGTATCGTACAATAAAAAAATGGAGCTTAGGCGGGAACAGGATTCGAACTTGCAACCTTCAGGTCATGGGCCTAATGGGTCGACCAATTCATCTACCCCGCTTCTTCCCCTTCTCTTTCTTTCACTATTCCCACCTAGCTTCAAAACGGATGCGCGTTAGCGCTTTACTAGTAGAATATATATAGGGCTTTTCTCGCTTGTTCCGCCAACGGGCCCTAATGAAAAAGTTGGAGCAAGTGATCTAAACCTTCCTCTTTGGAGCGGAAACGGACGTGGCCAAAACATATAAAGATCGGCGTAGTCGCTCATAGGGACAACCTTTCTCCTTGCCTCTTCTATTGAGTGTGGTCAACTTACCTTGAGTATGAACCAATTGCCTGATTACGAGCTGTGGCTAATACCCGAGGCATAAAAGAAGCATTTTCTACGGGATCCCGAAACCACCAGCCACCCCGACCTAATTCATGATGAGCCCACCAACTTCCCCTTTTCAACGTCGATGCGAGCACTCGCTCCTTGACCATTTGGACTTCTTAAACTGACTAGTAAATGTAGGGCTTCAACCTCTCCAAGTTTTGTGTGGCTGCCGGTTGTGTTAGCAGCAGCAGTCAGGACGTTCCGATCGGTTATGCTTCCTTCTGTGCTTATGGGGTTTCCTCTTTGGTTGCAGAAATTTTGGCCATTCGGTTGGAAATTTGGATGGCGGGGCAATGGAAGACAAAGTCTGTCTCTATTCTCTCGGATGCTAAAGTTGTAGTGGACGCTCTCTCCCAGCCGGCGGTGGTTTTTCCGGCTCTCCATAATCAGATTAAGGTCTTTTATCTTCTGTAAATATTTGTTATGTCCCTAGACAGATGACGTTAAAGGCTCATGGTTTGGCTAAGGCAACTATCAACCGGGGTCAATTTGGTTTGGTGTTTGTTCTTGGCTTCTTGCTTCTGTTGAATGAATTTCGGTTTACCAAAAAAACTAAAAAAAAGAGTCAGCATTTCAGAAGTTAGCTTAGGAGTCAGCATGTCAGAAGTTAGCTTGGGTAGTGGAGCTCTTGCAACTCATACCCAGGTACCCGGGTAGGATTAGATCCCTAGACCTCCTTCAAGGAAAGCCACACCCCTACCACTCATGCAAGAGGCGGGGGTGTAATCTTAATTATTAATACTTAACTAATTAGGATTTTAAAATTAATTAAGGACATCTATTTTTTTATTAGTTTTTTATAGGGTTGCACAAAGCCCGATCGGCTCGCTGGTGCGGCTCTGCCCGAGATCGGCCCGAATTTTAGGCTCAAACAAGCCAAGTCAAGCTTAAAAAAAAGCCCGAAAAATCAATCAAGCTGAGCTCAGGCCAACCCCTGTGCGGCTCGGCCAGGCTTGATTGAGGTTCGGTTCGGCCCAAACTGGGCTCAACTCAAATATTATTAAAAAAATAAAAAATAAATTAAAATATTATTTATATATATCATTATTAGATATATCAATAATATAAAATATTATTATTTAAAACAAAAAAAGATTCAAGCCGAGCTCGAGCCAAGCCAAGCCCGACTTGAGCTTGAATCAATTCGGGCTGAGCCAAGCTTTTAAATTCAAGCCGATTTTTCGAGCTTGATTTCGGGTCGAGCCGGGCTTCAACCCTAGGAAAAAAAATTTCAAGCCGAGCCGGGCTTGGCCAAGCCCGCCCGAATACAACCCTAGTTTTATAAGCCCACTCAAAAACAATAGAGGGGTCCCTGAAGACAAGAATAAAATTATTCTTGGACTATCAATGGTTGACCATACATCTGATGACCCGGCTAACCTTACTCAATTAGTAGGGTAAGAGTAAAGATGTCTTTTCGATCGATAAATAGGTAAGAAATGGGTAATAGAATCTTTACCCGTTTAGTAAACCTTACCCTCTTACCCGATATTAGTTTGGTAACTTCACATAATTCCAAAATCCTAATTTAACTATACACTTGTAATTTAAATTGGATGAATGGTAGGATGATTTAATTTTTATAAGATTTTAAATAAATTTTTATATGAATTGAGTTGTATGAGATAATGTGTTTTGTTGAATTTTTTAAATTTTATTTGGTAGTTTGATGATTTTGTTGTTATTTATGAATAAGAATGTTTTGTGATGTGAGGTACATAGTTTATTTGATTAATATAATTGTATTAGGTTTTGCCCAATTATTCATTATTTACCTGAGTATCCAATAGATAAATTGATATGGTTATTTTAACCAATTAGCTAACTAACCTGATATAGGTAATTAGAAATCTTTAAGCTAATTGAGAGCATAGTAACAAAGTTCGGATTCGGGAATTATTCGGCAGAGGTTAAGTTCGAAAAAAAAGGAAAAAATCGGCAAATTCGGGTTAAGTTCGGGATAAGTTCGGAAAAATAAAAATTAATAATTATAAAAAATAAGAACGTGATGCCAACTAATCCATCTACCAATCTCTATGTATTGACATCTCTTACTATGTTAACATTTATTCCAATTTCTAAAAAACAAGCATTATGTAAACTCGCAAACTCAAGAAAAAAATTACATAAGGCTTAAGTAAGCTTTATGTAATTTATAAAAAAAGAATAATTTAGATTACATGTTTGTATATGCAAATCAAATTATATAAGCAATTCAAAAATATATAAAAAGGAGAAAAATAATAATCTGAATAGATAAAATCAGAAAAGCAATATATGAGTGTATTTATTTGGCATAACATAGTTATTTAGTAAAATATAGAAATAGCTCAGAATAAATAACACAAATCTTATTTTCTCTTAGTTCAGTGGAAATTCAACAGACTAACCAGCATACAAAATTATATTTTTTCTCTCAATTCAATCGAATGTAATCAAAATCCTAAAATAGCTTACTCAAATAGAGTTTTCTCATTCTTCTATCAGTTGGCGATTTCAATCAAATGAAGATTTCTCAGTGTGAAATAAGTCTCGGGTTTTTAGTAATAATTCTATTGCTAATAATTTGTGAGAAATCTTCATTCGGAATAAGTTCGGCATAAGTTCGGAATAATTCGTTCGTTCGGGAATTATTCGCGAATAATTCGTCAGTTCGGGAATTATTCGTTAGTTCGGGAAAAAGAAGCCTTTTTAAACGGCACCCCTTAAAAAATGAATAGTTCGGGTACAATTCGGGAATTATTCGAGAACTTTGTTACTATGCTTGAGAGGTATAGGTAAAACAATTAAGAAATCAGTTAAGGGTAAAACAGTTAAGAAATCTAAATTTTTAAGGGAAATATCTTATTGTATCCTTACTCTCCCTAATTGACAGGTCTATTTGCTCTCCAAACAAGGGTATAAATGCCTATAATTCATAGTAATGAAACATGACATCTCTTATATGTATTCAAAAAATAAACCAATCAAGATAGAGAATTATGTCAGTGGAAGACTGGAATGGTGGGGTCTCTTTCTAAGACTTCCTACAAAGTAAAACAGGTCCCTCCATCTGCAAGCAACTCACATTAACCTACAACATTAGCACACCTATTCTTAAATGTCAGCTGTCTATCACTTTTCCTCCTAAAAATTATAAGTTAACTTAGCACTAATCCCTATTATTAATATTTAACTAATTAGGATTTTAAAATTAATTAAGGACATGTATTTTTTCGGTTTTGTAAGCCCACTCAAAAAATAGTAGATGAATCCCTCAAGACAATTTGTTTTTTAGACTATATATCAATGATTGACCATTTATCTGATTACCCGATAACCCTACCCAACTTGGTAGGATTTCTATTCGGATAGATAAATAGGTAAGAGATGGGTAACAGAATCTTTACCCATTTATAAATGGGTCTAGTATAGGTAATGTGTCTTACCTTACCCTCTTACCTGACGTTGGTTTGGTAACTTCACATATATTCATGGTATGATATACATAGTCTATTTGATTAATATAATTGTATTAGGTTTTGCCCAATTATTCATCACTTACACACACGAGTATCCGATTATCCAACAGATAAATTGGTAAAAACATTGAGGTAGGTATTTTAACCAATTACCTAACTATCTGATATGTAATTATAAATCTTTACCCTATCTGATATGTGACTTTGCGAGCATGGGTGTCAACCTATCAGCTCGGCCCGCCAGAGTAAGTTTTTGGGCAAACCTGGGCCTAGACCATAGGGCAAGAGGCCCGTATGCAAGCTGTAAGCAGATCATATTTAGATCCTTCTATATCTAAATTCGATTAAATTAAATATCCGACAAATATGAATTTCAATTGAGATGCGTCAAATTATATATATATACAAGCACTCACGTACATACGTATTACACATAATTGAATCTGATCAGATCACCATAGATCCAGATTCAATTAGATTATAATCGGATTGAAAAATTAGATCCCTATACAATCCCACAGATTTACAATCAAATCAATATTCACTCTAATCAGATCATATTCAAATAATATCTGGATTGATATGTTGACAGCCTTAGGGATAGCTTGGTCCGATTACTAAAATCCGGCAATACCTATGCTAGGCAAAGCCCGATCCCGTCCAGGTCCAATTAATAGTATGGTTGTGCTTAGGCCTACTTCTAAAGCCTATTAATCAATCAGGCCACAATAAGCCCAGCCCGTTGACACCCATATTTGCAAGCTTCTTCACCGTCCAGTTTCCTAGAGTGGAAGCCAACTCAAAAGGCCATGAATCCCATTGCCTACGTCCACATGCTTGCTGAATAACATGGAATATAAGAGGGAAGGGTGGTATATCTGATATTTTTTTTTTTCCAAGGAATGGTCTAAATGAAGGGGTGTGTGGTGACTCTGCATGTGTGTCGTGTGTGTGTTTCCCTTCTTTGCCTTCAGTACTCACCTTGTCGTGTTACTAAGTTTACCAAAAAAAAAAAGGGGTCATGAATCATGCTTACGGCTCAAATCAAGCAAGCCCGTCCAGCACGAGCAGGCCGAGTCACTTGACCGGCCTGAACTAACATGTATGGACCGGGTTGTATATGTAGGCTGTCAATCCAATGAAGATAACCGGTCCTCTTATTAATTATATGGACGGGATCAGGAGACATAGAAAAGAACACGTATGTTCATTCAGGCATACAACCATAGGATTGAAAAATCCAATGGCCACCATCACACCATATATAAGAAAAGAAAAAAAAAATCAAATTTCACTCTATAATGTATTAGTATTTAGGCATTGTAGTAATTTGTTACCATCTATACTACTCCTATATACCAATTGGTATCCATGTGGCATATTCCATTGCTCTCTATTCTTTTCAAATTAGTGCCACGTGTCACACCCTTCAACCAATGACTTCACTTCTTGTGTTTGTAGATTTCTCTCTCTTCACTAATTACTATTTCATTAAAACTTCTTGACCCTTCATTTATTCTTACTAGCATCGACCCGTGCATTGCAAGGATGTAATTTTTTAGAAAACAATAGGTACAACACAAATGATCATGGGACTTGAACTTTGATACACTATTGAAAATAAAATAGATTTCACATAGGTAAGCAATATGTTTATAACACATATATGTACATGTAGATTTAGAATACCAAAAAATATGACAATAAATCTTAAATCTAGACTTGAGTTACAATACAACCATTGATTGTGAGTAGGGTTGTATTCGGGCCGGGCTTGGCCAAGCCCATCTCGGCTTGAAATAATTTTTTCTAGGCTTGAAGCTAGGCTCGGCCCGAAATCAAGCTCGAAAAATTGGCCCGAATTCAAAAGCCTGGCTCGGCCCAAATTGATTCAAGCTCAAGCGGGGCTTGGCTTGGCTTGGCTCGAGCTCAGCTTGAATCTTTTTTTAAAAAATAATAATATTTTATATATATAATAATGATATATATATATATATATATATATATTATTTTTAAATAATATTCGAGTCGAGCCGAGTTTGGGCTCAATTGAACCTCAATCGAGCCAGGCTTCGAGTCGGGCCGAGCCACACAGGGGTTGGCTCGAGCTCGGCTTAATTTAGTTTTCGGGCTTTTTTTGAGGCTTGGTTTGGCCCGTTCGAGCCTAAAATTCGGGCCGAGCCGAGCAGCACCAACGGGCCGATCGAGCTTTGTGCAGCCCTAATTGTGAGATTTGCATCTATCAATAGTAGAGTCGGAGGATTTGTTACTAAAGATTGTAGTTGTTAAACAAATGAAATCATAGAAAACATATAATGACATTATAATTCATATAAACCATGCAATTAACATTCATCAAAGGAATACCAGCTCTAATCTGCTTCCCTATGAAAATTCATTCTCATAGACATCCGGATGCTTTCTATTTCCTAGATTGTAAAGATGATATTATAAGTGAAACTAATGCTATGTTTGGTTGCCGAGAAAATAGGTAAAAAAATGGAAAAGAAAAGAAATTTTTTGATTTTATAATACAATTTTTAGTTATGGCTTGTCAAATTTTCTTTTCTTTTCCATGTCTTTACATATTTTCTCGGCAACCAAACATAGGGTAAGTGAAAAATCATAGATCTCTCCCAACTTGGTCTCTCCCAACTTGTCTTTATTTTGCCACGTCTCGGCACTCATTGGTCTCTCCCAACATTAAATCTCCACACATTCTCACCATCTACAATTTCTAAAGAGTTGTTCACGCTCCCAAGAAATTAATAATAATGAAAGCCAGTCTGCATCCCTACATACCCGATTAAAAGCCCATACATTTACTTCTATCTTCTGGGGGGGGAGGTTCTTCTGCCATTTTTTTTGGGTTTCTTTCACTCTTTACCGAGAAAGGAGGCTCTCTCCTCATTCGGTATCTAGGGTTTCTTCCGCCATTTTATTGGGTCTCATCTACAGGAGTAATAGAAACATCGAGATGGAAAAGATCGGGCAACACTGGTTCTTCTAGAGTACTACAGATTTCCCGAGCTCTTCCATTTCTGCATCCTTGGTGACGTATTCGTTGCTTCGACAGGTTAAGTGGCCCTTCTTCTTCTTCTTTTAGTTTTCACCTTCAGATATTTGATTGAGAGGGTAAGTGCCCGAGTTCTTCTTCCTCTTTTATGTTTTTTAACTGCAGATAATTGCATTCTTTCTAGAGTACTAAAAGAAGAACTGTGGCTATGTTTCAATGTGGATTTTGCAGAGGGTTTGAAGCGCCTTTACCCTTACCCGCGTCATTGATGCTTCAGGTATTCTCTACTCATCTCCCTCTCTCCTTCTGTTTGTGTATCAAGATTTTTTCCTAACCTCCCTTCGCTTTCTAACCGCTCAACTTTTCTGTTAGATCCGAATCAAACAACCGATAACGGTAATTTTTTTGGGTTTTACTTTTCCTTTTTTTAATATACTGATTTGATAATTTATGGTTCATATTATGTGGACAGATAGTGCGATTGGATTTCTCTTATTGGTTATCAGCTGATCCATATTCACCAATTATTCTTTCTGGGTTGTCATACTGATCAGTTCTCCTTCCATTCCATTTGGAATGGTAATTTTTTTTAAAATTTCAATAATTGTTGTTAACATATTTCATGGTCTTTCAGCCATTTGTGGACATGGATCACTTTATCTATAAGTGTTTACTACCTCAAGATTTTGCCATTCTAATAGTCGTGTTTGCTGGTGCAGTGCTTTAATGCCTCCTATATGTGTCTTTATTGGTTTCGTGATGCTCAAATCGAAAAAAGAAAAAGGCTTTATGCAAACATTTGCTCCCTTTATCATTGAATTAATAGTATTTTTGGATTTTTAATACTATTCTTATCACACTACGATTTGGTTTTCCATGCTGAGTAAACATTCCAGGGCCAGTCAAGGAACTTGGCATTACTGCTCTTCACATTAAACTATGTGCTACTGGAGAACAAGACAAAAACACCCGGTCCAGTTTCCCAATCTGCACTTAGACATCTTGCTCAGTCTAGAATGAGAATTGATTGCATAGAGATTGTGACCCTGATTCCCACCGATAATACCCGTAGAAAGGGTGATAGGAGAGGGAGAAAGCTGTGAGATTATCCGGTCAAAACCTTTGTTATCAATGGTGGCTGCTGTGGTGGTTTTTTTAAGTTCAGATTATTTTTCAATTGTACCAACGATTTTCATTTTTTACAATGGCTTGCCTGATATGAGATTATTTATGAGTTCTTATGAAAGCTAAAGCGTATGGAGACTATTCCTTTGCTGTGATTTTAGGTTTATATGTACTCTTCTGTTTACTTGGCAAGATGGAACATTTTAAAAAAAAATGATAATTGAGTTCGAAAACTAGAAACCAAATAGGATAATCGATAGTACACCTTCATAGATTTCTGTTGATTTTTTCATTTGATCTATATATTATTTCTGTTTTGCGTTTTTGTCTACAAGTCGAGTAGGACAGGTTTTGAAGTTGAACAGACCAAGAATTGGGAACCTCCTTTAAACGATAGTACACCTTCATAGGTTATACATCTTCCTTATCTTTTTTCATGATCTAACACACTTTTAAGTTAGAAATCCAGAGATCTCTAAACAGGCAATTAAGTGTCAATAAGTGCTAAGTTGATGATTTTGTGTCCACACATGGTGAAACCTACATACCTGAAAATTTTTAATTACCTTTAAAGTCTTTTCATGCCCCCTTATAGAAGAGATGTCATATGCATTAATGTCCATGCCATGCGATGGACATTGTTCATCTACATAAGAGAGAGAACTATGATTTTCCCTTAGTTTCACTTATAATATCATCTTTAGAATCTAAGAAATAGAAAGCATCCAGATGTCTGTGAGAATGAATTTTCATAGGGAAGCAGATTAGAGCTGGTATTCCTTTGATGAATGTTAATTGCATGGTTCATATGAATTATAATGTCATTATATGTTTTCTATGATTTCATTTGTTTAACAACTACAATCTTTAGTAACAAATCCTCCGACTCTACTATTGATAGATGCAAATCTCACAATTAGGGTTGTACAAAGCTCGATCGGCCCGTTGGTGCGGCTCGGCTCGGCCCGAGATCGGCCCGAATTTTAGGCTCGAACGGGCCAAACCAAGCCTCAAAAAAAGCCCGAAAACTAAATTAAGCCGAGCTCGAGCCAACCCCTGTGTGGCTCGGCCCGGCTCGAAGCCTGGATCGATTAAGGTTCAATTGAGCCCAAACTCGACTCGACTCGAATATTATTTAAAAAATAATATATATATATATATATATATATATTACTTATATATATATCATTATTATATATATAAATAATATAAAATATTATTATTTTAAAAAAAAGGATTCAAGCTGAGCTCGAGCCAAGCCAAGCCAAGCCAAGCCAAGCCCCGCTTGAACTTGAATCAATTTGGGCCGAGCCAGGCTTTTGAATTCGGGCCGAGCTTCGGGCCAATTTTTCGAGCTTGATTTCGGGCCGAGCCTGGCTTCAAGCCTAGAAAAAATTATTTCAAGCCGAGACGGGCTTGGCCAAGCCCGGTCCGAATACAACCCTACTCACAATCAGTGGTTGTATTGTAACTCAAGTCTGGATTTAAGATTTATTGTCATATTTTTTGGTATTTTTTGGTATTCTGAATCTACATGTACATATATGTGTTATAAACATATTGCTTACCTATGTGAAATCTATTTTATTTTCAATAGTGTATCAAAGTTCAAGTCCCATGATCATTTGTGTTGTACCTATTGTTTTCTAAAAAATTACATCCGTGCGATGCACGGGCCGATGCTAGTATTCCCATATAACTGACTCGCGTCCCTCTCATTCCTCTTCTCTCATTATCTCTTAACTGATGGGTGGCACGTGCGATGCACGTGAGAGTGAGGGGAAGGAGTTAACCACAGTTAATAGGAGTTAAAAGGGACGCGTGTCAACCCACAAGTGCGATTGAACTCGCTAGTGGCACATGTGATGCATGTGAGCGCGAGGGGAAGGAGTTAACCACAGTTAATAGGAGTTAAAAGGGACACGTGTTAACCTGCGGGTGCGATTGAACTCTCCCCGAGTTCAATCGCGATCGGCTGTGATTCTAAATAGATAGATGAGTAAGGGGTAGTTTGAGAATTAAAGTAAAACATTAAATCAATGTTTTATTTTTATACAAGGGTAGTTTGGGAATTTCAGAAAATTCATCTACGCAAGCTCTCACATTATAATAGTAAAGATAATTAATATATATATACTAGCGGGTGGCACGTGCAATGCGCGTGACAGCGAGGGGAAGGAGTTAACCATAGTTAATAGGGACACGTGTTAACCCACGAGTGCGATTGAACTCTCCTCGAGTTCAATCATGATTGACTGTGATTTTATTCTTTAAATAGATAGATGAGGGTAGTTTGGGAATTAAAGTAAAACATTTGTTTTATATAAGGACAATTTAGGAATTTTGGAAAATTCAGGCGTAGCCTGCCTCTCCCATTATAATAGTAAAGATATATATATATATAATAAATTCTAGTATAAAAGAATGATAGTCAAAATTTTAATAATATAATTAAGGGAAAATCTAGAGTTCACGCAGTGCATGAACTCCTTAAAAGTCACGCAAGAGTAAAACTGATGGTGTTTTTGTAATTAAAACTAATTATGGTGACAGTATTGTAATTATGAAATAATTTTTTTTAAAGAAAGTAACCACCAGATCAACTATCACACTGTTATTATAGGTATGCCATCCAATTACAACGTGCGTGACCTTTTATTGATTCACGCATTGTGTGAACAGTAACAGCCCCTTATAATTAATTAAAATTTGAAATTTTAATTAATTATAAAATTTACTCAAAGTATTTTTTTACTTTGACACTGTCTTGTCAATCAGAATTTTTTAAAAAAACTGTCACTGTCTTGCCAATCAATTTTTTTTTAACTCCATCGTATTACTCTTTTGGCTTTACAGTCTCAAGTCCAAATAAAAGATGAAAGATGAAGGTTGTTGTCATGACGCTGGTTGTTTACAAATTTTTTATCTAAATATTATAATTTTTTAAATCTTCTTTTAGGCCTAGGTCGAACCCTAGCCTTAGGGATAGAGCTTGGCCCACTCAATTTAGGCTTTTTGAGAGCTTGAATTGAAACCTTTCAAATAACGGTTAGGCTGTGACAAATTCCGCCTAACCCATTAACTCTAAAGATTAATGATGATCAGCCAGAATTAACAACGAACACTTTAGGCATTCAATGCAATTGAGGCTCGCTAGAAACAATCTCAAATTTCCTAAACAAATTTATTTATTTAATACCTCACTTAGTAGTTCACCCAAAAAATAATATACCTCACTTAGTAAAATAAAATATAATGATCCAGCCACTTTCTTTTTAAAAAAGAGAGAAAATTTATCATTTCACTTAATTTGTTTATAGGATAGTAAAAGTTTTTTTTCACTAAGATTTATCACAATAATTTAAATATTAGAGGGAGCTCTACTTCAACATGTTGAAGAGGAGTTCTCCTTTTCAATGCAAATTCTCACTAATGTAACAACAGAAAAGAGAGTGACGGTTTTGTTGTATGATTTCTTCTATAATTACAAAAGAGAGTGACGGTTTTGTTGTATGATTTCTTCTATAATTACAAAAGAGCAGTGATTAGTGAACCACTCAGTATGTTATGTAGCTTACTGTTGTATTGTCTCGTGTCTTTTTAACTCCTTTTAATTATAATTAAGTTTAACTAATTTAAGATTAAATTATTTTTTTATTTTTTTCTATAAAACATGGTTGGATGTATGAACCGTAGGGGTGGTGCATCTTAACCACAATTAGTGTGTGTTTAAAAAAGGGATGCGGACCAATGAGGACCACTTGCTATCTAGCGTACCGGTAAGCTAAGTATTTTTCATTACAAAACTGCCATTAGTTGGAACGGAAAAGTGGGTCATATTTACAGTCTTATCCCTCGTCTAAAAATAATGTGTGTTTTGCCCGTATAATAAAGCTTTAAAGTTTGTTAAAAAAACTTTACCCTATGTGTGGTTACCAAGAAAATAAGTAAAAATATGGAAAAAGAAAGAAAATTGGACAAATCACAACTAAAAATTATATTAAAAATCCAAAATTTTCTTAATCTTTTTTTACCCCCATATTTTCACCTATTTTATCGGCAACCAAACATGTATCTTTAAAAAATGGAGTTTTAAGTCGAGTTTTGCTAAAACTGGCCATGATGCAGTACATCTATGGTTCATTGGTTCATAACCATGCTCTCTTCTCAAGAGTTCTCGTAGCAGCGTTTTCCACAGGCATCAAAATGTGTAAGCCTCTTTTCAATCCCAATACCGATTTTCTCAAAGCCACTCCTGTTTTTTAAATATTGCAATTCCATACCATACAATTAGAGCTTGATGGAATCATATGGTTTACCATGGTGGTGAGTCGTGTCAAAACACAATGATGCTTGTGGTTTCTTGTAGCTTGCAGGCCTAGGTGGCCCATGACATTCTAAAATGCAATGATATTTCTTGAATTTCCACGCCTGGAGCTTCATTGCATGCGAAAATGCTAGAAGTACATTGACCCAATCGAGACCTAGTAGTATGGTCAATTCTGAGAGCCTTTGACAACCAAACATTTGGCCTTATTCAGCTAAACTTCTCTGCAAATCTTCGGGAGAACTTTTTACAAAAATAACCTTCTAAGGGAATAAGTAAAAGTAATTGCAAATGAAAAATGATGTTTGTTAATTTGTACATGCAAGAAGTAGTTTCCTAATAAGAGAAGTTAAAATATGTGTTTAACTTTCCTGACAATGAGTAACTTTTCAGTTTACTAAATGGTTATTTTCAAGTACAAATTCACATATATGGCCTTAAACCCTGTTTATACCTCATTCATATAAAAACGTCATTTCGATGGATGGATTGTTGACTTCCTGTGGAAGTCAAAACTTCTCAGGAAAGTCACAATCAACCTGCTTTCTCTCGAAGTCAATATTTTTCTCTTTCACCGACTTTTAACTTTGACAGAAAGTTAAAAGTTAAATAGTAAACCAAATACAAAAATAGTTCTCTTTTGACTACTACCACCTAGAAATCACTAGAAGTTGTTCCAAAAGTCTATGCAAACATAACCAAAAGAATCTTACAAATCAACACTTCTTCATACACACCAAATAAGTTCAACAAATTACTACTAGTGGAAGACACAATGTCAACCTTTACCAGATTAAGCCACCATTATCGATTGGCATTGTTGAATTTTTCGCCTAAAACGCCTACTTCTAACGGATTACGTTACAATTATTCAACTTTGTCGGAAATGTGTGTAATGATCGCAATTTCGTTTCCTACAATGAATCATTTGGTCTGCGGAAAGATCTATTATCCGATAGCGCACTCGACTACTTCTTCAATATCATCATAATTATTAGTACCTTACCCCAACTATTAGATATCAAGCAACACAAATCTTGTCCCTATTAAGATAATCTAAGACTTGCAGATACCTGTCATAAGAATGTATCTATAGTATCCTTACATACACATAACAAGCATGCTTAGAAAAGCAATGATATAAGTGAAACACCATAGACATGGTGAAAGCAAATGCAATCTGTGAAGAAATATAGAGAATCCATGATTTAAAAATTGGCTGCTTCCCTATGAATAGGCAGGGGCCTAGAAGTACTTTAGGCCTATTGGGCTCTTGTACTATAAAACCAGACCCGTCTGGGCCATTGACAGCCCTAAGGATGAAGTTCTAGAAATTTGTGTGTGGATTGGTCCCTCAATCCAGTATGGACACTGGTCCACGTGACTTAGCATCCCCTAACCATTATCACTAGGCTTAAAGTATGGTTGCAATGATCCGACAAACATTTTCGAATCAAAGTCAGCTGAAGAGACTTAGAGAGTCTAGAAGAGACTAGCGTGATCACACCTCGTGGCCTGGAGAGTCTTAAGAGTCCAAGTCACATGTTTTAAGGACTTCAATTAGAATCCAAGACAATGGAGGATATTGCAGGCACTCCAGCTTTCAACTTCAGCGTTGTGTCCCCTAATGCTTTTTATGGATTAGAAGAAAAGTTGAGTAAAATGCAGAAGAATTGAAAGGAAAGGAGTGAAAGTTGGCAGCATTGTTCTTTGTACGTAGTCCAAGGCTAGGACCAATAACCTGTCGACACATCAAAAAAATTGCTAGGGAGATGAGATCGGGTATGAAATGATTAAACCAGGTCTTGACTCTGTCATTTTCGTTCGAGGGAGCGCTCTTAGGGGGGATCGGATTTGGTCTGACCCACTCACAGATCCCCTTTAACAGCCCTTTTAATCCTATAGTAATTTTTTTTTTTAACTCCTATGATTAATTTTTTTTTCCCTAAAAACCAAGGTTTCATGGTTGAACCCTAAGGTTTAGTGAATTTTAACCACAATTAAAAGGGTGTTAAAACATGCACATGTCGATATGTGGGATGAGGGCCCGACCAAATCCATTCCCCCGCTTAGGGACGCCCAAAAATTCTAGGACAGCCTTAAGCATGACTTTTTTTTTTGTTAAGCATAACTTGGACTGCTCCGAAAACACATGTCCTGGATTCCGAAGCATTTTTTCGTATGTATTTACCCTAGGCAATGAAAATGTCATAAACAAAGTCCAAAGGATACCTTAAGATGGGAAGCAACTCTCTTATTAGGATGTATTGCCGATTATCAAAAGAAAAAAAAAAAACCTCTTATTAGATCAACACCAGGGCAATCAGTGGGTTCTCTATACAAAATTTTGCCTTCGTTTTGCATGTTTAAAATAATAAACTCGGGAAGCTAAGAAGTGTCCCGTTGGTTGTGTGCGTCTCTACCACGCCCTCTCGTTCCAGGTTCTTAGTAAGTTCTAAACAAGATTGATTTAAATCCTTAGGAGTGTAGCCCTGTGGCCGAAGGGCAAACCATAAACTCGGAGGTCTCGAGGTCGATTCCTGGGCTACCTTCAATATGGGTGGGGGGTATTGCCTATGTTAATAATAATAAAAAAAAGATTGATTTAGGCAAATCAACACTAGTTAAAGAGTAAAAACCCATATGGAGAATGTATGGAATTTCGACACCATTTTGGTGTGGACACAGCTCCCCAGGTACACCAAGTGCTGTGATGGCGTGACAGTGTAACAATAGATTGACAGATGTGACGCCATGTCATTGGGAGCTCAACCAGTGCTGTGACCCATCCTTTCTCAAATACATCCCAACTACCATATCCCAGGTTGATAGATACTGCAATTGTAGGCTTTCGAACAGTGTTTATGTGAACAACGAACATGGAAGACCACTTAATATGGTAGCTCGCGAGGTGCCCCAAGGCCTTAAAAAGGCACATCAGTAAGCACATTATTTAAGATACGTCGGTGGTAGGCTTTCTGTAGCTTTTATCCAAGAAAGAATTCTTGGGGAGCTTAGACGTGAAGACGAATCTCTCTAAGTTTTCTTTTATTTTCCTTCGAAATCTGACCCCTAAAAGCTGAATGGCTGAGGCCCTACCAACTGGACGTCCACTTGCTAGAAGCTGCTGCCCAAAAGCCCAATTCTGTGGCGCCAAATCTGCACGGTCACATCATGAAAGTGGTACTGATGTGGCGCCATTTCCTCGGCTATGGATAACCGCAGTATCGAATATGACCGTTAGCTCGACTCATTCGACCCAAGCTCAAGTTGGTAATTCAGACACTCAAGACACAAACTAAACCAATAAAATCAAGCTTTTATTTGATTTAGAATGTTTAAACAAGTCAATCAAGTTTGGATGGATAACAGCACAATGAAAAAGGGGTCCTACATTCAATAAATGGTAATCCCACATCAATAGTGAGTTGCACCTTCATTTTTTCAAACACAAGAGAACAACAGCGCAACAACAAACGTTATTGCCCAATCAAACTCAACTCAATCTGTTTTGTTAGTAAACTAGACCAACAAAGTCAAGCTTTTATTTGAGCTCGAATGTTTAAACAAGTCAATCCGTTTTGTTCGTATTGGGTCATTTAAGGTTTGGCTCATCTCAAATAATATATATATATATATATTAGTTTTCATAATATTATTATATTAAAATAAATTAATATTTATAATTTTCCTTATCATAACTTATTTTTAATTAGTAATACATAAGGTTAAGAGATAATAATAACCAGAGAAAGTTGAGAGTTAAAAGCAGAAATTCTCACTCTTTGAATTGAAGGATTATTCTCAAATATTATTTTTATATTTAGATGTATTGATACATCTTCTCTAGTTTTTTTTTTTTAATAATAAATATTTTTATTAAAATCATATAATATTAAACAAAATTATATGTGAATCAAGCTTGAACCAACCCAAGCCCAACTCAGTTGGAATCAAGGTTGAGCTCAAACTCGTTCTAACTAAGCTCAAATTAAATATTTGAGCTCGAATTAAACTCAAGCCAAGCTCGAGCAAGTTCAAGTCAAATTAAGCTGTGCTTAGCATGTTTTAACAAAATAGTCTCTCTTTAATCGCTTCATCACAGCATTGTTGTAGAGTTGGAGATAATGGAGGATCTATATTTGAAAAGGAACTACTTTTTGTGTTTTATCGTGAGTGGTGCCTACTGTCATATCAAATTTCGATCATTTCGACACATTAAACGGAAACAAAACTTTGAAATTATGGTTGAAAATTTTAATTTTTTAATATTTTAATCACTCAAAATTTTATGATTTTATCCCAAATAATTACAAATTTTATTTTAAGTGATTTTTCTTATTTTTTAGAGTATACTATTATATATATATAAACTTATAAAACTATATTATATTAAGTATAAGAATAGTAATTTATAATTAATATGTATATAGTTTATACTTTTTATATATTATTAATAAATATAGATTATACTTCACTTCACATTTATTACAAAAAGTAAATATATTACTTAAATACCACCCGATGTAGGGGAGACCAATAGCAATTTTATCACGAAATTTCCAACCATGGTAGGGATAGATGGAGAAATTGATGCCATATGTAGTAGGAAAGTACTTTTTCTACACACACATCACATATGAGGAATGCTATGCTGATTCTTAGATGAGTGGACTCGTCCCTCTTATAGAAATATTCTTGTATGGCCCCCACGTGGAATATTTCTATAAGACGGGCGAGTCCACTCATTAGTGGTAATGTGTATGTGATGCATATGCAACCTTCCGTATGTATCACGCATTTGAATAATAACTCTTTTGGGTCCATAAAAAAAAAAAAAATTGTAGGCCTCCCTTTCCTGAAGCATGACAAAAAATTGATCAAATCAGAAATATATGTCATTTAATTATATGTCAAAATTGTTCATCATTAACTCTAGTTGGTTGGCAATAAACCTTGCCAATTTAGGTTATAGTTTCCACCCTACTATATGACTGATTTTTTTTCCCACATGTTGGAGGTAGGGGTGTCAATGGGCCTGGCTCCGGCCCAAATCATTTACAAAAGGTTTTTGTTGCTTGAATTTGGCATTGACACCCCAAGAAATGGAGATACCCGCATATTGAATTTTTTTGTGGCCTCGGATTGTCTCTGGAGAAGAAAACTCTTGTCTCGAACAACCATAAAATATGGGACAAGTGGTGGAGAAGTCAAAATCATGGGCCCATGATTTTGACTTCTCCACACACTGCATGACACATGGCAATAAGACGGTGAGATAAAAGGGGGAGAGATATCAAGTGGGGAGAAGTCAAAATCATGGGGAAAAAATGAAATGACTTTTCCCCTTTTAATTGCCACGTGTCTCCTATTCTATGATTGCCTGAGAGGGTTTTTTGGCTTCCCCAGAGACATTCTGAGGCCTTTTTTGTATACCCAATCGAATACTACATGTCACTGAAACGCATGACACACATACAAGTTTGCCTATGCATCACACATATACATAGAAAATATTCGCCTCCTCAGTAGGTGACGCAATAAGAGGTGTCTTGGGTTCCTTTTTAATGTCACGTGTCCCCAATTAAATTCATTTTAATTGTGGTTAAGATTCACCCATTTATCCTTTGTTTTTAGAAAAATAAAATAAAAAAAATTTAACTAAGGGTTAAAAAATTAACCTGAGTTCATGTAAGGCATCCGAGGAGCAATAGTTCGCTCCTCGCCAGTGGAGCGAACTATTGCTCCATGTACATATACCAACTAATTTATATGAGTGAAATAAAATTGGGAAAATCAAGCTAAATTGTATGTACGTGTCTCTTGATGGTGAAATGAAAATGAAGGATAACCTACCCAACATCCAATCAGATGTTACCCGTGCGACGATTACAAAGAGTGGCACATGGACAATACTATCATCGAATGGCGTGTCAACAAAATTTGATGTGTCTTTGATTAATTAAAGCAGATTTGGACCAATGGACTTGATAAGGATCTTTATAAATCATGGAGTTCATCCTTTTTGTGATGATTTGAGAGGAAAGTTAAAGGTGCTAGTTAAGGAGTAAATAATGAGGAAAACTCAGTTTGTCCTTTCAATGAGTAATAGAAAATCAACCTAGGATCAAACTTTTTTCTTTGGTAAGGTTCTAGGCAAGGACTAATCCATTTGAATATTCGCACCAACACATTCCACATTTTTCCTACGGACACTAGGGTATGGGGGTAAATTAAGGAGGGGAAGTTTAACACACAGGAGCAAACCCGAGATCAAACAGACCTATGCCAGCTCTGCAACTTCCAACTTGAAAAATGTATTTTCTAGTTGGCCATGTTTAGCTCACAACTTAATTTCACACCTAGGACTAGCAATTAACAGGTGCTCTCTTGATTCCAAGTATTTTTTTTTATTCTCTAATGTACTTAGAGACCCTCTGCCGAAATTTATCTAAGAGATCTATAAACAATGTTACCAAAATTGGACAGATCCACCGGTTGAACCAGTTAAACCGGGAATCGGCCAGATCCCTGGTTCAAAAAACTCTCAAAATAGAAATTAATTAAAAACTGGTATAACCGGTCAAATCTAACCTGTTCAATTGAAAAACTGGGATTAAAAATCAGTAGAACGGGCCAAAAAAGGGAAAAAAGCAATAAAGGGTACAGTGGAACCAGGATCGGCCACTCTGCCGCATCCATCTCTGGTCTGTTGCTATAAATGAAATATATATATATAACATATCGATAATTGAATCAATCCCAGCATTTTCTTGATGTACCTTCTATTTTTTCATGTACAAAGCTCCCATTCTCCTAAAAGATTGGTAAATGATGAAATAGCTCTCATATATTTACAGAGTTTGCTTTCCTAAGTTTATAATCGGGTGGAAAAAAACAAGACCTAGTGTTCTTAAATTACTCACTACAATTGCTATTCTTACATCTCACTGCAACTACTATTCTCACTGCTGTTAGTCTATTTCCACTACTGTCTTCATGTGCATGCGCAGCATGCATGGCGTCATGCATGGCGTGGTGGTGCATAAGTGTTGGTACACGTGGCGATCGTGCCTCCATAGTGGACATATGCATCACAAATTTTTTCAACCAAAATAATTAAAATAAAATAATTTCTCTTTGAATTTGGAGATTGCGTCCGAAGCATACTCACAAATGGGTCCTTTGCGGACCGGGCAAAGTATCCATGCAAGAGCATCAAAGCAAAGTTATGTTTCTTCTGAGTCTTTATCCACCACCACGAGATTGTAATGAGATGAAGTGTTTCCATCATGCTTTTTTACCTCAGAATAATTTCTTTTTGCGGAATGCTTAGCCCCAGTTTCTCTCTTCCCCACTTTCTCTATGGTAGGGACATGTGTCTCCACCTTTACCTAGAAAAAGGGTTGAAATACTGAAGCTTTAAACAGGCTTCAAAACAGCCAAAGTGGAAGAGAGAAACAGGGCTAGCATTCTCATTACTTTAATAAAGTTGTTTGTTTGTTTTTTTTTTGAGGCTTACAAAGTTGGGCAATTGATATTTTTTAAGTCCTTCCACAACTCCTTCACTAGTTGGCCCTTTTGGAGTGAGTGTGTGGGTTTACTTTGATGGCACCTTAGCGATATTTTTAGGTTTGACTTTGTGCTGTTAAAAGTTTTTGTTACTTTATAACCTTCTAACCAATTAAAATATTTTTTTAAGTCCAGGCCTTTGCAAGTCTCATCATTTGACAATATTTATGTTTTTCTAGCCTAAAAAATCGTAGTCATTTTTGTGGGGGTCTTCTAATAAAACCAATTACTATGAAATCTCATGGGAATTGTAATTCCGAGAAATAATGAAAAAGAGAAGAACAACTAAAAATTGATAATGCTCAGAAATTATAAATTCTCACTCCCAATTCTTGCGAAAAGATCATAGAGAACAATATCCTCTATGCTTATGGTCCCCTCCTAATTAACTCTAGTTTTTTCTCCTTTCTTTGCCCATTTCAGTTTTTTCTCCTCTATTCTACTTCTTAATTTTGGTTGTCTATAAAATCTTTCATGGAGGGAAAGCCTATTTTCAACAGTAGACAAGATCAAAGGGCAAATAAGCACACTTTGGATCACTAGCAATGGAAGGAGGATGACACACCAAAAGACATGTATGGGCATGCTTTTCCAACCAACCAAAGTGCATGGACCATACCTCACTGAAAATGCAACTTAAAGAGGACCACACACACTCGAATTGATCGCCTTTTTAATGGACACAAATTCCTCACGAATGTGTTCCTGATGGCACTAAGGTGGCTGGAATTTGAGGCGTACAATCCGTTCGACATGACTCGGCACGCACGAAGGAAACCAAGTGACAACTATTGAGATTTTCCTACTCCAATTGCTTCAAAGAAAGCTTAAGGAACTAGAAGCATTAGCCCAGATCAGTATTTGAGGGACCCCAAGAACCCTAGCTAATTCCAAAATCCAAAACACCTATTTAGGTCCACCTCTTAAACCAAACAAATAGACTTGAGGGATTGGGTTTCCTTTGGTAGTAAATGAAGTGTACTGAAGGGATCCATTTTACTGCTAGAGGCACCTTCAAACTTCAAACTCATGCTGACTGAAAAACATTTAAGCTAGGAGTAGATTTAAAAAAAAAAAAAACCTAATCAAAATACCAGAGGGAATTGAACCTAATACCCTAATTTATAATAAAAACACTCCATGGCCCACTGCTTACACAAACCACAATAACACGGCTTGGACATTCATGCCAATCAATTTTGGGGTGGGGTAGGGGTTCCTTGTACTAATTGAATTGTCCTTTATGGATACCATCCAAATTGAATCCAACTGACAACAATAGACACATTGAAACCCCATTTGCTAGTGAGAAAACAACAGATGGGTAACTAAAGAAACCCTAATCCTTGATATTTTAGGGTCCCATAGAGCTTAGTCAGAGACAAACCCAAGTGGGTCCTACTATACTGTACCAATAACATTGAAGGACTTAAAAACTCTCATGCCAAACAGCTTTGAGTTGGAGTGGGGGGGTGTCATTAGTACCTGTTGAAGTGCCCCTTCTACCCTTCTTATAGTGAATCGAGACAAGAAGAGGTGTGAGTGGAAGTTAGCACTATTGGATTCGTTTGTGGAAAATGATTTGAAGAGGCAGCATATGGCAGGTTCTATCAAAGTCCTTGTGTACTAGTAGATGGGTAACAAGAGGGGGTGGGTTTCTCATTTATGTCCAATAAAGAAGCGACCAAAGTCCTTAGAGATGCACCCTCGTGATAGACACAACTAAGGTACAACAAACCCTACCCTCATTTCAACATCCGACAATATCAGCTCTCCAATTTTACCCTACTTCAGTGACAGTAAAATATTTATGGTGGGGTCCTAGCACCATTGAAGCAGGTCTGTACATATATATGTGGTTCATCTTTCCTTCATTTGATGTGGAACAAATCTAACCATTCAATATTATAGTCCAATGGCCCCACAAATTGAACGGCTGAGATAGATTCATAGGTGGGGTCATCTCCTTTGTGCTCATCATACCATGTTTTTCTCATTCAATAATTCAGCTACAGTGGTGAATTATGTGTAAAACGTGTTTTGAATTCATATGTAGCCGAATTCTTCGTTCAACGAAACCCAAGTTTAATGATATTAGGGGTATAATTACAATGATCCATACAAGGGTTTATATGAAGATTCCAAGTATAAAAGGAACATATACAGATTATCAACATTTTCAATCTGTAAGCTGTTATATAGCAATGTACTTCAGAGCAAGAATCATCCATTTGGGGTGCAAGAATCATCCATTTAGGTCAGTTTCCGGCTACGAAATCTCCTAGATGAGACATCTATCTGTGCCTATCCATGTGCCTCGGCTATAGGTCACAAGAAGCAGGACAGATGGTCCTCACCCCTTAAGAAATGGTGAAATCTTTCTCCTTCAGCAGATTAAAAGAAATCCACTACTCTAGTGGGGATAATCGCGCATAA
Source organism: Tetracentron sinense (assembly GCA_015143295.1). Classification (NCBI taxonomy): domain Eukaryota; kingdom Viridiplantae; phylum Streptophyta; class Magnoliopsida; order Trochodendrales; family Trochodendraceae; genus Tetracentron; species Tetracentron sinense. The sequence continues at coordinate 5,159,221 of CM026557.1, read as the reverse complement.
TAATCGCAACGGTAGCAATCATCACAACCGAACAATAAGATACCGACGGCTTGGATTGCTTTGAATCCGTTTGTATATGTACTGCAAGGGTATTGTATCATTAGTAATATTAATACATAGATATTAAATGAACAAGGCATGTAATCTTATGTGAAATGAAGCTTAGAAAAGTATGGTATGTGAGAGTGAACGTGGATGGGACCACGACTATACTTTAAAAAGCATAAATAAAATGAAAAAAATAATAATAAATTTACCAGCCAATTGGGAATTTTCCAAGAAAGACTGGGTGACCCACTACTGGTGAAACCTTCTCTGTGAGCTAGTCTGGTTTAGAGAAATTGGGGTCTACACCTTAAATAAAATATCCCAGTGAAACATATTTTTGATGATTTGGTTAATCTCAGAAAGAACAGCACTTGGTCTCATTTAAATTGAGGGCTCTTCTACACCACTTTCTTCTGTGGATCAATGGAGAGAGAGAGAGGTTTGTAGGAATTGTTTTGCATCTACTGCGACTTGAGGAGGCATCCAAAGGGATCGCATTGATCCCAACTCTCCTTCATAACTTTGTTCAAGTATTGTTGAATTTGGATCATGCTATCCCTTTGGATTCCTCCTTTGGTGGCTTCAAACTTGGGATATGTTGCAAACTCTCTTATCGTCCACAGGCCGAAAGGAGGCACTCATCGAGAGAGGAGAACTACAAGCATCTCAGACCAAGTAAGCGCTCATTCGCTCCGTTAATCCTCTTCCATCACACTACCCTCCTTCTTCTTCCATTACTACTTCTTCTTCCACTTAAGAAATGATCTTTTTATTACAAACCATGCTGATTAAATTGTATTCATTTTCTTAATATACTTTTAGTTTCATGGAGAAAATTTTGTGGGGTCATAACTTTCTGTTGCATGAACTTATACCAATTGTTTCTAGTTATAACGATCAAAGAATCGTCATAAACTACAAAGAGAACACTGTTAAAACACAGCAATATTGCATTTTAATTAGAAAATGCTTCCACACAATGAGTTAAAAGATTATGTAATTCTTGGCCTTGTTTTGCTCTTTCTGTGTGAAAGTCTGGATCCGACTCACGACCCCATGTTAGGACACATGGGAACTGATCTCTAGAGCATAAGGCTCGGCCCCATAAAAGGGATGTAGGCTTGCACAGGAATAAGATCCCAAGAGTTCACTCATTCTAGTACTATTGTTAATAGTCGCGAACACAGTTCATGACTGTTTAGATAACAGATGTATGTGCCGAGAAATTGAAGATGTAGAATCGAGATGCTCAATTAGAAATTCATGACTTAGGCACTGTTGAGAAATGAGAAATTAAAGATTCCTAGCTCAATTCTTCTTGGATGAGACTTTCATGACTAAGCTGTGCCTCACCCTCAGACCAAAACAAGTGATTCTTACTTCAAGTCCATACAGTAAGTGTTTGTCTGCGATCAATCTTACGCCCATGTAGATTTTTCTCCATTTTTTTCTTGGGTTTCTTCTGGTAAGTAAGCAAGAAATGGAATCAAAGATTCTTTTTCACTTTCTATTCAGTGTTTTTTTTTCTAAGATAAAATGGAATTGAACGAACAACTTCTATTTGGGGGTGAAGTTGAAGGACTTTAATTATCTTTGTCAGTTTTATTAACATGGAGAATAAATATGGCTTCCTATAGCTGTTGTTTTTACTAGATCCACTAATCCTTACTCTCTTTTAATTTATTACCTTTACTTGATCTTTTCTTTCTCTAATAAACTACATATATATATATATACTTATTACGAATATGCGTGTATCCACATATGTACTTCATCTTGCTCAATCCACCATGATCCAGCTCATTATATACCAGTAATGGGGGTGGAAGCTAGCTACACCAACAACTAGCTAGGAATGAAACAGTGTTTGATAGAGTGGGCAATGATTTTTAGGCACTTTTACCTGACAGATTACCACATATTTGGAAACTGTTATTATCATCAGAATCGCTCTCTACAACCAACACACCTTCAGTTCCCTACTTCCCTATATACCTCCCATTACTAGCTCGCAACCACTACCAGCTAATTCAAGTCATCAAATTCAGTAGGACGATGATGAGCTACATCATTTCCTGAGTCGAGCGATGAACAGAAATTTGGCGGGAGTGATTCACTTATTCCAGGAAGGGAATGCAGCTTGAGCTTGTATGGTCCACATACTTTTAACATCCCCTAAACCATTACCACTAGGCTTAAAGTATTACCAGGGCTGATCTAGTGAACATACCTCAGGGCCTGAGAGGCTCTAGTCCAAGTCACATGTTATAAGGACTTTAATCAGAATCCAAGGCAATGGAGGATATTGAATGCACCCTTTTCTTCTTTAAGCCTAACATTTGTGTCTCCCAAAGCTTTATGGCTTCAGGAAAAAAGTTCAGTCAAATGCAGAAGGAAAGGAAAGCATTACAACCCACCAAGGGAGTGGAATCACAGTATCACACACATGTGATGATACTTTAAAAAAAAAATACCCTAAACCCCACTCTAATTTTGAATGAAAGGAGCTTTTATGATCTTTGTATCACATGGTCCCAACCTTTCAACAATCTTTTCTTATTTACTCAAGGCCATGAAAATCTCTCTTGAACAAAGTCCAAGGATACCCTAAAAGGGATAACAACTCATTTAGTAGGTCAATACCAGAGCATGTTGTGGGGTCTCCTATATATTTTTATTGTTATTTTTTGGGCAGTTTTTAATTTTTAACTAATAGATGGTTAGTATAAGATTAGTTTAGCAAATGAATACATGTTAAACAATCAAAACCCATATGAATCTGATCCCTAGAGGCTAGAACCCTCTATGGATGAGTGTTCGCCGAAGGTGCTCCTCCCACTTGCTGCCACAACGTTTTTCTCGATTTGTGAGTCATCCTTGCGCCGGGGCCATGCTAATCATCTTTGTATTTTTCCAATTTATAAGCTAATCTTCTTGGTTTTTTCACAGTTATAATATGCACTGCGGATGGGATGCGCGCAGCTCCAAGATCCATGGAGCATCATCAAGAGATTGGAGGCTTATCCAGCCTGGACCAAGCAGGGATAGTCACCGGCTGGGGATTGGAACCCAGCACCTGCCCCTTATGAGGGGATACCCTTAACTAACTCTCCATGAGGGTGTTAGCAAGGTCTGAGTCTTGTAAACCATAACTATCACCTAAATGGCATTTACAATCCATGGTTACAGTCTACTAACTAAGAGCTAGCTCAGATAATTTTCCAGACAACAGGGTTTGATTCCCTAATGAAATGAATTTGGAAGACTACAATGAAGACTAAAATGTACATGTTGTTTTTAAATGGGAGATATGTAGACTAATTGTCTGCCCCTTTGACTACACAAGCTTTATCTTTTTTAGTAGGTGACAATGTTAGTTTGACTCCTGACACTTGTTAGTATGGTAGTAGGTTAGTAAATTGGGGTTTTTTTAACCGTCACACTGTTAAAGAGACTCGAACCCAAGTCTGCTCCCAAGGACGACAAACTACCTACACAAGCTTTACAAAATGCACATAAAATGCCAAAATCTCTAGAATGATTTCCAAAATCCAGAAGGGATTGGATGCTCCTTGCCTGGAGTGGGGACCCAAAACCCTTAACCCAGTTCGAATTCAAATGTAGCCATGAATTAGGATTATGAGGGATTGATCCGAAATTAAATTGAAGTCTGGAGGACTGTCATCGTATATTAATTGTTATATACTGTATCCCGTGTATGACTGAACGATCACGCCCTATCATGATATGATCTGTAACTAGTGTAGGTTATACTTTAGTTGATGAGTCCTAGCCCCAGAATTTGCATCCTGGTCTTTCTAACCCCTCGATCAATCATCGGCATTTGAACGCTATAGGATTCCATGTGGACTATCACACTATATATGATTAAGTGGTAACCATAGTAGAATTACTTTGCTAAACTTGGTAGAAAAAAGAGGGGGAACATCAGTATTGACACTAGCTAGCTGAAGATGTTGGGGGGTGGGTTCAGTCAATCGTGCAACATGAATCCCCCATTCCATGGCGTTTGCACCATTTTATGTAAGCAATCAAACACGAAAATATAATGCTTATTGCTTTCGCTAGCGAGGGTTCAGACACAATCCAGATAGTCTCCTTTGCCATTTAATATTGTCCACAATATCTACCTCTTTATTACAACAAGATACAATGTAGCTGTGTTCCCTACTTCATTGAAAATCTAAGATTTTCTAGTAATTTGAGTGTTTTAACTAAAGGGCAGTTTTAAAGCCAAGATCTATCTTATTAAAGGGAATGATAGCTAGGGTTTTGATCTCCCCGAATTATCAAGTATAGGCCTTTGATTTTTCTAGATTTTATGCATACAATTGTGGGTCCAGATCATGGTTTTGGGTGTAAGGAAAATAGTTTAAAATCAATCGTCAATTGGCCATCCAAAGGGTAGTCTACTATCATAACACGTGAAAATTCCATGTAGGTCAAAACTCGCCAATTAGGATGCGACTTGTGTCTACACTGTCAGGTAAGTCTAATTCCATTTTTTAACCACAAACCATTTATAGAGATTAGAGACCCACTAACATTCTTGGGTGCAATTCCATTATCTTGAATCAATTTTTGGGTGCGGGAATACTTGTTTGAAAGGAATTGAAACCTTGTTCCAGATGCCACTTGTACCCTGAAAATCTGTTTTTTTATTAAACCATTTTAGCAATATGGACTATTTTTCTAGCTTCATTATATGATCCGATGGGGAGATCCCAACCCGATAATTGGGGGTAGGGAAAACTCAACGCAGACCCGATTCTCGGATCAAATTGTCAAAAACCTCGATCCTGAACAGAAAAATGCCGGGCGGGCACAGTGTGTTGACGCGATGAGATGAAAATTGCCCACACCTGAATACGCGATCCATAATCATTTGTGGGCCAATTTCTGAATAAGGCCCAATATTAGTCAAAAAGAACTTTGAGGTCTCATTGATTTTTCACAAGCCCAACTCCTGTCTATTTGCTCAGCTTGTCGGTTCCAGCCCATTTTTTTTAATCCTAGTCCAGCCCACCAACTTATCTTGGGCCTTTTAAACATATAATAGAGGGCTCAATCCACTTGCTTTGCACTCACAAGCTCCACATCTAATTACTAGCCCAAATTGAACCCAAGATTTATGTGGGCCTATATCGAAGCTTCTCTTAGGCCTAATTTTTTTTTTTGGGTAAACGTGGGTATCCTGGGCCCAGACTCAAACTAATCTCACGTGATGTATAGGTTTAACGGTTCAATTTTTGTTTTTCTTTTCTTTTGTATGGAAAAATAATTCTAGGACCATCTCATTACAGGGTATGAATATTGTCGGGTCCCCCTTCCCTTTTCTGCCTAGAATGATAAACTTCCATAAAGAGCAAAAAAATAGGAAGCTTTTTTTTGGGTAACGGAGGGTGTCCCAAAGCCTACGAGCCAAGGATGAATCCCTTCACACATCTGCACCGACCCTCTCGAAATTTTTCCTACGGATACAAGGATAAGTCGAGGAGTGAGAATTAAACACACGACCATAGGGAGCAAACCCAAGACACTAGACAGCTGCACCAACCCTGGCAAGTAAAAATAGGAAGCTGAACTAGAGAATACTTGACATCAAACCAGTCGAGGTAAGCATAATTATGAGTTTATTAAACATACAATCTTCTAGATATATTGTGAAGGCGAGCTAGCACGGAAGCTTGGAAGAGGCCTAAACTCGGCCATTTGTGTTCTATCAAATTTTTGTTAAAGCTCCTTTGAAGCATGGAATGTTTATATATCAGCAGTTGTTGAACCAGTTCTCTTGATCCAACGGTAAGCTTCTTCCATTGGTAAAAGAAATTTGAGTTGGATGGCACACGAAGATAAAATTCTTGCAGAAGGATCCAAGGCCACATTAATTAAGAAATTCTATGTGGACTAGCATACTGCTACGGCACAACATTGATTATGGTCACGGTTGAAAAATAATGATATAAAAGGAAAATAAAGCACAACTAAGGGGTCGGTTGTCACACTCCTGTTTTTGTGTTATTATTTGTTGTATTTAAAAATTCGAAAACAACTATTTGTTTTCAATTTTTATTTTTTTTAAGCAGAAAACATGTTTGGCATTACTAACTATTATTTGTTTTAAAAAAGAGAACACTAGAAAAACACAATTAGTAAATATTATAAACATAATATTTTGAATAAATCATTTCAATCCATAATGGTTGTGGTGATGGACGAGAACCATTGACGGAGGCGGAGCACTCCATGTTTTTTACTTGTGTTTTTTATTTTTAAAAACATATGTTATATAAATTTTTTGTTACCTTATTTTCAAAAAAAATATTTTTAAAAACAATAAAACAAAAACATGTTTATGTCAAAAAAAAAAATTAAAATAAAAGTGCAACCAAAATAAATGAGCCCTAAATTTATATGGTTCAGCAATATGCTTACGGTCATAACAAGAAATCCTTTCACTATTTTTCGACTTAAAAAGGGGTTACAAATCTCTCTTTACTTTCATGTTTTCCTTCAATGAAAGCCCGAGTATAAAAGCAATTTGAATCACGTTAGCCCTGCTCTTAAGCATTTCTTTCTCTCAACTAAGAACCGACACCGGAAAGCAAGGAGATGTGTTGATTTTTTTGTTGAAAGCAGGAAATACTTGAAAGTATGCTGCTCATGAACGGTACGAGCTCGTTGAAGGCTCAATTGAGCTGCCAAGCTTGATTGAGCTTTTATATATATATATATATATACAATATCAATAAAAGCTTGACCCAACTATATACATATACATATACCTAAATTATTAAAATATACGTAATTTATTTAAATACTTAAACTAAGTACAAAATATTTTATTTGAGATAAGCAAACTCTTAAACATTTGCACGCATAATCAATTAATTACACGTGTCATCCTATGCAAGTCATTTTTAGTTTGAATGTTTATCATTTCCCTTATTTGCATTTTTTTTTTAGAAAAGGGTACCCAACTCTCAAATTTTATTTTTTTTAAAAAAAAAGATACTTCATCGTATTCGATAATAGAATTAATTAACAAACCAAATTGTTCACAAACGGCTTGAGTTTGGCTCGTCAATCAAACTTGTTTTTTTATATTTAACTAGTGGGCAACACGTGCAATGCAATTGAAAGAGAGGAAGGCGAGAGAGACTGAGAAGAAGGACCATAGTAAGGGCATTTCGATTTTAAAAATAATGAAGGAACATTTTGAGTATAAAAACTTGAGGGACATTTCGGATTTTTGAAAAAAATTGTGAGAGGCACGTTGCTATTTGAAATATGATGTTGGGATATTTTAAAAACCAAAAAACTTTAAAGACATGTTAGGTATAGCAAAGAAATGGGGCGGGCAAGACCTTGGTGAGACGTTCTTCTTTCGGAGCATTTTGCCAAGAGAGCGAAGAGTCCAGTTATGCCACTGAGGTCGTCATGTGTCCCTTTTAACACTACTTAACTGTGATTAAGATTCACCCACCCTATGGTTCACACACTTATCTTTGGTTTTTAGGAAAAAAAAAATTTAACAGTTGGAGTTAGTGAATTTTAATAAAGGTTTAAAAGAAAATAATATTTTTTTTCTAAAACCAATAATAAGTGGTTGAACCCTAGGTGTTGGTGAATCTTAACCACAGTTGAAGTCTCATTCCGCCCTTAACATTGTCATGTGTCTCTTTTGGCACCTCTTAATTATAGTTAAGATTCATTTGCCCCTAGAGTTCACTCACTTATCCTTGGTTTTTAAAATAATATTAATATTTTTAAACCCTAGTTAAAATTCACTAATTCTTAGGGTTTAATTTTTTTTTTCTAAAATCCAATGATAAGTAGGTGAATCTTAACCACAATTAAAGAGTGTTAAAAGGGATATATGGAGACCTCAGTGGTGTAACTGGACTCCAGTCATAACCGTAGAGAATTTCAAGCCTAATAGATAGATGAGTGAGGGGTATTATCGGAATTAAATAAATATTTAATTAAGTGTTTGACTTATAGAATGATTATGATAAGAGTAGTTTGAGAATTTTATAAAATTTCATCTACGTTTTCAAGGGTTCATAATGTAATCACAATTTTAAGAACTCATGCAAAGGGTAGTTTTGAATTACAAAAAAATTAATCACGATTTGAACACACGAGGAATCTTCTTTATATATAGTAAAGAAATAAAGATAAATAAGTTAAGCTTGATTTCGAGCTTGGGTAATTAAATATAGCGGGGTTTGAACCAAGGATGACAACGGGCTGGTTTTGGGCTGGGGCATCCCCAACCCTACCTCGCCCCTAATGGCAAGACTCTTACCCTAATCGCATCCCAAACTCAACTCGGGGTGGGCGGTTCCGATTTATCAAAACCCCTCTTAAACTGTCCCCATCCCAGCCTAACCCCTCCCGTTAAGCACCAGACGTGTCAATATTTTGTAGTATGTAATACATTAGTGATTTTAAGATTCATTTATTTATGGGTAATATAATAATTTTACATTATTACTGGCGGCGACTTAACCGGCCGAACCAACCCTCTATTCTCAAACCTCCCCAAACCCTTCCCCGTTTAAACCTCCCCAAACCAGTCCCAATATGGGCAGGGCAGGGCAGGGCAGACCTGATTAACTCACCCGTTGCCATCCCTAGTTTGAACACCCCACTACTCGGTTCGGCTCAGATCGATTTAACCCCTACAAAATACAAGACACAATCATAACAGTACTCACCGTCTGATGCCAACCATTCAATTTCAACCATTAGAACACCTCTTAAGTCTTAGCTGATGCAAAAAAAGAAAAAAAAAAAGGATCCAAATCATCTCCAGTGATAACCGGATTTGGCAAATCCGGTTATCACCCCTAGAGGTCACCACGTGTCTCCTTTGACACCCCTTAACAATGGGTAAGGTTCACCCACCCCTAGGGTTCACCCCCATTTTTGTTTTTTTTTTAAGATATTAAAATTTTAAAAAAAATTAAAAAACTGTTTTTAATATTAAAAAAACTCTAAAAACAGTTTTTTAATTTTAAAAAAAGAATTAATATTAAAAAAAAAAAAAGGGTGGGTGAACCCTAGGGATGGGTGAACCTTAAACACGGTTAAGGGGTGTCAAAGGAGACACGTGGCGACCTCTAGGGGTGATAACCGGATTTGCCAAATCCGGTTATCACCGTAGAGGATTTGACTCCCAAAAAAAAATTGTCTTGGCCTACTGAATTGCTTTTCATCTAGACGGTCATTATAAGTGCCGATCCAACGGTTAGGAATCAAGACTCGGGTCTTTGCAATGAAATTCCTGCAAGTCAATCACCGTCATCCATCGTGGCGAAAATTTTCTTCAGATATGTTTTTCTGTTTCTGTTTACAAGTAGTAACGTTACTGATGTGAACGGCAAATGAGAACCACTCAATGAACGCACTCGATAAATGAGAACCCAGTAAAACAGAGAGAGAGAAACCATGGTTGAAGCCATCTCAACACCATCGTCATGGGTTTTCTTCTCAAGTTCTCGTTCTTCTCTCTCTCCTTTCCATCTACGCGTCTCACACCCTAAGACTCTCCTCTCATCTCCGAACAGAAAACTATCCAGTATAGCCGGTGGTTTTGCGGCCGGAATCCGTTGTGAGGCCGTCGGAACGGCGGCCTCGGAGGTAGAGATTAAGAAGAAGAAGAAGAGTATGTTCGAAATTGAAAACCTAACGACCTGGTTGTTGAAGCAAGAACAGGCCGGTATTCTCGATTCAGAGCTCACGATCGTTCTATCCAGCATTTCGTTGGCGTGCAAGCAGATCGCTTCTCTCTTACAGAGATCCTCCATTATGAATCTCACGGGAGGTCAGGGCACCATTAATGTCCAAGGCGAAGATCAGAAGAAGCTCGACGTCATCTCCAATGAGGTTACTCTCTCATCTCCCACACCCATTCTGATTTCTGCAGAATTTAGGGCGGAATCTTCCGATCCTCCCATATATTTCTCATGTCCTTCTCTATACAGGTTTTATCATCTCCATTAATTACGAGAATTGAAGCCTGTAGAAAGTGGAGAAGATCACCGTCTTCTTTCTTGGAGTAAAAACCTTGAATTCACGAGGAAAATAGTAGAAGAATTTCTCAAAACAATATAAGATCTAAATTCAATTCATCATAATCTTCAAATCCCTAATTCGACAGGACTTTCTCCTAGAAAGCAACTACCCGAAATAGTATATTTCCAAAAATTGTAAGAATTAAAAATTTATTAAAACACTTGAATAACTCTTAGTCTTACTCGACTTTCAGAACCAACTAAACATTTTTTTGGTTAAAGATAATACATAACACAGAAACACACACTGAGGCCAACTTTCAGAACCAATTAAACTAAAAGTAGTAAAATATGAAATTTCTAAAGGAAAAAAGAAAATTAGAGTTTAAATTGAAATTTGGCCATGGAAACAGCATAGCTTTAAGCAATTCTGATAACCATGCTCAAATTATGCTCGTCAGAAGCTAGGGTGTACTATTTCGTTGCCCTTCGGCTAGGCTTTTTCTAATCCAGGCGTGCCAGGCAGTCGTCTGCAACATGTTCTACATCAATTAAGCTTGACTAAAATAGTTAATTACAATGCTCAGGTGTTTTGTAATTGCCTGAGATCCAGTGGACGGACGGGGATTATAGCGTCGGAGGAAGAGGATGTACCAGTTGCGGTGGAAGAAACCTACTCTGGAAATTACATTGTTGTCTTCGACCCCATCGATGGATCTGCCAATATTGATACTGCCTTGACCACCGGATCCATATTTGGGATATACAGTCCCGATGACAATTGTCTCGCCGACATTGGTGATGACTCCACGGTAATTCTCATTCACAAAACCTTAGATATGGCAAGCAATGGGGAACTAAGATAGTGTTTGGATATACTTCTAGATTGACTTTTAGTGACTTCTGGCTCTTGAAGAGTCAAAATTCAGTTTAAAATGTTATTTGGTTATGCACTTAAGAGAGTAACTTCTCTAGGAGTCAAAAGTCATTGAAAGTCAAAATGTTAGCTTTTCAGGGAAGCTACCCCCAACTAGCTTTTGTGGGAAGTCCAATTTTTTTTTAAAAAATGATTTCTCAAAAGTTATTTTGAAGAAGTCCTACCTTTCTAGAGAAGTTTATCCAAACAAACCCAGAAGACTGTAAATTGATTTCTAAGTGATCCTAATTGTTCGAGGTGGAACAATGCAGCTCGGCGAAGAGGAACAGAAGTGTGTTGTTAGCGTGTGCCAGCCCGGCAGCAATTTACTGGCTGCTGGCTACTGCTTGTATTCAAGCTCACTCATCTTTGTGCTCTCCATAGGGCAAGGAGTGTTTGCATTCACCTTGGACCCCACGTATGGGGAATTCGTTTTAACACAGAAGAACATACAGATACCCAAGTCGGGTAAAATCTACTCGTTTAATGAAGGAAATTATGATCTGTGGGACGATAAGTTGAAGAAGTACATTGATGGCCTAAGGCAACCAGGCTCCAATGGGAAGCCCTACTCTGGCCGCTACATAGGATGCCTTGTTGGTGAAATCCATAGGATGCTCCTCTATGGTGGGATTTATGGGAATCCCATAAACAAGAACGCCAAGAAGGGGAACTTAAGACTCTTGTATGAGTGTGCACCCATGAGCTATTTAGTGGAACAAGCTGGCGGGAAAGCAATCGATGGTATCCAGAGAATACTTGATATCAAACCAGAGGAGGTAATTTCACATTCATGAATTTATGTCCATATATATAATCTCCTTGTCTAGGAAAAGAATGAACTTGAATCTGGGAATAGCCCAGTGGTAGGTGTATCCCTTCCTTAGGAAGGAGGTTCCGAGTTCCATTCCCAAGAGGGTGAGAGTGGGTTGCACTCTCCACCCACCTTTAACTTAGAACAGATACTGACTTGCTAACCGGGGTTGCAGCCTAACCGTGTCTCATACCAAAAAAAAAATCTAGAGTGAGAAATGCACGTCGTATAGCATTTGTCTAACTTACAAACAGAACTTGGTTGGGATGTGGAGGAAAGTATGTGAATATCAGTTCCGCAGACTAGGTGTCCTGCCTCTTAACCAAACATTGATCAAGAATTCTGGTTCAAGTTAGCAATGATGTTTCTGAGCATTCAGAATAAAAATTACCAAACATTTGCAGAAGGGATTATCTCAAGCACTATGTGATTCAATTTTTTTTTATCATGTTTCTTTTTCAGATTCATCAGCGCACTCCAATTTTCATTGGAAGCCCAGAAGAAGTGCAGAAATTGGAGAAGTACCTGGCTTGATAAATTCCAAAGCTAAGCCATCCCAATTTCATTTAATGGTATTCACAATAGACACTCAGAACTCGAGCTGACACTACCTGAGGAGATGCCTAAAATTTATTTTGATTTCACATCTCTGTTGTCTAATATTCTCACTAAACCTTCTCATGAGCATGAAATTCACTTTGATTTTTGCATAATATTGCTCTCTTTCAGTGGTTTTCGATCAATTTATATGCACCAGAATCATGTACCATCAAATAGTCTAGTTGTCAAAATAGAGGAAATTGAAAGAACGCATATATGATCCTAGAGAAAGGGCAACATATCATCCACTTAATATCACTGAAAGTGATTTCATTGCATGTAATACAAGTACAGATCATCAATAAAGAAATGATAGGTAAATTGGTCAGATGGACTTGCAGAAAGAAAATTTCTGTTTGGAGAAGTTGAACACTTTCAATTCCCAAATCAAGTTGTCAGTCTCAGAACTCCCTCCAAATTGTTCAAATCAAGGTTTAACTAAAAAAGATATATTTACATAATAATATGCAGCATGTCAGTATGCTTAGCGCATATTGCATTTTCCCAGACTTTCAGATAAGGTTTGCTGGTGGAAAAAAAAATAATGATAAGAGGGACAGGTGAACATGGAGAATTGACAGAAACGAATGAGTAGTCTAATACTAGACCAGAACCAATACTGAATGGTCTAGTAATTTGGTTAGAACAATGAACAGAAATAACATCTTTTGTTGTAAGTACTATGGATGCCATGTCAGCCTAAGAGTCATCTCAATTGTGAACCACTCAGTCTCTTGCTGACCGATTCTCTTGATCCAACAGTGAGCTTCTTTGAATTTTGGCTGCAATCACAAAATGAAGGACCTATGTTAATAATCCTAAACCCTCAGAAGTATGGAGGCAGGAGAGAGAGAGAGAGAGAGAGAGAGAGAGAGTAAACAGTAGTTACCAGGACTTAAAATTCTTATGCATTTTGTTATAGACTTCACTGATTTCAGAGAATCTGGACCTGATTGTGGATAACCAAACAATGAAAATTATTTAACAATAAAATAAAGCATGGATAGAAGCAGTCACTTTCAAGAAAACATTTCTCATTACCTTGTATATTTGTGTCTTTCTCGGAAAGAACTTCTGTTACAGTTGATGAAAGCTCAGACCAAACTTGATTAACCTCCAAACTCCCACCTCCTGATTCATGTTGTGACCTGAGTATGGTTCATGAAATAGAATATTGGATTATTGGGGAATGAATTAATTGGATATCTGCAAGAAAAGGAAACCATAAAATAGGTTACTAAGAAAACAAAGTCGGAAATGGTACCCTGAATTAAAGTCCGTAGAAGGTTCAAAGTCTGGCTGACAAGAAAAAGAAATTCCTTCACAGTCAAAATCGGTATCAAGTAATAATTCAGAGAGGGAGAAATCTGCACAGAAAATATCAAAATTAAGCATATCCATGTCAAAGATCTCTGCTTCCTTGTTGGGTTCAGATGTGGAAATGTCAACAGTCATTGGTTTCTCCGAGCTCATTGGTGCATCAGAACCATCAAAATCTAGTCTTCCTTTTACATAATCCCTCTTGCCCAGCCTCTTCATGTTTTTAGAGGGTGGGGAAGAAATATAATGGTTCTTCTCCATGGAATAGTATGTCACGTGTTTGAAAGGGCTGACAGTAACTGTCTCTGAAGAAATTACAGGGCAGTTAGTGGGGGCAATCTCTGGAGAGGTACTTTTCTCGGTGGAACTAACAAGTGAAGAACTCTCCGACGGAGAGACAGATTTATCACTTGGAGAGGGCAATGCTTGTGGAGGTGTCTTAGGACCAGGCGAATTGATTGGAGGGGACTGAGAAGGCTGCTTGAGCAAATTCTTAGCAACAATGGATCCCTGGACTAGTGACCCATTTGATAAACGGTTATGGAGTGAGGACTGAATTCCAGAAAACTTCTGTACAGCTTCTTGAGTACTGGACGTGTTAATAGTTTTTGAGGGTGTATTAGTACCTGCAAGGAAAGAAGAAAAAATAATAATTTGAGGAACGAAATTGAGAGATGTAAGAGGGAATAAATCATATGCACCACAAACTCTGAACAAAAATTTACCTCCAATTGGCGACTGCATCGTGGGTATTTGACTACAAGATCTCTTTGCAGTTGGAGTGGCATCAGGAACAAGCCTCAAACTCTTTCTCTTGTTTTTAGATGGATAATTTATCATTGGAGTTGAGAAATTTGTTTGGTCCATAACATTGTTGGAAAGCTTGGGTATAGTATTCATGATGGGGCTGTTGTACATGGGATAACCTGCTAATGGAACACCAAAAACAATATCATTACCAAATCAACTGTCAAATTTTCTTAAAAATGTTCCATAATGCATTCTCATGCTTGAGCTGCATTTACAATACAATGCAAAATTTATTTAATAATGAAAAACTCAAATTCATGGATTATTCATATTGTGCAAAAAAACACAACCTTGAGGTTTGATGGTAATAGGATAAATAGAGATAAAAAAGAATACAAAAACACAACACGGGACACGCATAATTCACTCACAATAAGGTTATATATCTGCGAGAATGCAATCAAGAACTTCTACTATGCAAATATTACATGGTACAAGAATATATCCATTCGCAAACACAGAGTCTGTTCTCTACGAGAGCCATTATGATTAATTGTGAGCCAGCTCTTCTTCCCGAAAGCTACATGTTCTCATGGGTGAAGCTACATGTTCTCATGAGAGTCACCCGCTCTTCTTAATAACTACAAGAGTTCTCCCTACGAGCAACTTGCTCTCCCTATTAGACCTATCCACTCACATATCATCATCTTACATTTCAATCAGCTTACCCAAGCCTATTTATTGGGTTTTAAAACATAAAATCAAACTGAACCAACTAGGATTTGTCAAAATTCTAATTACAAAAGATGCCTCCATAATTTATAAAATAGAATTATTGTCAAATCACCAAAATTCTTTCCAGTGCTGAGGGGAAAAAGGACTCCATGCAGAGAACAGTTGGCTTTGCAAGCATGACTAAAAATATCTCACAAATGTTTAAGAAACTGATCCACCAGATACTTGCAAACATGGGTTTATTCCCATATCCCAATCAAATTGCAACAATGTGTCTACAGTCAGGTTTTCAACTTTCTCACTCCATGAACCATGATGCATCTCCATAATTTAGTAGTTGGTACCCATTTTGGATACTTCTTACTGTGGTGAAAATTTTAACACTTTACAACTTACAAGTGAGTATAAACCCTAAATGGATCTGCTAATGACAGTTTGCCACATAACATCTATCACTCAATGTAGAAACATATATACACTTGCCTATATTATAACAGTCTGTCTGTGCTTTTAACATTTCTTTCCCATTTGTGACTTGGTTTTCAGAACATCTTCATGATTTTTTTTATAAATCACATTCAACCTGATTGAACATAAACACCATATACATCTAAAAGAACAAGCTGAAACAGATGATGATTACCTGGAGTGCACCCAATACTTGGGTCTGATTGAGGAATCAGGACCGTTGAATTTGTCCCAACAGCCGCCATTGAAGGTGGAGATATGCTTCCAGTAGAGTTATAAGAGTTCATCGCGTCTTGCATACCCCTCAACAACGCTTCAACCCTACATTTCTCCTGCTCCACCCTAGATTTATCCTGCTCCAACATCACCTTCTGCTCCTTCAAACATATGTATTCATTCAAGATCGCCTCCAAACTCAACAGACTCTTTGGCGCCTGTAAATCCACAAATGCTCATCAGATTACCCAACTAAAGAAAAAGCCATGAACTAAAGAAATTAAATAAACCCTAACGCATACCTCTTGAACATTTGTTTTGGAAATGAGGATTGAAGCTTCGGTTCTGAAAATGGAGCGAGTCTGGGTGTAGTTATTATCAGAAAGATATCGATCGACGATGAATGCGACTTGGACTGGAGTTACCTTCCCCTTCCCCAAATTCTCTGGTTTTTTCGCTTTCATTTGCTTCCCCATTTCTTCGAGGAGAAGCAACAAGGACAGAGAAAATGGCGGATTCGGAGAGGATTGAGAAACCAGAATAGATAGTAAGATCTGTAGTTGCAGGGTATAGACTATAGAAAGAGAGAAGTGAAGGAAAAGAGAGGGAAGTAATAGTCGGGTAGAAGTAAGAACGCGGGAGTTTTTGAATCCTTTTTTACAGCAAAAAACGATAAATGGATAGAATCATAGAAGTTTAAATTAAAAGCTTTTAGTTTTAGCGGTTATTTTCCCCCACACTTCCCTCGGATATTTTAATTCCTGGAAAGAAGTTGGCGGGTTTTATACTTTTAGTTTTCAACAACTTCTATTTAGCGGGTGAGGCCAAGTTTGGAATCTGGTGTTTAAAAAGAGAGGGAAATTTTGGTGGCTTAGTCAGTTATAGCCGTCTGATCTGTTGATCTCTTCCCCAGTCTACGGCCCCACAGTTGCTAGCTCTAGATCAGGTCATCCAAAATGGGCTACTGATTGAACGGTTTTGATTACCGAGTTGTTGGATCGTGTGCATGATGTCAAGTGTAGTTCCAATCACGATAGTGAAACTTGACACTAATGGTTAGACTTGGATCCTCGAGATCGAATCACCGCCATTGTTGTCTGAATTGGACCGGACATCGAACCGGTAGAATGGCCGGTTCTCGGTTCCACCGGTTCGACCAATTCAACCGATTATCTTTTACAAAAAAACCTTCTTTTTTTTTCTTTTTTTTCTAATTTTTCCCGATTGTTCTAGCTAATTCTAACTGATTCTGGCTAGTTTTTAAAAAATACTGGTTTTTGAGGGTTTTGGGAACCAGTGAGGGGCTGGTTCTCAGCCCACCAATTCGACCGATCGGTCCGGTCCGATTCTGACAACACTAATCACAGCCCATCGCAATTGAACTCGGGAAGAATTCATTCAGTTAATCCCTATTATCCGGGGTTAAGATTATCCTATGTATATATATTAACCTAAGGGTTAAAAATTCGAAACCAAAGTTAAATATTTTTATATTAAATCAATGTTAAATTATTGAACCCAAATAATTAGTAAATCTTAATCACAATCAATAAGAGTTAATAGGGACACATGTTAACCTGTGTGTGATTGAACCCCAAATTCAATCGTGATTAGCTGTGATTCGAACTGTGGATCCTCCCCGTAGTCGCCAGCAATACTTTGGAGGCACCACACATGTGAATGTCACTCGAAGCTCACATGCAAACCAAAGCCTAAACTGGCATGCATAGAGATATGAATAATGCGACGTCTCTAGAATCAATGTTGACTGTCTCCTTACATTATTGGAGAAGATCCCAAGTCTAATGTCAAATGATTATATCAATGTTTTTGAGCCGTGTTGGCCCTTACTCTGGTGCATCATTCCATCAAAATCTAACACCATTGCTTTTACCAAGTGTTGGTTTTTGACCGATTAAGGAAATCTTGAGAGTAGGACTAGCATACCTCATTTTCTCAATAGTAAAATTTGGCATTGGATTTCCTCCGACGAGGCCAGCCTTGGGCGTCCATTCATCACCTATTATGTGGAGATAAAAGGCGAGAAAAAAGGGGAGATATATTAATGTGGGAGAAGTCAAAAACCATCTTGGGAAAAAATGAAAGGACTTCTCTCATTTTTAGTGACAAATGCCGAGTGATGTGTGCCAGGGTAGTTTTGAAATTAATGAACATTTAGTCAAAGTTTTGAACCCATATGTAAAGACAGTCATGGAATCAACTAAACTTCAACTTATTGTAATGGTAGTTTTGGAATTAATTAAAATTCAACTCACATGTGTAAGGATAGTTATAGAATTAACTAAAATTCATCAACCTCCCAAGGAAAGAGTAGAGTTTTGGAATTAATAAAACTTATAAGGGCAATTTTAGAATTAGGTAAAATTAAACCCATATATGTAAGAGTAGTTTAGGAATTAATTAAAATTTAATGAAAAATTTTGAAATTAACTAAAATTCAATCAAACCAAGGAATTGATACTTTTGGAATTAACAAAATTTCATTGAAGGTTTTGAAAACCTGAATCATTATATTAGTAAAGAAAGATAAAGAAGAAGTAGTAAATCAGGGTTAGAAGTATAATCGTAAGAGAAAGTTTATTAACCAATCCTAAATCTCTACAGAGTATTGCAATTACAACCGAAGCGCATGTTAGAAGAGGCCACAAAAACAAACAATTTTCCTCCGAGCAATAGTTTGCTCCACTGGCGAGGAGCGTACTATTGCTCCTCGCTCACACATAGACGACCCTTGAACTCCCACTAACTCGGGTTAGTGTTTTTTAACCCTTCATTTATTTATTTTTTTAAAAAAAAACAAGGGTAAATGGGTAAATCCAAAGGGTGATGAATCTTAACCACAGTTAAATGGAGTTAAAAAGGGGACACGTGGCAAGCAAATGAGAGCCGAGACGCCCCCATTGCGTCACCTACCGGCGAGGTGACTATTTTTCCTTTTCCTCCCGACGGATATTTTCGTCATTAGCGAACAAACAAGAGGTCCATAACGTCTATTTGAGGATGTTTATCAATGGCAAACAAAGGTAGTGTTGTCATTTGTTCTTCTCAATCGCAAGAAGATGAAGCAAGGGCTTCTGCAATGGAGTCCTTGCCGTCCCTCTCCTGCAACCCCTATCGTCTCCCCAATCTCTTTGTCTCCTTTTCTAGTTTACATTAACAGAAACAGAACCAAACATTTTATAGTCCTCTCTGCAACTCTCGATTCCGTTAATGGCGGACAGTTAACAGCCAAGGAGAGGAGACAGTTGAGGAACGAGAGGAGAGAAATCAAAACCACCAATTGGAGAGAAGAAGTCGAAGAAAGGCTTTTGAAGAAGCCCAAGAAGAGGTACGCCTCTTGGACTGAAGAGCTCAATCTCGATAACCTCGCTCTTTTGGGTCCTCAATGGTGGGTTGTTCGTGTTTCGAGGGTTTCTGGTCAGGAAACTGCCGAACGCCTTGCTCGCGTCTTAGTAAGAAACTACCCTGCCATTGATTTCAAGGTAATTTTATTTTGTTTTACTTAGATTATGGTGTTATAGAAGTTAAATTCGTCGTTTGGTTCATGGGTACGATGCGAATTATATTGATATTGCTTCTGTCTTCTGTGCTGGGAATTAGATTAGTGTTTAGCTTAGAAGCTTCTGGGTTTTGGGGGTTAGATGCAGAATCCATTTATATGGGTTTATATCGGTCTCAATTCAGGTGATTTCATGTTTCTATTTTTCTGGATTAGTCTGCAAATTGAGCTGTTTTCCTTACTGAGAATTATACTTTATTTTATTTGGGATTGGATGGCAATGCTATCAGGGGCTTGTTTGTTTTTCCATATCTATATATTTTTAGTGTTTTAAGGGATATTGGCTGAATTGTTTGGAAGAATGTTTGAAGGGAGATTCTAAACACCGATATAATAGGAAGTATATCTCAATTGTATTCAAACAGCTGTGGACGGACAATTAGCAAATATTAATGAAAAACATATATCAAATATCTCTCGTATGGGTTGTAAAGGTTCTTACTGCGCCTCATATTGTTTTTTTAGGTTTATGCTCCTGCCGTCCAGGTGAAAAGGAAGTTAAAGAATGGTACAATCTCAGTTAAACCAAAACCCATCTTTCCTGGTTGTGTCTTTTTAAGGTGTGTGTTGAACAAGGAGATGCATGATTTCATCAGAGAATGTGATGGCGTTGGTGGCTTTGTCGGATCCAAAGTGGGAAATACGTGAGTCATTGTTCTTCCTACTCTTTGCTCACTTGTAAGAACTACTTGTTGAAGATGTCTCAATACATACATTTTTTTTTTTTGGAACTCGGGGTGTCCCCAACCCTTTGGGTCAGGACTAATCCCCGAGGGTGCAAGGTGAGCGCGCAACCCACCACACCAAGTAAGTCCAGGTAAACCCGTGCGGGGCTGGCCCCAAAGGGGGAGTGAGAAATGGAACCCAGGACCTCCCACTTGGGGAAAGGCCCAGGAACCACTGGTCTTAATACATGCATATATATATATATATATATATAGGGTAATGCTACTCCACTTTCTTTTAAAAGTCAATTTCTTCGGTGGAAAGACGCATAGCTTCAAAACATGCATATTTCTCTCAATAGAAGACAATAACATGTCTTCCTCTTGAAGAAAATGACTTTAAAAGAAAGTGAAGCTAGCATTACTATATATATATATATATAGAGAGAGAGAGAGAGAGAGAGAGAGAGAGAATCTCATAGTTTTAGTTCCTAATTTTTTCATATCTATATTTGGTGCATTGAGTTTACCCACTTCTAGTTGACATAAGAAGCTCTTAGCGAACAAAATAGTGATGCAGAAGGAGCTCTTACAAAAAAAAAAACAAACAAACAAACAAAACAGTGATGCATAAGAAGCTCTTAGCGAACAAAACAGTGATGCAGAAGGAGCTCTTACAAAAAAAAAAACAAACAAACAAACAAAACAGTGATGCATAAGAAGCTCTTACATAAAATATAACGAAACACTGATGCTTTAGTTCTTGGATTTGTTGGTCTTAAAACCCTAAAATGCATATTAAAGTATTGGAAACCTGAGAAAAAGATACAACTGTACCATTTTTTAACCTATATTGTAATGCAAGGCTATATCAAATAACTTGAGTCAAGTCAACTCGACTCGGCGAATCAAGCATGTCTCAGTCAAGTCTAAGTTAAGATTGAGTTTCCAACTCGAAAATTGATCCAGGCAATAGAGACTTTAAACCATAACAAAAATGCTCTATCAAGTCACTCCAGTTAATTATACTCGACTCGGCAAATCATTTCCTAGTAGATTCTCAGGTTAAGATCGAGTTTATAACTCAAAATTTCATTCAGTCGAGATGAGACAGCGAATATTTCATTGTGCCATTTATAGAGGCTCAATTTGATTGTTAACAATTCCTGAGGTCCACTTATGTCACTATCCTTTTCATGTACTTTCTCCCCAAGGAGTACTTGTTACTCCAATGTGAAACTTTTCTTTACACGGCAGGAAACGGCAGATAAACAGACCTAAGCCTGTGTCTTCAGATGACATGGAAGCAATCTTCCGAGAAGCAAAACAAGAACAAGAGAAAACTGACCAAGCATTCGAAGAAGAGCAACAAGAAGGAATATTCAATAATGGAGAGCTGAGTATTAACTCTCATCTAGAATCCAAAGATTTTGCAAAAATTGTGACTGATCCGAAGCCAAAAAGACAGCCAAGAAAAGGTTCAGAGCCAGTTGCTAGTAGTTCAACAAAAGGAGAGGATGATAAGTTCCCTATCCCAGGTTCAAGTGTTCGAGTTGTCTCTGGGCCCTTTACGGAGTTCACAGGAAGCCTTAAGAAGCTTGATCGCAAGATCGGAAAGGTATGCTCTTTTTGCCACAGCTTTATCTTGTCCTTAATGAGGGTGATATGAGAAATTCAGTCGCACATTGTGTCCAAAAAGACCTTGAAATGGTTCATATTAGTGCCTTGAAGATATGAAAAGACCCTTGAGACAATGTATGACACTTATTTTTATCTTTTTGTTATTGAACAAGCTGAAATTAATTTCAGATTGATTGTCAAAGTAATTTCAGAAGGAAAGTGATAAACAAAAAAGTAATTTCTGAAAGATTGTCTTCTTGCAGGCAACTGTGGGATTTATGTTGTTTGGAAAAGAAAGCTTAGTAGATCTTGATGTCAATCAAATTGTTGCAGAGACAATATGAAGGAAACAGGGTTCTGCCTGGGAAAAAAAAACTGTAAGAAGGTAAGTTCATCATCCAGTTAATCCAATTCTTATTTCTCAACTTATTTTTGCTGATATTGTATTATCTTTGAAGTTAGAACTTACACAACTGTAACATGAAAATAATGTATCTTGATCATGTCCAGAAAAAGGTGAGCCATTAGATGCATATTGACCATTAAGCAAGCAAATAAAAACAAATATCATGAGGGTACAAGCATCTAAAAGTTAGGCAAACACTGTCCCAGTTGCTTAGGTTCTGAGGTCACGGGTGATTCCATGCTCCATTAGGCACTTGGATTAAGTTAAAAAAATGGACAGGTTATAGATGCAATTGCTTGTGAAATGTTCAAATGTATTCTAAAGAAAGATGAGGTCGGCTGCATAGTATGCTATGACCATCTAGGAGGTTTCAGAATCTATGTTTGCCATAGTATTGCAATAATCAACCGAGGAGTTTGAAACTGGTAGTTATTACTTTCTTGAACTCTTTGATGTATCAGACTTCTTAATAAATTGCTTCCAATCAGGTTTTGCCAAGATTTGCATGCATTGTCTATCCAATGAGTAACATATTTTCACTTGTAAAAAAAAAAACGATAGCATATTTTCAAATTCACTGATAATCAAGCATATGAGACGGCTAACAAGTAATTTGAGAGGTTTATCCAGCATATAGCCTTCATCCTTCAGAAGCTTTGGTTTTTATTTCAAAAGAAATCACAGTTTAAGTCGTGAATCCCTGATTTGTCAATGAGGTTTAACGCATATACTTACACTGAGAAATAGTCACTTAAATAATACCGCTAGAAAAGAAAATAGTAATTTGAACTACTTACTAATTAGCAAATCATATCATGAGAAGTTGCAGAAGAAAAAAAAAACATGCATGACAGTAAGTAACCCATCTAATAAATCAAAAATATAAGATGCTAGCTCAGGAAGTTGTGGATCATCTGTGCTGCATGTATTTGAGTTTCTGATCATCAGATCAAGTAAATTATTCAAGCATGGGCCATCTCTCCAAAATTGGACTGATAGCCAGTAGGTCACTTTTGTGTGGGTGGGAGGGTATGCACCAGTGGTGTTTTCATAGATTCATTTTTTAAAAATAAAAATTTTGCCCTGTCTTATATTGACAATAACTTATTACAGGTGGTGCAGAGTATTCGCATACTCGACAGTAATTAGATACCAAGCTTTAGCACGGCAAATGAGAACGCCATCAGAAAAGTACCTATGGCCAGCCAACAACACGGTGAGAGGCAAAATACGGAGAAGATGAACAAAACCCAATAGCAATGTAAAGATGGCCTCAATATCAATCCCAACATAACCATCGGCAAATGCCATTTTTTTAGTTCAACCCAGTTTCTCTTTTACTATTGCTCAATACAGTAAGTGTTGGGCTAACACTCATGGTGGTTGAATCACTTGGTTCTCATCTTCCTATGCATGTTCTATCTCAGTGGTTGTTTTCACCGTTCCCATCCCTTAGGGGAATTTGAAAGGCAAGCAAATAAAATAGAGGATGTTCCGTACTAGGATTTGCTACAAGGGTTGTTCTTTTGCTGAGACATGTACTAAACTCAGGTACTTTGCTAGTTTTGTCTAATATTTTCTTTTGAGAACTAGATGTATTATGCTTTTTTTTGTCTATTAGGGTTGCAATTCCCATAAGACTTTTTTTTGGTTGAAGGCAACTACCCCACAAGGTGAAAGCTGCAGGCAAAGCAAGGAAACACACACACACACACCCTACACCACACACACTCAACCCTTAGAAGCTTTACCCAAACACTCCCCAAAACACTTTTAAGGGATAAGACTTCAAATGCAATAAAATGAATGGTTTCAAATCTCGTAAAAAATGATAAAGATTTAAAATCTGTCATGGTAAGAATAAATTTTGATAGAAACCTTGATAAAGTGACTCAAATTTCCAAATAATTACCATGACAAAGTGCCAACCTTTATAGATCTCAGCAAAAAGTATGGACCCGAAAGGAACAAACAATTCTTTTCTCTACAGCACTACCATGTATGGACCCGAAAGGAACAAACAATTCTTTTCTCTACAGCACTACCATGGAGAGGTTAGCCTGCACCAATCCCAGGGTGACGGAGTTTCATACACCAATCCCAGGGCGACGGAGTTTCATACACCAATCTCAGGGCAACAGGAGTCCAAGTTTCTTACCAGTGTATTTCAGCAAATTCCTTATCATTTTAGCTGACGATCTCCCTCTTGACAGTCCTGAATGCTCTACCCATGAGGAAGTTGTTGAGATCAAACCCACGATCACATTGTGGCATTGCAAAATGTCAACTAATCGAGCAACAAGCTCAAATTTTGGTATAAGAGAAATGTGAAGCAGTAATTGAGAAACAAAGAACCACGTTGAATTCTACAGCATCAGGATTATCACATGGGAAGACTGAAATCCTTGTAGGAGTGACCACAGGAGGGGAGGTGATTATATTATTGTAAAACAAAAAGCTACACCGGAAACATGTCTAAAATAAATAAATAACATGTGAAGATTACTTGGAAAGAAAAATCTCATGATTAAAAATTGAAAATCAAACAAGTAGATTTTGATTTTTAATTTTTTTAAAGGAACATGGGCTTTATTAGATAGGAATCTGCTCGCCTACCAAGTGGTAAACCCCAAAACAGAGTCCCTGATAAATCAACCACTTTATTCTAGCACTCCACATAGTATGCACGGATCTCAAACATGTTTCTGAGTGTGGTGCATATAAACAATGGAGAGAGTACAAAGATACAACGTGATGAGTTTTGAATCATATTATAAAGTAATCAGAAAGAGGGGATTTTACTACTGTAAACTCAAACGGGATACAAGGGAACAAAACAAAAAGGTCTCCCTAAAAACTATAAATCTGACATTGCACAACTTGGCCCAACCTCTCACAATGCTAGGCTACCCAAGTCCTCAACCTCCCTTTGGATAGAGCACTATAAGAAGATCAGGAATTATTTATACAATGGGATCAAATAAGTATTCCTAGACTAATTCTTGGATAGAGCACTTGTTTGATTTTAGAGTTATTAATTTCATCCTTGCAAATTAAACAAGACTAAATTAACCCTTTACATCCATATGTAGCCAAATGTCCACAGTCACGAGATCACATAGGGATGGAATTATGATAGAGGGTCCATATACTTTTCCAAATTTTACAGGACAAGAAACAGGACTGAATTAAATACTCTACAGCGATCATGCAATAGAAATGTGGAAGGCCTAAACCTTGTTCAATCATTACATTTGTCCAACAACAAAATTCTGTTTGCAATGCAAAAAGTCTATGTTTAGTTTTGAAGTACAAGAGTGTTACAACAGCATCAGATATCTCAGTTCCACATCGGACTCTTGACATATATCCCATTGATACATACCCCATAAAAAACAAAGACATTGCATTAAGCTGCTTGAACTTCTGATTGAATTTCTGGTTTTGATGAACTCTCTATTGTTTTCTTCGAGTCTGGAATGTACCTCCAACAGCGCTTGTGAACCCCACTTATTTTCTTGGGAGCATCTGTGGGTGGCACTCCTGAATGACATTCGTAAAAGCATCAACTCAATGTTCATGGCAGAAAATAAAAATTTTAGGTACTAAGCCTTTAATTTTAGAGGGCATAGAAGTACGCCTATGATTATGAGTACAGAGAACTATAATTCTGAGAATGAAGAATAAGATGTCTAAAATATACTGAGTGAAACTTACCCTTATGGCACCTTAGCGGCTACCTTAGGTATGGCTGTGTGTGTGTTTAGAGAGTGTGAGTGTTAGTTACATGATATCATTTCAACCAAAAAAAAAACAAGAATGATGCACTATTTGGTACACAAATGCCAAACATTAATTAAGACCACAACTCTATTCATCATTTTTCTTGTTTCAAACAGGGGCGGAGTCACATGGGGCCCAGGGGGGCTGAAGCCCCTATCCCCCCCCTGAATTTTTGAAAAAATAATTCCTATAGTATTATTAGTAGGGACGTAGCCTGGGAGATGGGTGGAGCTGGGGGCTCTAGCCCCCCCTAAACTTCTGAGAAAAAATATATTATTTACAAACGGACACAAACAAATGCGATGGCCCATGAACTTGCTCCTCAAAAAAAAATCCAGGGACTATGCCCCCTAACCCCCATTGTTACCCCCTCCCCTCTTCTGCAAGTGAATCCTGGCTCCACCCCTGGTTTCAAATATTAGTTACATGGGAAAAGCAAGACTGTTCTTAAGAAGTTACCCCTGCTTTATAAAAATAGAACAAAAACAGAGGATTAAATCTCACAATTACCAACAAATGGTTCACAACTAAAATATTTCCCAGGTGCTCCATCAGAATCAGATGATCACTACCAACCAAACTATGAAACTACTGAGAGCAACCCATTCATTTTGTGGTCATCCAAAAGCATACAATGGATAATGTGATTACAATAATCTGGTGGAATCGGTTATTGAGCTAAGGATCTCCTAGGTGGACATACCTAATGATGGGTTCAGACCCCCTGAATGTGTGCCTTGTGTACAGTAGAGTAGACACTAGTTCCTGCCCTCTCAGATTTACTCAATTTATATTCTAAATTATTGGCACTACTTTTTTTCCTGATAAGTATTCGTAGCACTGCTACATAATGAAAAGAGAATACATACATTGTTTTAAGCCCTGGACAAAATGTCATCACATGTCCTAAGATGGATCTTTTAGCTCACTGGACTCCTAAGAATGAGACATCGATGATAACTGTAACCTAGACCCTAAGGACAGTTATAACCAAATTCCAAGTTTGTGTATTTACTATGTTCTCTCTTTTGTCATACACAGTAAGAAGTGTATCCAGTATCCTGGAATTGAACCCCTGACCTCATGGTTGGGATGCAGCAAGCCAACCATTTGAGCTACCGGCTCGAATCCATGTGTGTACATGTTAGAATTCCCTAGAGGAGATCAGACCTTTTTCCGCTGTCAAGAATAAAAGTAATACCTTCATAACTACCAGGTCTTGTATTTCGAAATCAGAAAGTTGGGAATTGAGTGTATTATCATTATTAGTCGATGTATTACATCTCCCTAATTTTCTGTCAATAGATTACAATTATTTGCAAGAACGAATAAATGAGTGTGTGGCGAGTAGTAGCTTAAAATATCTAAAAGCTTTCAAACAATGATATGGACCTTCACATGCAAGATTCAAAAATACAAAATGGCTCTTCAGAATAAACATTCAAGTGGTTTGATTTAGAAGTCCACTTCATCAAGAAACTTCTTTAACTAGAGGCCATTATCAACTCCATGATCATTGCTGAATCTAACTGATTTAAAGCTCTTAACATTCATTTTCATGTCTCAAGGAATAGAACTAAGTTCATGTAGCTTGCCTAGTCATCAAAAGGCGTTACTGAAAAAAATCCTCCAATGAAGTTCCAATGACCCATTACATGACTCTGTCTATAAGGATACACATTTTAAAACACTCACGTGGAGTTAATTTGGAGCTTATATCAAATCCAGACAATTAATTGGTGACCTATGAAGGATTAAATTACAAATTTCTCTCTCAATATCTATCAATTTTTTTATTTATTTTTAATAACAAGGAGGCCGTATTAAAGGACTGCATCTTCTATTTATTATAAATAATATACCAAATCAAAAGGGATTTTAAATTCAGTGTATTTAAAGGCGTTGGCCGCCAAGCGCTAGGGGAGCAACAAAGTCGTCTGAATGGATAATCACCTCGGCATTGCCAAGCGCTAGGGGAGCAACAAAGTCGTCTGAATGGATAATCACCTCGGCATTGCCAACATGATGCTTCGAACGATATTTTACTTAATTTAATAAATTATTTATAGTCTACTGTCGAATCTTATGAATCATCACCTAGGTGTTGCCTACATGATGCTTCAAATGATATTTCACTTAATTTATATATATATATATATATATATAAAATTTATTAGTAAAAATTCCACAGCCATATTAGAACATTAATTAATAAAAACATATAAGTATTGGCATCTAGCCAATTCCAAAAATGAAAATCACACTAATGAAAAGTGAAGCAATTTTTTATTAAACATCAAGCAATGGAATACAAAAGGGTAGAGGTTAAAGAGATACACAACTATAGCGTACTAAATAAACAAAGACAATAGGACGAATATTTCTTGAATCCAACAACGGCCACCAGAATCGCTCTTTCAACTGCTATTTAGCGTTCTAAGAAAACCTCTTGAGGAACTGAAGTGGATTGGAAGAGCTTTGCTTGGTCAGGAAACCTAGAAAACCCATTGAGGAAGAGAATTATACCCAATTCTTTGAATCCAAATTTTGAAAAACAAGTTTAAGTTAGGAAATTTTGTATATGTTCTATGGGGTGCAAATACATAAAAATAATTCTACAAAGCTGCCACAATTCTTTCTTTTTTTTATCGGTAAGGCTCCCACAATTCTTAGGCACATTTCTGATCCAGTTGAAGGGGCACTACTTCGTTGATCAACACAAGTGATTGATTCATGGGAGAGGGTTGCTTCACATCTATTCAAAGCGTTAGGATCGCATTGCCTAGGCATAAAACCTAAGCAAGCATGTTGAACTCTTTTACCTCGTCAGCATCTATGCCTTGTCCCAACTATTTGGTGTTGGCTAGGCAAACAGAATATAGTATGCTAGGTTAATACAAAGATTTCTTCGGCAGGTATGAGTAGTAGATAAATTGCCTCATGACAACCTGTTCAAATGCTGGAATCCATATTCAGGTAGAGTGAGAAGTTTAGCTTGTAACAAAATGGGTTTCCAAAATTCTTACATAACGATTTTTCTCAATCTGAATATGGTACATTTAGCTAAATATACTTGACCAATACCTCATTATTCACGATTATCATGGCATCATTAGTTGAGGAAATCGAGCCTCTGATTTTACAGTTATATTATCTTGTTGTGCCAAGTTCTAACTAATGACATGGTTTCATCCATGAAATTGAATGATTCTTGAAATTCCTTGCAATCGATGTCAATTTGCAAACTTAACTTATTGGGGGAAAAAAGGAGGCCACTCTTCAAGCCTAAGGCTAACAAGATCTCAGAAAACTCTCATTTGTAGCCATCATTCAGGCATTGGATTTAAAAAAAAATATATATATATATATATATATATATATATATTTTATTTTTCCACTTCTGGAGGTCAAAAGAAACATCAAATTTCCCTGAAAACAAAATCCCATTGAGGTACAAAAGTCAATATGTAGGACCATATTGATGATGAAATCCTATTGACGAAATTTTTGCCTTCGACCACTTGAAGAGTAGAGGTTGGAGATTGGCCAACATATGCTTTGTGTATGGCCAAGAAGCATAATTCATTTTCACTGAAACCGTTACGTAACGGTTTCGGCAGAGGACGTACCAGAACACTCACCACTACCTACAAAATTCCCCTATTTGTAGGACTTGTCTATAACACTGTTATGTGGCGTTTGTAACAATCCGCAATATTTGATAGAAAGGGGGGTTTTCACTAAGCCTAACTACTAACAATAGATAAATGATGCCCTAGACAAAAAAATATAAAATGTCCATATTTGTACGCTTGTTTATCTGCATTTCCTTGGAATCTCAAGCTCAAATGCTCCCGAGCATGAACTAATCCTCCCGCCTAACGCCTAACCCCCCCCCCCCCCCCCCCCCTTATACCCACCCACAAATTTATAAAATCAACGGAAGTTTCTAACCAACATGTCAGATGAATTTTTGCGCTATTATAGTCTTGGGTTTCTCCACTAGCTCATGCTCAGGTTTACCATGGTGATAAACACCAACCAAAAACCACTAAGGGATTGTAAGAGTTGACGGAGAGAGTCAAGAGGGAGACAAAGCTGAGAGAGGAGGGTCAAGAATGAGAGAGTTGACACCCCCCCCCCCCCCCCCCCCCCTTACATGAAATAGGGGTATTTTGACTCTCTTTATAAAACTCAGAGAGGATTATAAGTGTCTTTTTACATCAAGTAGATGTATAAACTGTCATTTATTCAAAAAAACAACTTGGAATGGGGGAAAAAGTCATTTATACGACAAATGAATAAAAAATTGCTTTATGTTTCAGACCGTAACGTCTGTTACGTAACGATTTTGGCTGACCCCGTTATGTTTGCCGAGAAACCAAGTTTTAAAAACCTTGCCAAGGAGGAATCTATTGATTATTTGTTTGCCCATTGCCCTAGTAGTTGAATTTGGGGACACTTCCTATCCCGCGTGGGGGTTCTATCATCTATGGATCTTCCCTTCTAGCTTTAACATTGTAATCTCCAGCTGATTCTTTCTTGAGAGATGTGTGCGATGTTCAAAGAATGATTAAAGCTTTTACCAGGAGATGTTTGTCAAGGCATTTGGGAGGAAATGAACATAAGGCTGTTTGACAACACCGCATTTCCAGTTGAGAAGACGAGTCTTGACATCTCAAATTCATTATTTTCATGTTGCTCAATTAGAAGAGACAGTGACGAGCTTGGGTCAGTCTTTTTTTTTTTGTCATGGGCAATTTGTATCCACGATAAATCCTTCTCATCTCCTTCTTGCTACCAAAGAATTATCCCATTTAGAATCAGAAGGTCTTATTGAGCCTACCCCATCCCCACGGTCATGTGAAGCCTTCTATGTCAACAAACGTGCTGAAAAGATTCGTAACAAGCTCTGGCTTGTTATCAATTACCAACCGCTCAACCATTTCCTTGCTGATGATAAATTATCAGAGCTTGTTATCAATTATCAACCACTCAACCATTTCCTTGTTGATGATAAATTATCTCTTCCCCATAAACACGGCTGATTCCAACACCTTTCCACAACAAAGGTTTTCTCTAAATTTGACCTTAAGGTTGGTTTTTGGCAACTTGGCATCCATCCAGATGATCATCCTAAAACTACATTCTGCATACCTAACAAACATTATCAGTGGACAATTATGCCATTCTACCTTCACGATACTTCAACATCCATGGTTTGGTCCCTTCATTTTAAAGTTATACGCATCAATAAAAAATGCTATGCTCCAATAACTACTATGCTGTAACTTTCTCTGGCTATGCATTACATGTACTAGTGATGATTTTGACCTTACATATTATCATGGCTACATTTTAGGGATATCTATCTCCAATCCATAAAGAACATGGAATATGCATACCATTTCCCTTTTAATGGACTCTCTGTCAAAGAAGTTTGTCTTTTAGACAATCTTTGGTTTGTTGCAAACAAACCCTATAAAGGTCATCTTAAATGAGGAATCCAAGCTCTTCATCATTATTTCACGACTGCATTTTGCAACCACCACTATAAAACTGAACTTGATCCAGAACACAAAAACCTTGGCTTTCCAATACCACATACATTCCTCTTTGTCCTAGGTACATGAGTTTTATCTACCCTACTTCCTCCAAACCCTTAGATCCCAAGAAAGTCTTGCTAGGTCTTGTTTGTCACAATCTCAGAACAACAATTTTCCAACTCTCTTCCAATCTGCACCAACATTATTGTCTTTCTGACCAATAAAAGTGGCTTGATATTTTTACCACTATTGAAAATGATGAATATTCTCTCCATGACATTCTTATATATAATGTCTTTCATTATACATAAATGGTTTTAGCCAAGACGAATCTCAAACTTTGGTTATTTGAAAATGATTTTATCACAGGCATCTACTTTTTAGCCAAGACAATTTCATAGAATTTATTGAATGTATCCAAATTACTTGTGCAATCCAGCGCCAACCAAGTCCTTCGCATTTTCTCTATCTCGAGACTATTAGCACTTGCCCATAATGGATCAGTAACGGTTATTATTGTAATCCTGCTAATCATCTTATCCATAGTTTAAAAAAAGGGTTTTGGATACCATAACGGACACGGCCGAAACCATTACGTAACGGTTTCGATTTTTACTTAATTTTTTTTCTTTTTTGCTTAAAAAAAATCTCAATAAATAGGAAAAAAAAACATATAATAAATGAGTAACAAGATACTTCCAAAGCTAATATGAAGCTCAAAATTTAGAAATAAGAAATTTAGATAGGTCGAGGGTTGAAACATACCCGAAATAAAGAACCTGCCTTGGATTCCTTCAAATCTATAAATCAAACCCCAAATAAAGTTGCTAATCAACATAAACAAAATGATTTTAGGAAAAAATGTACTAAGAATAGGTAATGAAGAAGAGAGAAAGCAAAGATGAGGTTTTAGAATGAGTTTAGGGAATTTCGGAACCCAGTCCTACGAACATTACCATTACGATTTTATTTCGATATAAACTGGTAAAGGTACAGTTTCGGGTATCGAAGGCCACAGAAACCATTACGTAACGGGTGTTATGCAACGTTTTCAGCGCTTTTTTAAACTGTGATCTTATCCTTCTCCATTATTTTGACCCTTGTGATAATCTTAGATCACACAAGAGACACAAAGCCACCTATGATCTCGAAGATCTCCAAAGAGGAAAAATTAATGGCTTCATCCGCATTCACCAGCATCTCCATGATATTCTAAACTGGTTAATTATTGGTGAAACCCGTCAAATTATCATAATGGCCGCCATGCGAGATATCTATTTACAAAAGCATGCTCTCTACCATAATATCACCAATGGACGGATTGAAGGATCATACGATATTCGAGAAGCCCTAAAACATATCTTGCATGAACATCATTATCCCCTGATCTACTTCAACCAAAATGAACAAGCCAGATGACAGTATGACGATTCAGGCTCTGATACAGAAGAAGCGGACTTCTTGATTAAAACTCATGATGACAATAGGGATGTAGCCCAGAACCTTCTCAATAGAATAGCGATGCTTCCTTCTTCCCAAGCATCCAAAAAGTAGATTCTCAAGTAAATGCTATAGTGACAAGCTGATGTGAACAATATGACACCTCAAGGAAAACTACAGTAATCATGTGAATCCATAGTGCTCTCAAGCATTAGTCTATAAATCGCAAGCTCTAGTTTGTAAGAGAGGCATTACCGGGGTAGTGTCTCATCCTCTTCTCTAGTTTCTTGGTCTTTCCTGTGAATTCCTCTTTTTTGAGTGCTCATGTTCTTGTTTGAGTGTTTAGCCCCTGAGCATGTGTAGCTCTTGTTTTCTTTGCTCTTCATATCAACACGCGGCTATCGGCATAATCTATAATAGAGTAGATAGAGTTGTAACGAACACAAAAGCATCACTATTCTATTGAGAAGTCTTGTGAGTGTTTAGCTCTTGTTTTAGATGTTTGGGAGAAAAAGGAATCATCACTATTCTATTAAGAAGGTTCTAGGCTCCATCTTTGTTGTCATCATGAGGTTCAATCAGGAAGTTTGTTTCTTCTATATTAGAGACCGAATCGTCATACTGTCATCCAGCTCGTTCATTTTGGTTGAAGTAGATCAGTGGATAATGACATTCATGCAAGATATGCTTTAAGGCTTCTCGAACATCGTACGATCCTTCAATCCGTCCATTGGTGATATTATGGTAGAGAGCATGCTTTCGTAAAGAGATATCTCGTCTAGTTTATGATAATTCGATGGGTTTCATTAATTAGCCGATTTAGAGTATCATGGAGATGCTGGTGAATGCAAATGAGACCATTAATTTTTCTTCTTTAGAGATCTTCGAGATCATAGGTGGCTTTGTGTCTCTTGTGTAGTCTAAGATTATCACAAGGGTCAAAATGATAGAGAAAAAGCAAAGGACTTTGTTGGCGATTGCATAGGCAATTTGGATACACTCAAGAAATCCTATGAAATCATTTTGGCTAAAAGAGTAGATGTTAGTGGTAAAACCATTTTCAAATAACCAAAGTTTGAGATTCTCCTATGTGTCAACCGGTATGGTGACGAGGTTATACTGAAGGACATTATAGATAAGAATGTCAGGGAGAGCATATTCAGCCTTTTCAATGGTGGCAAAAGTATCAAGCCACTTTTGTTGGTCAGAAAGACAGTAATGTTGGATATGTTGTTGCAGATCAAAAGGGAGTTGGAAAACTGTTGATATGAGATAGTGACGAACGGTGCTTAACAAGGCTTTCATGAGATCTAAGGGTCTAGAGGAAGTAGAGTAAATGAAACTCACGTACCTATGATTGGAAAACCTAAGTTTTTTGTGTTCTGGATGAGGTTCACTTTCAGAATGGTGGCTGCGGGATACAGTCGTGAAATAGTGATGGAGGGCTCGGATTTCTCGATAAAGATGACCTTTATATGGTTTGTTTGTAGTAAACCAAATATTGTCTAAAAGACAAACTTCTTTGATAGAGAGTCCATTAATAGGGAAAGGGTATGCATATTTTATTTTCTTTATGGATTGGAGATAGATATCCCCATTCCATAAAGAAAATGAAAGATGCCAATTATGAAATAAATCCTTTAGAATTTATTAAATAAGGAAAACCATTATGGAAGGAGATGTTTTGCATCACCACAATATTTTATCATGATGCTGTAAACTTGACCCTCATAAGAATCACTTTCTAGCAACACAAAGGAACATCTTCCACTTTCAAATACCAGATTTTAAGGGAGTCCAATTGGTCCCTTGCTTTAACAATGGAGCTCTAAATCCGGTGTGTTCCTTACCTCCCAAACCAACCTCTGATTTGGGGCTGCAAACAGAAATTAAGAACTCTATCAAGGGGCTTCATCCAATTCCTAGCAATTAAATAGAGCTAACAGATTTAAGATTCCTTACCATTTTTTTTTTTGATCGATAAACCAGAAATATATATAAATAGAAAAGGTGATACATGGACAAATAAAGCATGAACCAAGAGTTTACAAGTATATAAACTCAAAGAACTAAAACAAAGCCTCCAAGCCCACCCAACCCAACTACTCCAACCATGCTAATATCAATCCAACAATGCCCGTAAGCCCTCTCCGTCATACCGGAGCCCTGCCCATTCCAAAGTCACCAAACGGATACGGGCACAAATGAGAGAGGTGGGCGAAGACGTATCCTCAAATACTCTAAGGTTACGTTCTTTCCATATCATCCATGATATGGCTCCCGGAATAACCGACCAAAGTGCCTCACGAACCCCCTCTAAACTAACCGAAGACCAACAAGATAAGAAGATGAGAAAGGAGGAGGGAAAGGCCCAATCCACCCCTATGCGGGAAAGGAAATGACCCCAAATATCAGACACAATAGGACAGTACAAGAGCAAATGGTCTACCGTCTCTTCCGCTTGAAGGCACATAAAACACCAATTTTTCATCCTCCACCCTCTATTTTCCAAGTGATCACAGGTAAGAATTTTATTCAGTGTTGCATTCCAGAGAAAGGACACCTTAGACGGATTCCACACAACCCGATGAGGAAATTGACTCGAGGGAACCGAGCCAAGAGATTGTACCAATGATCTTACTGAGAAACGCCCCGAGTCACTACCCACCCACACCCAACAATCCCTAATCTCAGAATAGGGGGACGAAGAACTAATACGTGACAATAGATGTGACACCTCGGCTATTTCCCAATCATTTAAATCTCGCCTCAACCTCGGACCCCAAACCACCCCCTCTCCCCGCCTCCCAAAATAGTCCCCAACTAACGCATCCCTTTCAGAGGCTAACACAAAGATGTGCCTAAAGTCATCCTGAAGCCTAGAATCTCCACACCACACATCCTTCCAGAACCTCGCCTCGGACCCTTGGCCTACTCGAAACCTGAATCTGGGTACTACTAACTCGGCAGCGACCATTTAAGCTCTATTATGCTTACATACATATTGGCAGAGAGCAGACTGGTTGTTCTAACTAACCCAACCAGCTCATAAAATCTGTCGAGATAGTGCAAAACTGAAAGTACACTTAAATATCAAGCTAGCACATAAGTTGAGAGATCACGAATTTTAAAAATAATTGAATTTTAAATAACAAATCCAATATCTACATAGGGACAGAAGTTTATGAGCAAAAGAATTTTCCTCCATAATAAGGACAACAGTTTTCGATGTCTAACTTCCAAGTCAGAGTAACATGGGGGAAAAAAACATTTTCTCCCGTTTAAAAACTTGGTTATCGCATGTCCTCTCCCTTAAAAGACCCAATTTCAATTTTGCAAATCAGCTTGAAATGACATGACCTAATAATGACTCGGCCAAATCCTTGATAATCAGAATCTTATATAAAATTTGTTCAAATCATTGATAATTTTATACGAAATTTGTTGTACCTTAGCCGAGGTGCTTACAAAAGAAACTTGTATTTGTAACCCTGGACCCATTACTCAGCCAATACAACTCGGTCTCATCCCAGAAGTGTTAAACTTAATTCCTAGAATAATTATGTTAACCTGTTTTTCTGGGGACTAGATGCATTAAATTGCTTCCATGTGGTATCACTGGTATGCTTAGAACCTTAGACAAACGCATCAATATCAATAAAATACAAGGATAGTTGCCATAAATGCCTTAGAATACTAATAATACTATGCATATCACTAGAAAAGTATTCCGGAAGAGTTTCCACAGTTCTTATGCAAGGAACTCTCAGCTTCTCAGAGGCCCATGGACAAAAAACAACTTGTCCATGGTGGAGTAATGGATCATGATATTGAATATGGAAATCGAAGCAATGTTGGATTTGCTGGTATTAGTGGGGTATTTGAGAATATAATGAAACGATGTAATTCTCACTCTGGTATTAGTGGGGTATTTGACCAATAATGAGCCAACACTTCTTGTAGAGTTCTATGGTAAAACCATCTGGCTCAAGGGTTTTATCAACCCTCATTCCTGGAATCACCGATAAAATCTCCAATTCTGAACACGGCATTTCCAATTGACTGCACATTCTCATTGATGCTCTCAAAGGAAAAACCACCCAACAAAGGTCTATACTATTGATTTTCTTTGTACAAATGGGCATAAAACTTGGCTATTGGACCTCCCAATTCCTCTTCTTTGCCCCACCGATTTTCCCCAATATATAATCTCATGATTTTATTCGCTCTTTAGTGAATATTTGTCATTCTATGAAAATAAGTCGTGTTACTACCCCCTCTATTAACCATCTAACTCGAGACTTATGCTTCAAACTTGTCAAAGATACTTGTTGGACGTGGACCACTAAACAATAAAATTTTATGGAGAATGGATGGAATGTTTGAGGATATTTGGACTTATTGGTTCCTTGATTCCAACAAGCTATTGTCTCCCAATGTGTTTCGGTCCTAAATAGATAGGGGTCTTGATTTGACGCGTTTCATCAGTCTTGGGGCTTTTAGCGTATTGATTAGGTCCATATCATTTAGCATCAGAGCTGGCCTCTCCACGTCTAGGGTTCCAATAACAAAAAGGGCTACCTAGAGCAGAGTGAGAGTCGTCTCAGAAAATAGAGAAAAGGGCTACCTACCGCCAAAGTGAGAGCCGTTGCGGAAAGGGCTACCTGTAGCAGAGTGTGGGCGATCCCAATAAGGGAAAGGGCTACTTGCCGCCAGAGTGAAAGCTACCTAGAGTGAGAGCCATTGAGGATGTTGGCCATGGAAGTGTGGTGGTCTGTTACAGTCCTAAGTAGATATAAGGCTTGATTTGATGAGTTCCATCAGTCCTGGGGCTTTTGGCTTATTGGTCAGGTCCCTATCACAATGACCATGCCTTTCAACATTTGTTTCTATGTACTTTCTTCTTTTTCCCAAGGTTTTCATGGTTGATGATGGAAGTCGTGAACTTTTTTACAAAATCTATTACAGTAGTAAGCACAGCATAAAATTAAAACGTAAAACCCTCAAATTCAGAACAACAACAACAATAAGCAACACGAAATCAAAGCAAAAACCTAAACAAAATCTCACAAGAAACTTTAAACCGTAAACATAATAAATAAACTCACCGTCTTTATAAACAATACCCCATGCTTTACCATGCCGGCCGTCCTGGAACAAATACAGCCACGAAAACATCAAAACCCACGAATCCATGAAGGAAAAAGGAACATAAATCAAAATGACATGAAAAAAAAAAACAGAGATAGGCGAACCTTGTAGAGATTGATCTTGGTGATTTGATAAGAGACGCCGATCCAGTGAGTCTTGGCCATTTGATATCCGATTCCCCAGTTTGGAAGAAACTGAGCGACTTCAAAGAGGTTCTTCTTCTTTTTCCGCTTGGGTTTCTTCGACGCCGCCACTGCAGCATTCGAAGAAGACGAAGGCGCGGAAGCACTGAAGGTTCTAATGAGGTTGAATGAATGCCTGAATATACCCATCGTTCTCTCAATTGCTGCTCTCTTTGCGAGAATCGCCATTTTAGAGATATCTCCCGCTTCTATTCGCAGGATTCAGCTTAGTGTCTTACAAGCTCCAAGTGAGGAAACGTCTTGTAGACCAGAAATGATGTTAAACATTAATGCGTGCATACTCACCCTTTTTTTCTTTCTTTTTTTTTTTAAGGTAATAGGTAATATAAGTATGAGTGACTCGTGATCCTCTCAAGTTGTAACTGTGGTTAAGATTCACTCGTGATTCTCTCAAGTTGTAACTGTGGTTAAGATTCACCCACCTCCATCTCTAGGGATCACCCACCTAGGTTTTTAAGAAAAAAAATTAAAAAGAAATTTAATCCCAATTAAAATTCACAAACTCCTAGGTTAATTTTTTTTAAAAATCAATGATAGGTAAGTGAATCTTAACCCGAGTTGAGGGGTGTCAAAAGGGATACGTGGTAGTGTCAATGGCGTAACAGGACACCCCGAGTCCAATTACAACTGAAGATGATTACGAGTCTAACACACACACAATCACAACGTGCATACTCACCAGGGTGCAACTTCTGCGAATTTATAAAGCCCCAAAAAAATTTAGGAGCCAACCCCCATGACAATCGTATGAGAACAGTTTGTTATGGCCCAACCCTAAGTAACCAGAGCACAAAGTAGAACAAGAGCTAGAGTGGGAGAGTGTCAAATTTCAATTCAGAATATGGTCGAGAGCGCCTCTAGAGTGTTGTACTTGATGATTCTTGAAAATTACTTATAAATACAAATATATCATTTTCACTTTTCAAAATATAAGATAATTGATAAAATCATTCATAGTTCAAATTTGTAATCACAATAACATGATAACTATTAATATATTAAATGTATCATTCAAAATTCAATTATACAAGATCATGAATAATTAACAAACCTTAAAAAAACTTGTTTACTACAAAGGAAAATGACAAAATACACCTCACTTAAAATGCAAATTGGAGAATAAAAATGAAACTTTACACAAACCACATTCTCTATAAATCATAAACCGAGCTCTACAAAAGTTGAAATTGGGCTTCCGAGGTGAGAGTGAGGTTTAAGAGCGGGAGAGCAAGGTGCAAATTGGGAGGTTTGGGTTACTAAGGCCTAACTTAGCCCTACTTTCAACCCAAGGTGTATAAACCTAACCTAACGAATCACCGATATGACCCATTCCAAATATTTCAGCCCTCGGATTGATTTGAGTTGATCTCATAAATGGAAGAAATGGCAAAAGTTAGACAGAAATAAATGTAGAATAATAACTTCCAAAATAAAGGGGACTAAAGGCCCATTCTTCCCGTTGTTTGAAAGAAAATAAGAATTCAACAAAATTGATGAAACAGGAGAGATCTGAGATATAGGTTGGACCATGTTAGGTAATGTGGGCTAATATAAATCATTTTTCTTGGTACTTGGTAGAATTTGACTGTAATGTGCAGTATCACAAGCCCTTGTTGTAAACTATGACCATGATTATAAGGCATTTCTTCAAAAGATTTAATATCTAAACAAATGATAAAAGATTAACTAAAATGTTAACCAATACACAACCCCACATTTTTGAATTATGAGGGAAGACAAGTTTGTTAGCCTATAGGTTTTTACTTTAGGTCTTCATATTGATTTTGATAATAACATAATAATAGAATAAGATTTATATTACTAATGTCTCTCTTAAATTTATATTGAAAACAGTCTACTAAGAGCATTAACAAGTTATTCAGTGAAAAAACATGAAAATGACACCATCAATGAAGAAGATTCAACTCAAGTCAAAGCCAAGCAGTTGGATCACATTGAAGATAATTGAAGATCATATCAAAAGACAAAGTTCAAGTCGGATCATCAAGAATTGAAGATTGATCATGAAGACAAAACCAAATTGAAGATCCAAGATAAAGTGAAAAGTGAAGACTATCAAGAAATGTTTATAGTTTTATATTTTAGTTAAAGAGAGTTTAAGACTTTTGTAAAAAGTCTTCAAAGGTTGATGGTTGAATTACTAATAACCATAGATTGATCTTAGGATCTCTAGATAATATTGCACATCTTTATAAGAACCTTAGACATACCTTAGAATAACCAAAATTATGATAAATTAAGGTATAAGACTAAGAAGTTCATTCTCATCATATTGTTTAAGCAAATATGAGATTACAGAAAAATCAGGATAATCTCGTCGACGAAATTGAACAGTGAATTCTGTTTTGTCGACGAATCTGGCCACAGAGCCACTGTTTTCATTTTTATTCTAATTTCGTTAACAAATTCAAATTGATCACCCAATATGGTCGACGAATTCGTGCAGGACAAAGTTCCCTGAACTCTGTAACGGCTCTTTGAGTTCCCAGAATGCCTCAAACAGCTATATTTTTAAAATGGTTATAAATATGATTAATTTATGAATGAAATCAAGAACTTCAATACTTCCAATCATTAAAACCATTCACTCTAAGCTTTGATTTTCAAATCTATAGAGTTCAACCTAGAAATCCCAAATCCTAGTACTTGAGCTTTTCAACTCCAATCTTTGGGAGATTTTTAGAGAGTGTTAAAGACATTTATCAGCTTGTATAAGGAGAATT
Source organism: Tetracentron sinense (assembly GCA_015143295.1). NCBI lineage: Eukaryota > Viridiplantae > Streptophyta > Magnoliopsida > Trochodendrales > Trochodendraceae > Tetracentron > Tetracentron sinense. The sequence continues at coordinate 5,118,173 of CM026557.1, read as the reverse complement.
TTCTGAGTGCAAATCTTCTCTTGTTAAAGAGGTTGTAAAATCAAGTGATCTGTGGGATACTTGTCTGTGAAACCGAAAGCTTTGTAAATGTTTGGTCACTACCTGAAAAGTGGACTAAGTCTATGGAGGATTGTTTCCTAGTAAGGTTTGATCTTCACCTGAAAGAAAATTAGTAATTGGAATAAATCGTGGTAAATCCTCTAGCAGACATAACTTGAGGCGGAGACGTAGGTGGGTTGCCGAACCCCGTGAACAACATCGTTGTCATTGTGTTTGCATCTCTCTAACTCTTTCCTTTACTTAATTGTTTTGCATTGCTTGAGAATTGTTAAATTTCTAATTTCTTTTAATTTATATAGTTGAAATTCCGCTTAAGGAATTAGGAAGAATTTTAATTTGTCATAAACCTTATTCACCCCTCCCCCCTTCTAGGGTCCAAACCTTAGGCAACAAAGTTATCATGTAACTAGTGCTACTAACTACTGGGCAGCACGTGTGATGCACATGAGAGAGAGGAAGGGGAGAGAGACTAAGAAGAGGGACCTTAGTGAGGGCATTTTAGTAAAAAATAATATATATTTTGGATATAGAAACTTGAGGAACATTTTGGATTAAAAAAACATTGTGAGAGACACGTTGCTTATTGAAATATGATGTTGAGACATTTTAAGAACCAAAAAGATTTAGAGGCATGTTAGGTAGAGCAAAGAAAGAGGGCTGATGAGACATTGGCGAGATGTTATTCTTTCAAAGCATTTTGACAAGAGAGCGAGTAGTCCGGTTATGTCACTGAGGTCGCCATGTGTCCCTGTAAACACTACATAATTGTGATTAAGATTCATGTACCCCATGGTTCACCCAATTATCCTTGGTTTTTAGAAAAAAAAAACTCTTGAAGTTAGTGAATTTTAATCAAGGTTTAAAAAAAATTAATAGTTTTTTTCTAAAAACCAACAATAAGTGGTTGAACTATAGGGGTCGGTGAATCTTAACCACAGTTGGAGTCTCGTTATGCCCTTGAGGTTGCCATGTGTCTCTTTTGACACCCTTAACTGTGGTTAAGATTCATCTACCCCTAGACCTACTTATCCTTAGTTTTTAGAAAAATATTAATGTTTTTAAACCCTAGTTAAAATTCTATTTTTTTTTCTAAAATCCAATGATAAGTGGGTGAACCTTAGGTGTAGGTGAAACTTAACCACAATTAAAGAGTGTTAAAAGGGACACATGATGAGCTCAGTGGTGTAACCGGACTCAAAGAAGTCCGGTTTATAACCATAGAGAATTTCAGGCTTAATAGATAGATGAGTGAAGGGGGGGGGGGGGGTAATATGAGAATTAAGCAAATATTTAATTAAGTGTTTGACTTATATAATGATTATGATAAGGGTAGTTTGCAAATTTTGCAAAATTTAATCTACGCTTTCAAGACTCATTATGCAAAGGGTAATTTTGAAATTTTACAAAATTTCATCACGTTTTCAAGGGCTCATTATGCAAAAGATAGTTTTAGAATTTTGCAAATTTTCATCACAATTTCAAGGGCTCATTGTGAAAATGGTAGTTTTGGAATTAAAAAGATTTAATCAACGTTTTGAGCATAAGGAATGCTCTTTATATATTGTAAAGAACGATAAAGAATGATATATTAAAAACCCTTACATTTTTCCCAATGATTTTTTCCCAATTCTTCCTTTCTCACAACCCTCATATTTTTGAATTAAGAGAGAGAACAAGTTATTCTATAATATAGAATGATATATTATAACCCTTACATTTTTTTTTCCTAATTTTTTGTTGTTGGTTTAAAATTACCATAAGTTAGTTTTTTTTTTTAAGAAGATAAGAAATACAAACTAAGAAACAGAGCAAGGAAGGCCCACAGGCCTTCTCCCAGCCAGGATTTTCCGACAACTCTAGGGGGGAGAATATGGGGCCTGAAATTTTGGGCGGAACAAAAACTCAGGCTGAATTTGGCAATGAGGTGCGCGAAGACGTTTGCTTGACGTGGCGCGAAAACAAGACGATGGTGAGGGATTAGTGAGATCTCCCGACGAATGTCCCCTAGAACCGCTGCGATTTCTGCCGGACTACCTTTGTAAGGATTGTTGAAAGCGTTAACTATGATCTCAAATCCAGCTCAAAAACGACACACTTCCAACCACTGCCGACAGCAAGGGAGACAGCATTACGAAGGGCAGCAACCTCGGCACTAGGAGCAACCTCGGCACTAAGAGGAGAGCTGCCCATAAGAGCTTGGAAATGACCTTAGATGATGGTTCCTTGGTGGTTTCAGCCAATCACTCCCATACCCGCGCGATCACCGTTGAGGTCCACGGCCCCGTCGGAATTTACTTTTATCCAACCTCTCTTTGGGGGGGGTCCAGAAGTATTATCATCAAATAGTAATAATCTGTATAGAAAAATGAAATAAAAAAGGAAAGAATGAAAGTTTTTTTTTTTTTTGGTAACAAGACTAATATATTAGAAAACAATTGAGATTACAAACACATTGGGTGGGGAAAATCACCAGTCCCAGGATCAAAGGGGTAAGAACCATTCCATTCAGACGAGTACAAGGACTGGTGGTACTGTTTTCTACGCCAGTGAAGAGCTCTTTAAGCTAGATTATGGGCAGAATCGATTCCAGATAACTTTTACATCATTTAAAATCGTTGAAACATCCCAGTGAATATCCTTTGAATTGTTGTTCAGAAAATCCAATAACTGAGAGGCATCCCCTTCTAAGACAAAGCTATTCCATCCCTAACTTTCGGCAATGGTCAATCCAAAAAAAGATCTTTTACTTCGGATATATGATCTTTTACTTCGGATATATGAGCACTAGTTGCGAGTTTGACCCCGATGGTCTCGAATGATGATACAGCTCCTGCATAGGTAGACTCGGGATCCCAGGCTCCATTGACATTGATTTTTAACCAGTGAACTGGAGGCGGTTGCCAGGCTGTCGAAGGCTCGAGGATATCTGGACAGTATCCTTGAGCGAAGAGAGGAGAGCCGAAGACATAGTTTTCTGAGGGCAGGGAAATTGAGTCTCGAACAATCGGGCATTGCGAGCTTTCCAAATGGCCCACATCAGAGAAACTATAAGAATGGACACACCCCGTAGTCATCCAAGGAGAAATCCGGCTGAAGGATCCACTCTTTCCACCGAGCAGTTGTTGAAACCACACTTGACTGAAGGAGACAACCAGATAGAGAAAGGTCAAGCCAAATACATCTCGCAAATGAACATTGAAAAAACTATGTGGTTGTTTCTGACTGTACACCACATAAACCGCAAGTAGAATCAATTGCCTTGAGATTATCTGCAATGGAAGTGAACCTTTCAGCAATTGCCACAGAAACAACTGAATCTTTGATGGGATAGGGAGCTCTCTCATACCTTTTTGTCCAGAACTTCTCCTTGGAATTCGAAGAGGCACCTCCTGGCGGAGAATCTTACAGGCCCTAAAAAGTACTGGCCATAGGGAAAAACAATCGATGGTATTCATATTCCAGCTGCACGATGGGTGATGAAAACCTTGTGCACGAAGCTCACACCGGGTAAATTTTCCTCTCGCTTTCTTCAGATTCTCCAGGATGATAATTCTGGTACACATTCGAAATCCTTATATTTTTTAATGGAACAGACTGTAATCCTCTTGGGGTCTGCCTAACAACACCTCTTTAAAAAAAATCTTATATATTTGTAGTTCCTTCATTTTTTTAATGTAATGCTTATGGACCCTGAGATTTTTTCTTTTATATCGGAATGCATATGCCATGAATATGATAAAAAATTATAGGAGTGCAAAACACGCCCATTGCTGAAATGATCTAAATCACACTTTGTCGATCATCCCTCAACTTGAACTTCTCGTTCTCATCCATCATCATCCCTTTGTCAAATGTCAAATATCCACAATTTTGGTTAAACTGCCTACCGAATTTGAGCTATGGGTCGATCTGATGATGTTACCAAAAGTTCTGCTACTTTCATCACAAGAACATAATGAATGGTGGCATGTGTAGAGACAATATCTGCGATTATTAAAGTATGCATCACAGTCATTACACAGTGCAATAATACTATTAGCTATTAACCTCTTTTGTGCTTTCTTCCATTGCAAAAATGTCAAGAAGATAATTGCTTGTTTATATCACCCCTACTTCATGTTACTTCAAAGTTCAAACATAAGGAAATACCAAAATTAAGATTTCTGAATGTTTAAAGTAAAATACCCAAATATGACATTCCCCTTCCTTGATTCAGAATAGGAAGGAATCAAATGCCAACAGCATCTCCTTACTTATATGACCAGCTTCCAACACAAGAGATCATATTCTCACATCAGAAACAGGCAACTAGAAGTTGCGGCATTTTGCAGCCATAGCTAAAATCATAAGCAGCTTCACATCTCCTGCAACTCCTCCTCTTCCTCGTCCTCATACTCCCCTTCCTCATCAGCTGTTGCATCTTGGTACTGCTGATACTCCGAGACCAGATCGTTCATGTTGCTCTCCGCCTCCGTGAACTCCATCTCGTCCATCCCTTCCCCTGTGTACCAATGCAAGAAAGCCTTCCTCCTGAACATGGCCGTGAATTGCTCGCTAACTCTCCGGAACATCTCCTGAATCGAAGTCGAGTTCCCGATAAACGTGGACGCCATTTTCAGGCCCGTCGGTGGGATATCACAAACAGTTGATTTCACATTATTTGGAATCCACTCCACAAAGTATGAAGAGTTCTTGTTCTGCACATTGATCATCTGTTCATCCACCTCCTTGGTGCTCATCTTACCCCGGAACATGGCTGATGCTGTTAGATACCTCCCATGCCTTGGATCAGCAGCACACATCATGTTCTTCGAATCCCACATTTGCTGGGTGAGTTCTGGCACAGTTAGGGCACTGTACTGCTGGGACCCTCTTGAGGTGAGAGGAGCAAAACCCACCATGAAGAAATGGAGACGAGGGAAGGGAATGAGGTTTACAGCGAGCTTCCGCAGGTCTGAGTTCAACTGGCCTGGGAATCTCAGGCAGCATGTAACCCCAGACATTGTTGCAGATATCAGATGGTTCAGATCACCGACTGTTATATAATATGATGAACTTTGATCAGTGAGTGGAAATTTCAAATAGTGAAAATGCTCATTTCAGATGAAAAAAAAGAGAGAACTTACAGCTTGGGGTTGTAAGCTTGAGTGTTCGGAAGCAAATATCGTAAAGGGCTTCATTGTCGAGGACCATACACTCATCTGCATTCTCGACCAGCTGATGAACAGATAGAGTGGCATTGTAAGGCTCCACGACTGTATCAGAGACCTTGGGAGATGGAAAAACAGAGAAGGTGAGCATCATTCGATCAGGATATTCCTCCCTGATCTTTGATATCAGAAGCGTCCCCATCCCAGATCCAGTTCCTCCTCCTAAAGAATGGCAGACCTGAAAACCTGCAACATCAAACAACCATACTATAAACAGAAATTCTAGGGTTTGGGAAAGAAGAAACCCTAATCATGCCAAGAACATACCCTGCAGGCAATCACAGTTCTCCGCCTCTTTCCGAACAACATCAAGAACAGAGTCGATCAGTTCTGCCCCTTCGGTGTAATGCCCCTTGGCCCAGTTGTTTCCGGCACCAGATTGGCCAAAAACAAAGTTGTCTGGCCGGAAAATCTGGCCATATGGCCCAGATCGAACGCTATCCATGGTTCCAGGCTCAAGATCCATAAGAACAGCGCGAGGAACAAATCTCCCGCAACTCGCTTCATTGTAATAGACATTCAACCTCTCGAGTTGAAGATCGGACTCTCCATGATATTTCCCAGTTGGATCTATGCCGTGTTCGGCACAGATAACTTCCCAGAACTTGGCACCGATCTGGTTTCCGCATTGGCCTCCTTGGATGTGAAGAATCTCACGCATTTTCGCTGTAAGTCTAAGATCGCTAGAGGAGATGGAGAAGGGAAATCGGTAGAGAAGAGAAAGCCAGTGAAATGATAATATTTCTGAGGTTGGAGAGAGATGATATAAAAGAGGAGAAGATACTTTATAGAAAGTTGAATCTAACGGCTCTTTTTTGTTCTTGGGAAGCGGGATTCTTTGGTTTGAATGAGTGGAGATGAGCTGTGATTTAAAAAGGATGGTAAATCAACGGTCGGTTTGTGTTGAAAACTTTCAAATTTCAAATTCAAGAAACAGCTGGATACCACTGGATTCAAGGTTTTACGAATCCAGCGTGGCGGGCAGCGGAACTCAAACTAATCTTAAAACCGACTTCAGAATGCTTTCGATGTCCGGTTCTTAGGTTAGAATGTTTACCCCTAAGTTAAAAGGGACATGTGTTGACTACTCCCGAGTTCAATCCCGGTTGAATATGATCAGACCTCTCCTATTCCAGCTGTACGACGAGGATATATGAAGGACGAGTTCAATAAAGTAGGCCGCGCAATACCAAATTAGATGGCTTCCAAATGAGGTTTAATTATCAATTTTTTTAAAATTGAGGTTTAATTTTGGGCCGTGATAGGCATACTAGGATAGGATATCTCCATTTGCAAAGCTAAAGTTGGTCCCCGTCCTTTGCAAATGGAGATTGCTTTAATTTTTGGTAACAGACATCATTAAGTAAAATGGTAGCATATCAACAGAATCACCGACTTGAAATGATGTCTATACCAAAATAAATAATTAAAATTTTTTTAAAAAAATTTAAAATTGAAATAGAGTTGGAAAGGGTCCGCCTATCACTACTCAATGGAGTACACCCTAAAATGCACTGGAACAACCATGTAGATGAATTCCTTGTCTCGCGTGATTAGTGGCAAGCTCAAGAATTTTTCTTAAGAGGATTAAAGTATATGTACCAAGAAAATTAATGAATTTTGTATGAAATAATCGGGCATGCACGAAATATTGTGGGACATAAGGGTTCGTGGCATAACCTTGGTTTTTTTTTTTTAATCTTTTATTAATGAGTCTATCGTGGTCATAAAATTCGTCAATGTTACATTCTAATAAATGTTCATTACACATGAAAAACAAGAGCTTTCCTCTAAAGTTTTAGCTATATTTTTTAATTTTTGGATGACTCCTCACGTGTACCCTTTACTCCCTCTAAATATGGTTAAGATTCACTAATCCAAATGTTTAATGTTTTTAACTAAAGATCAAATTTAGATTTATTAATCCTAAGGATGAGTGGATCTTCAATTACAAAAAAAAAAAAAACAGGATAAGTGAATTAATAACCACAATTAGGGAGTCAAAAGGGACACATGGAGAACTTGGGAGGCATGTACATTTTATTGGGCGAAACGTACACACGTAAACTATCTTTTGCCTTTCAATTTTTTATATTCTACGTATACAAAATTACAAAATTTTATGAAGCCTTCCCACGTAATAAACAAATTGTATATACAAAATAAATATTGTTTATTTTTTAAAAGAAATTATACCTAGTTAATTGGTCGATTTAAAAAATGGATGGGGGGATGGCCCCTCCCCCGGGTCCACCAAGCACGTGACAAAAGGAATCACAAACGACTTAAATAAGGGTGGTGCTACAAGCACCCCAATATTTATTGATGTACACAAATCGAGAGAAACCTCTTGTTAAACAATTAAAAATAAGATAAAATGACGAAACAATCCTCTAATCTTTAAACCTCCATCCTACCTATCGTGTCCTAAAAAAACATGCTACAACTCTCTCCTCTCTCCTCCAAAAGATCATACCTTTCAAGTTACTTCCTCAAAACTGTAACCAGAGGAAATTTTAAAAACAAATTCATATATCAAAAACCTCATAGATTGATGAGACAAAAAGGAGTGTGGAGCCCTTCAAAAGGTACTTGTCCACAACGTTCTTTGCCCTTAAATTTAGAATAGTAATATGCTAACTATGAAATCAATTTCCAAACCTAAGGCACCACCTCATTGGTGAATGCCTTTCCTCTTAAATACTCACCACTATTTCCCTTAAATTTATGAGACTATTTTCTTGTCTGTTTTGTCATTGATTTGATACTCAATTTGTAATTGAAGTACAAAAATTATATTTCAAAACATCAATTATGTGTATCCAAATGTATATTTTTCATGTTTTTAATAGGTTTGTGGAGCTTGCAGTGTGAACGATTAAGGATGACATAACCATTTAAGACAATAACTAGTCAAAGACCAAAAGGAGTGATAATAGAGGAATGTTGTTTGTGGTAATCGATGCTATCACAACATGCTTTACCGAGTAATTTTAATATTTTCATTATATATGTAAAGGATAAAATTCGTATTCAATCTGTGTGTTGAAGCTGTGAGCATATTTTTGATGTTAAACAGAGGGTACGAGCTCATATGTGTTTTTGAGTACATATTCGTTGTGCGTATGACAACGGACCCGTTGTGCTTCTCACAACGGAAACGTTGTTTTCTAGATAACGGACTCATAGTCATCAAGACAACGGTATCGTCCTCGTTGCGAACAACGGACTTATGCTTTATGTCGACAATGAGACCGACTATTAGGACTCGATTCTCAGGAGGCGATCATTTGTCTCTAACGTTAGGTGGAAAACACTGTATTGACATTCATTACTAGTCACCTCAGATGGGTTTTCGACCCGAAATCGACTTAGAGATTGTAAGCTCCCTCGTGTGACACGTATGACGCCAGATATATTTAACATATTTGGGAATGCATGTAAAGCTAGTGGCATGGTCATCCATAGCCTTCGATGGTCATCTATGGACATCTTGAGCTCAACCTATAAATACCCCATTGAGATTCAATGCATAAAATCAAAGAATTATCAATTAGAGCATATCTTTTCCAGTGTTCATACCTTCTCTCAGTGTTTTCAGTGTTACAATATCTTACTATTCATTGTCTCTTTCTTGTATTGACTTAATCGTCGGAGCATATTTCAGGGTGCACACCCGACGCTTCTTTTCTTTTGCAAATGTAGTATTTTGATCTCTACCTTATATCAGCTACTGACACATGGCGAGCACGGGATTATTCCCCTTCAATATATGTTTGTAGAATTTCAGATGGGTGGTGGAGAAAATAATCTCTCCATTGAAAAATGATGTGAGGTGTTTCATTGTATAAATGTGTGAAGTATGTTTCTCCTCTTTTTTCTCCTTTTGGTTAGATATAACATATAAGAGTTTAGTCTTCTTTTAGAGTCGGTGCGAGACTGATAAGGTTCGACACTTTGATAGTTTTTTTATTTGACAATATGCATTTCCTTTTGAAAACTTAATGAATTATGCTTAGCATCTCTTAGGTTCCAATTCTTGGAAGACTTCAAATGCAACATCATTAATTATATATATATATTCCGAGTTAGACCAAATCGATTTTTTTTTTAATTTCCCGAGTTATTCGACTCGACTAACTTTCGAGTTGAGACGACTTTTTGGGTTTTTGAACCATGATCCGAACTCTCTGATTCCTATTGTAAGGCAAGGATATCTGATGAACGTGCAATACCATATTACATGGTTTTCAAATGATATTTAATTTTTTCATTAAAGTGTTTGGTTGTTTTATTTTCTGTAACGAATATCATTAGAATACCATTACGTAAATTGGTAGACATATCAACGACATCAAAGAACTTGAAATCTAGTCCACTCTAAAAAATATTGCTACCATTGGAACAACCATGGAGGTGAAATTCCTGATCTCATGTGACCAGGGGCAAAGCCAATAATTTTTCCTTAGGGAGGGGCGAAGTACATGTAGTAAGAAAATTAATGAATTTTGTAAAGAATGGTCAAGCATGCACGAAATATTATGGGACTTGGGGGTTAGGGGGCTTAACCTTAGAGATTCTTTTTGATTGATGGGTCCACCGTGGTCATAAAACTCGTTAATGTTGCATTTTAATAAATGTCCAGTACACAAGAAAATAAAGAGTCTTCTTTCTTGGGATAGCCATTATTTAAATAAAATTATATATATATTTATATTTCTGGATGGTTCATCACGTGTCCCTTTTAATCCTTTAAAATGTTGTTAAGATTCACTAATTTAATAGGTTTAAAACTAAAAACGAAGGTTAGATACATTAATCTATTCATTAAAAATTGACCGAATCTTAACCACAATTAAAGAGAGTTAAAAGGGACATGTGACGAGCTTGGGAGTCATGCACATTTTGTTGGGTGAAATGTGCATATTTTGTTGGGTTGAACATGCACACCTAAATAATTTACCTTTTAATTTAATTTGTATATTATACATAGGAAAGTGATGAAAAACTCTTAATAGTACCTATTAGAGTTGGACCGTTGTATTGAAAATCTTATGACTCCATGACCGAACATGCTTTAAATGATGGCCCCACTTAATGTTTGGCACCGTTAGATTGCAAATCCAATTATCCAACTCTCGATAGTAGTACTATTGAGAGTTTTAAATCACTTTCCTTAGACATACAGAAAATTACAAAGTCTTGAAGGGGCTAAACTTCACACGTAATACACAATTATTTCCAAATTTGTTGGAGGGGGGAGGAGGGGCATTATGTATAGAAATTAAAAATTATACCTAGTTAATAGGTCAAATTTCAATTTTTTTTGTAGCGTAACAAAAAATGCTACAACTCCCTCTTCACTCTCTCCAACCAAAGATGGTACCTTCTACGATTACTTCCTCAAAACTGCAACCAGATGAAATTCTAAGAATAAATTCATATATCAAAAACCTCAATAGATTGATTCAGCAAAAATGAGTATGGGGCCCTTCAATGGATACTTGTTCACGGCGTTCTTTGCCTTTAAATTTATGTGACTCTTTCCTTGTCCATTTTGCCATTGATTTGATACTCAATTTCCTATTCAAGCACAAGATTTATATTTCAGAACATTAAGTATTTGTATCAAAAGGTACATATTTTTCCGTAATAGATTGGGCACAAGTGATTTAGGATGACATGGCCATTAGTCGATAACCAGTTAAGATCAAAAGGAGTGATAATAGAGGAATGTCGGTAGTACTAGTTGCTATCACAATGTGTTTTACTGGGTAATTTTAATATTTTTGTTATACATGTCTACAGATTTGCGAATGGGTGGTGGATAAAAGTATCTCTCCATTGAAAAATGATGTGATGTGTTTTGTTGTGTAAATGTGAGATGCGTGTTTAAACCAATCTTCTTTACTCTCCTTTTGGTCGGTAACAACATATAAGAGTTTTGTCTTCTTTTTAGTGTGTCTTATGGTTGGGGATTATGAGAGTTTTCAAATTGAGTTTTTTTTTTTCTTGATTGTAATAAGTCTTCGGATTGAGCTGCTGGTTTGTTTTTGGTCCAAAGTGATTGGTACGAAGTAGGTTTGAGGAGAAGAGGGCCTTTTGATATTCTTATATTCTTTTTTAGGAAGGGGTGTTTCTCAATATTAGTGTATATCAGTAAATATTGTGGATGCATGTAGTACCAGCCTTAAATAAATGTAGTGTTACCATCAGATACATGTAACATGATTTCAATAGGTACAGTATTCCCAGAGAGCTCATTAGACATTTTCCAAAAATTCCGAACATATGAAATGGGTTCAAAATAGATGAAAATGTAGCTCGATAAGGCGTGCCCTGCTCTTGAGAGTGGTTGATATCAATCCTATGGAGATAAGCTTTTCTAAGGTCATGTGGCAAACCTTAGATCCCTGTTAAATCCGTACACGACCATGTCTTAAGAGAAAGGCCCTGGATTGTCTCTGGCGAAGCCAGAAAGGGCTTGTCTCGGGCAACCATAGAATAGGGGACAAGTGGTGGAGAAGTCAAAATCATGGGCCCCATGATTTTGACTTCTCCACAAACCATATGACACATGACGCTAAGGTATTGAGATAAAGGGGAAGAGATATCAAGTGGGGAAAAGTCAAAATCATGGGGAGAAAATGAAATGACTTCTCCCCTTTTTAACGCAACATGTCCCTTATTCTATGGTTGCCCGAGAGCCTTTTTTCGACTTCGCCAGAGACAATCAGAGGCCTAAGAGAAATCATGGGAGAGTGGATCTAGCACCCCTTTTCAAAATTCATTTATGTTATGTTTGATTGCCGAGAGAAAATAGGTCAAAACATGGAAAATAAAATAAAAATTTGAATTTCTAATACAATTTTCAGGTATGTTTTGTTCAATTTTTTTTTTCCATGTTTTTACTTATTTTCTCGACAACCAAACATAGGGTTAGAGTCCATTAATCATGGGATGTAGATTCTGTTTAGTAATTGAAGCATCCCCAATCAAATCGCTAGCAGGAGGAATACTGGCCATAAATAATTTCCACACTATCACTGTTTTTTTTTGGGTATAATCTAATCATTTATCTAACTATGTCAAGGGGTTAGGAGGTCAGCAGGGTTACCACTCATGGTGGGCGTCAACAGCCACACCAAAGACTCAAACACGAGTCTCCCCTCCCCAATTGGAGATACATTACCGCTGGGACAAACCGTTGGTGTACACTATCACTGTTGAGAGTACAGAGAACAGGACTCTGCAAATGGGCATAGCATTCCTCTCCATAGTATAGTAAAATTTAAACTTTTTTTTTTGGTGAGAGATAAGCAAAGTAAATACTCTTTTATGCACTTTACTAGCGTTGGATGTCCAAGAAAATACACTTCCTTTTCTTGTACTTTCTCAATAACCATAACTATCTCAAATTTTTAATAATTATTTTGAAGGAACTTATAATCACATGTTTGATTGTAGTGAAAATAAGTGAAAAATGAGACAAGAAAAAAAAAATTGAACAAAATCCTTGTATAAAAAATCCCAAAATTTCTTTTCTTTTCTAAGATTTTTCCTTAGTTTCTCTTGTATTTCTATTTTTTCTTTTATTTATGAAGAAGGGAAGTTATTTAAAACCCTTCCAATAAGTGAAAATCCAATGCTGTAAGTATTAAGTGGGCCCATTTTTAAAGCATTTGTGGACATGACGCATTCAATCCAACGGTCCAACTCTCAATAGTGGGTGCTATAAGAGAGTTTTTAATAAGGGAAATGCTCAACTTACTGTGGTGTGGCATTAGACTATGTACAAGGATGGAGCTAGAAATTTTTCCTTGGGGGGAGGGTGGAATACATCTATTTTAAAAAAAAAAAACTTGGATTTGAGGCTATGGAACTTGGGGTTCGGGGGCGTAGGCCCCGATTTTTTTTTGGGTAATGGATCTATCGTGGTAATAAAATTCATTAATATTATATTTTAATAAAGACCAGTGATTAAAGAACCCGTAGGTCCTCTACTAAAGTCACCGTCGTGTCCTCACGTCCATTTTAACCTTAGTTAAGCTTAACTAAATTAAAATTAAGATTTTTTTTCTTAAAAACCAAGGATGGATTGCTTAACTTTAGGGGCGAGTGAATTGTAACCATAATTAGTGAGTGTTATCCACAATTGGGGCCCATTATATACAAGACAAAAAATGGAGGGGCTTCTACATATATAAGACAAACCCCCCCCCCCCCCCCCCCAATTCAATTGTAGTTAAGATTCCTCACTCCTACGGCGGTTGAAACAATCTAACCTTAGTTTTTACTTAGACAAAAAAAATTAAATCATAATTAAAGGAGTGTTAAAAGGGAAACGTAAACTATATAGTCTAATGTCTGGTGTGCTAAACACTGCCCTTTTAATAAATTTCCTACGAAGAAACCAGCTTCACGCGCACTTAATGTGCCTGAATGACCCATATGTGCCAACCCATTGCACAACCGGTCAACACTATCTTTCCCAAGGCGTCATTACAGTACGCTGGATATGTAGTACGTTTGTGGAGATGCGCGTCACAATATTTAAAGGAGAAATAGTTAACGCACCTGGGAAAATTATTTACAAACCTAAATAATACTCCTTGTTCAAAAGAAAAGAAATAAGGCACACCAGTTGGTAATTCGGTTCCCGAAAAGAAGAGTGGAGCGAGAGAGAAATTTCTGTTATTGGTCGGTAATTAGCCGCCCCCCAAACCCAAAAGCGCACCTTGTGTGAGTGCGAGTCGTGCCTGAGACGCACTGCAACTGGAAGCTTATATCCTTGAAACAGTTTCAAACCTTCCTAATTTAGCCTTTTGGTTTCATTAATCTGCCATTAAGTTTGGTTTCAAATGCCAGCTTTACTCAGAGATAGATCAAATATAATATATATAACAGAGGAGAGAAACTACGCTGGCGGTGTTCTTCATATCCGAAGAAACCTCATCGCTCTTGGAAGAACCAGAGCAGGTAATGGACGCCATCGAGATCGAATCTGGTCCCGTCAAAGTTCACGTTGAGGAGCAGTTAGCTGTCGAAGTTCCTGAGACTGCTCACCAGATCAGCCATGGTCATTTCTTTTCCTTTCGATTGAAGCCGATATCATTTCATTTTCATTTTTAATTTTTTTTTCTTCCAGATTTATTGGTATAATCTGCGTGGAGAAACTGTTTGTAGAGAGATGTTATGAATAGAATCGACTGCGTGCAATGAAAAGAACAAAGACGGATTTATGCTGCAAAACACCTAAATTAAGAGTTTTTTCAACGCTTCAAAACCTAATCTGTGCAGAAATTAAATTATTTGTTGGTTCTTTCACTGTTATATTATTTATTCTATTAAGAACTCTTATAGTTTCCCACTCAGGCTCCACTTGTAATTTTTCTTTTATGTTACTCCCTCTTTGCTCAAAAAGAAAACTTCTATTTTTGTATTGGGTAGTCTTTATTTATTCAGGGAATATGCCTTACCATAACTGAAACAATTTTTTTTTTTTTTGCTATTATTGAATTTCTCATTCTTATGTTTTTGCTCATTTGGATTGTTCAGATTCATGGTTTCAAGCGGGTTTCGTCCTCACAACCGGTGTGAACAGTGCTTATGTACTGGGATATTCTGGGACCATCATGGTTCCTCTAGGCTGGATAGTGGGTATAATTGGTTTACTTGCAGCAACAGCATTATCACTGTACGCGAATGCTCTTCTTGCCAAACTCCATGAAATTGGGGGGAAGAGGCATATCAGATACAGGGATCTTGCGGGCCATATATATGGTATATATAAGATTGGACCTTTTCTAGTATTCATATTCAGTCCATTTTGTATTATATGCTTATCAAATTTTATATTGAATTTTAATTTGACAGCTTAGAACTTGGATGATTTACTTCTAATGCTTTCATTTGATGGGGTCCTGTCTTGCAGGTAAGAAAGCTTATTCCCTTACATGGGCATTGCAGTACATAAATTTATTCATGATCAATACTGGATTTATCATTTTGGCTGGACAGGCTCTAAAGGTAAGATCAATTTGAAGAAATGGGTCTGTCATTGTTAAGAAATAAATATGCATTTTCTTTATGAATGTCCCCAAATATCAATTGGTAATGCAAGGCAAATTTAATTTCACATCAGTGGTTTCCCATCCGTACAAAAACACCATGCACTTGGGGGCTATAATCTTGTAGAGCTTCCTTGTTTTCTGTTAATACTAAAATATATGCTGCTTTATTACGTTGTATCTTAATACTCATTGCTAATATGCAGAATTTAATTAATTATGAACAACATAAATGAGAGTTTTAAAAGGGTGTGGGGCTTACGACTCAAGGCAAGGCTCAATCTTGAGGCTTAAATCTTATAAGGCTTACGCCTCAAAGTGGGAGGTTGACATGAGGCACACACCTCATTCCTTGAGGTTCACTTTATGTTTGAGGAGTGTGCCTCATACATTAACCGATAATAGGTTTCTACCCACATAGTACATAACTGTGATATATACGAACGACAAAGTAAATCTACATTGCAACTGGCATCTGTTTTCTTTTTGTTATATGATTGTTATATATATATGTGTGTGTGTGTGTGTGCGTGCGCGCGCGTGTGCGTGTGTATTAATCTTTCATTACCGTTTTTGGATTTTTTGTGTGTGCAATTTCTCATCTCTAATTAAGTTTTTTATTTAAAAAAGGATGGAGCTTGAGGCTTTATTCTCACTTACCGAGACTTACACGTCATACTTCTGAAGGTCCCGATGCCTCACCCCACACCTTCCTTTTAAAATACTAATATAAACGTGTCAGTATGTAGAAATGTGCTTCATTAAATAGAACTCTGCTCAATGTATTATAACAACTAGATATTATGGTTTAAAATTGTGCCCGGAGTTCACATAGATTTTTAATCCGTGCACTTGTTTTGCAGGCTGTCTATGTTCTTTACAGGGATGATCATGTCATGAGGCTCCCATATTTTATTGCGATAGCTGGGTTTGTTTGTGCTGTATTCGCATGTGGGATACCCCATTTGTCAGCTTTAAGGATTTGGCTGGGATTTTCAACATTCTTTAGTCTAGTCTATATAATTACAGCGTTTGTGTTGTCTCTTCAAGATGGTATGTCTCCTGCTATAATTCTTTCTCCCAAAACAATGTTCACTATCTGGATATTGTCTTCCTTAATCTCATGCAATCTGATTTCTATATTTAAAAAATACTGTTCTAGTTATCACCAATTACTTTAGCTAAATGGGTGTTTTCAACTAATCTAGTATCCCCAAATAGTTGTTTATGCTGTCAAATTTTTTTCATTTTTTTTCCACAGCCCATTTTCTGTTCATACTTCATCCTGCATTCTTTTGCATGTGTGTGTGTTTCATAAGTAATAATATTGTTTGTATTAGTTAGGAAGCAAGTTTCCAACTAATCTAGTATCCCCAAAAAGTTAGGAAGCAATTTTCCAATATTCAAGGAACCTCTATTTACACAACTTCTGTAAGGATTCCGCAACCATGTTAGATTTTCTAAGCGTGTGTTAGAGAAGGATATTGCATCCTCTAGGCAAATCTTGTATGTGCTCCTACATTTGGGAACCTCCAAGCTTAAGAGTTGTTAAAGCCCGATGGTATGTTACGGTCTAGGGAGATTAGTAATCTTTATATATCTTCCTTGATGTATGTTTGGATTCACTGTTCTCTCTCCTCTCCTATCTAAGATTTAATCTGCTCATTTAGTTTTTGAATTTGTTTGATATGTCTAGTCCTAAATTAATCTTCAATACAAGAGTTCACACTGTCCATATCCTTGAACAATGCTATGGATTCCCTTTTGGGTGGAATTTATTTCAATTAATCGAGACTGAAAATTTTCATTGGTGCACCTTATTATTGTGGTTTCTTAAATCCTCTAGAGAAGTTGAAGGCCATTCATTTTCTTTCAATTCTGGTTGGATCAGGAGATAAAGGTGACATTTGCTAGTCTGCCAGTTGTCTACTTGTATAATTCTTGCCTCAATGGCTAAGAATTTGAAATGTGAAAAATAATTTTTTTGCAAGTGCCACTTCCTTTAATAGGAAGGTGGATTTGGTCAATTGGGAGAGAATATTCAGGTCTAGGAATGATAGTGGTCCAGCACACAAAATTGTTAGTTTTAAAGTGCTCCTAACTCCTAAGGGAAAATGGCGCAGGAGAATTTTCGATGCCACTGACAATCTCTAGCTTTAGGCCTTGAGCCTTGAGTCTGACTATATGAGCAAGAAAAAGTTGCATTCTCTACTTTGCAGAACATTCTTTGTATAATAAACACTTAAAGTTTATGTGTATCAGCCGTGTCCTTGTCCATGTCAATCTATGTTCAAAATGTACAGATTCTTCTTATATGAGTCACAACAGCTATATCTGAAGCGTGTCTGTGTCCACATGTTTCGACACGGGACACGTTTGCTGTCTTAAAGAATTTGCGCAATATATGGTGTACTTGGATCCAATTTTTTATTATTTAATGATGGCTTGTTTGTAGTTGTTGATATCTAGAATCATAGTTGCCGGGAAGCTATGTACAAGGTGGGAAGCTCATTTCTCAAACTCGCTTCCTCGGGCAGACTCGCTTCCTAGGAAGCTCGCTTCCATCATGTCTCATCTAGTAATCAAAGGGAGCTGTATGTGTGAAGTGATTTGGTAGACCACAATCTATAGCCTAGGGTATAGACTCTAAGCAAGAATTGTTGGTTTGAAACCTAAGGCGCCTATTTTTTCACAAAAATCTCATGTAAGATAAATTCAACGGTATAACTACCCATAAATAACATAATGAGAATGAGGAGCCTATATCTCATTTCTCGCTTCCTGCTTCCTAAGGTTTTTTTGAGTCTCGCTTCTTGCTTCTCGCTTTCGCTTTGCTTCTCGTTTTCGCTTCTCGCTCTGGTAACCATGTCTAGAATATCATTTTCCTGCTTAATAATGTTGTAGAGACCTATTTTGTAGAGAACTATCATTTTATTTTGAAGTGAAGTAATGGAAAGATGTGTATAATTTGTGACTACCTCATGACCTGTGGCAATCTTTTTATCTAAATAGTAAAGACTTATTTAAGTGGTTAATATATAAAAAAACAAAATCCTTCTTTGGCTTAATAAATGGTTGATAGGGATGCCTTTTGTAGGCCACTATCAATTATTTTTAGGTAAGCATGAAAGAAAAGTTATTATATGTAAGTACCTGATCTAGCTGGTATTAGTTAGGATATGTGACTACCTGACCTAGCTGGTTTTTACATCTATGAAGTGTCGCTTTTGTGCATTTGAAAGGACCCTGTCTTCACATGGACACATCACTGAAAACTTCCCTTAACTCACCTCATATAATAGTTGAAGACTGATGAATAGCAGTACACAAATACCATAAACATAAGAGTAAGTTTGGGGATCATCAGGATTCTGGTTCCACAAAAGATGCATTAAGAAACATTTTCACTAATGAAAGATTAATAATAATCACATCAAACTCCTTTGTATACATTTAGTCAGGTAGTAGTGTAGTGCATTGACATGGTTTTGAGGACTCTTATTAGACTAATGGTAGACACTCCGCACTCAACATGCTGGTTTTTTTTTCTTCAGTGTCTTCAATAATATATATCACGACGAAAGAAAGGATAACACTACTTGCACAAGTGTTTCTCTTTTTAGCCATACATTGGATTTGTTTCTCCTGAGTTTAGTTAGGGCCAGCCATCCAGTATTTTTCTCGTTATACTAATGTTACTGGCTCTAAAAAATATTTCCACACAGTCCTACTTGGATTCACAATTTTCTATTGTTATAGGAATTCATGCTCCAGCTAGGGATTACAGCATCACGGGATCAAAAGCGAGCAAGATATTTACTTCTATTGGCGCAGCTGCGAATCTTGTTTTTGCATTCAATACAGGAATGCTTCCAGAGATACAGGTAGGCCAAGCAAATCACATACAAGATTGTGCAATGAATGTCAGAGACATGTTCTATTCACCTACCTGATTAAAGAACGATGCATGAGGTGGGGCCTGAAAATATATTTGTAGTGTCCTTGGGCTTTGTGAAATTATTGAGAAACCTGAACATGTAGCGGCGACTCTAGTTCCCTGATTTTTACGTTTATTGGAAGATTTGTTATGTGGTCAAGGTATCTATTATGTTAGATGGCCATTATGACAAAATTTTCAGACTAAACCATATTCCATGCTGTGAATGTTTTTGCATTCCTAGAAATTATGCCCAAATCTGTGGATTTTTGTTAGTTTTGTGGGAAATTTCATGATGCACGTATGGTTAATTTAACATGCAGGTAGTAGTTGCAGGAAAGCTATGTACAGAGTGGGAAGCTCGCTTCCTCAGACAAACCTGCTTTTTAGGAAGCTCACTTCCTCAAACAAACTTGCTCCCTAGGAAGTTCGCTTTCATCACGGATAATTGTATGTGTGAAGCGATGTGGTAGACCACAATCTATATAGCCTAGGGTGTATACTCTAAGCAAGTATTGTCGGTTTGAAACCTAAGGCACCTACTTTTTTCACAAAAATCTCATGTAAGATAAACTCAAAGGTATTGCTAACCATAAATAACACAATGAGAATAAAGAACCTATATCTCATTTCTCGCTTCCCGTTTCCTTAGGTTTTTTGAGCCTCGCTTCCCGCTTATCGCTTTCGCTTTGGTAACTATGGTATTTTGGCAATCAGTTTTCCAAAACTTGCTGATCACAGCAGAACTTTGCCAATTTGATTCAAGTTAGCTCCCATTCTGGCAATGAGAGGAAACTCTAAAAATCTTCCCAAGTCTCAATGACGAATCTGTTTTTTTTGGGGGGTGGGGGCATGGATGGGCTTCTTTATAGTTTAGTTTCTGGATTTATATTAAATTAATTTTCTGATCAAAACTGGAAAATAGTGACCCATTTTGAGTTCAATCCGTGTTATTTTATACTTCACATATTTTATTCTTTTTCGGCACGTGATGATAAACCAAGTAATAGAAAATGACACTTTGAGTTATTAAGAAGAAGCTTGCAGTTCTGAACTTTTTTATGGACCATTTTGGATGGATTTTCTGCTTTTGTCTATGAAATGAGAATAAGAGTTCTTTGGTGATGTATCAAATTTTTTTAGACGTCACTGAATTCTTGGGGAGAATGAGGGACATTCCTAAGCTGTACTTTTAACAAGAACTTCATGAAAATGCACAGTATACACACACACGTTTATATATATATATGTCACTCTTTCATTTGCCCTTTTTCTTTTTTTCCTCTCCATCAATCCTCACATTTTCATGCCTTATTCTTGAAACAGGCGACGGTGAGACAGCCTGTTGTTAAAAACATGCAGAAAGCGCTTTACTTCCAGTTCACTGTTGGAGTTATACCGATGTATGCCATTACTTTTATGGGGTATTGGGCTTATGGATCCACAACATCATCCTATTTGCTTAACAGTGTCTCTGGTCCAGTTTGGGTGAAGATCATGGCCAACATCGCTGCCTTTCTGCAGACGGTCATCGCTTTGCACGTACTTCTCCTCATCTCATGTGCTATTTCCACATTTCTATATGTGATAAATAATTGGTATGGGTGTACACAGGTCGATCCTCCCTTATCACACACCGTGTGGCTGCTCCCACCAAGTGATGGCCCACCCTAGGAGATCTCCTAGGCCAAATTTGATCTAATTGGATGTCCCTAACCATCCTGTTGCTGAACTTTCCGATTATGTGAGCCATCAAGGAAGGCAATACACCGGATGATTGGGACAACCTGATCAGGTCAATTGTTGGTTTTCAAGATCTTCACGGTGGGATCCATCAAGTGCTGGGTCCCAACCCTTCAGTTGCATAGTTAGGTTGAGGGGATATATTGAAAATTTCCTGATCTGAGTTTTATTCTTTATTCAAGCTGAAGGAGGAGAAAATGAATGCTTGAATTTTCCCCACAAATCAGGGAATTTTCAAACTAAATATGAAAGGTGCAAAAGTTATTGATTTTTGTAGGCAGATTATGGATTTTAGAAAAATAATAACAGGAATAAAGCGATTCCATGACTACAATTTTGTCGCCACTCCTGACTCGCCATGCCAAGATAAATGGTATTGAGTTTTTTTACACCCAGTTTTGCTAGGTTACCTGATCTTATATCCTTTTCACCAAATTGGTGTGAGAATTAATTAAGAAGTTTGTCAAGTTCCTGCCCAACCTCAGCTCCCGCCACCCACCCACCCAAAGAAAAGGTCTCCAATTTTGTTATGATCTGGGTTCCTAGAAGAATCAAACCCAAGACATTGTCTTGTAGATGCAAAACCTGGTCTCACAGTTCCTTGGCAGTTCAGGACATAAAAAGTTAAATTTCTAATTGTTGCTATCAGTCTTGCGGCCACTGCTTCCTCCTCCTAACAAAGTCTCATAACTAAGCCTTTTCAATTACTGACACATAACTTCTCTTTAAAAAAAAAAAACTTTTCTTTTATATTTTACTCATAAAAGGTCCTTGTATGCACTGCTCTGGACAATTATCGGGCTACTTCTTGAAATTCATCTCGATAGAACCCTCCTAACCAAAATTTTGTATTTCATTTTCTCTCAACAATTGGACTTATTTTTTAGTTGTCAATGTTTTTGCTCCCAAGCAGACATTGTTCATATGGTTTTGGGGCTGCAACCTGTCAAACAAGTTGTCCATCAATTAATGGTCCAGACTGATGTATACGTCTGCGCTATATAAACTTATGTGCCTTGCACAGACACAAAAGCCTAGCTCTTCTGAAATTGCCGAGTTGATTTTGTGCTGTGTTGAGATTATGGGATGATCATGTTCTTCACTCTTTCCAAAACCTGCCTTTCATCTTCTTCTTCGCTCCCCTAATCTTTGAAGCTTCCTCTATTGTTTGTAGATATTCGCGAGTCCCATGTACGAGTACTTGGATACAAAGTATGGCAGATCTAATGGAAGTGCGTTCTCCATTCACAACTTGTCATTCAGAATTTTCGTAAGAGGTGGTTACCTTACTATAAACACACTAGTGGCAGCTCTACTGCCATTCCTTGGAGATTTCATGAGCCTTACAGGGGCCTTCAGCACATTCCCCCTCACATTTATCCTCGCAAACCACATGTACCTAATGGTGAAGAAGAACAAGCTGTCTGCGATCCAGAAGTTCTGGCACTGGCTTAATGTCTGTGGCTTCAGCTGCATGTCCGTCGCGGCAGCAATTGCAGCCTTGAGGCTTATCATGGTAGATTCTAGAACTTATCATCTCTTCGCTGATCTATGATGAAGATTGTTGTTTGTTCAGTGGGATCTTTGTTCAAATCTTAGATTTTCGTTCAGGTTTTAAGCGTTCATTCAGGGACTTTAAACTTTAAAGCCTTGAACATATAATAAAATTATAATTTTTTCTCTTCCCTTATCTGAGGGAATTATTCGCTAGAAAGAATAAATGATATCTCAGGCCTCTGAACAGAATTTACTTGTCTTGGTGATTGTTGTTTATAAGACATTGTGTTGGTTTAGTCTGTAATCAATTGAGGAAATCTTCATGGAAATTTCTGAAATAACTTCATGGAACTACACATTTTAAAGAGCTATAATATCTCGAGAATAATCTTTTTGGCAGTTTCAGTTGCAGTTGCAGTTGCAGTTGTGACTTGTGAAGCTCTATGTTACATTTACTCTTCCAGAAAGAAGAACTTGTATTATTAGTCTTCGTAACAGGTGATGAAAAAGGGCAAGAAAGTTCACAACTTAAGTAGGTGGAGGAAAAAGAGGCTTTCTGTGTCATCACAATACACAATCTACAGTCTACACTAGGGCCATTTCTAGCTGGTCCATGGTAAACTCTCATTGTTATTACTTATTATAATGTTCATGTGTTACCCAAAAAGAAAAAGGAAATGAGAGAGCGATTACTAATCTTAGTTTCTGAATACAGCATCTTAAATATCATATAAGAAAGCGGAGACAATATTTCTTTTATGCTATGTTTGGTTGCCGAGAAAATTGTAGAAAACATGGAAAAGAAAAGAAAATTTTAGATTTTTAATACAAATTTTAGTTGTGTTTTGACTAATTTTCTTTTCTTTCCCATGTTTTTACTTATTTTCTCGACAACCAAACATAGGGTTAGAGTTGTTGGTTTTTGTGAACTACAAAACTCAGCAGGAGCAAGGCCAGGATTGCTTTGTATTAGTTAGGGGTCATTTGGTTCAGATTATGGGAACCAACTTAATCGATCTGGCATAAGCAATTATGTAATAATCGATTATGGAAATAATTGTAATTTTGTCAGGAGGCCTTAAGCTTGAGAGAAATTCATCAAAATATCGTTTTCTTTTTTCTAAATGACTAGAATACCCTGGCCAAATAAGTTCTTATGGATAGAGTGCTAACTAAACAGAATTGTTCACTACAGCACTTAGCAATTAAGGAGCACAGTTTGGTCAATTTGAAGGTCTTATACATTACTCTGATTACCAGTCTGATGGTTCGTCCCTCACGTATTGTTTTTATTTTCTTTCAAACCTAGTAAGTGGTGAATTATGCAAAATTGCTTACACTTGAATGTACTAGTAAGCGCAGTAGTGGAAGGTGGGACCAACAACCATAATCCTGAGACATGGTCTGCCCTCTGCAGGTCAATTGTTGATCATTAGGGGACGATACCAGTCCCCGCCCCACCGATAGGGGTTAGGGCCTTAGGGGTGTCAATGGGACTAAATTTGGCTCTACAACCCTCTTGTAAATGTGCCTGGTGCACTGGCTGAGCCTATTCAAAAATCTCAAAATTTCAAGCCCAAGCCTGGCCCATTGACACTCCTAATAGGCATAATACATGCACTTGTAAAACAGGATGAGCAATCCATAATGCAGTCATGTAGGATTGACCCTTGATTCTCGTTGTAACACCATTCATTCTCTATCCAATGGTCTTACACTGATTCAAAGGGAACATAATTTTGAGCGTTTAAATATGAGCCGGGTTGCCGGAGCTCCACTTCAAAGTGTTTGGTGGACCACCGAGCTTTGCTTTGTAAAGGGAGCTCTGCCAAACGCTTCAAAGTGAGCTCCGGCTCATATTTAAACTCTAGTACTTGCGTAGATGATTTTTCCAAAATTCTCAAACTACCCTTATAAAAAAACAAAACATTGATTTAATGTTTTACTTTAATTCCCAAACTACCCTTGCCTTTGATTTAATGTTTTACTTTAATTCCTAAACTACCTCTTACCATCTATCTATTTAGAATCACAGCCAATCGTGATTGACCTTAGGGAGAGTTCAATCACACCCGTGGGTTAACACGTGCCCCTTTTAATTCCTATTAACTGTGGTTAACTCCTTCCCCTCGCTCTCACGTGCATTGCACATGTCACTAGCGTGTTCAATCGGGTGTCGTTAACTCCTTTCCCTCGCTATCACGTGCATTGCACGTGCCATCCGCTAGTAATAATAATAATAATAATAATAAACTCTTGGAAGGCAGTGGTGGATTACTAAAGTTCAGCAAACTGCAGGGCAGGGTATTCCTGAATGTCAGAAAACAGATGGGAATTAATAAATATTGTCTCCTAGGTTTATTATTAGAACATTTTTATTTTTTAATTCCTTAAAAATGATAAAGGTTTATCATTTAATATATAAACTGGGATAAGAAAAATCTGCAGAGCTATACAGAAAAAAGAATTATATTATGATCATTATCAGATATTACATTATTTGAATAGTAAGCCCAATTAGGCTCCTATTGTATCTTACAATCAAATTGATGACAGAATTATAAAAAAATGGATTCCTCTATAATTTCCATCATACTCCAAATTTGAATGGGATGATGCCTATATATTAGCCGTGGGACTAACCTGTTTTCTCTTCAAGACTAACCATATCACCTTCTCTATTCCATTTCCCTCCCTCACAAAAGCTCTACAAGTATGCCTTTCTCAGCCTCTGCAGCAAAACTGAAACTTGTGGCTCAAGGTCTCTACTTGAAAACGAAACCCATCTGCTACTGCTGAAACAAACAAACAGTTCTTTACATAAACCCATCTTTGCTACCTTTGAAGCAATGGGTGTTGTGTAGTTTACAGCATGAGCCATCTTTTCAGATCCCCTCTCTCTGTGAAACAGACCTTTGGCTCTGTCTTACTCTCTGGTGGTTGGTTTGCACCCGTGACTAATCACAAATACAACCAGGGAAAGGATTTGCATAGAAATTCTCCTCAAGCTTTGGAAAATCTCCGGCCTCTCTAGGATTTGGTGCCCCAAGCCTATTAGCATGTAAGCTCTTCACCTCCGATGAAAACTCTTCCCAAGATATAGCACCCTTGTCCATCTGATCGATCAGTCTCACAAAATTTTGTCTGCAAAAAAAAACAAAAATTAATAATTATAATCAAATCATTGATTTAACTTGAATTACTGATAAAAGAATTTAAAGGGTAAGCCAGCCCGAGGCAAATGACACCAATGCATGCATATTTATACCTACTGCCCATTTCTATGCAAACCTGAAATGCATGAAATATAAAAACCTTTGAAGAGTATAATATAAACAAGCGATTGCTATTAGCTGGGCCATTAAAATACCTGTCGGGGCTGATAGTCTTTCGAAATCCTTCAAATCTCCTATGGCCCTGCACTGCCTTGGCCATACTCCCATCATATGAGTAGACAAAAACGTCACTCTCAAGTGCCACAATATAGTCCAGGGCAGCAAGACGATTCTGATACTGCTTGAAGGGCTCCAATTCGTCTTCTACTGCTAGACTGGAGTGGGAGAAGACATTTGGGTACACGGTACGGAGTGCAGCAATGCTGTTGTTACCATAGATCTCCCCCGCGACTATGTAAATGTTTGTGGTGGAAGGATACCCCATAGCCTTGAGGAACAGGGCAGCCTCTCTTGGAGACATCGGGCATCCCCCTTGGAGTCGCCGCTCTTTGCTATCAATCTTTTTCTCCTTCCAATGCTTGACATTGTACCTCATAACACGGAGCTCCTTGGCCTCGGCTGATGTAAGGTTGTGGCTGCAGCCAGTGAATGCAAGCATGTCTTTCTCATATCTGAGGTAAGACTGCCTTGTTATTTGGATTAAATAATAAGTAACTATACAGTTACAGAAGCCATATCTAGAGATAGTACCTTAAATGGAGGGCAATATATGGGTTACTCATATTTCTTAGTCTATCGACCAATTTCTTCCCGAGCTCCTCGATCTCATTTGTGTACTGGAGAGCTCTGTAATTTGCACGGCATCGGAGCCTCTGGATCAAACCCGAGAGACCATTATTAGCAAGTCGTGAATCTGTGTGGGTAAACTTGATCACCTTATGTTTCTTTAACAATGGAAGCATCTCCCTTCTGTAGTAACTAGCCTGCAAATGTAGACATGCCCACTTCAGATTTAAAGTGGTAGAGTTCCAGAAACAGAAAGATGGAAAAGAACACACTAATGTATTTGAAGGGTTCTGATCAGATACAGACCTTTGACCAGGAGATGGGGGCCTTTAGATAGGGTTTAAACTTTGCATAATGAGGTGGAAGAGACTCTACGATATTAATATCATCTTTTAAGACTTCTATAAAGCGCTTCCAGTCAAAAATGTCTTTAAAATCGCTGCAAAATCAGTAGGAAAAAGAATATAAAAAATATTCAAGGTAGTTCTCTTTAATATCGCAGCAAAATCAGTAAGAAAAACAAAACAAAAAATCATCAAGGCTGTTATATAGTAGTTCTCTAATTTGCACAAATAACATTAACTGATAATTCATACCTTGTGTCTGTCCAAAAGGATTTGTGATCCAGAGAAGGAAGAACAAGAGTGGCATTCATGATCTTTGCAACAGCAACCATGTCGCATATCTGCGTTTCAACAATATAGAGGAGGTCAGGTGACAAAAGATTATGAATTTGTGATTGGGAAGTAGGCGAATTGAAAATCATAAAATACCGTATAACTTAATTAAGATAGATACTTACTCCTGTTCTCATCTGATTCAATCCACCATTGGCATGAACTAGAATATAACCATTCGTGCCCGGTTCCATTTCTAAAAGAAATTAGAATGTAAAATTAGACAGGAAGTAAATAAATTTGGGAACACATAACACAACAGATTTGGAACTGGGACTTTGGACATACTTCTTTGATCCTTCGATCTAGTGATGCATTGATAATGGTTCTCACTGTTCGGGTTCATCCAAATTTCTGGAGTCTGTAGACATGAAGACCAAGTAGAAAAGCCTAAGACAAGAGAACAGCTAAAGAACCCTAATTGTATCATTACAAATACTTCAGAAATTCATATAAGAATTAAGAACACCACCACCCCATGAAAATTTCAATCTTCGTTTAAATAAATAAATAAAAAGAAACAGAAAGAATCAACAATCACAATCTTGATACTAAGTCAATTTTGCAAAGAACATTCAGTCAAGATCATCAAGAAGCAGCAGTAAAAAGATGAAATCTCATCATAAGCAGTAATTCAGATCGTTTAGAACAACCCAACATCAAAACTTAGAACATGAAAGCATTAATCAGAACAAGAAACAGTTTCTTAGTTGAAAAACTAATATATAAATACAAACACCCGAATTCAATGCAAATATATTATAGTCATCCAATCCAATATTTCTATAATCAGTGTTAAATTCCAAAAATCTCTTACCCGAAACATCTCCATGTCCGACTCTCTATCCGCCACAACCCTCTGTGCCATTTTCCGATCATCCTTTAAAAGAATCAAAGACCCCTTATCTCCCATCTTCTCATTCATCTCAGAAAACATTACAAACACCGAAGTAGCCGTTAACAATTGCAGAATCCCTAAAACCCAACGTTGAAGCCTCGAGAACCGCATTACATGGTGGCGATGCCCACTGCCATTATCATCTGAGAAATTCGGTCTCTCTACGTCTATGGAATCTCCCATTCGTCTTCTCGTCATTGGCCCAGCGACGATCGGAAAGCCATTGCCGGCGTTCAAATCTCCGGTCGACATCGCTAGAAAACCCATAAAGAAATCACAGAGAAGAAAACAGAACAGAGGACTGAAAGCTTGTGAAGCTATGTACTTCGGGTGTGCTTTAAATACGGGGCGGGGCTCCGAAATTAGAGGCGAGTGGGAGAGTCTTAACTTCCTCTCCTCTTATCTCTTACGATAAATGTAATTTACTTACTTTAGAGTCCTAAAAAGGTTTGGTATTTATTTCTTTAAAGGTCCTTTTCTTTTATATCATCGTAGTTTTTGGTTCGGAAAGGGACTCGGAGAAGTGTTGACTTGGTGGAGAAGTGTTATGGAGGACTTGGTGTTTTCGAATAGAGAATAACTAGCAAACACCCGGACAAAAATATCATAAAACTTGAGAAAAAAAAAATAATTTTCATACCCTTCTATATATTGACTTCTTCTTATGTGACAATAGTAAAATGAAAATGTGTTATCATAAAACTTGAGAAAAAAAAATAATTTTCATACCCTTCTATATATTGACTTCTTTTTATGTGACAATAGTAAAATGAAAATGTGTTATCGATTGTTGATGAGCTTATAAATAGAGATAAGAGTGGGAAGAGGAATGGAGGGTGGAAGAAAAGTGGGTATTATTAGAAGACAAGGAGGGACAGAATGAGAGAGAAGGGGGTGGGTTATATTTGAAGGAGACGAATGGGTGGGAATGAAGAGACGCCTGAGAAAATGGTTTGCTTCGCAAGCCCCTTTGGAAGTGGTAACCCGTTGGAAGTGGCATCCGTTTAAAGGGATACGTGCTATAACCACTCACAAAAGAACGAAGAGAGTCTTGAAGAAACTGAAAGAGTTGTGTCACTTCCAACAACAAAATTCTAATTGACACGTGGTATGTGTAATAGGATTGTAGTCTTACATAGCCAAAGGAGAATGGGAGAAGAAAGTCTGCCTTATATTTAGTTAATAGATTTTGAGCCCCTTTTTACACGGTAAGTATGACATGTTTGTAATTATTGATGAAGGTTGGGGATAATCTTACAACACATCATAATTTTACATATGTCACCTAATAGTGTAAAAAGTGGAGCGTGGAGCTCCTCACAACGTGATGAAACTGAGCTCCTCTTTCTATTTAAACTGTTTCCAATATTAAGTAAAGTGTTTTTGAAAAGTTGGAATTTTCAGTTTGATTGAGACGTACAGACGTGCATGAGGGTGAGAATCACTACCACGGGTCGCGTACGTTAAATCTCTTTTCTCAACCGTTTCGATGTCTTGCTTTCTTTTCTTCCTTCCATGGTTAATGACTTAATGCCTTAAAGAACAAAATTTAATCTTGCACGACAACTAGAAGTTGTGGGTACTTCAAATCAGGAGTGTATTCGAACCGCCGAGCTTAGCTTGAACTCGTTCGAGCTTGAGTGTTTAAGCTTGACTCTTGACCTCGGCTTATCAAATTCGTGTTCTGTTTGAACTCAAACTTTATTTAAGTCAAATCGAGCTTGGGTTAACTAAACTCTATTTATGGAATTATTTTATTTAATTTAATAAAAGTATTTATTAATAAATTATACTACAAAAAATAATAAATTTATATATAAAAATAAGACTTAGGGGTAGTTCTCCGGTCCGAGTAAGAGTTGGATCAAAGTTTCTATTTTTAATGTAACTCTTTTTGTTATCATTATCTTAAAATTATTTATTATAAATAAAAATTATTATATTTGATAATAAAGTAGGTTAAAAACATTATTTTGTATTCAAATTTTTTTTTATATATATACTAGTAAATGTGCACGTTGCCCGTATTAATTTTTCGTTAATGGTAAATATAATAAAATGAAATAAGTATTAGTATTTATAATTTTATGATGTCAATCAAATGAGATTAAAATTAATATTATTCTTCGATATATAATCAGATATAATTTTATTTAATAAATATATACTCTTAATTACATGTGTACTAAATAAATTTATATTTTTTAAATAGGAAAATGATATCTTAAAGGTATTTCTTGATTAAATTAAATAGACTTTAAGTATAAATTATATATTAGTAATGAGCCCATCAATAGGTTCTCCTCATGGATATGTATGAGGTAGTGGAACCTTTAGTTATTAAATTCTAAAAGTTTAGGAACAAGTATCAATTCATTTTTGTATCTCTTAGACTGAGTAACCAAGTTGACTTGTTCAATTCTAATATTTAGAAGTTGTGTCATCTCAAAATAAAAGTTTATGATATTTTGAAAATAAAAATCAATATTTTATAACTAAAGATAATATAAACAATAAACACATTTGCACCATTCTAAAGTCCATATTCAGAATGATATTTTCATGTATAAACTATAAGGAATGCGCACATCAACAAGCGAGACTTCTCTTTTATAATGATTGATTTTGATAACTAATAGTAAGTACACAAAACAGACTATATGATTATAGTATCTTGTACTAAGATTAGATTTACAAGTCATTAACTGCTCCATGAAAATCAATGCCTAACAATATGTTTAGGAAATAGCCATGTTAAGAACAATGCAGCCCCGTGCCTGCTAAACCAGACAAGGCCTAGGGAGGGAGACTCTCAACAAAGCCATTAATCAACACTTTAAAAGAGACCATATTTCTACAACTAAAACTATATTTACATAATTAAAAAAACAACAACTAGTTATCCATTAAAAATGCTAATTGCAGAGAAAATCTAAATGAGTCCCCAGATAAAAACATAAATGATAATGTAGCATCATTTTTTTTTGAAGACTCTTAACTCTTGTTTTTTTAAAAATAAAATTGGAGAGAGTATTAGTGGAAAACATGTGTCATTCTCTTAATAAAGACTATAACACATGTCTCATCCACAAAGAAAGTGAGTTTAAAAGAAAAAGTAGTTAGCATTGCCGAAACATAAATGCCGAATAACTTCAAATGGGTATCCATATATGGGAAAGTATAACCAACTGCAAAAAAATTAACGAAAAGGTTACAAGAATAGGAGAAAGCTAGGAGATCGGGAAACAAAATTGTAGAAGAGAGGAGTGCTAACCTTACTCTCACCTTCTACCAATCATTTGTCCATTATTGAATGATTAAAGCAATCTCTCAACAAAAACAAAAACATGGATAGGTGGTTGGTAGAGGGTGAGAGCATGTGTTGACTAAGAGTAAGGCTCTTTTGACAAAAGGATTCTCTATTTGTGTGCCTCGCCTTCGTCTTGGCCATCGTAAAGGGGATTTTATTAAAATAAGCTTCAACTTTTGTCAAACCCTTAAAATAGGTTCTGATTTAATTTTTTTTTTTTTTAAAGCTTTGGTATGTGTGAGCTTCGCACACATGTGAGACTTAAGCTAAGATGGACCAAAATCCTTTATTTTCTCTCTCTCCCTCACAGTTCTCTCTACGAAGGAAAAAGATTATTCTTTCATTCAAAAACCGGGTAACTCTCTTCCTTGTTCAACTTGATTCATTTGAAATATAAGTAATGATACATTCTCATCTTCCTTAGTGATACTCAACGTTCATTAGAGATTTCTAAAATTCATTCCAACATCTTTATTTTTACTATTTTGTTGTTTAAGGTATTTTCATGTATAAGTTTTTTTAGATTTCTTGTTCTTATTATCTATCTTTAATTAATTGATTTTTGCAGCCTAATAAATACATGCGAAGATTATTGTCTCCAAAAGAAAATAAAAGATGAAGCATTCGAGGATATGGTTGCTGCATTCAAGGATTTAGGATTGTAAATTTATATATGATGATTTTTTTTTTTTTTAGGAGAGATATACATGATGATTGAAATGTTGTAGAAATTTGATATTGTATGAGATATTATGTAAAATTTAAAACTCTTTCATATATGAATGTAACACATATTTTTAGATTTTTAGATTTGCCTATATGTCTCATATCACTTATATATAATGTCAAATCGATAAAACATAAAATTTATATGGTTTTGTGCATGATCATTAATATATTAGCGATCGATTGTTCATATGATCGATCAATCGGTAATATGAGACCAATCTATCAATCATACAAACAATAGACAAGACAAAAAATTTGTGTGCTTCTATGTTCACAATCACTAACATATTAGCGTATTAGCGATCGATCAATATCAACCTAATATTACCTAATTAGGATCATATCATCAAGTAGATATCTAAGTTCAGATAAAACTTGCAAATTTGTACCCACGAATGAGACTTCTCATAACTGATCAAAGATTTGTAAAATGGAAAAAAATTTATTCATATAATCATAGAAAAATATTTTCTTTCCTTTAGGTCCATTTGTGTTTAAGATCTCCACAAAATGAAGATTGTTGAACTGGTAACAGATGTTTCTGAACCATGCCGACTGATAAATTGATGGATAATCACCACATCACGTATATTCTCGTTAGTTCTTAAAACATCCCCTCCTTGGAAAAACATAATCAGGCTTAAAGTTCAGACTTGAATCTCCTTCTCTTAAAGCCCCACCTCCAGCATTTACAAACATAACAAAATCCTCCGGTTCAAGAGACAGATAAAACAAAATGAAACACTTGAATCCCCAAAACAACAAGATAACTTAATTCTTATTGACAATGAAAATGCACCAAACATAAACATTATGATATTCCTAATCCGCGAAGCCCTTCAACCTAGAAAATCCTGGCTCCTAAATGACCCGTTTACGCTCTAAATCAACAAGATTAAAAACCCATCTAAATGAAAATTATCAATAATGCCTCGTTCTGATTAACATTACTTACAATTAATTCAGGGAAAAAAGAAGGGGGTTCTGAAATTCTCTAAACATGAACCATGCAAAACAGGAAAATCCAAATTCTAGAAAGCCCAATTCAAGAAGCTACCAGATCATAAATGAGAACTGTTTTGGTGACAAAATTTGTTAGAACTGTTTTTTCATCAAGGCATGGAAATGTAGAGGTGAATTGAAATCTCGACTTCAATACAAAAGAACAGTTCTTTAGATAAAAGTATCGAACATATAAAGTCCACTTATCGTTCAGATATTAAAGCCTCTACACATCCTGAACAGCATGCACTTGAGATCTCCATCTTGATTCCAAGATGAACTGTCACAAATTCATGTGTTTTATTTCACATTTTATCCATCTGGACCATCCATGCGCATTACCATGGGAATCATCTTGATAATCTCAAATGGACACACTATAAACAGAATCAAATAGTCTTACATACACAAATTGAAAAAAAATGGCGACAACAGTGTCGTTCACCAGATGCACTAGAGGGTCCAATAAGGATAATATAGTAACAGACAGAACACCCAAAAGAGAGAAAATACAACAATTTGCCACTCAACCAAACCAGTAGCTTACCAGAATATTAACATGAGTAGTTTTAAGTCTGCGCGGCTATAGTCTTAACCAATCCAAGCAAGGGCAAAATCCCCAACAAATTCTTGAAGGATAGTAATCCTTTAGGTACACCTCTCTGCTAAGTCCGATAATGTAGAAACTGAAGGACCGGTTGCGATGAGCCATGGTGACACGTGTGACTGGCACCACAGAGATGGCATGCCGCTCGCATATGACTCTCGCCGTGAGAGGAACTGGAGCCCTGTCTGCGATAACTTCAGAAGAGAACTTGTTAAGGAAGTACGAATCAGCAAAGAAGGCTGGTGTGCATTGGTATGCCTGCGTGTTGCACAGCTGGACTCCTCTGGCTTTATGGAAGACCTCATCTGGAACTGAGGCTGCACCACTTGTTGCACCTACTTTACGGGTCGAAAGAGTCTTCCTGCACAACCAAGGTGTTTTCTTCTTATGAGGTCTGAATTTACTTTAGATGCATGCATGGATACACAGATATTTGCCAGCATGAACCAAATGATATATGCTGCAGAAACATTTTAAATACATCCATGCATGAATTTGTTTCACCACACCAAACTACATGCCTGCTTACACAATTCATTGTGTAAGTTTTTCTAAAGTGAGTCTTGAGGTCTGATTGCAAATATGCATATCAATGATAGATCACAAAATTTAAACGATAATAATTTATGTTATGCTTATCACAATGATTCTTGTAGACCATCATACGATCCATCTACAGCATATATGTTCATGTGGCACACATGCATGGATTCAAAACTCACCATCCATTGAGTTCCTCCTAGGAGATCATCTTATCTTGAATCCAGATCTAGTGCCTTATTGTGGATGAAGAGGTAAAAATTGTGATACCAGAAGAAAGGTTTATATATCATAGGTAATGATCATGTAAAGCAGAGAGAGTACAAAACTATAATAATTGAAAGATTTTCCCACCAATATAAAATAACAAAAGGGAAGGCTTCAATTATAAGTCGTGCACCACATTTATATAGACATAGGAATCGGTAAAGCCAGTTTATTTATAATGATGGGTGGTGTTTCTGCTTTCCATAGATATAACCATATGGTATATTTGTATCACAAGCACACATACGTACCATCTAACAATGGCGACATTCCGTGTGAGAAGAGAACCACCTCCTCGACACATTTCGCATTTTATTAGCCCACATGATTTACAAGTCGCACAAGAAAGCTTTCCCTTACCATTGCATTTCATGCATCTGCAGAAACACAACAATTCCAAAAGAATGATCCACTGCTACCTGTTTTACCATATTAAAAACAAGAGAACTAATTTTGCAAATCATGAGGTGCCATATTAAAATTCTAGTCAATTCCAACACCATAGGGATGAAGCTACCATATTAACTAGCCAGCGTGTTCCAAGTTCCAACACCATGGATTCCCCAGTGTCTGAATTTTGCTGGTGCTAGCAATATACTTTTTGGTCACTGGAATTATTATTATTTTTAAAATGTCATCTACTGCAGGATGCATTGTGTTGGAACCAGCAAGC
Source organism: Tetracentron sinense (assembly GCA_015143295.1). Taxonomy (NCBI): domain Eukaryota; kingdom Viridiplantae; phylum Streptophyta; class Magnoliopsida; order Trochodendrales; family Trochodendraceae; genus Tetracentron; species Tetracentron sinense. The sequence continues at coordinate 5,082,991 of CM026557.1, read as the reverse complement.
TAGATATTGTTTCTCTATGAATAATAAAACCAGCTCACATTGTGTCCGATCCATCTCTATGAGCAATCAAACCCCTCCCATAACAAGCGGCACACTGGATCATCTGATTTTCTTTGTCAATTCCAGGTTCTTGATTTGCATTACATGCAGGACACGGAATCTCTCCTTGCCCTGCACAACCTGTGAGTTTTGTCCACGACTACATTAGGAGTCCAATTACCCACAACAATAATTGAGAAAATAGAAGTGTGCTTGCTCATTACATCAATATAGAACACCAATAATACCAATACGGGAGGGAAGTAAGATTCTAATAGTTATAGGATGAATACTTGAGTTGTGTCCTGGTCAGAGGACTATGGAAGCCATCCTTCCTACCCCTGTGCTACACATAGTGACAAAGTTGGGGTTCGAGAATAATTCGGCAAAGGTCAAGTTCGGAACAAATAAAAAATAAATTAATAAATATAAAAATATACCGAACAATTTGATTAAAAAATATACAAAATTAGTAGTTTTTTTGCCAAGTTTGAGAAAATAATTCGGCAAATTCAGGAATAATTCGTGAATAATTCGGAAAATTCGTCAATAATTCGGGAATCCAATAATTTGCGAATAATTCGGTAAAGTAAAAATGCGCGAATAACTCACGAATTTTTTAAAAAAACGGAGTTTTTTGTTACAGAGGCTACACATGCAGACACCATTCAGTGAGCCACATCTAGGAGATTCCCAAGGCCAAAATAGACTTTAATGGATAATCATAGTCACCAAGCTATAAACTTATTTATGGACCATATCCATTTTTTCCATCACAATCCAAGAGAATGTGTAATCAGTGGGTTATAAACAATCAATTTGGTTGAATTTTTAACCTAGACAATCACTCAAGAGTCAAGAGTGACCCAACAAAAGGTTGGCCTAACCATCCTACGCGTGTGTCCTGTGTCAAGCACAAGAAAGATGGACAGCTTCTAGCATCTCATGAGAAGATGCATGATTTTCTCAATAACAAAAACAATTTAAAAAAAATTGTTCTCCCAAATAGTAGATATCTTAATATTTACCTGACCAATGACAGTACTTGAATATTAACCGGAAACTCATGGAACAACACTGGATTTTCAAAAAGGGTATTTAATAGCATACAACCCAAGTTCATGGGCATCAAAGAGTTTCAAAGGTTCCTGTATGTTGGTCATTTTGAAATGTCTGAGGCATGCTAAATTTTTCAATATTGATTGTATTTTGGTCATGTCAGAAGAGTGATAACAGAGTAACTACAACCATAAATTCAAACAACCTTTATATGGTTATGTCACACATTTTATTGTATCAACTCCAGAGAATCCTTGATTTCTAAATCCTTACCTGAGCATTTCTCAGTAGCTTCAGAATGAGGAACTTTAGCCCGTGCTCCTTTATGTTGTATAAATAGAGGAGGGAACTCTGACCGCATATCTAATTCCCATATTCCAAGTTCGGGCCCATTATCCTTTCCATCAATATTGCCACCAAGATATGGTTCTGTTTCTCTTATGCTTTCTCTCTCCTCTAGAAAAGTTTCTAGAGTTCCCACATAAACGTTGCAGTCCTCCACTGCACTTATCTTCCAGGTCCGAGCCGGACGACTTCCCCAACAGCAACGATGACCAACGTGATCGATGAGTAGCTCTCGTATCTCTACCTCATCCAAGATTTGCCTACGTTTAGATTAACTCAATTAATCAATAGACAGTAGCTTACATGGCACAAAATTATCAAGGAAGATATTTAAAAAAAAAATGAAAAGAAATTTATAATGAAAACAGATACTCATGCAAAGATCCTGTCTTAAGTACATATGTACAGTCTACCAATGGTGTACTTTTACATGTATCCCATCTGTAGGGAGGTAGATCCATCATACGGTGGATCTAATTAAGTAGATATCCTGGGTGAAACATCGACCCAAAATTAGATGATTTGAACCATCAGCGCAAGTGATCTTCTTCCTGGTCCAGATCATTGCAATCTTTTATTAGTCTGTCCATCGAAGTGAATGTAACTAAAATCATCCGATCTTGGCTTTTTTGGCCTAGGAGAACTTATGTAATTTTTCTCAACTCCTTGCACTTTTGCCATCTGCACTAGCATCTTGTCGGTGGTACATCTTCTGGTCCACCCAAAGAAATTACTTTGCCACCCCCTTGCAAGAAAAAATTCTTGGCTCTGCCCCTATCACATGAGCCCTATTTTATGAACAAAATATGGGGAAATATGTGTGTGGGTGTGTCAGGTACCAATGGTTAGCAATGGTAAACATGAACTGACTGCCTTTTTCCCTTCAAACACTTGAAACAGGATTTGAAAAGCAAACATGCCTGATCTAACAATAAAAAAAAACTTGTACCACCTTCGGATAGACTCCCAAAAGAAAGAATGATGAAAAAAAATCCATTTTCAAATAATAAACATTTCAATATGCAAGCTGAGATGGATGCATAACCTAAAGGTTGTCACCTAGATCATCGTCCAATTAAGATATGGGATCAATTCCAAGAAAATACATATCTTAACACAAATACAAGAGCATATTAATATGCCTTACCGCCCAACATTATCATAAGTGTTTACACCAAGACCACCTCCATATCCACCCTGATAGACAATAGCTTGCTCTGAAAAAAAAATGATTAACAAGGTAACATATGATGAAAAGATGTCTTGGAAAAATACTAAGAAGAGAAAAAACAACAACAAATGAAAATTATCTGATAGCCTGGAAATTTGATAATATGTGTTGTATGTATGTGGGAGTGTGTGTTTTAAAACAAATATATAATTCTTTTGAAACAAGAAATTCCTTTTACTTCAACCATAGAGAAGGCATGGCTCACCCTTACAATCAATTATAAGAAAACCCAACTGCTTTGAAATTTCCATCCATATAAAGGAACCAAAATTAGGTAGCTTGTAAGTTGTGACATATAAATCACACACACGAGATACCCCATAATTGAGTGTAAAAATGGTTATATTGTGTTAGTGAATTATTTCTTCCCCTAAATGGCATGCCATGCGCCAAGCATCAATCTGTACAACCCAATTTGATGGTCAGCACTTCCATGGGAGGTAACACAGCCGCTCTATTAAATTATATCTAATGAGCGCAATGAAGACCTCCAAAGTGGCAAGTTGGGTCAAAAGTTCAATTCTTTGCGAGATGTCTAGTTTCAACTATGCAATCACAACCTAAAGAAGCAATTTAGTTAGTGTTGCTATTTTTATATCTACTATTTCTTACTTGCTCTTTAAATGTTAATGATGGCACTCTCCTCCATATTTCTTGTTTAAGAGATTATTTACATGGCTGGTTTTTGCTAACCATGGAAATGGTCACTAAAATGCCTTCATCTATTCTCCCCTCACTCAAAAAAAAAAACTCATCAATATGCATCTCAACTTCCTAATAAACACAAACACACAATTATTTGAAAGTGACTACAAATTGATGAACATTAGCACCCATGTAGCCGTAGATTAAAATAATAGTCAAAATCTAATAAAAACTCATTTCTAATGTAAATACAATCTTGCTCAGCTGCAATTTACATACATGTGTAAATTATATGTATGTAATAGCAATACAAATTTGACCAAACATAAATTAAAATAAACAAGAAAACCTTGTGTTGTTAGTATATACTAATGGTATAGAGAGATCGTAGGGATTCTAATTTAAGATCAGATTATATTTAGTTTTCTTATTTAATTTCTGATTGTAATCTATATATTGATGCCTCCTTGAGAGAAGAATACACTCTCTAATTCTTCCTAAATACCCTTTTGTCATGGTATCAGAGCAATAAAATCCTTTCATTTTTTTTTCTTTGCAATCGTTATTTCGCCGATCTGTTGTTGAAGAACGCAGCCGCTGATCTGCTGTTAAAGACGCACTCGGTTTACCACAAAGGGCATCTCATCATCTCGGCACCACCATCAGCCTCTCGGCTCCTCCAATCAGGCCCTCAAGCCACTCGGTTCCATCAACCAGGCTCTCAAGTGCTCGACAGCACCACCCAAGCCCCCTAGGCCACTCGGATCCACCACCAGCCCCTCTCGGCATCTCTTGTCTAGCCCCCCCTCGGCATCTCGGTTATATCATGAATATTTTTCTCGTGAATCTCTCATCTTTCTAATATCATGGGAGACAAATTTGAACCCAATGATTCTCTTTTTTTTCGGTCAATGATTAGTATCAAATTGAAAGGCTCCAATTACCTTCAATGGTCCTGAGCTGTATCCGTTTTTCTGAAAGCTCGTGGCAAGGCCTCTTATTTTACGGCCACCAAACTTTCTCATGTCACCAAAGTTCCCACATGGGAACAAGAGGATGCACAAATTATGACTTGGCTATGGAAAAACTTGGAATCCAAGGTCTTTAATAATGTCGCTTGTTTGGAATCTTCTAAGGATATTGGTAATACTCTGCAAGAGATGTATTCTTCAGATCAGAATATTTCTCGTCTCTATCAATTATATCAGGACATGTTTTCTCTCCGACAGGGAGATCACTCGGTTAAAGAGTATTTTTCTGCTCTAAAAGGTATGTGAGATGAAATTAATGTCTATCAGTCGTTGTCTACAGATTTGAAGAAACAACAACAGCACCGGGAGGAATTTCGAGCAGCCAAATTTCAATCAAGTCTTAAACCAGAACTTGCTCCGATCAGTTTTCAGATTTTATCTGGTAAAGACATACCAACTGTTAGTGAAACTTTTGCTCAAGTTTGGCGAGCATCCATCCATCCTTCTGCTCAAGAGAAGGATGATCATTCTGCTCTTGCTGCCCCTGTTGGGCGATATGATACTCCACATAGGGAGCATGGAGGCCGTGGTCCTCTCGATACTCGCAGTCATGGTCATGGTGGTCGTAGTGGATGCGGTACTAAGAAATGTTCTCATTGTGACCGCCATAATCACTTTGTTGACTTTTGCTGGAAACTTCATGGCAAGCCGGCTTGGGCTAATCAGGCTACAGTTGAGGGGGAGCACTCTGGTTCTATCTCTGATGAACAGGTTCTTCTTTCAAAAACAGAGTATGATTCCATTCTCCAACGTGCCAATGCCTCATCATCCTCAACAACCCATTTGGTAGCTTCAGGTAACACATGTCTTAATTCTTCCTCTAGTACCCCTTGGGTTATTGATTCAAGGGGCTCCGATCATACGACAAGTAATCCCTCTCTCCTTTCTAAAATTTCTCGTACCTCCTCTCCTTCGTTTACTACTATCGCTAATGGGACTAAAACTTCTATTCAAGGGATAGGCACCGTTACTACTCCTGGTCTTACTTTTTCCTCTATTCTCTATTTGCCTCAGTTTCCTTTTAATATGTTGTCTGTGTGCAAACTTTATTCATACTTTAAACTTTTCAGTAATTTTTAATCCCACTCATTGTGTCTTTCAGGATCTAAAACAAAGATGGTGATTGGTGGGGGGTTTCAGCAGGATGGATTTTACTACTATCAGCTGTCTTGCACTTCGGGTCAATCTGCTCTTCATTCTACAACTTCTCCATATCAGTGGCACTGTCGTCTTGGACACCCATCCTCGTTTAATCTCCGGCATTTAGTTTCCTCTTTACCTTCTTTTTCTAGTTTTAATTGTGAGACTTGTGAACTTAGTAAACATCATCGAGCTACTTTTCAACTTCGACATGATGAACCACGTTTACAACCTTTTGAATTGGTTCACTTTGATATTTGGGGTCCAGCTCGCACCACTGGTTTATGTGGTGCTCGGTACTTTGTCACTTTTATTGATGATCATTCTCGTTTAACATGGGCATACGTGCTTAAAGATAGATCTCAAGTGTTTACAGTTTTTCAATCATTTTATGCTGAAATTTCAAATCAATTTAATGCAGAACTTCTTGCTTTTTGGACTGAAAATGCTCTCGAATATAAAGAACGTTCGTTTGAACAATTTCGTGAGTCCAGGGGTATTATACATCAAACATCTTGTGTTCATACTCCTCAATAAAATGACATTGTTGAGAGAAATAATGGGCCTATTCTCGCTATTGCTCGTGCTCTGATGATCCAAATGCATGTTCCTAAGCTTTTTTGGGGCAATGAAGTTCTTACCGCTGCATCTCTTCTAAATAGAATGTCTTCTTGTGTTCTTAAAGGTAAATCTCCGTTTAAGATGTTATTCCCTAGTAAAAAAACCTATTTCCTCTTCCCCCAAAAGTGTTTGGCTGTGTTTCTTTTACTCATAATCTAAATCATGGTCATGACAAACTTGACCCTCGGGCCCACAAGTGTATTTATTTGGTTATTCTCGTACTCAAAAGGGATACAGATGCTATAGTCCTACCTTATGTAAGTATTTTGTCAGTGCTGATGTGACCTTCTTTGAGGATGTTCCATATTATTCTCCGAAAGGAGATGAGTTCCAAGACCCTCTACTTTCTGCACCTGTTATCCCTACAATTGTTCTTGCTCTCCCTCCTATCTCTCAGGTTTATGTTCCTCGCCGGCCACGGAGTGCATCTCATGCACGAGTTCCTGGCTTCCTGCCCATGTGGGTTCCTCTCTACCGCTTCCCCCATCCACCTCGACGTTTGCAGATCCATCTCTCCCTCTTTTTGACTCGGACCTTGACCTTCCTATTACAGTTTGAATAGGTACGCGAACATGTACTGATCATCCCATGGTATTAAAACTCGCCGAGTCGACCCGAAACTCGGCCGAGTCGACTCGACTCAACCAGGTTTCGGGCTGAGTTTGGCTAAAAACTCGAAAATGCCATTTTTGACAGAGTTACCCGGTCGACTCGCCTCGCCCGCGTAACTCACCCGAGTAGTTGATATGTTATTTGTGTTAAAAAAAAAACGAATTACACAGGCGAGGCAACCCGACCCGATGACGCACCCGAGTGACCGACCAAATACTTTTTTAAAAAAAACCCTTACTCCCTTAGGATATAAAGGAAAAAGGCAAAGGGGGTGGGGTTAGGGCATGAAAAGCTCCCAAACCCCACAGCCCCACTCTCTCATTCGAAAAGCTTTGGCCGACGATTGTGGCCGGCGATCAACAGTGGCTGGCGATCACGGATCAACAGTAAGTCTCTCTCTCTCTCTCTCTCTGTTTTCTCTTCCCTCTCCGAGAGTTCAAGTCTCTGTTTTCTCTTCTCTCTCTTTCCATTTTTTTTCATCTTCTTTTCTTTCCATTTTTTTTAGTACAGGAATACAAGAGAGTAGAGACCATTTTTTCAGAGAGGAGTGCTAGGGCACCAAGAGGTAAAACTGAAAACTCTCTTCCCTCTTTCCTCTTTCTCTCTTCCTCTTTCATTTTTTTCAGTAGAGGAATACTAGATAGTGCTAGCCCATTTTTTTCAGTTTAGAAATCAAGGTTTTATATATATATATTTAGTTATTTATTTTTTCAAACGAACCAATTTTTTTTTCAAACGGCAGTTTAGAATATTTAGTTTTTTTTGTCTATGTTCCATTAATCCATGTCTTTTAACTAGTTATATGAAATTATGAATGATTTAGAATTTTGGATGGTTATTCTTATTTATGGATGGTAATTGATGAATTGTATTGAATTATATATTTCATTTTAGGCATGTTTTATCATTAATTTTGAATTTATACCATATATATAGTAGTAGAAAAATATCATATATGTCCGAGTTTTAGGTGTCATTACTCGGACGAGTTTTACCCAAGTTTCCGAGTTGACTCTACTCGGCAAGGTTCCGAGTCGAGCCGAGTTTTAAAACACTGGATCATCCTATCTCTAACTTTGTCTCCTTTGATCATTTGTCTTCTTCCTTTAAAGTTTTTTCTTTATCCGTATCATCTCTCGATATTCCTAAGTCCTACAGGGAAGCTCTTTCTCAACCGAGTAGGAGGAAAGCAATGGAGGAGGAAATGCATGCTTTAGATTTGAACCAAACTTGGGATCTTATTCCCACACCTGCAGGCGCTCCGATTGTTGGCTGTCGTTAAGTTTTCACCGTCAAACAGAATCCTTACGGTACTATAGATCGCTTAAAGGCTCGCCTTGTGGCTAAGGGTTTTACTCAGACATATAACATTGATTACACTAAAACCTTTTCTCCAGTTGCCAAACTAAACTCTGTTCGTATTATTATCTCTCTTGCTGCGAATCTTGCTTGGCCTCTTCATCAACTTGACGTCAAAAATGTCTTTTTACATGGTGATCTTATTGAGACTATTTATATGACTCAACCACCTGAGTTTGAGTCCAAGGGAGAGTGTGTTTGTCACCTTAAGAAGTCTATTTATGGCCTCAAACAGTCCCCACGTGTTTGGTTTGACATATTCAGTAAGGCGGTAGTTTCTCATGGCATGACTCAAAGCCAAGCTGACCATTCAGTCTTCTTTAAGAAGACAAGAACTGGTATTGTTATATTAGTTGTCTATTGGATGATATCGTCATCACTGGGAGTGACAAGCAAGGTATCCAGACCTTGATTCATCATCTTGGCTCAAGTTTTCTTACTAAAGACTTGGGTAAGCTTCGTTATTTTCTTGATATTGAAGTTGCAAGGTCCAAAGAAGGCATCAGTTTATCTCAAAGAAAATACACTCTCGATATTCTAAAAGATACAGGTTATCTTGGCTCCAAACCTGTAGCTACTCCCATGGAAACTAATCTAAAATTAATGTCAGTTATGGGTGACTTGATGTAGAACCCTGAATTTAATTTTCTTAATAGTTGTGATCTTAATTAAATGTCATGAAAACATGTGTTTAACTTTAACATATTTAAGCCTATAAAGTTAATGCGAAAAGTAGTGATTTTAAAACCTAATTAAAACATTCAATTTAAATCATTTTTGAGGTTTGATTTCATGAAAAGAAAGAAGGGAAAAAAGTAGCAAAAGAGTTAAAAAAAAAAAAAAAAAAACCGGCGCGGGCGATCGATCGCCCAAAACGCCGTTCGGCGGCGGACTTGTGCGTTTTTCGACTTGTGGAGTCCCTAAGGCTCCCAACACTATAAATACCCCTTATACTCATGAGTTAAGGGTTTCTAAAACTTTTTAAACCTAAAAGAGAGTGAGAGAAGAGATTTTTGAGAGATCCAAAAGGAGGAATCAAAGGTTGTGCAAGGAAGAAGGGTTAAAAAGCGTAAATCAACCCCATTCACAAACGCGTGATCGTAGGGAAGCGATCGTAAAGGTAAATATAACTTCCTTCCTTTCAATATAGTGAGTTTAATATAAAATTATGAAAGTGATAGATCTAAAGCAAGAACAAGCAAGATTAAGCATACATGTGATGTTTTGAAATTATGATTTCATATGAAAAATATGTATGATGTTAGAAGGAGTGTTTTAATCATGATCTTCTTATGGAAAATATGTATGATGATTTTGAGAATTTTGAGAATGCTTTAGACCATGATTTCCTCATAGAAATTATATATAATGTGTAGAGAGTTTAAATTTATGATTTCCTTGCGAAAGATATTGATGATGTTAAAGAGGTGCTTGTGATTTAATTATTATATCAACAAGGGGAAAGGGAATGATCTTGTGATTTATTTTGTGATGAAGAATGGAGGAAGTAGTGAATGGTTGAATTTGATGGAATGATTCTATGTTGCTTTGAAATTATAGTATGTTATAAACTAAGGTTTTGAGAGATTAATTTAATTAAAATTATGTATTGTAAATTGAGACGTGATGAATTAAATTGTCTCTATTTTTGTTGTCAACAACTTGATAAACCCATATTTTATGTTAATCAATTATGAGAAATTCTGCATGTTTCAATTGTGAATGATTTAAAATTATCATTATTTCACTCGCACTTATTCACCAAATTGGACATGAACAAGTATGATAATAAGAATCAAGATGATAAGTATTATGCATGTATACAAGAATACAAGCATGATTGTATGATTAATTTTTGCACGGACCGAGTACCCACAAGCCTAAGGCCAAGGCAAGACAAGCCGTATACACCGGGTAATGTGTAAACAAACCATATACACCGGGTAAAGTGTAAACAAGCCGTATACACCGGATAATGTGTAAACAAGCCGTATGCATCGGATAATGTGCAAACTGTGTGGTACCTCGAAAAGTAGAGTATATGTTAATCTCTACCCGATATATGGGGTAGAGTTATTTTAAGTTATTGCACTCGCATGTTGTTGAATACATTTACGAAACAAGAAATACAAGCAAGATAAACAAGAGAAACAAATATAAGTGAACACGTATAAGGATTGAAATTGATTTATGCTTCCGCACTCTGAACTGTTTATATGTTTACATGTCATGTTAAATTCCAAATGATGTTTTATATTAAATATTGTTATATCGATAGCTAGGAGGGTATATATACACTGGGTAACTTGTTACTCAGCCGATGACTGTTGTTGTCGGCAGGTGCTGGATTTGACATTTGTGCCCCAGGACCTTGGGAAGAGGAAGAATACGAGGAAGAAGAGTAAGAGCCAACAGGTAAATATCCCGAGGGAGAATGGAATTTGGAGCGTTGGCCATTTCCTGGAAATTAGATTAGTAGTATTTTTTTTTTTTTGGAAGTTGAAACATTGTAATAGACTTATGTTTTGATTTGATTGTTATCTAGGGAGCATTAGAGATGATTCAGTTCATTTAGTTGACCTTTAGTATTTATTTTAGACATTAGACTTGATCAGTAATTATTTAAAGAAAAATTTTCAGGTTCACTTTTTAGATGCTTTAATTGCTTTATGACAGGAAGTTATGGAAGTTAATGGTTAAGTCACGTGCTAAAGTCTCACTTCAATTTAGGTGGGATTTTGGGGCATGACACTTGATTGATGACCCAGAAATGTATCGAAGACTTGTGGGAAAACTTATTTACCTAACCATTACTCGGCCTGACATTTCTTATGCAGTTAGTATTGTGAGTCAATTCATGACTAGTCCTCAAGTTCCTCATATGGATGCAGTAATACACATCTTTAAGTATCTTAAGAGTACCCTAGGCCGTAGCCTTCTACATTGATCATCTAGACACCTTTGCATTGAAGGATATACTCATGTTGATTGGGCAAGATCACCTTCAGACCGAAAATCCACCACTGGCTTTTGTACCTTTATATGAGGCAATCTAGTCATTTGGAAAAGTAAGAAACAATCAATTGTGGCTCGTTCCAGTGCTGAAGTAGAATATCGTGTAATAGCTCATACCGGTTGTGAGCTTAATTAGTTGAGAACTCTTTTACAAGAATTCAGAATTCCAACACAAGGTCCAACACCACTCTATTATGACAATTAAGCAACTATTCATATTGCTAGCAGTCCCGTCTTTCACAAAAGAGTCCTGTCTTTCACAAAAGAACCAAGCACATCGAAGTTGATTGTCATTTCATTCGCTCTAAAGTGGAATCAAAGACATCATTACTCCCTTTGTACCTTCTGGTTGTCAGCTAGTAGATATCTTCATTAAAGCTCTTCCCAAGAATGACATCGACTCTATTTGTAGCAAGCTGGGAGTTATTGATATCTACTCTCCAGCTTGAGGGGGAGTGTTGTTAGTATATACTAATTGTATAGAGAGATCGCAAGGATTCTAATTTAGGATCCGATTATATTTAGTCTCCTAATTTAATTTGTGATTGTAATCTATAAATTGATACCTCCTTGAGAGAAGAATACACTCTCTAATTCTTCCTAAATACCCTCTTGTCATCTTGTTTAGCTGCAATTAAAATTGAAGATCTAAATCCAGTTAACAACGTCATTCAAAAGATGGAATATAATATTGACCTAATTGCAGAAAAAGCTAATGAAGAACATGTAATTGGCGTACCACTGGGATCGGGTTCCGGCGAACTAATCAAGGCAGCGTGGATTGATGGCGGATAGTGATCGGAAAACGCTGACGCCGATCGAATCTCTTCGACGCTAACTTCATTTCCGGCCAATGAAGCAGTCGGAAGTACGGAGCCGGGTCTTCCGATGTATTGGTATGAACTCCATTCCACCTTCTCTTTCGCTCCGAATTCACCTTTTTCGAAAGTGATGTCAAATTGGGAAAAAACAAACTCAAATTTAATTTTTTTTAAAGAATAACAACAACAACAAATTACAGAAACATAGGGAAATCTACCTGCAAGAAGAGGCTCTTCCATTTTCTTGAGAGAGATAGATTAGTGATGTAGATAGAGACAGAGTAGCAATATGTATAGAGAGAATACTCTTCGCCTGCAAGCAATGGTAGAATGGTAGTTGACAATTTGTCTTCAATAGAATTGGGTCCACACGCTCAATCGTTCTTACTTTAGTTATTACAGGCTTATTAACAGCGTTAATTCCCCATAATACGTCTGGGCGTAGAATAGCCGGGACTCCCAGGAGGGAGCGTTTGCTATGTCTAAAAGTAGGATTTATTTATCTGATAAGATTAAGAGATATTTTGATTTGAGTCGTATTACGCCCCTGACGTTGCCACATGCCCCTTTTGACACCTCTAAACTATGGTTAAGATTCACTCGCTCCTAGGGTTTACCCACCTAGTTTGGTTTTTAGAAAAAATAATAATAAATTTTTTTAACCGTGGTTAAAATTTACCAAATCCTAAGAATAATTTTTTTAAAAATATTTTTTCTAAAAACCAAAGATATTTGGGTGAACCCTAGGGATAGGTGAATCTTAACCACAGTTAAGGGGTGTAAAAAGGGACATGTGCTGACCACAGGGGCGTAACCGGTTTTGCCAAAAACTAGTTACAACTAGAGAAGATCACCCGTCATATTGACTTTATTTTTATTTTTGCTTCCGAGAAATGGATTATTTATTACTTATTTTGATAATAATAAATAAATAAGTACTATTATAGTAGTGTTGTCAACCGCTTAAGATTTCGCCAAATATTCAGAGTTTAAAATTTTGATTTGAAAGGCAGCGATGTTTGCCCTATTGGTTGTGTGTGCATAACATCACACGTTTGATCCGGGATTAGTCTCGTGAGGGTGTGTGGTTGAAATCTCCACCATCGAGGGCGGACCCAGGGATTTTTCATTAGGGGGCCAAAATACATGTATAAAAAAACTAATAGATTTGAGAGTATGGAACTTGGGGGTTCGGGACGTAACTCTTGGGAAAAAATTTTGGGGGTTTTTTTTTTTTTTTTTTGAGAATTTGTCCCCCAATAATGTCTTTGAGATCGCCACATATCCCTATTGATACCCCTTAATTGTGGTTCAGATTCACCCACATATCCTAGTTTTTTTTTTTAATATCAATTTTTTTTTCAAATCCTAGTTAAAATTCACTAACTCCTAAGGTTAAAAAAAATTAATATTTTATCTAAAAATCAAAGATAAGTAGGTGAATTCTAAAAGTGGGTGAATTTTAATCATAGTTAAGGAGTGTCAATAGGGACATATGGCAACCTAAAAGGAATAACTGGACTCCATTGGGGGCCTACTATATATATGACAAAAAAATTGGGGGCCACTATATATAAGACAAAATAATTTGAGGGGGGTGAGGGGGTGGTGGGGCCAAGTATACTAAAAATAAAATAAAAATAAAAATTGAGGAGCCCGCTATTTCATACAACAACAAATAAGGATATACACAAATGTTGGGGGGATGGGGGCATGATTTTCCTAACATATAACATACCCTGCTAAGTAGAGAGTGCAAATATAATAATCTTTACTATTATAATGTATAATGCTGATTGCCTGATCAAAACGTTGATTGATCAACATTATGAATTCCCAAAACACCCATCATCATGTAATGAGTTGTAAATCAAAGTGTAAAGGCTTGAAATATTTGGATGGGTAATTTCGTCATTTCATCTCTTCCTATCACATCCAACCTCTCACATCATGTCAAAATCTAGAATTCTCAAAATACCCATCATCATGTAATAAGTTGTAAATCAAAGTGTTAAAAGCTGAAAATTTTGGAAGGATAATTTCGTCATTTCATCCCTTCCCTTATCTCCTAAGTCACATTCAACCTCTCAAATCGTGTCATCCCTTCCCCTCTCTTCCCCGACGAGATCCAAACACAGCCAATGACGATTGAACTCAGGGTGAGTTCAATCGCACCTACAGGTCAAGTGACCATTCTAACCCCCTATTAACTGTAGTTAAGATTCACTAGCCCTCGGGATTCAACTATCTAACCTTGGTTTTTAGAAAAAAAATATATTTAAAATTTTTTAACCTAAGGTTAAATTTTTTTAATCCGAAGGTTAATTTTTTTTTCCTAAAAATCAAGGTTAGATTGTTGAACCTTAAGGGTTAATGAATCTTAACTACGATTAATAAGGGTTAAAAGGGACACATGTTGACCTGGGGATGCGATTGAACCCAGTTCAATCACGATTGCCTATGATTCAATCTCCTCTCCCACGTCCTCCTCCCGGCAATGGATTACCTTTACTGGATGACCAATATCCACACTCGGTAACGCGGAAGACATTTAATTAGGGGAGTGATAGCATACATTGCACATTTGGTTGAGTGGTACACGGACACCTACAAGCTCACCATATGTGCTCTTTGACATCCATTAACAATGGTTAAGATCCACTCATACCTATGGTTAAATAATCTAACCTTAGTTTTTGGAAAAAATATTTTTTTAAAATGAACCTTGGTTATGATTTCACTCATTCATGTGGTTAATTTTTCTAAGATATTTTTTCAAAAACCTAAGATTAGATTATTTAATCATAAGGGTGGGTGAATTTTAACCACAGTTAATGGGTGTCAAAGAGCACACGTGGCAAGCTGGTAAGGTATGCACATATAGTCCAACGGAACATGCGAGATGCATGCTATCACCTCTTTAGTGGAACACCATTCCATGCGTCAGTCGAAGAGTGGTGCCCGACGATCATGAGCAAGAGGTAATCCGCTGCCCCCTCACTCTCTCTCTCCCATTTTCCACCCCTCTCTTCCCCTTCACTCTCCCTCTCTTCACACGTGCAATAGGTCACATTCGAGTCCTCTCATCCTTATCTTTCTCGAGACTGGATCACAATCAATTGAAAATGAATTTACCAAAAAAAACAATTGGGATTGAACTCTCCTCACAACCACATATCAACACATTTGTCTTTTAATCCCTATTAATCATGGTTAAGAGTCACTACCTGTCGGTTAGTAATTTTACCCCCTTATAGTTAATCTTATATAAAAAACAAAATCTAAAAATCAAGTTTATATTGTTGAACCAGATTAATGAATCTTAACCACAACTAATTAACAAAATGACACATGTTGACCTGTGGGGCGATTGAACTCAGAGAGAGTTTAATCACAATTGACTATGATTTTCTTATATCTAACGTATCCCTCACATTTTTTTTATCAAAAGGTCCCTCGAGTTTCTATACTAAAAATATGTTTTAATTTTTTTTCAAAAATGCCCTATATTAGAGATCCTCTTCCCAGTCTCTCTCCCACTCATCTCTCTCTCTCACGTGCATCGCACGTGCAGCCCACTAGTAATAATAATAACAATACACTTTCCTAATATTAAGTGATATATGTCTACAACTATAATGATAATCGAGTTTTTAAAAACGTTGATTGAATTCCGTTAATATTTAATTGAATTTTGTCACTATTAATAAATTTATCCTTAAAACTTATATTTTATATTATTATAATGAAAATGACGAAATTATCTTTTACACTATATATCTTTCATATATTTATACATCTCACGCATAAATCACGAAAGTCTCACTAGGA
This sequence comes from Tetracentron sinense, assembly GCA_015143295.1. NCBI lineage: Eukaryota > Viridiplantae > Streptophyta > Magnoliopsida > Trochodendrales > Trochodendraceae > Tetracentron > Tetracentron sinense. The sequence continues at coordinate 5,067,242 of CM026557.1, read as the reverse complement.
TTTCTCTTTCCACTCTCTCCCCATTTTCTCTTTCGTGTGCATCACATATGCAGCCAACTAATCTTTGGATAATTGTAATACCCATCTCAATATAAATAATCAATCTTCTTTCCACTTATTTACAACAACCCTATAGCTCCAATGAGGCGACTTACTTTATTTCACGAATACAATTAAGAAGGGTGTATAAAGAAGATAAAGAAATATGAGTTAATACACCGCAAGTATTTCACTTAATTGAGGGATAATGTTATTGTTTCAATTTAACTTTTAACTTCCAATTTATGGAAAATGTCAGGTCAATATTTATCAAAATCATTAAAATTTAAGTATGAAAAGAACATCTTTTTAAAGGAGAAGCTAATGTTATTTTAAGAGACAAGTTTTGATATGTAATTAATCATGTATAATGATGTGTATTTTATTCAATATTTTGGTACACGGTTCCACCAAGAGGAGGGAGGAGGATTCACGCTCATCATAGTCCCCAACTAAATTGTCAATTGCATTGCTGCTTAACGTAGATCACATTGACACCCTTAATTGTTGATAGCATCTCTTTCTACACATGAGGGGCATCGGTAGGGTTTCGTGGAAGAAAGAAGGCCCGCCTGGGTCTACCAACAAGCTCTTAGAGGCATTTAGTAATTCTAAAGGTTGCGTTTGGATTTGTGGAATTGGAATTGACCTAAAGAATTGATTTCTATGGAATTGAAATCCATTGAATTGAATTCTACATAATTTATAATTCTGCCATTTGGATGCACTATTGATTAGATGGAATTTAGATTTAAAAATAATAATTTGAATACAATAATATGAATAAATAATTATACAAGTAATATATTTATTAAATTTAAATATTATTTTAATTTACAATTATAATTAATTATGTATTCAATTATTATTTATTAAATTTTAATATTGTGAAAATTTATAGTTATTATTTTATGTATTCAATTATTATTTACATAAGATATTTAGTAAATTTTATATTATAATTTGAACATAATAATAAGGTTATGTAATTATTTAAGTCATATATTTATAAAAAATAGAATTTATAATAATTATTTAATGTATTCAATTAATACTTATTAAATATAAATATTAAAATTATTATTATTACAATTATTATTATTATTTAAAATATTAAATTGTTACTTACATACGATATTTAGTAAATATTCATTTTAATATCTTATATAATTATATAAGTAATATATTTATTAAATTTTAATTAATGATATAATTTAATAATATTTTATGTAATTTGTATAATTTATAAATATTATTTTATGAATTAAATTTTGATTTAAATAAAATAATAATAATTAAAATATTTAATTATATTAAATTAGTATTTATTAAATATAAATATTGCTATTATTATTATTATTATTATTTAATATATTAAATTTAAATATTATTATAAATTATAATAATAACAATAATTATTATTATTTAGACTATTACATATAATTTTATTTATTAATTTATAATAATTATCATTTAATATATTAATTACTATATATCAAATTTTAATATTATTATAAATTATAATTAAAATCATTTAAAGTATTAAATTATTATTCATTTAACTCACACGATAAACAGTTGGAGAGAGATTTTCACAAGGTTCGTGTTTTTCCTTCAATTCCGCAATAGTGTGGAATTGTCAAATAAGACATCTCAGTAATTAAGGATTTGAATTATGTTCATTTAGCTTATGAAATCACTGTTTCAATTCCGTGCAGAATTGATAATTCCAATTCCAGTCTTTTGTATAGTACAAGTCAAATGACAGAATTAGAATTCAAGAATGGAATTGTCAATTCCGTCCACCAATTCCACAAATCCAAATGCACCCTAAATGATCTGACAAAATCTACTTTAATAAGAGCTTTTTTCTTTAAAAAATTTGGATGATAAATTTATTTGATAAGAAATTAAAACCAAAATTTCATTTTTATCAACATATATGTTTAATAATACATACAAATAAGTCGTTCATTGAGGAGTCATTTGTTAAATTAAAAAATCACACAATTAACACGAATCAAAGTTAGAAATAGGAGTATAATAAAAATAATAAACTTTTAAAGAACAACAAGTTTTAAACAATCTGCACAAAAAATGTTAAAATATCATATTATTGATGCTTCTTTCCTTCCTTCCGTCTCTTCTCAAACAACTTTGCCAAGTATTTCTAAGTTTCCCGACCTAAGACAGTGGTAAAAAGGAGCATGCCTTTGTCGCGCGCCAAAACCCTACATTGGAGAATGTGAGATCTTGACACGTGACTTACTTAATAAACTATCCTATTAAAAACATTTAAGGCATATTAAAATACGAACCTGAAAATTTCTTCAATTAATGATATCAATTAAATTCATAATCTATAACTGCAACTGAAATATAATAAATCCTGATCATAATCAAAACTAAACTAACATGAATCTTCATAAAGTCAATTGAAGTTCCCTTGAAATTTGACTATTAATAAATTAAATTCAACAGTAGGACCAACGATCTAGATCACGTTCTTCCTCGGAATATTCACCTTCCGGTTCTTCTAAGTATTCATCTTCTTCCTACGGTCCAAGTGCACAAATATCAAAACCTAAACCTGTCGATAACAAAATCATCGACTGAGTAACAAGTTACTTCGCGTATATAACAAACCATAGTGAACAATATAATGAACATTAATTATCATGCATTTTACAAATTCATACATCAATCCACATACATAATCAGAGTACGGAAACAAATAGGTACATTATGTCAATTTCTTTCTTTCTTTTCTTACGTTTTTACTTTTTTATACTTCATACTTTATCGTTTTATGAACAACACATTCACATGCATTAGTAATAATTAAAAATACTCCTTATTGTATAAGGAAATGAGTTACTATACTTTACTTTACCGAGTTACCACATTTCATACATTATCCGACACAGACGGCTTAGTACATTTCCCGGTACGACGGCTTACTTACTTTAACATACTTCTCGCCCTTTTGATGGTATTTGGTGGTGCAAAACATAACATACATTATTGCTTTCGTGTATTGCTTTCTTACTTACTTACTTTACTTTTGTTCTTACTTATAATCTTCTTAGTGTCTTTAATTCTCTCTTTAAACATGTGCATATCTTTCATTCATGAGTGCTCAATGATACACATTTTGTTTAAATTAAATATAAGACTAACCGTTAAGGGCTATAAGACATCTCACCATAGCGTCACATTCCACTATGTTAACCAGGCCTAAGCAAGTTTGACTTTCATCAAAGGTTCATTTACCCAAATGTATATCATGTATAAAGAAACATAAAAGAACCTTTCGTATTTTCAATGATTCGACAATCTAAAATCAGTTTATATCAAAGTACACATAAATCGCGATCTATTTTAAATATCAAAATATCATTTTGTTTAATCAAGATCAATATCCTAATTATAACATCTTTCATCAATAATAATTCTCAAGAGTTATAAACATAAAATCAAATGCACATATAATTAAAATCTCATAATACTTCATTCATTCAATTCCATCAATTCATCTCATTCTCCTCATAAATCCATACACTTCAATAGAATTTTATAATCTCCTTGTTGAATGATAAATAATTTTAGCATGGTTCTTCACATCCTAATTTAGAGATTCAAGAAATAATGGAATATAACTCATAAATATGGTTCTTCACATCCTAATTTACAGATTCAAGAATAATGAAATGAAATCATCAATATATTCATAGATCCTACATATTCTTACGTTCTTACTTAGGTTTATTCCTTGTAATTCATTCTTTTATATTAATATTGAAAATATGGATCGCTAGATTTGTTATATTACCTCTTTTGATCGTTTCCTTACGATCTTACGCTTGTAAATAGACTCGATCTAAGTCATCATGCTCTTCTCTTTGCAAAACTTTTTATTTTTCTTCTTAGATCTCTCAAAAATAATTTTTCTCTCTTCTTCTCTAATGAGAACTCCTTGAGAAACCCTAGATTTCTCTTCAATTTTTCTCTCTAATAAGTTTTAGAATTATAGAATACCTAAAATCCATGAGTTGAAGGTCCTTATATAGGCAATACTAGAGTTGGAAAGTGATTAGAATTGCTAAAAATACTATTCACGTGGTTACTATTCATCCTATTTACAGTTTTGTCACTGAACTTCGAATAATTCTATAGAGCTTAATTCTTATTGTATTAACTTGAAATTTGAACCATAACCACTTTAGATCATATAGAATAATCTACTTTAAAATTTTCATAAATTTTGGATGATGAAAAATGACCAAACTACCCCTCTTATGATAGAGGTAATTTTGTTTAGTTTGATCATTTTCTATGCTTTAAACCTTAATCATTGATCATATAATACTTATAACTTTAGTTAGAACTTTACATAGACATATTTAGATATAGGTAATCATCAATTAAACATTCTTGAACATCAATTAATATTAATTGCAATGGTTTAAGCAAAATCTTCATATTTTCATTCAATGTGTAGTTCCAAGAAAAATAAGTTTTGGGTCTCTACAACCTTAGTCTCAAATAGGGCACAAGCGAGGGAGAACATTTATTTACCAAAAAAAAAAGAAAGTTAAAACCCTCCAATTTCTGATCTTTCGTGGCTTAGGTATTTGATAAATATGCTAAGATAAATTATATAATATCTAAAAAGTAAAGCTTTAAAATATGTGTTATCAAATGATCTTATTGGAGGCATTTGGCAGCACCTACGGGCTACTATAAAGTACTTACTATTTATTGGTCAAAATAAATACTTATTTATAATATAAGTTTGTTTAGTGAAAATAACTAAGTAATAAGTAAAAGTAGTTAGAACCCATAAAAAAGTACTTATAAATAAGTAATCTCATTAATACATTAAAAAACTTTATTTACCAAAAAAAAATAAATTATTAGTTTATAGTAGTGTTGCCAAACATCCTCTTTTATTTGATAAAAACCAATAAGTAACAAGTGAAAGTGATGACGAGTTAAAAAAACACTTATAAATAATTAACTCAATTACTTATAAATTAATACTCATTTATAAAAACATTTATTTACCAAAAAAAACATTTTCATAGAGATAAAAATATTTATTAATTTAAAGTAGTGTTGCTAAACATCTACAAAATACTTTTAATAGAAATGCTAGCCCCAATCACAATCTTCCAAAGACGCAACAGAGTGACTACAAATGTCAAACATCTTTTGAGTTTTTATTATTTTAATCTATAAAAATCAAACATCTTCACGTGTTGTACTTATTGTTGTATTTGTGGAAAAACTTGGAGTTATTACAAGGTGGCAAATCCTCTCCAGTTATAACCGGATGTGGCACATCCGGTTATAACCCCTAGAGGTCGCCACGTGTCTCCTTTGACACCTTTTAACCATGGGTAAGGTTCACCCACCCCTAGGGTTCACCCATCTATTTTTGGTTTTTTTTTAAAAATATTAATTCTATTTTTAAAATTAAAAATATGTTTTTAAAGTTTTTTTAATATTAAAAACAATTTTTTAATTTTAAAAATAGAATTAATATTTTTTTTAAAAAAACCAAAAATAGGTGGGTGAACCCTAGGGGTGGGTGAACCTTACCCACGGTTAAGGGGTGTCAAAGGAGACACGTGGCGACCTCTAGGGGTTATAACCGGATGTGCCACATCCGGTTATAACTGGAGAGGATTTGCACCCTTATTATAACTGTGTGTTGTACTTATTCTTGTATTTGTGGAAAAACTTGGGAGTTATTACGACTGGGCTAGCAGTCTTCTTTACTTTTAAATAGGCACTAGTTGGCATGCACGTGCAAATTTATTTCTTATTTTAATAGAGGAGATAAAAGCGTGATTAACACGATATTATGAGAAATAAAATATTTGATTAGTAGGGATTCTCCAAAAATTAAATTAAGAGGGCAGTTTGAAAAATGAAAATTTGAACAAACGAAATCTTGTACACTAATCGGGAAGGCAATAATGGCATCGGACTACCTAGCCATCTTTGCTTTCCTTCGGTGCATATCTGCAATTGCCTTCACTTCCCCAACTGTTTCATAATCTGCTAAAAAATTTCGAGAAAAAGAAAAAAAAGTTACTGAACAAATACAGACAAGAAAGGAAAAGTCTATCACCAATCAAGATATTCACATAGTATCAATAAAAGAAATAAGCTAACAACATAGAAAGAAGAACATAACTCTAGTCTGTAGAAAAGAACTAATGAAATATCTATTTCTCTTATGAGAAAAGCCTTATGATTTTTAAGTAGGAGCAGGCATACCTCCCAAGGAACGAGGGTAATCTTTTTTTTGGTGATAGGTTAACACACACACAAGTAATCTAATGCTTTCCAATTTCACTTTATGTTTGCGTGCATATGGATAGGCACTTCAGGAAAGAAAGTTGGTAGTCTCGTCGAAATTGAATTTTTATGACACATCACAGAGAAAGGCAGGGTTTTCACTTGTTTCCCATTTTCAAAACCCAGAACCAAAAACTTCATTTAAAGGTTGTGCGCAGGGTATATAGTTGATTGAACACTATTCTATAAATTCAGTTTTCTTAATACTCTGAAATTCAGCTTTGAATTTCGAAAAAAGAGAGGTAACAATTGGAGGTTCTTTTCAAAATTACTGTAAATTTCAGCATCTAACATTACCTTCCTATAACTCTGTAATATCTACATATAGTAAAACAATTCATATATAATTACAAAGGAAATGAGACCTTTAAAGTAATAAGCAAATATGTAACTAAGTTGAACTCTATTACTTAATAGGAGTTGATACGTGTATTTGTTCCCTTTATAAATAGGAACAAGTGATACATTGTAATAACTAAGTAGGAAAATGTTCTGAGATGGGTTAGTATTCGGTAGTCGGTATTAAGAATGCAAGCATAAATTTCAGATTCATAGAATGAATGAAGTTGAGTTTTAAGAAATGTGAAATGGAATTATAGAATATCATTGACCCACTTACTGAAGAGAGAAAAAAATCATATAGATAAGAAAATGGACAATTCAGAGAAGCCACATTCTAACATGATTAAAGCATGTATACCTTCTCCGCAGGTGAACTGTCGAGCTGAGTAGTTATCTTAATTTTTACCCTATATGAAGCATAGAAGAGAGGAGAAAATCACGGATAAGATAATTGCACAAGATAAGCAGCGTTCTTATAATCATAAGACTTGTGTGACAATTCTGTAAACCCACTTACAAAAGGGTTTTAAATTCCATAAAAACCAACCTAGATTTAGAATTTCAAATGAGTAAATCTATCCTAAAACATAAGCTAAAATCAGAGTTCTAATTAACCCAAGTTTCATCTAATCAATCTTTGAAAAACTAACCTAAAATTTAATTCAAAAACAGAATTGAAAATGGCTTAAAACAAACCTAATATCCACACTAAAATCACAATTAAGCTAATTAACAGAAAACAAAATTTAAAGCATCAATAAAACAGAAATTGACCCAACCTAACTAATATGAAATTAACCAAATTAGACCTAAAATTAAACATCATTAATTTATGGATTCTAACACTAAATCCAAACACTAATTAGATTCTAAGCAATTATAATTAAATCATTCACAAAAAATAAAAACGAAAGGAAGAAGAAATCTTACCTGCGACAGTGCAACGGTGGCTAGGCTCCTCGCTTTCCTTCCTCTCTTTTTGTTGCAAGTGGAAAAACAGAACAACTGTGAGAGCTATGAACGAAAACCAAATAAGGGTTAATTTTTACCCCATATGAAGCATAGAACTGACGAGAGGAGAAAATCACAGATGAGATAATCGCACAAGAATATCAGCTTTCATATAATCATAATCAACCCTTAGAAGATGAAGGACTGCATTTGTTGATGTTGATGGAGAAAATACCGTTGGAAAAACCGGAGAAAAAAACTGGACCCTACAAAGAACAGAGATATGGTTCAGAGAGACAGAACGAGATTTTTTTTAAAATTAAGATGGTAAAGTAAATGTATCAGTTGTGAGTCGGTTGGGCGGTGAGAGCATGAAGTGTGGCTGTTCTTTCGTAGGCAGATGTAAACTCTCATGAGCAGGTGTAAATTTTTTGGAAATGAATAAGTTTCTTTACAATATCCTATCTACAGTACAATATCCTATCTACATAGGCCATCTTATAATTAATATTTTATAACTTAATAATCTCTAATAATTAATAAATTTGTAAGAACCAACTTGGTCTATAGTGTCTAATTAATAATCTCTTATATTTGCTATTTAATAATTTTCTAAGAAAATTCTAATATATTATTAATTATAAGAGAGGTTTTATATTATATTAATACATAGTTATATGAATCTTACAAATACTTATGATGGTTTAGGTATTAGGAAGAGAAATAAATAAAATTATTTTAAATATTTTAGCTATGTATAATAAATTATCCTATACATAATATCAAATTTATATATTCTAGAAAGAAAAAAACTAAAAAATCCATTATATGAGGACTTAAAATTTTTTAACAAAAGTTGGAGAATCCTACGAAAATCAGAATTCAAAATAAATTTTGTCTCTTCCCAAAATAAATGATGTTTTTTCTTCTCTTTGAAAAATGGGTTAACTTTACGAAACTAAAATTACCATATACTAATCTTATACATTTGTATCTACACGATACTTATATGGAAAATACAATACATTCAAAAGAAATTATGAAAGAGAAATTTTTTGATCAACTAATATAGTGATTCTTATATATAATATTATCTTATAATTGATATAATTTATTTCCACCAAGGTTATTAAATACAAGAGAGTCTACTGTATAGATATTGATGGCATAAAAAGAAATTAGTCTATTGGAGTCAAATCCTCTACTTGGTAAATCCGGTTATCACCCCTAGAGTTCACCGCGTGTCTCTTTTGACACCCCTTGGTAAATCCGGTTATCACCCCTAGAGGTCACTGCGTGTCTCTTTTGACACCCCTTAACCGTGGGTATCGCTCACCCACCCTTAGGGTTCACCCAACTATTTTTGGTTTTTTTTTTAAAATATTAATTCTTTTTTTAAAATTGAAAAAATTGTTTAAAGAGTTTTTTAAATATTAAAAACAGTTTTTTAAGTTTAAAAAAAGAATTAATATTTTAAAAAAATCAAAAATAGGTGGGTGAACGATACCCACAGTTAAGGGGGTGTCAAAGGAGACACGTGGTGACCTCTGGGGTGATAATCGGATTTGCCCATAGATGATTTGGCTCCTACTACATCTTTACTATTATAATGGGAGAGGCGGACGTAGCCTGAATTTTTCAAAATCCTAAACTACCCTTATATAAAACAAAACTTTAATTCCCAAATTATCCTCATCTATCTATTTAAAGAACAGAATTACAGTCAATCGCAATTGAACTCGGGGAGAGTTCAATCACACCCACAGGTTAACACGTGTCCCTTTTAACTACTATTAATTGTGGTTAACTCTTTTCCCTCGCTCTCATGTGCATCACACATGCCACCCGCTAGTTTCATAAATGATATATTGGGAAGTCAAAAAATTGATGGATAAAGTTGTTCCTCACTTTTATTTTGGGAATCGGGAACGTTTCCTTTACATGGTATACGAAGTATATAATCTATTTTTTTGGGTAGTGGTAATACGGTTAGGCCGCAACCCCAGTTAGTGGGTTAGTATCTGCTCAAGTTAGTTGGATGGGCGGAAGACTTGCACCCTGACGGGAATGGAACCCAGACCACTTCCTTGTGAAAGGGATAGACTTACCAATGGGCCAAAACCCTAGTGTGTAAGTATATAATCTATTTGATAAAAGGTATTCTGGGAATTGAGAATTGGGAATGATGAAAACTTTTTTTTACCATTATGGTATAAATAGAGATAAAAAATCTACTTGATTGTATTTTAGGAATTTAGAAAATTGGTCGGCACCTGCTGTTCTCATTTTTATATGAGAGGTGAGAGGCGTACCATGGGATAATCCCATTTGTTAACCTAAGGCATCCACACTTGGTGGATGCCCCTGTCTTAAGTGATCATCACAGGGTACGTTAACTATTTTCCGGTTTAATAAATAGGCATTTGAATGTGTAACGCAAGTTGTAATGTGTAAGCATTACTCATTTGCAATTAATTGATGACTTGGAATCCTCTACGATGGTGGACTTATAAGTATTTTTTTTTGTTTTTTAAAAGATAATTATAAGGGTTAATGAATCTTAATCACAGTTAAAGGTATTAAAGGACACGTGTTGACACATGGGCTTAACCGGAGAGAATTTGAAGTCTTAACTGATAGGTCGTTATTGTGTCTCACTCTTATGTACGTCCATATATATATGGATACATCAGCTACTAGGGTTTCGACCTCTCTTCGCAGGCGTCTTCAGTCTCCTTAGTTCATCACCTCCAGTGAAGAGAGCTCTACCAAAATGAAGGAACGCCAAGGAGAGCGAGTCAGGTCTCATATATCCTCTCTGTTCCCATTTTGTTCTCTAACCCTAGTTTCTTTCTTCAGAATCTCAACATTCATGGTTATCTATAATTTTATTTCGTATTTTTTTACTCAGATTATATGTGCGAGGAACGATTCTCGGATACAAGAGGTAATTTACATCAATCTCATTAAAAAAAAACATCGATTTTTTTTTCTTTTTCTTCGGAGTTTCAATTCCAGAGCTAGTTGAATTGGTTCATTGAGGGTTTTTTGGTTTGATGGGTTAGGTCGAAATCCAACCAGTACCCGAACACGTCGTTGATCCAAATCGAAGGCGTGAACACGAAGGAGGAAGTTGCCTGGTACTGCGGCAAGCGCATGACTTATATTTACAAGGCGAAGGTCAAGAAGAACGGATCGCACTATAGATGTATTTGGGGCAAGGTCTCCAGGCCGCACGGTAATAGCGGGGTCGTTCGATCTAAGTTCAAGTCCAACCTGCCTCCCAACTCCATGGTAATACAAAGCAAATTACACTCCGATTTGAATTTTTATGGGGTTTTTTGAAATTTTATCTTAATGTTTTATTCCGTTTCAGGGATCTAAGGTTAGGGTTTTCATGTACCCGAGCAACTTATGAGGTACTTTTTATTTTTTTACTATCAATCGAAACCCTTCTCGTTATTTGATGATTGTATCGATTAGGGTTTGGTGGCTATATTTTGATGCTGGGGTTTATTTGGTGATTTGTGCATGAAATTGCGCTGAGAAAGGCGACTTGCCTAAAACATACCTACATCTCGCCATGGATTTACAAATAGATAATTAATGTTCCAATTGCATTTTTAGACTTGTTTCATTTTGGAGCTTAGAAATAATGTGTTTTTATATATTCTGATTTTGTTTCTACTAGATTTTTGCTCTTAATTTGGATTTGTTGCCATGAAGTAGTGATTTGACATTTATATGTAGTGATTTTTGGATACTAATGGATACTGCTTTAGCATTTATAATTGGCATACTACAGTATCTGTAAAATGAGAAGGGTTCCTATTAGCGTGGCTTACTAGAGACTCTAGTAAGCACCGCATTTTGAACCCTACGATCTATACCCTCTTCAAATCTAAGGGTCATTAGAAATACAGTCTTTCCAAGAGTCAAAACCGCTTACAAACTCGTAACAAACTCCTTTCTCCTATTTTCTCGTTCTCTCTCCCAATAACTTTCTCTCTCCATTCGTTCTCTCTCTCCCATTCCCACTCTCTCTCCTCTCTTTTTCCCTCTCTCCCAGTTTCTCCTTCTCTCGTTTTCACTCAGTAGAACGCCCCTAGCACCCTCATCTCCTCCATGGCTGCAATAGGTAGGGAAGCTCCATTTTTTTTTCTTTTCTTATTTAGTTTAAAGGATATTATTTTAAGTTCACCTGATATGTATTTAGTTTAATTATTATCATAATTTAGGTTAGATTTTAGGTTAGTTGATTTTTAGGTTAGTTTTATTCGATCTTAATTCTGATTTTAAGTTTTCTTTTTGTAAAACCCTAAAAAAAAATTACAAGAACAAGCAAAGATTCAAGGCAAAACACGTTCAAGAAAAGGGTTTACACAAGAGTTTGTCTTAACTGTGGTTCTCCTATTCTATTTATTTTCATGTTTTCATGTATTCAAACGCTCTCTCCTAATCAATCTAGTACTTTCTCTCTCCTATTGCTCCAGGAAGAACTCTTTCTCTCCCAACAATCTCCTCTCGTTCTTCATCTCGCCCAACGCACTCTCCTCTCGTTCTCCCTCTCTCTAAGGAACACGCCCTCCTTTTTTGACACCCATTTTATCTGCGCACAGTCACAAGCCACCACCCTCCTCTCCTTCACGGTAGGTACGTTTGATCCTTTTTCTTTTCTTTTCTTCTTTAATTTAATTACAAATCTCATGTATTTTTATCTTAATTGAAAACATAATTTAGGTTAGTTGATTCTGAGGTTAATTTAAGTTATAATTTTAGGTTATTTAAATTCAGATTTTATCTATTTCTAGGTTGGTTAGATTTAATTTTAATTTGTGATTTTAGGTTATTTAAATTTGATTTTAGTTGATTTTTAGGTTAGTTTTATTTAACCTTAATTAAGATTTTTTGGTTATTTAAATTCAGATTTTAGGTTAATTTTATATAAGTTTAATTCTGATTTTATGTTAGCTTTTATTCAATTTAGATTAAAATAAACAAAATTCTGTTAAATCTAATTTGAGGTGAACATTATTTATTTTTAAATTCTGATTTTATGGGCTGTTTGGGTCACAGGGGTATAGAAACATGTCTGGCTAATCCTCTATATGCAGGTGTTTAAGGTTGTAGTGGAGCTGAGAGATGTCATTGTTGCAGGATCAGAGGAGGAAGAATTATTGCGCTTCAGAGGAAGAATTATTGCTTGGAACCACAGTAGTTGGCATGCACAATAGCATAGCCACATCAGTTGGCATGTGATTTTTTTTGCTTATGTCTAAAGACAAAGAGTAATGATAGGCGGGACATCTATTGCTTTTTTTTAATGGCATAAATGTAGCTGGAGATGACAAAATTTCGTTAATAAAGAGGGATCAAGTTTAAATCTCTAAGAATGCCCAGAAATTGTTCTCAATTAATGTGTCCATTTATCATGGGAGGCTCTTGTCCACTGCAATACTCTCAATGTTTGGTTTGCAACTAACCAAAACTCAGCATACTCCTTGGTTGTTGCATAAATTGCACCATCTCTCAGCGTTGTATACTTTAGGGAAATGCTACTGAGACCTCTTTAGGCCGAGACCACCGAGAATCCCGTGCATGGTTGAATGCTACTAACTACAAGTGCTCGTGCTGCAAAGGGATTGTTTGTATTTCGTTGCCAGAGCACATGTTTGTGCATTTCATTGGCAAATGAAGAGGCCTCATTCAAATGTATGAACTATGAAGTGTCTCGGTGACCTACCAGATACCATTATCATTAATAAAGAACAAAATCCAGCAATGAAAATAATACATAATAAATGTAACACATAGTGAACTTAACATAGCCAATATATTAATATCATAAATTTATACCCTACTCCTTCATATTACATTAAGAAGAGCTTAAGTTGTTGTTTTGTTTGTCATTATCTAGAACTGATCACCCGAGTCATGAAGTCAACTTCATATAGTCCACTAGAGACTGTGGGAGATAACAAAATCATCACCCTTAATAGCGATTTGCTAAAGGTAATACAATTTCGTGCTCTATCTACTCAAAATATACATGTACAAGCCATAATAAATAATGTGTTAGAAGACAAATCATCTTGGACACCTCCTCCATCTTTGCTATGCTTGGCAAAAACAACCAGCAGAAAATTTATTAACTTTGATGCCCCCTCTAGAAAAACAAACATATCGGTCGTTTATCAAAAAAGATAAAATTTTTATTTCTGTTATTGACAATAGTAGCTTGTAAGACAAGAAGTTACAAGAACTCCTCCTTGTGAAGGAAAAAATATCCCTAATCCAACTGGAATCTGATTATATAGACCTGTAGAATATATTTCGGAAAAACTTCTTCATGTTGTTATTCAGTCAAAATTCAGCACTGAGTTTCTTTTCGGGATTCCAAAGTCAAGTAGCTGCAAATTGCAGTTTCCGGCACCTGAATAAAGCACACAGATAAGAGAGAAAATGATTAGCTGATGTAAGTCTTATCATGACATTTTATGAATCCAAGAGAATAAGTTCAAACATCGCAAATCAATTGTAGCAGATAGTTCATCACAACCTAATTTAAAACTTGTGATTAAGGAAGATAACATAAGGCCCTCTATTTCAAACATACTACGGAGTTACATTGAAGATGAGCAGTTGAATCACATCACAGTTTTTTGATCGTCCAATCAGCTTATTACTTGCATGTCACCGGATTAACACTAACTAAACCACTATAATCTAATGAAGAGAGAGACAGAAGTAGGACTACAAAATCATGTTTACAACCATATGAAGCCCACACACTTACCTATGTGGGCTTGTATTTGATTATACAATTATACTTAATTATACAATTCAAGAAATAGTTACCTAATCTTACAAAGGACACTAGCTTGTATTTGTTGATTTTTGTGTCCGCATATTTAAATCCTGCACAAAACATAACAAAAAACTTAGACCCAACATCACAATAAAATAATATCCAAAGAAAAAGTGAAAGAAAATTAGAAATATCATTGAAAGAGAAGAATTACTTTTTTCTTTTTGAGCATATGCATGAATCATGGCCTATCTCATGGCACGTCCGACATTTACGACCAATTCTTTTGCCACTTCCTTTCGCTCTAATGATCTTTGGGTCTACTATGGTAATTGATGAAGTCGGCTCAGCTTGGTCCCTTATGTTATGCTGAGAAACTGTTGTGACATTTAAATCATCACCAACATCAATATCTCTCTCTCCAATATTACTTATTCCTTGATTTTTGTCTTGAAGTCCTTCTTCTCTATTTATCTTCTCACTTTCAAGGATGCCATTTGTAATAATTTTTTCCACTATATCATGAGTACGTTCATACATCGCCCCTGTCATGACAAGTTTATTTGCCAAATACATCAAATTATTATATCTCATAGTCATTGTATTTTTGGCATTACATTTTATTTCAACATTATGGACATCATGTACAACCCCATATTTTGCATCTTTTGTCCATCTCTTTATAATGTAACGCGCTGGAAGTTCTAAGACATGCTCTAGTTTGAATACAATGAAAATATGTTGACAAACAATCCCTTCAAACTCAAACTTACAACAAGTACACTTTGCTAATTGTTCATCTTCCACGTATGAAACCACATACTTCTTTTTCATGTTGGAATCATTTGTGATTTCATACTTTTTGGTTGATCCATCACGTTCAACCAATTTTGTGTAACAACTGATAATCTCAATCAACTCTCGCTGAAATTTCTTGAACATCTTGTGTGTAAAGACATCAGAAAGTTGTTTTTCCATTTTACTCCTCGAAGATCGTATTGGTTGCTCAGTTGATGACTTGTGATCTTGTCTAATTTCTAACTCACGTCGTTTTTGCAAAGCCATATCATACTTCTCAACAAAATCCCTCAACGTTGTATGCTTATTCACCCAATCCTTGAAAAAACTATTCATACTTTCACTTCGCTGTGTTGTTGATGTCAGCACCCTATTTTTACACCCCCTTTAACCTTAGTTAATTAATTTAACCATGGTCAGCTCGGCTTAAGCCTAGAGTTTGTGGCACAACCCTGACCCAAAACTCATGTGTTTATTTGCTAAGTCTTAGCCCTAAAGTTGAGATTTTGCTAAAGCTTCAAGGGCCGAAGCCCCTCAACTCAAGTCTCAATCCAAGACCCAAATCCTTGGCCCATGACCCATGACCCATGGTTTAGACCCAAGACCTGATGCTTTCCCCTTTCACGTTCACTTCCAGGTAACGTTTGAAAACCCCAGGAGCTCTTGCACGAAAATGGAAATGGCACAGTGCAGCCTGCCCCCTATCTCTCTGCCTTGAGCCACCTCTGCCCTGTCCCTGCCGAGTTCAGGGTGGCCACCAATGGTAGCCATTCACTTCCCTCCAATTTCTTATTCAAAATTTGAAACCCTCCTTTCCTTTTCTTCTTTTAAAAGGGGAAGAAATCAGTAGAGGGGAGGACCTCAATGGGAGCCTTCTCCTTCTTCTCCTTTCTTCTTCGGGTGCAGCAGTAGCAAACCCCTTTCTCTCTCCAGTCTCTCTCTACCGTAAGGCTCTATCACTTCTCCCTTTGCTAAAATCAGACCCTCTTCTCCTTTTCTCATCCCTCCTAGTTCGGTGGCAGCAAGAGGGGGTTTTTGTAAACTCATGGCAGTCCCAACCCCACCCTGGACCAGCGCCGGAGATCCTTCCACCTCTTCCAACTTCGGCCAAGTTTCCATCAGCATCTGAACCACAGCAACACCCCACCTTCACGCCTGAACTGTAGCAGCAGCCAATCAGCTACCTTCATCCCTGTGTATACTCCACTGTTGTACAAAGGTAAGCCCCTATTCGTCCCTCTTGTAAT
Organism: Tetracentron sinense; assembly: GCA_015143295.1. Classification (NCBI taxonomy): domain Eukaryota; kingdom Viridiplantae; phylum Streptophyta; class Magnoliopsida; order Trochodendrales; family Trochodendraceae; genus Tetracentron; species Tetracentron sinense. The sequence goes on along the minus strand of CM026557.1, from coordinate 5,050,688 downwards.
CTGTTAGGTTGTGTGATAGATCTGATCTTTGGTAGATGGTATTAGTTTGCATTTTAAGATAGTTCTTTTAAGGTTTTATGAAATTCTGTTTTGCCAAATCTGATTAGGTTAGTTTGAAGTCTTCAGATCTTTGTTTAAATTTTTTTTTTTTTTTTTTCTTGTTTAGAGTAGTTTAAATCTACTTTCTTTTGTCAATCCTTAGATTAGTTTAAACTTGCACTGATTAGGTTGTAAACTAGATTAGTTAGTCTTCTTCGTAAAATCTGTAAACAATTTAAGCTAGTTTTCAAAATCTACAAATAGGTTAGTGATGGAGCAAAAAAAACTTCAAATAGATTATTCGATCCTTAAAATCTGTTTTTGGTGAATTCTAACTTAAGTCCTTAGATTGGTTGGGTTAAAATCTGCTTTCTTGTGATTTAAGTTATCTGTAGGTTAGTTTTTTTTTCTAGTTTTCCTCAGTCTTAGGTCAACTGTTGAGCTATTTTAATCTAGGTTTAGGTTAGCTTTTGTCTACCTTAGTTAGATAGTAGTCTATGATTTTATTTTAATGTTTCTTTAGCTAGCTGGTATAGGTTAAAGTAACTTGAATGTTAAGATAAAATTATGCTTTTAGGTTAGCCTACTGTTAGTTGTGGTCTACTCTAGTTAGATGATACTTGATTTCATTTTTAGGTTTCTTTAGTTAGCTAGCATAGTTTAATAGTTAACCCATTCTAAAAAACTGTTAGTTCTTTGAAAATCAGCCCCCAGTAGCTACCTAGAAGGAAGAGTGGGGAAGACCACGTCTTCCCTGCAACAGCCCCTAAATCAGTCCCTGCTCAGCCCTATTGCAGCCCCTAAACCACCACCAAACAGTCCCCTTATAGCAGTCCCTGCTCAGCCCTTCTGCAGTCCTTAAAACATCCCTGCAGCAGCCCCGGAATCATCCCTGTGCATGTCCAATCAATAGCCCGTCCATGCTGTTGTGAGGTAAGACCTTTTTCTTCTTTCTCTAAATCTGTTTTCTTAGGTTGTTAATCCAATTTTTAGGTTACTTTAAATTAGTATTCTGATTAGTTAGTGTAACCTCTCTAATCTTAGGTTTCTTGTTTTTAACTTAAAGTGATGTAGGTAGGCTTTAGGATTGTTTAATCATAGTTAGGATTGGATTTAGATTGTTTTTAGGGCAATTTTGAAATCTGTTTTTTTTTTTTTTTATGAACAGTAGATTAAGATCAGTTTTTAATAATAATGATAGATTAGGCTTACCTTTGAAATTAGGATTGTTTTTAATCTGACTTTTAGGGATAGCTTAGTTAGTTACTTAAAAACTTGACTCTAGTTGGTTTTAACTAAAGTAGGTCCAGATTTAGGTAGTTGTTAAAACTTTATTATTATTATTATTATTATTAGCTTTTAAAATATATTTCGCTTTTAAACCTTAGTCCTAGTTTGGTTCGGGTAATTTAAACTTAGTTTAAGTTTGTTCCTTAGGCTAGACCAAATCTACCCTTTGTTTAATTTTTTTTTAGATTAGCTATAATTTAGACAAAATCTCTTTTGGTTAGTGTTAGTCCTTAGGTTAAATCTAGGATTTGATTTCTTAAGTTTCTTTAGCTAGTTAAACTTGTTTTAGGCAGAGTTAATGTAGCTTTTAGGATTAGATAAAATTTTGTTTGTTGTAAGATAGCTTAGCTAATCCCTAGGTTAGTTTTGGATTTTTAATTCTGAAATTTAGGGTTGTTTTAGGTTAGTTATTAAATCTAGAATTAGGATAACCTTTTGTGAATTAGATTAACTGTAGGACAACCTTAAATAATCATATAGTTAGTTTAAGCTCGTTGCTCCGCAACGAGCCTAAACTACTATTCAAAAAATCCCAAAAAATCTAAAAAATCTAAAAAGACCAAAAAAACTGATATTGGACTTTCTAACCATGGTTAGCACCCCTAACCATGATTAATCACTTTTCTTAACCTCGGATAGCAACTCTATCCCTTGGTTAAGACACCTTGGGCCTACCGGGCCTCACTCCTTGGCCTACCGGGCCTAATCTCGGCTTACCGGGCCAAACCCTAGCCTACCGGGCTCACCCTTGGCCTACCAGGCCCAATCTCGGCCTACCGGGCCCAAACTAGCCTACCGGGCTTCACCCTCGGCCTATCGGGCCCAACCTTAGTCTATCGGACTTATCTTAAGCCTACCGGGCCCAATACCAGACACTTGACCAACCCGGTCAACCACCCCTAGCCTCCCGGCTAGACCCTAAGCCACCATTGGTGCACACACACACACCCCTAGCCTTGGCACGGGCCCATGTGCCAGAACTACGCTCGGTCTGATCTCACCCCTTTGTGAGTACGTAGGCAACCCAACTTGGGTCCGACCCTAGACATTTAGCTTTATATTTTTTGGATTAGCGTTTACTTAAATACCTTGGATTTTTTAATTGAAATTTGAGATTAAAATTGGCTTAAGTTTAGGGAGTAGGTAACCGGTATAAAACGGGGGTCCTGGGGTGCCTAACACCTTCCCCAGGGCTTAATCGAACCGCTTACCCTAATTCTGATTAGACCATTTGCCTTATCCAAAACGCGAACACCTGGGACCTATCCCTTAGAATGAATAGGTGACGACTCATAGTCAAACCATATTATGTGAAAGTGGGTAGGAAATTCTCATGCTCACAGTTGACATACCAGCAAAGAATGTACCTTTCAGAAAAACCGGCATCCACATTTGACGTTGTGTCCACATTATATTCAACCACTCAAAATTTTCAAGATTAAATTCTTCAATCATCTCAGTCCAATTTTTTTCAAATTCTTCAGGGAATTCTGTGTCATAAATACATTTGTCCCATTTACTTTTAAAAGTGGGATGTTCTCTATACACATGACCCAATTTTTCAGGCACTTTTTGCAGTATATGCCACAAACAAAATCTATGAATAGTATTTGGAAAAACTTTTGCAATCGCTGCTTTCATTGCCAGATCTTGATCTGTAATAATAGAGGAAGGATGTCGATTACCCATTGCCTTAAGTCATTCTGTAAATAACCAAATGAAGGAAGCTTTTGTCTCATCTACCAATAAAGAACAACCAAACACAATAGATTGACAGTGATGGTTAACCCCAGTAAAAGGTGCAAACGGCATTAAGTACTTGTTCTTCTTGTACGTGGTGTCAAATGATATTGCATCACCGAAATTAAAGTAATCAACACGAGCTCTTGCATCGACCCAAAAACAGTTACATAATTGCGCAGATTCATCTAACTGGATAGAATAGAAGAAAGCAGGATTCTCTGCCTGCTTATTTTTAAAATAATCCAACATGTTGTTTGCATCTGTCCTGTACGTCTGCTTAGCAATATTTCAGACATATCTTCTTATGTCTTCTTCATCAAAACCAAGTTTGTCATATCCACCCGCTTCAGTAGCCATTAGATTATGACATTGAGATGACTTTATACCAGATTTGTTCCAACTTTTAATCAGTCTCTTCGAATTTTCACTCAAGTTTTTTGAAGATCGAAGTAAATGTTTTCTTGACGGAGTGCTTAGCATATGGTTATGCTCCTCCACAAACTTACAAACTTTATAATTTCCATCTTTTATCTGAAATTCTATTTTCGCCATGCACCCACATCTTGTTATTTTTTTTGGCTTTCTTGTAATATCATCTCTATCCAAATGCTTTTGAAGACGAATACCCTCATTCGAACAAGTAAATTTTCGAAAACTCGATTCTGCTCTAAACCATGTACTACCTTTTCGCACACTAAAACCCGCAGCTCTAGCATATGCATTGTAAAAATCATGTGCACTGTCTACTGATTGAAACTCCATCCCTATGCACGGTTTTTGATCTATTGGTACACTAGGGTAGTACAAATTTGACCTATTTTTATTTTCCATATATTCATCCATGTCAGTTACTATATTCTTTCCCTTCACACCACTTAGGTCTCCCGTCTCATCTTCTGGTACTATTTTCATGACTTTAATGCGAGAATGTTAATGCCAATGATTGCTGTAAATATAAAAGCAATGCCACTTAAAAATGGGGAAGAAGAATTATACTAGTAATTAAATAACATTAAATCAACTAAAATCTGAATTTAAATTAAATAAAACTAAAATTAAAATCAACTAGAATATGATTTTAAATAGCTTAAAATCAAAATTAAGATTAAATAAAACTAACCTAATATAAGTAAAATCCGAATTTAAATATCGTAAAATCAGAATTAAAAATTAATAAAATCTAAAATAAGATAATTAAAATCTGAATTTAAATAAACTAAAAGCAGAATTATAAACTAATAAAATCTAACCTAAAATCAAAACTAAAATTAAATAAACCAAACCTAAAAACAGAATTTCAAATTAAATAATATTAACCAATAAATTAGAATTTAAAGTAAATTAGACTAACCTAAATAATAACTAAAATATGAATTTAAATTAATTAAAATAACAAAAAATCAAAGAAAAATGTGAATTTAAATAATCTAAAATCAGATTTTAAATTAAATAAAATCGAACCTAAAATATGAATTTATATAAATTAAAATTTTAATTAAGGTTAAATAAAAATAACCAAACATTACATAAAATTAAAGAAAAATCTGAATTTAGGTAACCTAAAATCATAATTAAGACTAAATAAAAATAATCCTAAAAATCTAATAAAAATATTAATTTAAATAAGCTAAAATTAGATTTTAAATAAAACAAATAACCTCAAAATCAACTAACCTAAATTATGTTGATAATTAAACTAAACAACATATTAGATTTGTAATTAAATTAATCCAATTTAATTAAAGGAGAAAAGAAAAAAATTTGGAACTAATGTACCTGTTGCAGCCGTGGAGGAGAGGAGGGCGCTAGCTTGCTGCAGTCGTGGAGGAGAAGAGGGCTAGCTTGCTCTGTGTAGAGAATAACCGTGGAGGAGAAGAGTGCACTACCTTGCTCTGTGCAGACAATAACACGGTATAGAAAGGGATTTCGTGCGTTCTCCCTAGTGAAAACGAGAGGAGAGGAAGAAATAGGGAGAGAGAACGAGAGGAGAGGGCGTAGAAGTGGGAGTCGATGAGAGAGAAGGACTCTTCGTGATTCAGAGAGAGAAAGCAAAAACTTAGGAGAGATAATGTATAGGGTAATGGGGTGCAAATCCTCTCCAGTGATAACCGGATGTGGCACATCCGGTTATCACCCCTAGAGGTCGCCACGTGTCTCCTTTGATACCCCTTAACCGTGGGTAAGGTTCACCCACCCCTAGGGTTCACTCACCTATTTTTGGTTTTTTTTTTTTAATATTAATTCTATTTTTAAAATTAAAAAAACTGTTTTTAAAGTTTTTTAAATATTAAAAACAATTTTTTAATTTTAAAAATAAAATTAATATTTAAAAAAAAAACCAAAAATAGTTGGGTGAACCCTAGGGGTGGGTGAACCTTACCCACGGTTAAGGGGTATCAAAGGAGACACGTGGCGACCTCTAGGGGTGATAACCGGATGTGCCACATCCGGTTATCACTGGAGATGATTTGGTACCTAATGTATACACGTCCAACCCTATTAATGGGGGTTGGATAGGAATTGCAAATGGTTTTGAACTCTAAAAAGGTTGTTTTCTAATGGTCAGGAATTTTAAATGGTTTTGAACTCTAAAAAAAGGTTGTTTTCTAACCACCCTTAGATTTAAGAGGGTATAGATCGTAGGGTTCAAAATGCGGTGCTTACTAGAGTTTCTAGTAAGCCACGCTAATAGGAACCCTTCTCCTGTAAAATATACACTGCACGTGGTTATTAATCTTGAATTGTAAGATCGATGGAGCACACATAGAGAATCATCTGGAACTTATTCTCTTTGATCTTGTGATCTTAACTATCTGATCAGTTATTATTTTATAAACAATAGTAACTTAATGGGGTTAGTAAAGTTTTTTTTTTGGTCGGCAAGGATCACGTAATTGGGGTTTACTTCTGCATATAAGATCATCTCTGGTGGTCCCTATGCTGAAATCACTTGCCTCACTTATGCTGGGGCGGAGCCAAGGGGGGGCCTGGGGGGCACATGCCCTCTCTAAACTTTTGGAAATAAAAGCTTTTTTATGCTTATATATATTTATGGTATACATGGAGGTGGATGGAGATCCAATTACAGCCAATTGCAATTAAACTCAGGCCAACATGTGTCACATTTAACTCCTATTAACTGTGGTTAAGATTCACTAACCTTTGGGGTTCAATCATATAACTTTAGTTATATTTTTTTTAAAAATATATTAAAAAAGATTAACTCTAAGGGTTAAAAATCCTTAACTAGAGTTTAATATTTTTTCCAAAAAACTATGGTTATATTGTTGAACCCCAAAGGTTAGTAAATCTTAACCACAATTAATAGGGGTTAAAAAGGGAAACGTGTTGGCATGTGGGTGTGATTGAACTTTCCTTGAGTTCAATCGCGATTGGCTGTGATTCGATCTCAAGTGGGTACCCATCAACTTTTGAATTTTTTTTTCAAAATTTACCAAGGATTTAGAATCCTCTATTGTTATAACCGGACTCCTTGGAGTCGGTTACAACCCACAAGTCAACACATGTTCCTTTTAATACCTCTTGATTGTGATTAAGATTCACTAACCTTAGGGTGTAACCACCTAACCGTGGTTTTTAGAAGAAAAAAATTAACTCTAAAAGTTAAAGTTGTTAAATAGAGTTAAAAGACTTATGTGTTGTAACCGGACTCCAAGGAGTTTGGTCATAACCGTAGAGGATTAGTCATGAGGCAGCTATCCCATTCAATTTTAAAAAATATATATCTTTTAACTATTTTATTTAATTATTTAATAGGGCATAGTCATTGGACAAGGGGATAATTGTTCTCTGAACTTTTCAAAATAAACTATATTATATTATTTAATAGGAACTAGCCATAGAGGACAACTGCTCCTGTAAACAAGGAGAAACAATACCTGTAGTATGCGTACCAAATGTATGGATGAAATGACCCACAAACTTAGTCGTCAAATTTTTTTTTGGGGGCGGAGCCCTTGAACCCCCATCCCTTTAACCAAATGTGCCCTCCCCTACGATAAATTTCTGGCTCCGCCCCTACACTTATGTGTAGTAATTTTGATTTTTTTTGTTCTCTTGTTGTCATATTGTAGATCATTGTTTTTCCTTGCAGTGCCTCAGTATCTGTAGATGCCAGGTGTAGGAGTAGTAGGCAAATTATAGGATTTTATTTTTTTGCTACTGTTATGAGCCATGCTCAAATGGCTTTTGTACTGAGGACTTGGTAATTGTTTTGGCACATTTTTTTTTTTTTTTTTTGAAATGGAGAATAGAGCATTTGCCATGACGCTTGTGAGTAGTTTTTTATATGGGGATTTTCCACCCTTTTACTCGCCAAGTTGCATGTTGGGTGTGCCATGTTTGATTGATCTAAAAACAGGAGCTAAATTCCATTGACTAATTGAATATAGTTTTGAGATTTTTCTTTTTTGATTTTAGATAGACAAATTATATTTTATTTTTTTTTCCTTATGAGACTGAGTTTGCTTTTGAAGTATTACTTTCATTTTTTTACTTTGCATTTCAATTCTTGATGTGTAGAGGCAAGCAAAGGAGTTGTTAGTGTTCGATACAGTGTCATGGATGTTTATTATAGTTTAAGTTGCAGATCTTGCATCAGAAAATTCATGTACTTTTTGTTTTATTTAAGGTTATCATTTAACACCCATTCTAAACACACACCCAATTAGACCTATGGTAATCCCTAAGGTGCCATAAGGGTAGATCCACACACCCACTCCAAAAGGGCCCAACTAATGGAGGAGTGGAGAAAATTCATGTACTTTGGCATTTTTTTTTGAAGGAAAACTTGTTTCAGGACTAGAGTAAAGAAAGAAGTGCTTAGACTTTAGAAGCATGTACTATGCATGGTAGCCTAGAAAACACGGATACTTTAAATAGGCCCTTGTACCCGTATCTGATATAGATATGCCTTCGATACGTATGGGATACGGCTTAGACGTATCCGGTTAATTTAAAACAGTTTTTTTTTAAAAAATATGGCAGGGATACGGATCCGATACGGCATGGATACGGTTGGGATACGGACATGATTTTTTTTTTGGGAGGCCCGGGGTTGTGACCCTATCTCTTTTGTTTTTGCATGGATATGGTCTTCTTTATTATTTTGCTTAGTGGATGATAGGGTGACTTTCTTTTTTGCTTAGTGGATGATGAGATGACCCTATTTCTTTTGCTTTTGCATGGACATGGTCTTGTTTATACATAAATTTTTAATACATAAACATAACTGAACCACTGGTTATTTTGTAAATATAATACAAAATATAGTATTATTGTTATTTTTAAAAAAAATTACAGATGTATCCTGGCCGTATCTGTATCCTCTTTTTTTAAGTCATGCCGTATCGTCGTACCCGTATCCCGTATCCGTGCTTCCTAGATGGTAGCAAATGTGAGGGTGTTGGGCCCATTTTCTGATTCATACCTCGGGAAAAGTGTCATCTTTGGAGTGGGGGATGTCCCCTAGGTTGTAGAGCGGGGTACTTTACCCTCCTCTTACTTAGGAATGCTTCTTGGAGCCAGATTTTAATGGTTGAGGCTTGGAATCCAGTAGTCACTCGATTCCAAAAGAAGTAAAGAGGGGTGGAAATTGTTATACATATCCAAAGTGGGCAGACTCACACTATTGAAAAGCACCTTTAGCAGCCTCCCCCATTTATTTTATGTCCATTCTAAGTTCTAACTATCCTTGATTCAGTGGCTATCCAATTGGAAAGGTTATCAAGGAAAACTTCTTTGGAACGATAGAGTGGGTGTTACAATGTTAATTTGGAGGCTGAAAACTGCACATATGACAAATGCGGCAGTAAGTGAAGCATTCCTCTTTATTTTTATTTTATTAGAGGTAAACATAACACACTATCACACATACACCCTTGTAGAACAAGCTACCACAATTACACAACCCTCTCTTTTTAGAGGGAGTGGGTACTTTATAAGGGTATACAAGGAGACCCTTGTTTTTTTTTGGGTGAACTCAATAACACCACAAGGTGATTACTGATGGCAATTGAAGGAAATACTTACACCACCCATGCAAACACACACAACATGCAAACAACACACCACGCTACCACACATGCAGCCCAAATAAGCTTCACCCTAGAGCTCCTCAAGGAGACCTAACTCACCGATATAGAATAAGTTTTATAGGCTTTTTTGATTAGTGGTAAACTTAACACACACGCCCAGACAACCGTGTAGCACAAGCTACCGCAACCACACAACCCTCTCAAAAAAGAGAGGGAGGAGGTGCTTTATAAGGGTACACAAGGAGACTTAACCCAAGGATGTGGGACTGAGTTTTTATAGGGTTTTTTTTTTATTAGAGATAAACATAAAACACACTATCACACGCATGCACCCACCCTTGTAGGCATTCCCCTTTATTTATATCATCGAAACAAGGTGACAGTGATTATGCTTAGAAGCTCCTGGCGGGTGTTACAATGTTAATGTGTCATTTATCGGGTTGGTAGGATAGTCGTTGGGTTGTGATGGTGAGTAGTCTAGGCTTGCCGATACTCACAATCAGTGTTTACAAAGGCCGGTTCCCGGTCTGACTGTATCATTTTATTAATAAATAAAATGTTTTTTTTTTCTATTTCCCCTCTTTTCCTGGCCGGTCCTACCGGTTTTCAACCCCGGGTTCCCCAGTTGGATCTGGCCGGTTTTTAATACAGTCCGTTTTTGGAACTGACAACCAGGCCCTAACACTATAACTATTAAATAAATTTAAAACTCTCATTTTACTTAAGAATATATTTTTTTACTTCGTCACCGGTCACCGGTCCAATGGTAAAATAAAAAAGTGAAAATTTTAACTTCGTTAGATGCTCTTTTGGTCGCATTATTGATTATTGCCAGTAAATGAGTAGGATTGATGACATGTTGGCAACCAATTGTGATTTAGAAAAAAATGGCAATTTTTTTTTTCTTTTATCTTCTAATCAATTCCAGGCTCAGCTTTGGCCCTAAGGGTAAGACTTGAGCCTAGCCAATTCAATCCTCCCAAGGGCTTCGGCTAAACCCTTACAATTGAGGGTTGGGCCTGGACAGTCCCAGCCTAGCCCAAGCCCAACCCCAACCCATTGACATGCCTTTCACCATGGCCATGTGAATTTTGAAGTGGCTCAACTTAAGGAGATGGACAGAATACCAGGGGCGGAGCCACGGGGGTTTTAGCCCCTTGGAATTTTGAAAAAAAAAACTATTGTAATAATAGGTGTGTAGCCTGGGAGAGAGGTGGATCCGGGGTGATGCCGGACTCTAGTCCCCCTAAACTTTTGAAAGAATATTTTCTTTACAAGCGGACTCAAACAAAACAAATGTGATGCCCATGAACTTGGCCCTCAAATAATTTTTTTTCGGAGGCTATGCACTCATATCCCCATTGTTAGCCCCCCCCCCGCAAGAGAATCCTGGCTCTGCGCCTGCAGAATACCACAATCTTCATCATCATCCCTATAGACTGAATACCATTATCGTAATTATCATCAACATTCCCTCTTATTAGAGTGAGAGATGTGAAAGGATGACGATTAGGAGCCAAAACCGGTGTTCAACTTTCCGAATATAATGAGCTTGGGTTTTGGTCCCTTATTGCATGAAGTAAATATCTGAAGGAGAAACCTAACCACGTTGACTACTTTTGCCACCACCGCATTGAAATGGAGATAGCGTGTGTTATAGTGGGAGTTATTTCCTTCTAACCAAAGATAGAATAAAAAATTGGAGATAGCAGTAATACTCGCTTTAACAATCAATGGTACCGTCACAGAGAGAGACAGAGATGAAAAAAAAATCGGAATACCTTGTTATCCTGAAGACGGGGATGCCGTCTTCGAGAGAGCTGCCTCATCGAAGGAGATGCCAAAATCGAAGGAGATGCCAAGTACTAAGTTTTCTCGTGACTTTGACACAGGATTCTCTCCAATTGGTGTTGGGACCTTGTCAACTTTTAAATTTTAAATTTTAAAGGTGTTTTAAAAGACAGTGGTGTCTCATTCTATTTCAAACGTGTGTAGCTGCATTGAGCTTCGGGCATAGGGATACGTGGATGGAGTGAGGAGTGAACACTGAGAAGCTACAGGTTTTCTCGCCGGCTACTGGAGAGGATCCGGAACTCCTTGTTTTTAGAGTGAATTATCAAAATAAATAGAGCTGGGCTCAATGGATGCCCTCGCCATTTTCCTCAAACGGCTATTGTTTTTGTTTAGAAAAACACACATGAAAACGGAATGATCATGTGAAACATTCTAGAAATGAGCTATGCCAAACACAATTCTAGAATTGGAACAAAGAATCGTCCCTCTAAAGTGATGCCAAATGCCTCCTTATTTTCATCAAATTTTGTGGCCCCAAGTGGAATTCCAATACAATAGATATTGCATAGCTTATCATTGAGATTCTCATGGATGTTTTACTTCCTACATCCAAATAAGTTCTTAGGCTCCGATCTTTGGGTGGAATATTTAAAAGCCCGAAACATTAATATTTTGGAACAAGAGGTAAGAGGGAGGAGGGTTTCTATCCCTTTTATACGATGGTATCTCAGATTTATGAAATTCAAATTAATTAGAAGTTTCACATCCATGTAACTTAAGCAATTCAAATTTCTTTGTGGAAATTTAAAATTCCATATCTGTAGAATTTTTGCACTCTATAGAATAATATAGTTGTATACATTGAGTAAAATTAGGCATGAAACAATGGAAGTTCTAGATTTTAAAAGTTCTACAAATAGAACGGAGCCTTAAGAATATCAATGAGCCTCGTTATGTCTTGACTCGTTTATAAGAGAAATTTGTTTTTGCCTGAATTTGACCCATTGACACCCGGATTTTTGCATTACTTACGTTCTTTTGTTTAAAACTTTAAACATCATATCCATTTGAGACTTTAATGTCCCAACCAATTTGTCCGAGTTTTCAAAAACCTTTGGGATCTAAAGGCTATTTTGATTTTGAAAAAAACATAAATTGACATGATAAGTATTTTAAGTAATTTTGGAGATGATATACTTTTCAAGAATATATAATGTCTTTTGGTAATTTTTTTATTAAATACTTTTTAATAGTGTTTTATAATATCAAGACACTTAAAACTGTTTCAAGATAAACTCTCTAGTGTAGTATGTCACACGAAATCCTATAATACATACATTGGTCAAAAATTTTGCCGAGAAAATATGTGAAAACATGGAAAAGAAAAGAAAATTGAATAAAACACAATTAAAAATTGTATTAGAAATCTAAGGGGCCGTTTGGATACACTTCCGTTTTTCTGTTTTTACTTTTTTGTTTTTAAAAATTGGAAACAACTTTTTGTTTTCAATTTTTTTAAGTGGGAAACATGTTTGGTATTACTAATTGTTACTTATTTAAAAAAAAAACAAAAACAAAAAAACGCATTTGGTAAATATGATTAAATAATTTCAATTCATGGTGGTGATAGTAGTGAGTGGTGGCGGTGGGTGTAGTGTGGTGGTGATGGTGGTTGTATTGTGATGGTAGGCAAGGGTAGAGCCAGGAATCTCTTGTAGGGGGGCTAACAATGGGGATTCGGGGGCAGAGCCCCCGAATTTTATTTTTTGAGTGCCAAGTTTGTGGGTCAGCACATTTGTTTGTGTCCATTTATAAAGAATATAACTCTTTTTTTTTCAGAAGTTTAGGGGGGCTAGAGTCCCCGTCGCCCCCACACCGCTCCTTTCCCAGGTTGCACCCTTAGTTTTACAAAAGGGTTTTTTTTTTTCAAAATTTCAGGGGGGGTTCAGCCCCCTTGGCCACATGTGGCTCCGCCCCTGGTGGTGGGTTGTATTGGGTGGTGAGTAGTGGTGGAGGTGGAGGTGGAGGTGGAGGTGGTGGTGGGTGGTGGGTGGTGGGTGGTGAGTAGTGGTGGTGGTAGTATTGTGGTGGTGGTGTGGTGGTGGATGGTGGTGGTGATGATTATATTGTGGTGGCGGTGGAGGTGGAGGTGATGGTGGATGGTGAGTAATTGTGTACTGGTGGTAGTGGTAGTATTGTGATGGTGGGATGATTGTTGTGGGTGGTGATTATTTTTCATGTTTTCATCTATTTTCTTGACAACTAAATATAACGTTTTCTATTTGTTATAGTTGAGTTGGTATTGTTTATTTACTTTATTTAGGCATAAACTTATTTAGCATAAACTTATTTGTCCTGTGTCTATCATAGATAGTGAAATAAACTAACGTCTACTTCATCACGATTAATTTAGGTTTTAACTATGCCCGATTTTTTTGGAACACCAAATAACTAAATATTGAGATACAAATTTATCTAAAAAAAGAAAAAGAAAATCAACATCTTAAGATTCGTACTAATTTTTCATGTATCAAAAGAATAACAAAATTCAAAATCATTAGAATTTATTCAAACATCACACGCTTGAACCTGTGAAAGTCTCAAATATCCCAAGATTTGTATAGTCTAGACCTTTAAGAATATACGGGGATCTCTCTTGCTTTGAAATCGAAAGAGGTGCTAACTAGTGGGGGGGGGTTGGATTTTATTAGCTAAAAATCAATTTTGATAAAATTGGTTTTGTAAAAAGTAATTATCAAATAATCATTTTTATAAATAATAGTTTGTATTTTCCGAACATTGTAATTTTAGAAAGCGATTATTTAACAATTAATTTTAATTCAACCAATTTTATCACAATTAATTTTTGCCTAATAAAACAATCCAAACGCCACCTAGGGAGCAATGAAATACCTTCCCACGAGCATGCAAAGAGCAATGACATAGGATAATACTCGGGCATCTACCAGGCCGTCGAAAGAATACAAGATGTCGGCAACCCTCCCGTACTAGAGTTGAAGTTGATAAGTGCGTTGGGCATTTTCGAATAACTCACAATTTGGTAGGTACGTGGCAGGCTCTCCTTGCATAGACGCCCTGAAGATTTTTTTTTTTTGTTTTTGGTTAAAACGCCCTGAAGATCATGACACCCTAAACAAAAAGTGAGACAACGAAGCAAACGTACATCTACCCAATGTGGCTACGCCACGTGGTTTATCGCTATAAAAGGGCCATCGCTGTGCCATTTTAATCTCATCCGCTCTACTCATAATTTTATCTGACATTTCTGTCCTACGCGCTAAAAACTTCGATAAGGCAACAAAATGGGGCATGCTACCTTCCTAGACATCATCTTGGCAATCATTCTTCCTCCTCTTGGAGTTTTTCTCAAGTTCGAATGCAGGGTTTGATTACACCGTTCCAGATCTGCGAATTCTTTCGCTTTTAAGTTTTTTTTTTTTTTTTTTGTTTTACGATTTCTTTTGATAAACCGGCCAGTGATATTTGATCTTCTAATAAATTTGTCGGTTAAAGCTTTTAGTGTTTCTAAAAACCTTCATATAAGCAGATCTCCACTTAGTTCTGTAGAAAGAGAAGATCTACGATTTTCACCTTGTTCCTATATATTCTTATATTATTTTAACATAATTAGTAACAGCTTGTTCTTTGTTGTTGTTGTTGTTGCTGCAGGAGGAGTTCTGGATCTGTCTTGTGCTGACGTTTTTCGGATATCTCCCTGGAATCATCTACGCCATCTACGTCCTCACCAAGTGAACTGTAATCACTCTCTCTCTCTCTCTCTCTCTCTCTCTATTCAGGCAAAGAAAAAGAAAATTATAAGTTGGGGTTATTGCACATAAGCTGCTACATTCTTGCTACTTTGCAAATATACTATTATGAATAACAGTTTTGCAAAATAACTCATTGTTTTCCGGCAGTTAAACAAAGAACCTCAATCATAGTTCCCTTAAGACTTTTGTATGTAATTGTTAATCAAAAGATTATTATGCCCTTAAAAGATTTCATTACCTTACAAAGCCCCTTAAACTACTCTTGAACTACGGTTAGTAAATTTTACCCCCTATGATTAATTTTTTTTTATATTTTCTTAAAACTCAAGGTTAGATGCCTTAACCTTAAGGTTTATTGAATCTTAACCATAGTTAGAGGGAGTTAAAAGGGACACAATATTTTTTTTTTAATTTTGTTTCTAAAAGGCAAGGTTTGATGCTTTAACCATAAAGATTAATAAATTTTAACCACAGTTAAAAGGGACGTACTATTTTTTTCTCTAAAATGCTTTAACCCTAAGGGTTAGTGAATCTTAACCACAAGTAAAATAGATGTTAATTTTTTAATTTTTTTTTCTAAAAACCAAGGTTAGATGCTTTAAACCTAAGGGTTAGTGAATCTTAACCAAAGTTAAAGATAGTTAAAAATGGACACATTAATTTTTTTTTAAATACAAATTTAGATTTTTTAACCTAAGGGTTAGTGAACCCTAATCACCTTTAAAGGTGTTAAAGGACATGTTAATTTTTAATTTTTTTTTTAAAACTAAGGTTAGATGCCTTAACCCTAAGCGTTAGTTGATCGTAACCACTCTTAAAGGGAATTAAAATTGGACACATTAAATTCTTAATTTTTAAAAAACCAACCTTATGTGCTTTAATCCCAAGGGTTATGAACCTTAACCATGGTTAAAAGCTCGTTAATTTTTTTTAAAAAAACCAAGGTTAGATGTTATAATCTTAAGGGTGTGAATCTTAACCACAGTTAAAGGGAGTTAAAAAAAAGACAAGTTAATTTTTTTTTCTCGAAATCAAGGTTAGATGTTTTAACTCTAATGGTTAATGAATTTTAACCACAATTAAAGGGAAATAAGAAGGAAATAAGAATGTGAATCTTAATCATAGATAGAGAAAGTTAAAATGGGACAAATTAACCACAAGGGTTAAAGCTTGTTGATCATAGTTCAAGGGTAG
The DNA here is from genome assembly GCA_015143295.1 of Tetracentron sinense. NCBI lineage: Eukaryota > Viridiplantae > Streptophyta > Magnoliopsida > Trochodendrales > Trochodendraceae > Tetracentron > Tetracentron sinense. Next base: position 5,034,781 of record CM026557.1, on the reverse strand, counting down.
TGAAAGGCTTTGTGAGGTCATGAATCTAAGGGTATAATAATCATTTTTCTAACAATAACAAATTAGGGTCGCAAAATCCTGAGTTAATTTGCAAAACTGTTACACATAACAGTATATTTGCAAAACATGTAAAACATATAAGCTGATATGCAAAATTCTTTGCAAGTTTATAACAGAGAAGGCGTATTTTGGCTGTAGGTGAAGATGTCAAGACGATGTTTATTCGTCTCGAGGATTTCTGACTGTCAATTCTTCCTCGTGTGTTTGTGTTGGATTTTGCTTTATTTTGGCGGGAATTATTCGTGTATTTATGATGGTGATTTAAGTTATTTCTTTCCCTAAATGGCATGTCATGCACCGAGCATCAGTCTTTTTTTTTTGCCAAAAACTTCTTAAAAACTTATTTAATTTTCATAACTAAGGAGGATTTGATACATAATCTAAACCACAGAGTATAGGATTCTCATTACCAGAGCATGAAGACTTAAATTTAAGGCAATCTGCCCTTGGAAATGGGCTGCCTCACTTGCCTCTATGGGGATGAACCGAAAACCAGTTGAGAATATTTCCTCGCAGCCTACATATATCTTCCACCACTACAAATATCTCCTGAGGAACATTTGACAAAGGAGTGGATATAGCATCCACTAGACCCATAGAGTCGGATTCTATAATGACATGAGACCACTACTTTTCTATTGCATAACAGAGCCCCAACAGGATTGCAGACACTTTAGCCAACATAGCTGATCCACTATTCAAGGGGATGGCTTTCTTTAACAGACATTCAGCTTCGTGATTTCTGGCCATCAGACTCAATCCCGCTGCAAGCCCAGACGTCAGAGCTGCTCCATCTACATCAAATTTGGGACTCATTAGGAATATTAGAAAAAACATTTTAACCCCACTTCTCTCATTATAATAGTAGAGATAGGTTTTAGTAATACTTAATAATTATGTAAATTATAATATTAAATAATATATTTCAATAATATTTGATAAATTTTATATATGTTGGGAATATTTGCTTTACTATGAATTTTTTTTATATTAAATGATTAACTATTAATAGGGGTGCCATGTTTGGTCTTCTTTATCATGACTGTAGCTTCGCCTTGTGGTGGTGTTACCTTAACTGAAAAAACCTAGCGTAAGGTCTTCGTCCCACATCGGTTGTGTAACCGAGCTCTCATCCCCAAATAAGTTCCATCACGCCATAAATGGTTGGTACCCGTTTTAAGGAGTGTTTGGGTGAAGCTTATTAAGGTTGTTTGTGTGTGTGGTTGTGTTTGTGTGTGTGCAAGAGTGTGTAGTCTTCTTCCTCATGACTGGAGCTTCTCTTTGTGGTGTTACCTTATCCAAAATATATATATATATAGGGGTGCCACGTAGACACCCCTATTTGTAGATTCCTAACAACATACCATGAAGGTAAAGATTCAAAATTTCAAAGACCCAATTCGCACAAGCACCTACCATTGCAATAACAATCGCAACCTCGCTGGGTAATTTGCATCTGACGGAAAAAGCCAAAGCTTCGTAAGATCAAACATGAGCAAACAAAGAAAGCAGTGTTAATGAGCCATGCTCAAATGGTATTTGTATTGAGGACTAGCTTATTGTTTTGGCACATGTTTTTTTTTTTGAAATGGAGGATAGAGCATTTGCCGTGACGCTTGTTAGTAGTTTTTTGTATGGGGATTTTCCACCCTTTTGCTGGCCGAGTTGCACGTTGGTTGTGCCATATTTGATTGATCTAAAAACATGAGCTAAATTCCATTGACTATTTGAATATAGTTTGAGATTTTTCTTGTTCGAAATTAGATAGACTAATTTTATTTTACTTGTTCATTTATGATACTGTGTTTGCTTTTGAAATATCACTTTCATTTTTTACTTTCCATTCCAATTCTTGATGTGTAGAGGCAAGGAAAGGAGTTAGTGTTTTGTTTTGGTTGAAACGATGGCATGTATAAAATTTAAGGAGCTGAAATTACTGGATCATCAGGGGGGACGAGCGCCCCAAGGGAAAAAACCAAAACCCGAAGGCAGACCACGGATGCTATCATGTAGAGCTTTCTGGACTAGAGTATGGGCTGCCTCATTGGCCTGCCGGTAAGTGAAAGTGAAGTCATTGAACCACATTGGCTCTTGAGCAACTGGATATCTTCTATGATACCCATGAATGCATATTATAGTTTTAAGTTGTAGAAATCTTGCATCGGAAGATTCATGTTTTTTTTGGGGGGCTTAAGATTATCATTTAACACACACATACTCACATAATAAGACCTATGGTAATCACGAAGGTGCCATAAGGGTAGATCCACACACCCACTCCAAAAGGGTCTGACTACGGAAGGAGGAGAAAATTCATGTACTTGAGCCTTCTTTTTGTAGGAAAACTTTTGTAGGATTAGAGTAAAGAAAGAACTGCTTTAGGCTTTAGAGGTATGTACGATGCATGGTGGCAAATCTGAGGGTGCTGGGGCCATTTTCTGATCCATACCACAAGGAGTTCCTCGAGAAGAGTGTCATCGTTGGAGTGGGGGATGTCCCAAATGTGGGTGAACTTGCATATCAGTGGTAGGTTGTAGAGCGGGTACTTTACCCTCCTCTTACTTAGGAAAGCTTCTTGGAGCTAGATTTTAATTGGTTGAGGCTTGGAATCCAGTAGTCACTCGATTTGCAAAGAAGTTAAGGGGTGGAAATTGTTATACATATTCAAAGTTAGTCCTCGATTTGAAAAGAAGTTAAGACGGGTGGAAATTGTTTTACATATTTAAATGAGGTAGACTAACATTATTGAAAAGTACCTTTAGCAGCCTCCTCACTTATTTTATGTCTATTCTAACCATCCTTGATTCAATGGCTAATTGGAAAGGTTACGGAGGAAAATTTATTTGGAACGAGAGATTGGGTGTTACAATGTTAATTTGGAGGCTGGAAACAAACACATGACAAATTCGGCAGTAAGTTAAGCATTCCCCTTTAATTTTATTTTATTAGAGGCAAACATAACACACACTACCACGCACACACTCCCTTGTAGAACAAGCTACTGGAACCACACAATTCTCTCGAGGGAGGTGTGCTTTACAAGGATAGACAAGGAGACCTAACCCACCAATGAGGGACTAAGTTTTATAGGTTTTTTTTATTAGAGTAAACATAACACATAGCGCACACACCCTTGTAGGCATTCCCCTCTATTTTAATCATCTAAAAAAGGTGACTCTGATTTGGAGACAGTAGGCTCGAAGCTACTGGTGGGTGTTACAATGTTAATGCGTCATTTATGGGATTGGTAGGATAGTCGTTGGGTTGTAATGGTGAGTAGTCTAGGCCTGTGGATACTGACAATCAGTGTTTTTGGAACTGGACCAGGCCTCGAACTGGCGGAGTGACCGGTTTCCGGTTTCGTTCAACAATGTCTTTTTATTAATTAAAAAATGTTTTTTTTCTTCAATTTTCTCTCTTTTCCTTGTCGTTTCCATCAGTTTCTGGTTGAACCGGTTGGAGCTGGTCGATTCTTAATATACTCTGGTAATGGGAGGTTTTAGAACCGACGACCTTGCCCTAACACTATAACTATTAAATAAATATTAAACTCTCATTTTACTTATGAATTTTTTTTTACTTCGTTACCGGTTCAATGGTAAAACAAAAAAGTGAAAATTTAAAATTCAGTAGCTGCTCTTTCGGTTGCATTGCCAGTAAATGAGGATTTATGTCATGTTGGCAACCAATTGTGATTTAGAAAAAAAAAATTGGATAAATATCTTGACAATTTGTTTTTCTTTATATTCTTTTCAAGTCCAGGCTCATCTCTGGCCCTAAGGGTAACACTTGGGCCTAGCCAATTCAATTCTCCCATGAGCTTGGGCTAAACTCTTTCAAGTCTGGGTTGGGCCTGCACATACCCCAGCCTAGCCCAAGCCCAACCCATGGAAATGCCTTTCACCAGGGCCATGTGAATTGTGAAGTTGCTCAACTGATGGAGAATGGACAGAATACCAGGGGCGGAGCCACATGGCGGCGAGGGTGGCTGAAGCATCCCTGGAATTTTGAAAAACAAAACCTATTGTAATAATAGGGACGTAGCCTGTGGGAGGGGCGGAGCCGAGGCACGGGGGACTCTAGCCCCCTAAACTTCTGAGAAAGAATATAATTTTTACAAACAGACACAAACAAATGTGATGACCCATGAACTTAGCCCTCAAACAAATTTTTCGGAGGCTGAGCACCTGAACCTCCATTGTTAGCCCCCTTGCAAGAGAATTTTAGCTCGGCCCCTGCAGCCATCATCTTCATGATGATCCATATAGACTGAATACCATTATCATAATCATCATCAACATCCCCTCTAATGAGAGAGACGTAAAACGATGACAATGGAGGAAGCCAAAATGGGTGTTCACTTTCCAATTAAAATGAGTTTGGGTTTTGGTACTCGATTGCATAAAGAAAAGTAACAAAAGGAGAAACCTAACCACATTGACTGCTTTTGCCACCTCCACTTTGAAATGGAGGATAGCAGTAACACTCGCTTTCAGCCAACAATCAATGAGAGAGAGAGAGAGAGAGAGAGAGCAGGGAGACAAAATGTGAGGAGGAATACCTTGTTGTCCCTAAAGAGGGCGTTGCTGTCTTCGAAAGTTTTCTCACGACTTGTATTTAGATTGAAGTATCAAAATAAATAGAGCTGGCTCAATCTATGCACTCACGTTTCTGTCTGTTTCTTGGAACGACTATTGCTTTTGTTTAGAGAAAACACATGAAAAAGAAATGATCATGTAAAACATTCTAGAAATGATCTATGCCAAACACAATTCTAGAAATGGAATAGAAAATTGTTCCTCTGAAATGATGCCAAATGCCCCCCCTTTTTTTTTGGAAAGCAAATGCCCCCTTATTTCATCAAATTTTGCGGTCCCAACCATATATTGGAATTCCAATACACAGGCTTTTGCATAGCTTATCCATTTAAATTCTCGTCCATGCTACATCCAAATAAACTCTTTTAAGGATATCAACAAGCCTCGTTATGCCTTGCATTGTTGGGATTTATAATAGTCCCAATCCAAGCTTAACTTGTTTATATAAGAGGTTTTTTTGTGTCCAGATTTGACATTTTTTTTTAGGTAAACGTGAGGTGTCCGGAGCTCAAGATTACGACTAATCCTCATGTGCTGTCAGAGGATACCCATCCCCTGGAAACCGATAACACGGGTGCTCCAGACTCGATCTTGAGACCTCTGGGTCTACGATTCGTCTTCCGACCATTGGGCTATTTATCTTTTTTTATTTTAAACATCAAATCCAGGTGGGACTTCAATGTCCCAACCAATTTGCCTGAGTTTTCAAAAACCTATAGGTTTCAATGTCTTTTTGGTAATTTTCTTTAAAGACCTTTTAATAATTTTTCTTTAAATTTCAAGGTTATTTCTATTATTTTTCAAGACTTAGATGTGTTTGGAGATAAACTCTCTAGAATGTCACAAGAAGTCCTGTAATACTTACATGAGTTAAATGTCGCGCCCCAAAATCCCCCTAGGAGAATTGAGAGCTTTGGCACGTGACTTACTTGACTTAATCCATTTAATGAGCTTTAAAGACATACAAAAATCTGAACTTAAAAATTTATTCAATTGAGTAATATTTAATACATCAACTGAATATCAATTAAAAATCTGTAATTAACTGAACCTATATAATCTGAATCATCCTCGTGATTCTCAATTTTTTAATTAAACCTATCAAATCTAAGTTTCCAATTTAAAAACTAAAGCATAATAAACAAATTACAATCTCTCTGGAATTTAAACAATTTCTAATAAACTAAAATAATAGTAAAATCATCAATCGAATCTTGTTCTTCTTCATGATGATCACCTGCAAGATCTTCCTTACATACTTCTCTTCAATTCATGGCTTCTGTGGACAATTATCAAATCTCGAACTTGTCGACCACAAAACTCATCGGCTGAGTAACAAGTTACTCTGCGTATATAACAATCTATAGTAAACAATATTATAACTATAACATGCACACAAGTAACAGTTCAATTACAATTCACATACATAAATCAGAGTGCGGAACATATTTTCTTTTCAATTCTTTCATTTGTTCACTTGTACTTATCTTATTTATCTTACTAGTCTTATTACTTGACTTTTCTTTCTTGTCATATTTTTCTTGTCTTACTTTTCTGACTTGTCTTTTCTTTTTCGTGAATAAATCAACCAATATGCACTATGTAATAACTTAAAATAACACTATCCCATATATTAGGTAGAGATTTACATATACCCTACTTTCCGAGGTACCACACGGTTTACACATTATCCTGTGCATACGGGTTATCTACATATTCTCCAGTGTATACGACCTGTCTTACCTTGATCTTAAGTTTGTGGATACTCGGTCAGTGCAAAACTTAATCATACAGTCATGCTCATATTTATATATACTTATATAATACTTGTTATCTTGCTTATTATCATGGTTGTACATATTTACTTTCATGAATGAGTGTGAGTGAAATAATGATACTGTCAATCATACATCAGTTTAAACATGCAGAATTTCTCATAATTGATCAATATAAAAATATGTCTATCATGTTTTCAACAATAAAATAAGGAAATAATTCTATTTATCATACCTCAATTTTCAAACATAATTTCAAAAAAATTAATCTCACAGAACCCTAGTTTCATAACACATAAAAATTTCAAAGCAAGCTCATAATTGTTTCATCAATTTCAACCATCATCCTTTTCTCCATTCTCCCATTTTCCATCATCCATACACCACAAGATCATTCACTTTCCCCTTGTTGATATGAAAAACATAATCATAAAAACATCTTTGGCATCACAATTATCTTCAACAATAAAATTTATCACGAAACATCTTTAAACATCATATTCATCTTTCATAATAAAATCATAATGAAACATATCTAAGTATCATATTCCTTTTTCATAATAAGATATATCTAAGCATCATATTCCTCTGTAATAATAAAATCATAATAAAACATTTTCTAAACTTCATATTTATCTTTAATAAGGGATTGACATATCATAATCATGCTTAATTTTTTTTTTTTTTGCTTTAAATCTATCACTTTCATTATGTTTATATCAAAATCACCATATTGATAGGAAGAAAGTTATATTTACATTATTTATAAAACGTTGCATGAGGGATGATCAAAATTCATTTATCTTATTATCAATCATGTTCTTTACATAGATCTTATCATTAAATTTATATTTTAGATTAATAGTTATAAAATTGAGAACTAGGGAAAGTTATTTACACTACTTGATCGCTTCTCTACGATCTTATGTTTCGAATAGGGCTCGATCTAGATCTTTAAGTCTCTTTCCTTCTTTAATTGAATCCTTGAAATCTCTAGGTTTTTCCCTATATGGATCTCTCAAAATAGTATCTTCTCTCTCGTTTTGATGTTTATGAGGCTCTAGAAAACCTAATTCACGAGTTAATGAGGTATTTATAGAGTTTGGGAACCCTAAGAAATGTACAAAGTTGAAAATCATGATTTTTCGGACAATTCTTGTGTTGGGCAATCGATCGCACATATGGGCGATTGGTCCCCCTTTTTTTTTTTTACGGAACCCTTCTTCAGTATTTTGGCTGTAAATTTTGACTTGGTTATCAGAATTGAACGATTCAACTTGCGTTGGACTCTTCATTCAAAGGGGAATAATTTTTTGTCTAATAGACAAGTCTCAATTTTAAGTTTTTAATTACTTAAATGGGCTCTAAAGCTGACTGGTTTGAAATGGATTTCAGCAGTTCAGATTTTCAGTAGACCCGATTTTGGAAATCTAACATTTAACCTATCTTTAACTAAAAATCTGAAAAAATAATAAACATGAACCTTGAAGGAGGTTTCCATACCTTTCTAATGGTTCAAGAATCATTCGATTCCGATCAACAGTGTTAAAATTAGAACTTCTTGAATTTGAGAGTATGTTAAGGCATCCTTTTTAATTCATCTTTTAGAAACGCATGCATTTAAAATCAGGCACATATTTTAAGAAATTCATATAAACAACATGAATGTCAAGAAACTAAATTTTGAGTCTTTACATTAAATTAGGTGTTTAAAAAAAATGGGTGTTTCATTACTAATGTCATTTTCTATTCGTTATAGTTGAGTTTTTTTTTTTTTTGAAGGTAAGCTGGGTTAGGCAGACCCCTATTAGAGAAACATAAGTGGGATTTGATCCCAGGTCCCTTGTACGATGCCAAGGGACTTTACCAATTGGTATTGTTTGTTTACTTTATTTGCACATAAACCCACTTGTCATGTGTCTAGTACTTTAGATCGTGTAATAAATTGGGTTAGTAATGAAGCATTTATTTGATTAAATAGTGCTGAATTGTTCGCTTCAATGCTTGTATCCCGTCTACTTCATTATGATTATTTTAGGTTTTCATAACTCACAAATTTCTGAAATATTAATGAAAAATTATCTTCTTTTTTTTTTTTTTTTAAATGCAGCATCTTAAGATCCCGACAAATTTGTCATGTGACAAAAGAACAACAAAATTCTAAATCATTGGAATTAACCCATAAAGTCCGGAATACTAAAAAAGAATACAAAACATCATATGCCTGAGCTTGTGAAAATCTTGGATGTCCCAGGACTTGTATAGTCCTTGATCATAATGTTCCAATAAATGAACACGGCCTTAAAAAGTTTGAATATGTGGTGATCATCTCTCTTTTGCTCTTGAGGAGCTCTAGGGTGAAGCTTACATGGGCTGCATGTGTGTGGTGTGTGTGAGAGAGTTTGCATGTGGTGTGTGTGTGTGTGTGTTTGCTTGCTTAACTCAGGGTCCACTCCTGAAAAGATGGGAGGTGTAGAGTAAGAGTTTGAATAGATAAGAATGAGGTAAGATGCACAGTCTAATTGACATAGAGACAATGCTCCTAGTCTGGAAGCTTAATATGACATGCAAGAGGAAGGATTTTTTTATTTTTTTATTTTTTTTTTTGATTTTTTGATTTTTTTTATTGGGTGTGACAAGGCATATGTGATCCGATAAGGAAGACGGACGGAAGTCCGACATGCTTTAACCCGGGTTATTGGAAACCGATGGCCTGTCAGGTCAAAGTTGAGGGTAGGTCTGACGAAGACCTATCTACTTGGGATTTGAACCCCATATGTTATGCCGAGATGCAAAGTAGGGTATATTTTATTACAAACACAACAAAAGGCTCAGTACATGCCCCCTAAATGGGTGTTTATCTGGACAGAGCGTCCTGATATTCCACCATGATTGGGGGACAGGTATAGGCTGCAAGCAAGTTAGGATTTTGAGTATCCCTCCAGGTGGGCTGCTTATAGACTATACCATAGCCTAGTCTATATGTATGCATGCAGGTGTAATGCAAGAGTGTTCCTAAAAGGATAGGGTCACTTAGCACCGTATATGCGACTCCCCGGTATAGAACATACCTGAAAATGAACGATTGGTGTAAGCGGGAGCGTTCAGAATCCTTCCTTGAGGATAGTCACCCAGCAGGACTAATTCCGCAGACCTCCAAGACTGTTAAGCCTCTGTCACTGAGGATGGTCATCCAGCAGCCGTAAGCGTAATAAGCCTCTCTACTGGGTTTAATGGGTCATTTACACTACAATGATATGTATGAAATGCACATTTACAAAAACACCCCAAGAGAAATAAAGAATTAGTAATTAATTAAGCTCTTAAGCATTTTGATTAATGTTGGGATTAATTTGGCTTAAGTTTAGGTTCCGGCTTGAACCAATTCCCCAGCAGAGTCGCCAGAGCTGTGAGCATAGATTTTTCTACCCACTTTCACATTGTGGTTTGGTTTGACTGAGAGTCGCCACCTATTCATTCTTAGGGATAGGTCCCAAATGGTTAATCTGGATAAGGCAAATGATCTATTAGAGTTAGGGTAAGCGGTTCGATTAAGTCCTGGGGAATGTGTTAGGCACCCCAAGACCTCCATTTTGTAATGGTTACATACTCCCTAAATTTAAGCCAAATTTAATCTCAATATTAATTAAAATGTCTAAATGTTTAATCAAATGTTAATCCAAGAAAGAAAGAAAGCTAGATTGGCTAGGGTCGAACCCGGGTTGGGATGCCTACGTACTCACATTGGGGTGAGATCAGACCGAGCGTAGTTCTAGCACATGAGCCCGTGCCAAGGCTAAGGGTGCGTGTGTGTGTGCATAAGGTGGTCAAGGGTCTAGCCTAGGGGCTAGGGTTTAGTTGACCGGGTTGGTCAAGTGCAAGGTCTAGGTCTAACCGTAGTTAGAAGAGTGTTAATCATGGTTGAGTAGGCTAAGCAAGATCTAGCAAGCATGTTTTTGGTCTTTTGGTATTTTTAGATTTTTTTTGTATTTTTAGATTTTATAATGTTTTTGGTATTTTTAGATTTTATCATATTTTTTTTTTTGGATTTTCATATAGGTGAGATTTTGGCAAACTTAACTAAAGTCAAATTTAATTCAAGAGAAAGACTAAGGAAAAGTTAGGCTAAAAGATTATATTTAGGACATAAAGAGGGGTGTGCATTGTGCATAGTAAATGGTCTATTGCCAACACCTATTTTGTTGGATTGGTGTTGATAATAAATCAAATACCATTGTCTTTGATATGATGCATTTTGGATAAAGTCCTCTTTAAGTCATTAGGTCTTTAAGTCATCATTTATCCATTCAAAATAGAATATGAAGAAAAAAGAAAGAAATGAAAAAGTGACAAGTGAAGAAAATGAAAACTCATCATCTTCTCTCTAATGTAATCCTTTTACACCATTATGAATGATGTAATGAGATTCAACTATGGAAAATTAGAGTGATGATGAGTTTCCCAAATGATTCTAGAAGAAGGACTAGAATCAAAATGAAGAAACAAAATAAAAAGAGAGGTATAGCTTTAGCTTCCACTCTCTATGGGCCTACCCATATCCACACTAGTGGGTACATATGAAAAAAAGAAATATTTACACGAGAGAAAAAACATCTCCTTTCTTTTGAGGTGGGGTCACTCTACACCATTAGATTGGTGTAGAGAGACCTAACTAAACTTGAGAAAAGAAAGGTCTTCCCAAATTATTCTAGAAGAAGACTACAAATTAAAAAAAAAAAGATATGAACTAAAGAAGAAGATAAAGAATAAAAGGAAGAGTGCCTACTCCTCTAAGACTACTTCTCCAATGCTCCAAGAGGTGATGAGTTTTTACAGTTCACAAAGGAAGAGAGTTAGTGAAGAACTCTAGGCTTTTAGTCCTAGAATTCTCTACACACTCTAAACCTTGGCTTCTTCTAACTTTCTTCAAGGCTAAAAAGAAATAAAAGGGGTGAGAGGAGGAAGAGCTAGGGTTTCCACTTGGAATTTTGGAGGTGGAATAAATGGCTTGTGAAGGTCTTGTATTTATAGAGGTTTCAAGGGGTTGTGGCAATTTGGTGATAAATAGAGGGTTAGGTGAGAAGAAGGGAGGTGATTGGTTGGTCAAAATTGATGTGGTTGGTGATTGGGTAATCAAAAAGGTATGTACTTGATGAGAGGTGATTGGGTGGTCAAAAGGAATGTAAGAGAATTAATTGTTTTGTAAGAGGTGTAAGAATGAGTTGTAAGAGGTATAAGGGAGTATGGGAGGTGATTGGTTAGTCAAAAAGGTGTGTACTTGATGAGAGATGATTGAGTGGTCAAAAAGGTGTGTAAACATAAAAATGGGGCTATTTGGGGTTTGGAGAAAAAATAAAAGGTCTTTTGTAGGAAAGTGGACTTGGGTTAGTGGGTTTTGGATATGGGTTGAATGGATGTGGGTATGTGGACTAGACCTTATGGATCATGGGTTATTAGTAGATGGGTCATGGGTTATGGTTATTGGACTTTAACTATGGCAATTGGGCTTGGGCTATGGTAATTAGGCTTTGGCTAAGACAATTGGGTAATTAGGCTTGGCTACTTGGGCTTGGGTAATGGAATTAAGTAATTGGGCTTGATTGAGTTGTTTGGGTACAAGTTTGGCCAAATGGGCTTGGGCCTTGGGTAAACCTTGGAGCATTTGAAGAAGTGGGAAGAGGGATAGAGGGTGCAAAAATAGGGTGCTTAGACTTAAGATCCTTAAATACTTATACTACATTATTTAAACTACAAAAAAGCTTTATAAGAAACATGAAGTCTTGAATACTTGTACCTATTAGAGAACTTATGTCACACCAAATTATATCTCAAGATATCTTGAGTTGGAATCACAAAAAGTCACAATTCAAATCGGGGATTCACACCCATGGGTCAACATGTGTTCCTTTTAACCCTTATTAGCCGTGGTCAAGATTCACTAACCCTTGGGGTTCAACAATCTAATAGTAGTTTTTACATTTTGTTCTTAAAAAAAAATTAACCCTAGGGTTATATTTTCTTAACCCTGGAGTTAAATTTTTTTAAAAGCAAGGTTAGATTGTTGAACGGTAAGCGTTAGTGATTCTCAACCATGGTTTATAGGAGTTCAAAAGGACAAGTGTTGATCTGTGGATGCGATTGATATCTCCCGGAGTTCAAATCCTTTGTAGAGACCTCTACAAGGAATACTTGTAAACTCCACCATTATTAAACACACTCATGTTTGATGATGGAAGAGAAAGGCCTCCTTCAATCCATTTAGGAAATACCCACTAGAAGGGAGGTTTCGGGTTCAACCCGTGGGAGAGAGGTGTGTGGAGTTAAAACCGCACCTGCTTAGCTAGAACAGATACTAACCCCTACTAACTAGATTGAGCAAAAAATTTTGGGAAATGAAGAACGGACTCCAGGGTCAGCTTAGAAGCTAACCCCCGGATCTCATTGGTCTACGTCCCATTTTTACCACCCATCAACTGTGGTTAGGATTCACTCACCCCTTAGGGTTAAGCAATCTAACCATGGTTTTTGGAAGAAAAAAAAATTATTAATTTTAATTTAATTCAGTTTAATCATGATTAAAGTGGTTTTAAAAGGGACACGGAATATTATGGTCAGCTTAGAAGAGGATCCTTCTCACATCACTCTAGATCGGATTTGAGCCAGTGCCAAGTGGCACAAAATAGGGGAGAAGTAATTTCATTTTCTCCCCGTGATTTTGACTTCTCCCCACTTGATATCTCTCCCCCTTTATTTCACCATTTTATCGCCAAATGTCGCAACATGTGTGGAGAAGTAAAAAATCATGGGGGACAAGGATTTGACTTCTCCACCACTTGGCGCTTAATGTGTGGTGGCCCGAGAGCACCTTTCACCTTTCTGGCATCTGCCAGAGAGAATCCGAGGCCGATTAAATCCAATCCCCTTCACGCCTTCATTCGTTTCCTTCTCTTACGGTACTCTTCTTTCACTCTTTCTCTCACGCCACTCCCTCCCTCTCTCGGGGTCGGATTTGATCTGGCTCTCGCCAGACCAAAATCACCTTGCCTCCACAAAACATCCAACATGTGGCGAGAAAAAGGGGTAGAAGTCATTTCATTTCCCCCTAATTTTTGACTTCTCTCCATTTGATATTCTCTCCCCTTTTTATCACCACATGTCACAATCAAAGGGGAGGCTGGATAATTTTGGTCTGGTGAGAGCCAAATCAAATCCCCCCCCCCCTCCTAACTCCACTCACAACTCTCATACGTCATGATTTCTACTTTATCAATTGGTGAGAGAAGAGTCCGGATTGTTCAATTGCGATTGAATTTGTCACAAAGCCCTGTAACTGTTCATCTTAATTCTAGCTAACAAATTTTAACTCTTTAGATTTAATATTTTATCTAAAAAATCCGTGATAGATTGTTGAACTCAGAGAGTAAGTAAAATTTCACCATAGTTAATGAGTGTTAAAAGGGACACATGTTGATTTGTAGATGCGATTTAATTCTCCCAAGTTCAATCAATATGAATATTAACTTGAGCAGTGATTAACAGATAACCCTGCAATCCGCTATCTAGTGGACCGGTTAGGTAATAAATGAGGATACTTATGATCCTTAAAATGCTTCTTTAAACTAAAATAAGCTATATATATTAAGAAACTGGAATGCTTTATCTATTGTGGAATGCATTATCTATTGGACAACGCGGTTAACTCGATAAGGGTAAAAGGTTGGGCGGTTCGATTTACTACGCGCGAGCAGTGTTCATCTGGCCTAGCGAGATTGGATCACAGTCAATGGCACTCGAATTTAATTGCACCTATAGGTCAACACATGTCCCTATTAATTTTTATTAATTACTGTTAACTGATTAACGCTGGTTGGTAACTTTTAAAATTTGAAGTTACTAATTTTTTTTGCTTTAAAACTAAGGTTAGATTAATGAACGCTAGAGATTAGTGAATATTAACCACAATTAATAGGTGTCAAAGAACACATGTGGCGAGGTTGGGAGGCAAAGGCTTAAGCCCCTCTTAAAATTTTGAAGAAAAAATAAAACCTATAGTCCAATTAGGGGCGTAGCTTAACAGAGGAACGGGGCGAGGTGATGGTTCTAGCCTGCTAAACTTTTCGACATGGATACAAACAGACACAATGACAGACAAATTTGGCCCTCAAACAAAATGTTAGGGGCTACACCCGAACACTGTTATTAAACCCTGCAAGTTATATTGGTAAGTCAAAACATAAAAAAATGTAAAAAATGGTCTCCACCAACCTCTTTGAAAGTAACCATTTTGGTTTGGTGACCAAACTGTACTCACCAAACTGTACACTCACCAAACCAAATGTTTCTGTCTTTTCTTTTTTGTGGTCTTACATAAATAATAAAATATTGTTTCTCTCTCTCTTCTTTTATTTTACTATGGTGCCACACAAATATAATCAAATAATGTTTTTTTCCCCCTTTTTTTTTTATTAAATTTGTGAGGCTGCTTGGAGTTTTTAAAAAATGTAGATAACCAAAAACAAAGGAGGGAGTTTTGGCTAATTGGTAAGATTGCTAGGAATGCTATAACAGAATTTTAGCTAACCCTTGTTAAGACGTGTGCATATACCACCAAACATAACGATGTTATCACTTCATTAATTAAATATTTTCTTGCGTATCATGGAAAGAGCATTAAATATCCTTCCACGCGTCAGTGAAAGAGCAATAACCGAGAATAATACTCGGGCACCTATCAAAGAAAATCCGTTGCCTTTCCTTTCGTCGCAAGAATACAAGATGTCGGCACGCCATACTAAAGTTGAGATCTTTTGTTAAAGATCTTTTTAAAGAAACGGGTAAGTGCGTAGGGCATTTTCGAAATAACTCATTCATTATTTGGTGATACTCCTAGTGTAGACCGCCTCTACAAAAAGATCTGACACCCTTAACATAAGTTAGACAGCTAAGAAAACGTACGTCTACCTAATGTAGATGCGCCACGTTGTTCATCGCTATAAAAGGGTCACCGTTGTGCTGTTTTAATCTCATCCACTCTACTCATAATTTTCTCTGACATTTCTGTCCTTTGCGCTAAAAACTTCGATAAGGCCAGAAAATGGGAACTGCTACCTGCGTAGACATCATCCTTGCAATCATTCTCCCTCCTCTTGGAGTTTTTCTCAAGTTCGGATGCAAGGTTTGTTTATCCTGTTCCAGATCTCCGAATTTTTTCGCTTTTTTTTACGATTTCTTTTGATGATCTGGCCAGTAATATTTGATCTTCTAATAAAATTTTCGGTTAAAGCTTTTAGGGTATCTTAAAACCTTCATGATAAATATTAAATAGATCTCCGCTTAGCTCTGTAGATAGAGAAGATCTATTAATTTCTTTTTGTTCATAGTCTTCTTTTAATTTTAACATAATTACTAAAAAAAGCTTGTTCTTTTTTCTTCTTCTTGTTGCAGTCGGAGTTCTGGATCTGTCTTGTTTTGACGCTTTTCGGATATCTCCCTGGAATCATCTACGCTATCTACATCCTCACCAAGTGAACTGTAATCTCTCTCTCTCTCTCTCTCTCTCTCTCTCTCTCTCTCTCTCTCTCTCTCGATTCAAGCAAAAAAAACAAAATTATAACAGAAGGCGTATTTTGGCTGCAGGTGAAAATGTGAAGACGATGACTATTGGTCCTGGAGGATTTCTGACTGTCGACTCTTCCTCGTGTCTGTGTTGGCTTTTGATGTATTTTGGCGGGAATCATTGGTGTATTTATGATGGTGATTAAGTTATGGTTTGTTGTAACAGATTACTCTTTTATATGTATTTGAAAGGTTGATTTGATGATAATAAAATGGTTCATATACGCAGTCAAGCACCGAGTTCCTACTGTCTACTTCTTTTTTCATTTGGATTGGATTTTATTAGCCAAAAATCAAAATTGATTGTGTAGAAATTAGTTGAAATAATCACTTTTACAAACGAAATAAATTGAATGTATAAAAATTAATTGTTTAATAATTATTTTTATAAATAATAGTGTTTCAAAAAAATCTTCTATGTTCCCAAATCCTATTACTTATAAAAGTAATTATTTAACAATTAATTTTTATACAATCATTTTTATAAGAATTGATATTTGGCTAATAAAACGCATTCCATACGTTCCATTTTGTAACAAAATGGGTGGTCCTCAATGGTCCCGGCCCACTTTAAAATACTTATCAATTACGTTAAAGATTCACTCAACCCAAGGTTAAGCAATCTAACCTTGGTTTTTCGGGTAAAAAACAAACCAATCTTATTACTTTAATTTATTTAAACTTAAACCAAAAGTGACACAAGGATACGGATTTAGATAAGAAAAGGACCGAGGGTCGGCTAATCTCTGCTCTTTCTTTTTTCCTCATACAATAATAGTCCAGATTTCCTGTCTATGTTACCTTGCCACGGAGCAGATGCATGTATATAAGTTGAGTTTGTCCAAAAATAAAGTTTCCTTATTCTTATGCTATGTTTGGTTGTCGAGAAAATAGGTAAAAATATGAAAAAAAAAAAAAAAATTGGATTTCTAATATAATTTTTAATTGTGTTTTATCTCATTTTTTTTTTTTTTTTTTCATGTTTTAACTTATTTTTTCAGCAACCAAACAAACATAGGGTATTAGTTCACGTTCCAATCGGTTTGAAAATGTTGTCCGATTTTAACCCCCAAAAAAAATTGCTGTCCAATTTGTTCCTACATTTAGCAAATAAAATCCTTAGTATCGATTCTCAATATATATAACATCATTGGGAAAGAAAAAATAACAGGTTATAAAATATTGTCTCTCAACAATTGGGTGGTTTATTTGGAAGACGACCTGAGGTCCGTTTACCATTTTCCATAATAAAAGTCAGTTAAAGCAGCACCTGTTGTCAACAGGGCGGAGCGAGGATTCGTGCAGGGGTGGGCTAACAATGGGAATTGAGGGTGTAGCCCTCAATTTTATTTTATTTTTAAGACTAAGGTAGTGTTCATCTGTAAGGAGCATATATTTTTTTCTCAGAACTATAGGAGAGACTAGAGCCCTTGGCTCCACCCCTCCCAAGTTACACCTCTATTTACTCTATATGATCCTGGGTCCCATATGGCTCCCGCCCCTGATTGTCGAACAACCTGTCAACATAATTTGTCTCCTTCCTAAAATACCCTTGCGTGGCCTTGCTTATAAATAAGGCAGAAAAAATCACTTATAAAAAGTGATTATTTGACGATTAATTTCAACAGAATCAATTCTTACCACAATTGATTTTGGTTAATAAAACTCAACCCAAACGCCTCATAAATTTCTAGGAATGACAAAAAGAGTCACCTGCTGATGAAGCTTGCTTCTGAAGATCATGTTACGATCCTTGGGACTTGTGGGTTATGGGCCCACTACACTTCTGCTTTGCCACTCTGATTTGTTGATATGCATTACAAAACTCAAGAGCGAATGGTGGTGGTGGTGGTGGTGGTGGTGGGGGCGGTGTTTTAACTTCAACCTAAATTCTTCCTAATGGAAGAACAAGGAGAGAGAGATTTTTCCTCTCCTGCTGAGAGAGTTGTTTTTTTTCCTTTCCTTTAATCACTCTTTTTCCATTGAGATGGTGATTAGTGGTTTTCCATCTAAAACCTTTTTTCCATTGAGATGATGATTTGAGGTTTTCCATCTGAAACTATTTTTTTTTTTTTGTAACTCAGGGTGTCCCTTAACCCTTCGGGTCAGGAGTGCGACGAGGGCCCGCAGCTGGCCACACCAGGAAAGTTTGAGCAGGTCCCAAAGGGGCAGTGAGAAGTCGAATCCATGACCTTTCCGTAAATGCTAAATTGTTAGCACGTTTTATTAATGACATTATTATTTTAATACTTATAATTTAAAAAAAAAAAAAGGTATTTACTGCATAGTAATATATTATTGCAAACCTTTATCTGAATGACTGAGTTTTGTAATTTATGCATTACCAAAAACAAGTTTATAATTTATGTCATGATTTTTTTTTATTCTCTTATCTCGTATAAAATTTTGTTGGTCTTTACTTCATTTTTGTTCTAAGAGGATTTATTTTTTTTTTATCAACTTCTGTCTCCTTCTCTTCTATTTGAGTGTCTAAAGTAATTTTTTTTTATGTAAAGAGCTGATATAAAGTTAATTTTTGGGAGATTTTCAAGGTTTGGGATATCCATGGCCAGGGGCGGAGCCAGGAATTTTTCATGGGGGGGGGGGGGGGGGGTGTTGAAATACATACTATAAAAAAAAACTACATGGATTTGTGGGTATGGAGGTGAAATTTTTTTTGGCTAATTTTTTTTTCTTAAAAGAATTTTTTTTCTCAGTCATGCCCATGAGGTCGCCCCGCATCCCTATTGATATCCCTTAATTATGGTTAAGATTCACCCACCTATCCTTGGATTAAAAAAAGATATTAAATTTTAAGTTAAAATTTACCAACTCTTAAAGGTTAAAAGTTTTTTAATAATGTTTTTAGAAATCAAGGATAAAACGGATAAGTAGGTGAACCCTTAAGAGTGAGTGAATTTTAACCATAGTTAGGGGTGACAATAGGGACGTGTGGCGACCTCAAGGTTATAACAGGACTCCGTTGGGGGCCATTACATATGCGACAAAAAATATCGGGGCCATTATCTTTACTATTATAATGCGAGGCATGCGTAGATGATTTTTCCGAAATCCCCAAACTACCCTTATAAAAAAATAAAACGTTGATTTAATATTTTACTTTAATTCCCAAACTACCCTTGCCTTTGATTTGATGATTTACTTTAATTCCTAAACTAACCCTTGCTCATCTATCTATTTAGAATCAAGCCAATCGCAATTGAACTCGGGGAGAGTTCAATCGCACCAGTGGGTTAACACGTGTCCCTTTTAACTCTCATTAACTGTGGTTAACTCCTTCCCCTCGCTCTCCCCTTGCTCTCACGTGCATCGCACGTGCCACTAGCGAGTTCAATAACACCCGCGGGTTAACACGTGCCCCTTTTAACTCTTATTAATTGTGGTTAACTCCTTCCCCTCTCTCACGTGCATCGCACGTGCCCCCGCTAGTATATATAAAACTAAAATATTTGGTGGGGTGGGGGGGCATGACCCCTCCCCGCCCCCTGCCTCTACCCCTGTCCACGGTTTTCAACAAAAAAAAACAATGCTTTGATAGTTTCAAGAGACCGACATAGCTTTTGTGAGCATGGCAGAGCAGAGCTAGGGGACTATCACTCCCCAAGTTCCGGAGTTCATGATCCGGACCCTATTCATGATTCGTGCCCGTCTTGAACTCCAGGACCTTGGAATGAGAAAAAAGAAAAGACAAGAAAAGAAATAATTAATAGTAAAACCAATAAAACATATCAAATGGTCCTTATTTATCGATAGAATTTTAAGCTTATATTTTCTCACAGATGTACTACTTGGTAATCAAAAATTCATTTCTAACTAGACACAATTCTAATAATGACGAATTTTATGTTCCAAGAAAGCTAGCTTAACAATAGTTTAATTAAAAATCAATGGTATCACTCATAAAATATTAACCTCAAACTAACCTTCTTGCAACAGAAAAATTATGGCGAACTCGACACCTTACAACAAATAATTCAACATAAATAAAATACAAATTAAAATGTCTCAAAACTAATTGTTCTTGAAATACAACTAATTATACTTGTATAAAAGGAAAATAAATTATTAAAACCATCTACTGATTAAGGTGAATAATAATTTATAATTCAACTCATCTCCCAAACTAAATTGGTCTATTAAAATATCATGTTCAGAAATATATTTATTAAAAATAGTAAATTTTAATATTTTCATCTCAAATTTTATAGGATGATTCCCCCATCAGTCTAATATTTAGATACAAAATTTAATAATTTTTCTAGCAAGGAGGAATATTTATGAAAAATAGTAAATTAAATTATTTTCCACTCAAATTTTATAGGATGATTCTTCCATCAGTCCAGTATTTAGATACAAAATTTAATAATTTTTCGAGTAAGGAGGAATATTTGATAAATATTTTCCTATCACTGAATCAGAAATTTCAGAATAGTACTACCATAAGAAAATCTAACTTAAAATTATTTTACATTAAATTTGATTATAGTACGTCTCATACTTCAACTACTCTTATCTTAAAATCAAACTAAAACAACTATTCAAATTCATCTCATACATCTAAATGAGTAAAAGAAAATTAAATTAAATATTTAAATCTAAAATCTTCATCTTCATCCTGGTCTCTAACCATTCAATTCTTCAAACTTATAACATTTAAAATAAAAATAGGGGAGAGTTTAACACTCAGTATAATTTCACTTATATGTTATCCTATCAAGTTCGTTTATAACGAACGTGATATATTATAATAATTAAACAACAATTTATCTAATAAGTAAATTTTAACTTCTCGATTCCAACCTGAAAGCAATACATAATTTCAACAAAATAATAAAATAAAATAAAATTTAATTATTTAATGTATAACCTCAATTACATATAGATGCGATGTCATAAGAATGAAATGGTATGCAAATGCAATGATATATGTAATGATGCCCGGTTTTTGCACCAGCCTGGTTCATTATTATCACCAATTTATCCCCAGTTCGGTCCAACTGCAAATCCCAAGTAAGTGATCTTCTTCGGAGGTTTTAGGGTCTTTCACCCAATGACTCATGATCTTGGCTTGCTCTTCATTTTAGGGATTCTCACCCACGGCATCATATGACCGTCATTAATGCATGATGTCACAGTTCATATTATATATGCCTCATATTTTCAATATTATTATGCTCTCAGCATATCTCAACTACAAGTTATCTTAAGACAAAAAGTTCTCATGATTACAATACTAATCGGTCTCAATTAGCATTTCAGAGCATCAAATATAAATGATAAAAAAATTGTTTAACATTACCAATTTTCAGATTCCAGCCCAATTTCCTAAATAATTTTCAATTAATTGAGAACATTAAATTTTCAAAGATAGTATTCCGAAATAATAATTAAAACAATTTCATAATTTTCACTTAATCTAAACTCATATGAGACGTGCTAATTTATCAATACTTCAAAATTATATTTTATTATAGTTTCCACCATTCATGATAATTTGGCAGGTTTATTAAATTGTACAAATTTTAGGAATCATTCATTAAAATAATTTATCCAAATTTTGTACAATTAATTCATTATAAAGGAAACCGAATAAGATAAAATAGAAGGAAAACCTACCCGAGTATTTTGTTAACTTTCTCAATTAATGCTTTTCTTTCGGAGACTTTCAACTCGATCTCTTTACTCGTTTTTCCAGGTTTTATCTACGCGGAGATTAATACTATTTAAAACTTAATTTATAGAAAGATAATAAATAAATCAAATTAGTAAAAGAGATGAGAATTCAGAATGTGAAGCAAACTTAGAAGAAGAATAAGGAAAACTCTAAAAAATTTACCTCTTCCTTCTTTCTCCTTTATTTCTCTACAATTTCTCTCTTTATCTCTCTCCTATATGTTTAGTGTTTTAAAATTTTTTAAATAGATTTAAAACCTTAAAAAGATACCTAATCTAAACAAACCTTGTCTAAATAAATTAATCTCTATCTTAAATTAAACTATTTAAATAATAAATTGGGCTTTTGACCCATAGCTTACTTAGGCCCATATATATTTTTTTTTCTTTTGAGTCAGGATATTACAGGGACGGGGCTCTACCCCTCCCCCTCCCCCCACGGGCGAACTTTTGAGGGAAAAAAAAGCAAGATAATATTCATCCCAATGGTCCTCATTGATCCATGTCCCATTTTTAAACACCAATTAACCGTGATTAAGATTGACTCACCCCTAGGGTTCCTTCATTTAAACTTAGTTTTTAGAAGAAAAATAATTGAATCTTAAGTTGGTTAAGTTTAACCACAGTTAAAGGAGGGCAAAATGAGAAGACATTCGACTACCCATCCGAATGCGGGGTCAGATAATCACTACGAAAAAAAGAAATTTTAATTTATACTTTTATGATTTAATTTAAGAGGGTATAGGCATGAGTAAATTTTTTTAATAAAAACTTGGTTTTATATTATATTGTTTAATTTAAAAATTCATAACCATAGGCAAAGAGAGTAGTTATCTCTTATATTTTTTTTTTAAAAAAGTATTCTTTACAAACTTGAAAGAAACAAATGAGATGACCAAAAAAACTTAGCCCTTAAAAACTAATTCTGGAGGCTACACCCTCAATGCCCCACACTCCATTGTTATCTCCCTTGCAATAAATTCCATGCTCCGCCCTGAATACATATAGATAATAATGGTGGGATGTGTAAGAAGTGTTGTCCCAGCCTGGGCCTTGGTTTGCAATTTTATTATTATTTATAGATGAAAAAAATTCTTACATAATTTTATTTTTATTTTTTTTAGTGGCCAACAACACACCATACCAATTGCTAACCCTACACACTCGGCGGTGCCACATCGGTCCCCCTGAAATGTAGGAAGAAAAAAAGCCTATTGCATTAGTAACGTAGGAGAGGGTGAGGAGGGACGACTCTAATTCCCTAAACATTTGAGAAAAATATATTTCTTTTTACAAATGGATACAAGTAGGAGTGATGATGGCTTCGGATCTGTTGTGGTGGATGTTGGAGCTGGGCGCTCGGACATTCACACTTCATCGAACACCGATAAAAAAGAGCGAGATATCAACTGCCCGATGAAGTGTGGATGATCGAGCGCCCAGCTAGGGTATCCACCAGAGCAAATCTGAAGCATCCCTCGTAAGTGGGGCGAGAAGAGAGGAAGAGTGAGCACGATAAGACCAAACCGATGTTTGATTCGATTAGATAAGATAGGGTTCATTTTGTTTTGATTGTTTGGCTTTGATTAATTTAAGCGTAAAAGAGTCCTACCAAAAAAAAGCGTAAAAGTTAATAATGGAATCATGGACGTATGGTGCGTTTAGAGTGTTTAAGTTACATGATAATATTTCCACCCAAAAAACAGAACTTAGGATCGTCTCTCAAGATAGCCATAGACATCATCTATGGCTGGAGTCTTTAAATTCCACATGTTCATCCACTTTCAGATTGTCTTTCAGTCATATTCTCTAACAAGCGTAGAAATAACTCCGTTGCTTTATCTTTTAAGTTTTTTATTATAATTAAAATTATATCTTTACCAACTCATTCGGTTATGCTCCTTGAGGTCACCATGTGTCCCTTTTTATACCCTTAACTATGGTTAAGATTCACTCACCATAGTGTTCACCCACCCCTCCTTGGATTTTAGAAAAAAATCTTAATTTTTTTTAATATTAAAAATATTTAAATACTTAAAAATAACATTTTTTTTTCTAAAAACTAAGGATGAGTGGGTGAACCCCAAGGGGTGGGTAAATTTTAACCACAATTAAGGGGCGTCAAAAGGGACACAAGGCGTCCACGGGGCATAACCAGATTTTCCAAATCTGGTTATCACGGTAGAGGATTTGACAAATCCGATTATGCCTCCTAAGGTCGCCATGTGTCTCTTTTGACATCCTTAACTGTGGTGAAAATTCATCCACCCCTAGGGTTCACCCACCCATTCTTGGTTTTTAGAAAAAACATTAATTCCTTTTAAAAATATTTTAATATTAATTTTTTTTCTAAAAATCAAGTATGGATGAGTGAACCCTAAGGGTGAGTAATCTTAACCGTAGTTAAGGGTGTCAAAAAGGACACGTGGCAACCTCAAGGGGCATAACCGGATGAGTTGATAAAGATATTATTTTAATTATAATAAACAATCATTAAAAAGATAATGCAACGGAGTTAGTTCTCCGTTTCTTAGGGATGGACATATAGCATTTAAAGAGTCCTAGTCCTAGCCATAGACACTATGGCTAACGACATAGATGATCCTACGTCAAAAAAATAAAAAAAGTACAATCTCTACAAATAATAATTGATTAAATCATAACTATGTCAAAAGCGTTTATAATGATAAGTCTATTTGATTTATACGTGATTTATTAAATTATATAAAATTACTTTCATTTGATCAATAATAGTTAAACAATTTGTTTAATCAATATTCAGAATTGAATTTGAGTTTTATTTGGTAGACCCCTACCAAATATATATCAAAAGAAGAATTACATACGAGGATATGTATGTCCGATTTATCATTATCAATTATAGAAACAATATCGGAAGGAAAATCATCCGGAGAGAGAGGGGAGAGAGGGGAGAATGGAGGATATTTATAGTGATTTAATTTTCTCTAATGTTCCGTTTGTTTTGAGGTAAAATAAAGAAAAACAAATGAATTTCACGAAAAATATCATCAAAACGGTGGCCAAACACCAGATTTCGGGTTGAGCCTACATGTAAAAATGAGGCCATCTGGTCTCGGTGGTCTCAGCCTTAATGAGTTAAGATAGTGGAGTAGCAAAGTCCTTTTTGAATAGCCGATCTGGAGCCTGACACTTTTACAAAACTTTTTTACGTCCAATTCCTATCTACGATAAGGTTAGAGGTATTCGTACGAATCCAGGCTGTGGAGTCTAGACAACGAAGCCAACTTGCATCAACCGAGATGAGATAGGATCACAGCCAATTGCAATTGAATTACAATATGTAACACATGTTGATTCCAATTTCGAAGTGAAACGAATTCAAATTTTGAACTTTCCACATCATTCCACTTATCCAATCCGATTATGCCACATGTGTAATTGAGTTATGTTGAATTCAATTGCAATCGGCTGTGATCCTATCACGCATCTAACCCAATGTACCTACGCCACGTGGTTATCGCCCATAAAAGAGCAACCACTCTGCTAATTCTTCAATCTCATCATCTGTTTCTCTCAGATTTCTTACCTTTGCGCAAAAAGCTTCGAAAATGGCGGAAGAAGGGACTGCTAGGTGCATAGACATCCTCTTGGCGATCATTCTCCCTCCTCTTGGAGTTTTTCTCAAGTTCGGATGCAAGGTTACTTCAGATCCTGCGAATTCTCTCGCTTTTATGAATAAAATTGATAATTGTTTTGACTATTTCTTTTGATAAACCGGTCGTGGATATTTGATCGTCTAAAAAATTTTCGGTTATTGTTCTCTTGTTTTTTCGTTTCCGGGATTTCTTCGAATGATATTTGTGAATCCCGCGTTTCAAAGATGTTTTTAAAAATCTCCATGCTAAACAAATCTCAGAACTACGATTTCCTCCTTTTTCATATTCTTCTTTTGATTTTGGCATAATTACTAAAAATTTATTCTTTCTTTTTCTTCTTGTTTTTGTAGGCGGAGTTCTGGATCTGTCTTGTTCTGACGTTTTTTGGCTATCTCCCTGGAATCATCTACGCCGTCTACGCCATCACCAAGTGATCTCTCTCTCTCTCTCTCTCTCTCTTTCTCACCCACCCCCACACACACACACACACACACACACACAAAATTAACAGAGAAGGCGTATTTTGGCAGGTGAAGACGATGTCTTTTTCCTTCTAATAACGGTGGCTGCTATTGGATTTCGTGTTAATGTTCTGATTGATAACTGCGGGTGGGTTGGCGTCCTGGAGGATTTCTGGCCGTCGATTCTTCCTCTTTTGTCTGTGTTGGTTTTTGCTGAAATTTGGCGGGGATTCGTGTATTTATGATGTTTTTTGTTTTTTTAATGGATGTATTCGTGTTTTTAATGTATGTAATTGCGAGGATGATTTGATTGAATCTAATTTAAGCATTAAGTTCCTCTGTGTAACTATTTTTCCTCTTAGTCTTAGAATAATAGACCAGATTTCCCGTCCAAATGCTTCAAACCTTTTTACCGGAGTTCAAGCCGGTTAAAGGGGCATTGTGAGATCGAGATTGCCCTCGAAGCAAAATAATCACCTCCTCGGTGGACGGTGGTATAGCTAAGGGCGGCGTCTCACACCCCCTACGTGTCCCTTTTCATTCGTTTTAACTCTGGTTAAAATTTATTAAGATCAGTGTGGTCTGCTACTTAAGTTACCCTCTTGTCCTTTAACATCTATTTAATCCTGGTTAAGCTTAACTAAATTGAAGTTATGATTTTTATTTTTTTGTTTTTAAAAAATTAAGATCAGATTTCTTAATCCTAAGGGTGAGAAAGATTCTTAATCACAGTTGATGAGTGTTAAAAAATAACGACTTGGACTAATGAGAACCGGTCAATTCCAAATGGAAAACATATCAAGGGATCATCTCCTTATCTGTAGGTATCATTGGTTGGTTGTATCTTGTCCTTTGTTTTTTTTTGGTTTTTCATCATTTTTGTCATATTTGATTTTCTTTTTTCATACACAACATGTTGTTTAATAGTGTTTTTATAACCGAAATGGAGGTCGAACCGACTGGGTCTGTTGTTCCCAGCCCAGTTGAACATTGGTAATTTCTCTTATATTTACGTTTTTTTTCCAGGTTATATCACCGATTCTCTTGTTTTTTTTTTTTTTTGTCTTCAACCGATTCTCTTGTTGACTTAAAAAGAAGTCAGTTTTGGTGGTTTCGGTACTAATTGTCCTACGGATCTCAATTTTACTGGCTCAACCAGTCGATCTGATTTTTAAAATAACATTTGTTGTGTATCAATGGTCAGCACGTTACTTTTCACGCTATCAATCTGACTTCAAGCCCTGCGTTGCAAAAGCTACCAATGGCAGAGAATGGCTAGAGGAAAGCGATCTTCTAGCACACATGCTAGTTGGGGTCCTTGCCTTAACTGTAAGAGTTTTAATATTTTACAACTCTTAGTGTGGCCCACGCAATCATGTTTTGGTTAATTCAAAATCCCGGATTGATAAGGTTGCTATCAGAGAATGTTTAAGTTGGTGGGTCCCACTAAGATGTGGTCAAACATGGGACTCTCACATGTTCGATAATTAAGGAGAAACGGTTAGATGACTCACCGTTAGATTTGGTGTGACTTCCCATGACCCTTGGATCGTGATGGGTGGTTACGAGGGTTTTTTATCTTATAAGTTTTGGGAAAGTCCCTCTTCTCACTCACGTTATTTTCAAGCCCCATCGATAAACTTGAGAGGAGAAGAGAAGACTCCCAAAAGGAGATTCTTGATTTTATTTTGCAGGTTTCTGGATTCATAAGGTCGTTCATATTGTCATAGGCATTATTCATTGATCTTAAAAAGGTACGAATATTTTATCCCTGAATTTATGTTCACTAGATTAATTTAATATTGCATGGTCTAGATCCTCACATATATTATTCGACATAGAATAGTATTTTTATGAGATTCAGTTTAATCTTACAATTGGTATCAGAGCACAGGCTCGAACCATGCTTTTAAATTAATCTAACAATGATGGATTAATTCAGATTAATTATTATAATTATTGTTTTTAATTATAAATAATTTTTCTGGAATTTTTGGGGTAATGTTATACCTTTAGTTGAATTCGGAATATTTTAATTTATTAAAGGTAGTTATAAAAAAAAAAAAAAAATTTTTTTTTTTCTCGGTCGTTTCCGGTTGGACGGTGTTTCCGCCGCCGGCGATCATCGGAAAACTCTGCCGCCGGTGGGGTTTTGGTCGCCGGACTACTGCCGACCTTTTGGCACCGGCGGCTGCCGGGATGGTGGCCGGTAGGGCCCCCACTAAAGAACTTAACTGCTACGGCAGTTTGGTTTTCAAAAAAAAAAAAAAAAAAAAAAAATAATAATTCGGGTGAGAGTGACGAGGGTCAAACCGACCCGTTGACCCGGTCCGACCCTACAGGCCGGACCCGGACCCGAAACCCTATGGGTCAGACCGACCCGTTTTTGAACCCGGACCCGAATTCTAATGGGTCAAACCGGACCCGACCCGTTTGTATCCAGACCGGTCCACCTGAACCAGACCGGTCTAACCGAATCGAACCGGTCAGACCGGACCGAATCAGACCGGAAGCCGTAAGCGCAAGCGCGTGACGCGCACTGCAGCTTTCGACGCGCACTCCAGCGCGTGACGTGCACTCCCGCGCGTGACGCGCACTCCTAGCTTCTGAGACGCGCGTGTCATGCGCGTGACACTCGCAAGGACGTGTCTGGTGCGCGTGATGCGTTTCCAGGACACGTCCAGGGAAGTGTCTTACCTCTTTTGAGGTTTTTGAGTGTTCTGGTTTCATTTTTTGGGTCCTTTTGGACTTCTGAGCACTATAAATGACTGTTTTAGTGCATTTTAAGGTTTGGGTCATTCCTAAAGGGGTTTAGGAATGACCAGTAAGGCAGATATTCGAATGAGCATAACTGAATTAGGTTAGATTGTCTTGCCCAAAGGTGACCGTCCTAAAGAAGTTATGATCCTTTGAATAGGAGATTTTGATCTCTTGTAATCTGCAAGTTTGCACTTAAATACATAGAATAACTAGTCTTGCCCAAAGGTGTCTAGGGACTTCTTGTACTATAAGTGGGACAGAATAACTTATATGTGGAAGTGAGAGAAGGATAACCCTCTTGCCCAAAGGTGTGGAAGTGTCTTGATCAATCCAAAGCATGATAGGTTAGTTCTGTGCGCGACTATTGTCGCCATTTGGGGGGTGAATTGCATATCGAAATCTCTTGCCCAAAGGTGTGATTAGATGATGCGCCCACCTGTCCCGTAAAGTGGAAGAAATCATTTTTAAAATATTAAACCACTTTAGCTAATCCGGCTCAACCCCTAGACCGGTTAGAATTATTAATTAGCAACTACAAGAACCAAATAAAGTTTTATAATTTGTGCGATAATTTGTATTACAAACCATAACATATATAGACATCATTATTTGCAGCTATGGACGGATCTGTTGTACACAGGCATTTGACTGGGATTGAGCCATTGAATGGCTCAAACTATGGTTCTTGGAAGATGCAGCTAGATATTGTTCTAGGCTACCTAGACTATGACTTTGTCCTCCTGGAGGAAAAGCCGGATGCTCCCATTGCTGAGTCTTCGGACTCAGATAAGTCTTTGTTTTCGAAATGGGAGAAGGCCAATCGGATGGCCATGATGATCATCAGGGCTTCTATTCAGGAAGCCATCAGAGGAGGTATCCCTTCGGCTGAGACAGCTAAAGAGCTTCTTGAGACTATCAAGAAGCAATTTATGGGGTCAGTTAGATCCAGACAGTACAGCAGTCTGACTCAGTTGATTTCTATGAAGTATGATGGTGCTGGGAGCGTTCGAGAACATTTCTCAAAATCTCGAAGTTAGTTATCTCTCTCCGAGAGTTGGGTTTGACCATTGAGGATGACCTCATGGTCCATTTAGTTGTGGCTTCTCTTCCTCACTCCTTTGATGCATTCAAAGTTAATTACAGTGCACAGGACAGAAAGTGGACCCTCAACGAACTGATAGCAGTTTGTGTGAGTGAGGAAGAACGCACTAAGCGTGGTAAGGCCGAATCTGCAAATTTGGCTATTCGTTCTGGAAGTAAGAAGAACTTCAAGACAAAAGTTTTCAAGAAGCCAAATACTCAGAGATTTTTTCCAGGGCAGAGTTCAGGGCAGAACCAGGGTCATCAATTCAAAGGGAAAGGGAAGACAGATCAGTTTCAGGGCAGAGGGATTGTCATCAAACCAGAGGAGATAGAATGTTTTTTCTGCAAGTTGAAAGGGCATGTGAAGAAAGACTGCTTTAAGTATAAGGAATGGGCCAAGAAGAAGAATAAAGGTATTAATTTATCATTGGTATGCTTTGAATCAAACCTAGTGGATGTTCCTTCAAACACTTGGTGGATTGATTCAGGTGCCTCTGTGCACATTTCTCATTCTCTTCAGGGGTTCGTACATAGACGTAAGGCCAAGGATGAGGAGCTTCTATTCATGGGGAATTCTTCACCAGCAGTAGTAGAGGCTATTGGGACTTGCAGACTGATTTTAGACTCTGGTCATGTTTTGCTTTTGGATGATACTTTTTATGTGCCGTCTTTTAGACGGAATATTATTTCAGTTTCTAGACTTGGTACATCTGGCTACAGTTTTTTATTTGAGGGGAGTGTGCTATCTGTTAGACATAATTTGCAGACTATTGGAAATGGTATTTTGATTGATGGTCTTTATCAGTTGGTTTTGGATTCTAGTTTTGCATCATCCTTACTATGCATGACAGTTGATTCTTCTACTCCAGTTACCGGTTCTAAACGTGTTAGACAAAATGGAAATTCTTCTATGTTGTGGCATCGTAGATTGGGTCATATATCAAAGGAGCGTTTAGAGTCTTTAGTTAAGTCTGAAGTTCTGGAACCCCTTGACTTTTCTGACTTCGAGACTTGTATAGACTGTATTAAGGGAAAAATGACTAAGAGTCGGAATTTGGATGCAGTTAGAAGTACTGGTCTTTTGGACCTAATACACACTGATATATGTGGACCTCTCCCTACAGCATCTCGAGGTGGTCAGCGATACTTCATCAGTTTTATCGATGACTTCTCTCGTTATGCCTTTGTATTTCTAATTCATCATAAGTCTGAAGCATTAGAGATGTTCAAGCAATACAAGGCTGAAGTGGAGAAGCAGTTGGACAGGCCGATTAAAGCTGTCCGTTCTGATAGAGGAGGTGAATACTATGGGAAAGCTGATGTTGATGGGGTTAACCACGGTGGATTTGTCAGTTTCCTTCGTGAACACGGTATTGTGCCTCAGTACACCACTCCTGGGACTCCGGAACAGAATGGTGTAGCTGAGAGGAGGAACCGAACGTATATGGATGCTGTTCGCAGCATGATGAGTCACACAGATTTACCTGATAGCTTTTGGGGTGAAGCCCTTAAGACCACTGTTTATATTTTGAACAGGGTCCCCAACAAGGTAACTCCTGAAACCCCCTTTTTCCTCTGGACTGGGAGAAAGCCTAGTCTTCATCATTCTCGCATCTGGGGTTGTCATGCTGAAGCAAGAATTTATGATCCCACCTTGCAGAAGCTTGATCCTAGAACTGTGAGTTGTCGCTTCATTGGATATCCGGAGAGATCGAAGGGTTTTAGATTTTACTGTCCTTCTAGACCATCTCAGTTTGGGGAGACCAATAATGCGAGATTTCTGGAAGATGGTGAAATTGGAAGCTCAGTTCACAGAGAAGTTGTTTTTGAGGAAGTACTTGATGATGGTAGTTCATTTTCACTACTACCACTTCTAGCTAGACCGCTTTCACCGGTTGTTCAGGTCACTCGTACAGTTGCAGTGCCAGTGCAAGAAGAACAACAGGGTGCGACAATAGCAGCTGATATTGTTGCACCAACTCAAACTGTTGTTGCTCCAACTGTTGCTGCACCAGTATCTCTGAGAAGATCTTCACGGGATAGAAGATCAGCTATGTCTTCTGATTATGAAGTGTATTTGAATGAAGGTGACATTAGTGATTCTGTGGATCCTTCCAGTTTTCAAGATGCTCTGCAGAGTCCGCACTCTCGAGAATGGTTGAATGCGATGAGAGAGGAATTGATGTCAATGGAGAAGAATTCAGTCTGGGATCTTACATCTTTACCTCCTAATTCCTCAACCATTGGGTGTAAATGGATTTACAAGACCAAAAGGGATTCTGAAGGTAAAATTGAAAGATTTAAGGCAAGGCTTGTGGCCAAGGGTTTTAAGCAGAAGGAAGGCATTGACTATGTTGAGACCTTCTCGCCTGTTTCAAAGAAAGATTCCCTCAGAATTATTTTGGCTCTAGTAGCGCATTTCGATCTAGAACTTCACCAAATGGATGTTAAAACTGCATTTCTGAATGGTGAACTTGAAGAGGTTATTTTCATGGATCAACCGGAAGGTTTTGTTACTCCTGGAAGTAAAGAACTTGTTTGCAATCTGAAGAAGTCGATTTATGGTTTGAAACAGGCCTCTAGGCAATGGTACCTGAAGTTTGATAAAGTTGTTATTCAACAAGGTTTCCATGAAAATCCAATGGATCGATGCATATACCTCAAGTTGAGTGGGAGTAGGTTTATCATTCTTGTGTTGTATGTCGATGACATTCTTTTAGCAAGTAATGATGTTCATATGCTTCATGATACCAAGCTATTCTTGTCTCGGAATTTTGATATGAAAGATATGGGAGAGGCAAGTTATGTCTTAGGCATCAAGATCACTAGAAATCGCAGTTCAGGATGTTTGGGTTTATCACAAGGGCTTACATTGACAAAGTGTTAACCAGATTCAAGATGCAGAATTGTGCTCCCGGAGATGCTCCAGTAGTTAAGGGAGACATCTTCAATAATCGTCAATGTCCCAAGAATGAAGTTGAAAGACTTCAAGTTGATTCTACTGATTATGCTTCCGCAGTTGGGAGTCTTATGTATGCCATGATTTGCATCAGGCCTGACCTGAGTTTCATTGTTGGGATGTTGGGAAGATATCAGAAGAATCCTGGAGCTGTTCACTGGACTGCAGTTAAGAAAGTACTTCGGTACCTTCAAAGGACTAAAGATTTCATGCTGGTTTACCGGAGATGTGATGAGCTGGAAGTTGTTGGTTATTCAGATTCTGACTATGCTGGATGTCAGGATAGTTTGAAGTCGACTTCGGGATATGTTTTCATGTTAGCTCAAGGTGCAGTTTCATGGAGAAGTGCCAAGCAATCCTTGGTGGCATCTTCTACCATGGAAGCAGAGTATGTTGCTTGTTATGAGGCTGCACAACAGGCCATTTGGATGAAGAACTTTATCAGTGAGCTCAAAATAGTGGACTCCATTGAGCGACCGATCAAAATTCATTGTGATAATGCAGCCGTCGTTCAATATGTTAAGAACGACCATGTCACAAGCAGGAACAAACATATAGAGATAAAATATCTATATGTGCGAGAGAAAGTTCGAGCTGGTTTAATCATTATCCCTCACTGTTCTACCTTAATCATGATTGCTGATCCATTGACTAAGGGTCTTTCAGTTAGAGTTTTCAAAGAGCATGTAACCCGTATGGGAGTTTTAGAGTCTTTTGATTCCTTTGTTTAGTGGGAGTATTTATTTATTATCTCATTCCAGTCCTTTTTATGATTCATATATTATGTTGATATACTCTCATTTAAATGTTATGGTTTTGGAAATAATTGATGCATCATTTTAGTTGTTCTTATGTTTTTGAATGCACGTGCGAAAGTATAGACATCAAGTGATGGTATTCACATGGCGGATGCCATTGATGTCAAGTTAAGCCCGAGAGCGTGCACAAAGCTCTCAAGTCGCTTGGGTTGAATATGGTTGGGCACCATGTTTGAGGCCTTCATTCTGGATATAAGGTGATGGATTTCACATGACGGATGTCGTAAGGTATCAGAATGACATGCATATGCTTAAATGCATGTAGCGTGGACACTTATGGATATACGCATATTGATCACATAAAGTTGTGTATTTTCCATGTCACACCATAATAGTCATCATAAAGTTCCTCTCGAAGATATTGGTGTTACTAGCAGTTTGACCATGGAGTGGCCTGTATCATAGTAATGAAAACTAGTAGATACTATGTGCTTCCATGATCACTGTTAGTGGCACTCTTGTTTTAGAGTGAAAGTTTAAGAACATGTAATTCTCGGCAACTATTTTTTAAAATAAAATAGAGTGGCCACTCACATTTTTTAAAGGTTTCAATCCGGGAAGTCTTTTCTTTAATTATTCTTTTAAAGGGATTGCTTGGGCCAAGTGGGAGATTGTAAGAGTTTTAATATTTTACAACTCTTAGTGTGGCCCACGCAATCATGTTTTGGTTAATTCAAAATCCCGGATTGATAAGGTTGCTATCAGAGAATGTTTAAGTTGGTGGGTCCCACTAAGATGTGGTCAAACATGGGACTCTCACATGTTCGATAATTAAGGAGAAACGGTTAGATGACTCACCGTTAGATTTGGTGTGACTTCCCATGACCCTTGGATCGTGATGGGTGGTTACGAGGGTTTTTTATCTTATAAGTTTTGGGAAAGTCCCTCTTCTCACTCACGTTATTTTCAAGCCCCATCGATAAACTTGAGAGGAGAAGAGAAGACTCCCAAAAGGAGATTCTTGATTTTATTTTGCAGGTTTCTGGATTCATAAGGTCGTTCATATTGTCATAGGCATTATTCATTGATTTTAAAAAGGTACGAATATTTTATCCCTGAATTTATGTTCACTAGATTAATTTAATATTGCATGGTCTAGATCCTCACATATATTATTCGACATAGAATAGTATTTTTATGAGATTCAGTTTAATCTTACATTAACTACTTAGTAAAAGCTCCTATGGTGGCCAGAAAAAAGTGTGTTCACCAAATTCCAAAGCTTAGTAACTCAAACTTCCCACACTGTTACCCGTTTCTCACAGTAAAATTACTTTGGGACTCAGTTTTAACTTTTATAAAATGAAGTTTATAATTTATAGAGCACTATTTTATTTTATTATATTTTTTGAGTTTTATAATTGATGTTAAGTGGAATGTATTTTGTCATTTTCTTTTGTAGGGGGTATAAGATTTTTATAAAATTTATTAATTAATAGTGATTTTGTAATTGAATTGGTAATGATACATTTAATATAATAATAATTATCTTGTTTAGTGTGATTAGAAATTTGAATGATAATTTATCAACTCATTCTCATAGTTTAGAAAGCAAAAATGATATTTTTGCATCTACAAATAATTTTCAAGGATTATTAAATATACACTCTCGACTCTAACCTAAATTAAAGTTTGATGCGCTCACTCCCTGATTACTTAGGTCCTAAGTATACTCTCAAACATATTCTAAATCAACTCTTTAATTTAAATCATTAAAAGTCAAAATTAGAATTGACGTGACTTTAAAAAAAATGACATATTTAGCCATAAATTAATTAAATTAAATGGTTATGATTCAGAGTTTATTTAGGACTAATTCTTATTTAGGTTAATAGGTTGGTTAAGAGTCAGGTTAATATAGGTCAGTCGGACTCTTCTAATCGACTACACACTACCACACAGTGGGCTTCGGTTAACCTCTAGTGGAAGCCCGAGGTGGTGTTGATTTTGATTTATTAAATTGGTTTTAATAAAATAAAAGTTGGGTTTAAATGATTTGGAAGAAATTCATTTGTTTAGATTTTAAATGATGTTTTTAGTTTAGTGGTTTTGGGGAAGACAAATCATATTTGTAAAGAAAATTGTTATCTCATATATTAGTCTCAAATCGAATATTTATAAGAGTTAAAACCACTTAATAAGTAACCCTCTCTCCTTAGAGATTGTTCTCATGTGTGTGCTCACACACTAAGTGTGGGTGCACTAGCAAGGTGAATCACACCGAACGTGACACATGCATACGCATGTGGAGGGTTATGAGCGCTATGAGGCACACTTTGCATTTCGCACGTCGCTTGAGTCGCCTAATCTTTTTAAGAATATAAGTCAAATTAACAGTGTAAATCTGATCAGAATTGAGATGGTGGTTCGGATTCTGTGATCTGAAACGGATCATGGGTCTGCGTCCAGGTTCAATGAACCTGGTGGGCTATTGAATAGATTAGTTGCGGAAACCCAAGAGACTAAGTAAGTGGGTCGGTTAAGAAGTTAAAGTTGTTTCCAAAGCCTAACTCTCGCCTATATAAGGTGAGGATAAAGAGGAGAATTCTACAAATCGTGAGAACTCGTATCATACCTCTACCAAATTGAGCCCAGAAAGAGTGCTAAAACCAAAGAAGAAGCTCCAAACCTTCATTGGAGATTTGAAGTTCATCTCAAGGTTAAAAACGATTCAACCCAGATAGACAGATCAGAGATAGCCAATTCTCGGAATTGATATAAGTATTCAACCAGTCCATTCGGACTGATCGATTCTCTGATCTGACGATTAGTCTGACCGGTTGATGATCACTCTGTAACTAAACAGTGCATTATCCGGATTTACCAAGAACAGAGAACATAAGGAGAACTCGGCTAGTATATCAATACACTAACCATTGGGTACTGTTACCAAGCAAAGCATGTTGACAATCTGTTTCCTAACAGCGTGTCTTTTCGGAACTGATTGTAGAATTCTCATAATCTGATTTTCAGAATCCATATAGATTCAGTTCTGGAACTATTACTGAATCGCTCCTAGAGAGTAATTCTGTTTGGCAATGATTTATGAAAGTCTATCCTAATTTGTACAATGTGTAACTAATTGTTGTCCTTGTGAATGATAATTGTGCCTTTAATTGGATTAATAACTAATTAATGAG
Organism: Tetracentron sinense; assembly: GCA_015143295.1. Classification (NCBI taxonomy): domain Eukaryota; kingdom Viridiplantae; phylum Streptophyta; class Magnoliopsida; order Trochodendrales; family Trochodendraceae; genus Tetracentron; species Tetracentron sinense. The sequence continues at coordinate 4,998,180 of CM026557.1, read as the reverse complement.
CATTTTAAAAAGAGGTTTAAGTACAGTTCCTATCAGATAGTGTCAATCTGTAGAAGAACAGATCGATTTCTATCTAGGTTGAATCTCGGGGATAAAATTGTCATAATCTCTTACACAAACGGGAGGCTCCAACTATCTTTATGAAACGTTTGTCGCCTCTTAGCTGAATTGATTAAGAATTTTGCGGTCATCGTGTGTAAGCCTTTTGAAGTAATTAATCAACTGGTGAGACCTCGGGCATCCACACATCATTGGGCACTGGCAATAAAATACAGAAGAAGTCATTTCATTTTCTCCCCGTGACTTTGAATTCTCCCCCACATAATATCTCTCCCCGCTTTAAAACACATGATGTGTGGATCAAGGTATAAAATTTCGTTGAAATTTTCGCGAAATTTCGGTCTCGACAAGGGCATCCGACATCGAAACAGGTAGAATTTCGGATGAGCAGATTTTGGGCGAAATTTCGACAATTTCGGACGAAATTTTGTTTTTCCAATATCTCGTGATTTCGGCCGAAATATTCACCTACCACTGTAGGATTTCGTTGAGATTTCGCGATATGGGAGACGCTATTTCGAAATATCGAAATTTCGGGATTTCGAACAAAATTCTCACCTACCACCATTTGATTTCGGCCGAGATTGACCGAAATCAACGAAATTGTCGATATTTTTCGAAATTAACGAAATTTCGCCCGAAATTTTTGGGATAAATTCAGAATATTCTTGGAATCTTCTGAGCCTATTAATGATTAAATAATTTTTTTTAAAAAAAATTCCAAAAATACCCTCCTCTATTTACCTATAAATACCCCCCCCCTTATCATATTTCTCACCAATTTTCTTTTTCTTCTCTTCTTACGTAGTAGTTAGTAGTTTGTTCTTTAGTTACAAGTTTTTAATCTTCAGTAGTTCTTAGACTCTTAATTTAGAATTTAGATTTTATTTTTCTCAGTTTTTTGACTCTTTGCTAAAGGTGGTGAAACGCTAACAGTGGACCGGGGCTAAAGAGAAAGAGTCAATCAAAGGTATATTATGTTTATTTTTATTTTCATGTTGATTATATTTATTTCATGTATATTATTTTGTAATTTGTAGTTACAACTTACAAGTTAATTAATATTTAATCTTCAATAGTTCTTAGTTTAGATTTTATTTTTCTCAATCTTTTAACTCTTTTTTAAAGGTGGCGAAGCGCTAACAGTGGATCGGTACTGAAAAGAAATAGTCAATCAAAAGTATATTATTTTGTTTATTTTTATTTTCATGTTGATTATATTTATTTCATGTATATTATTTTATAGTTACAACTTATAAGTTAGTATTTAATCTTCAGTAGTTCTTAGTTTATATTTTATTTTTCTCAGTCTTTTGAGTTTTTTCTAAAGAATATATTATTTTTTTATTTTTATTTTCATGTTGATTATATTTATTTCATGTATATTATTTTTTTTATATATGTTCTTTTGAATTAAATATTTTTTTAACTTTGTCGGTTTGTTGTAGTTAAAAATAAAACGGAGGAGAACCAGGAGCAAGAGGTAGAGGTAGAGAGTGAAGCTCATTCTCAGTGGACTGCAACAACCACAGATCCAACATGACAGCATTGCATCAATGCTGATAAGATGGGGAAATCAAAACAACAACTCCGATGCAACTACTGTAACAAGGTGAAAAATAGAGGGATCACCCGAATACGCCAACATCTAGGCGGGATTAGAGGTGATAGTTAGCCATGTCCAGATGTTCTGCCTGAGGTAAGAGCTATAATTAAATCGGAAATTGAACAAAGGACTGATGAGAAAAGAGCTAGAACTAGCTCTACTCAAAACATTAACTATAGACATTTCAGCGAGGATGACTATGGAATTCCTGATGAGGAATACACGGAACCTCAACATATCTCTTCAAGTGGAAGATGATCGACCAGTGGAAGAGGATCGACCAGTGACGGTCGTATCTTTGGTAGAAAAGCAACAGGTGGCCCTCCTCCTCTGTCATCAATGCATAGAGTCACACAACGCATAGTGGAACAGACTATTGTTCCACGAGATAAGGGGTTTTATAGATGGGTGTGTAGGGAGATTCTTTTTTGAAAATGGTTTGGCATTTAATGTTGCCAACTCGCCTGCATATGGGGAGGTGATTAACGTTGTTGCTAATTATGGCCGGACGTATAAGCCTCCTACTGCATTTGAAATTTTCGGTAAACTCTTAAAAAATGAGGTAGATAAATTAGAAAAATGAATTGTGGGTAAGTATAAAAGATTGTGGGAGAAAAATGGATGCACCATTATGGCTGATGGTTGGAGGGATAGTAGAGGTAACAAGTTAATCAATTTTCTGGTATCTTGCCTTGGTAAGATTGTTTTCATTAAGTCTATTTGTGTTGGAGATGAGAGAATGATTGGAGAGTATCTATGTCATGTACTCTCTAAAGTGATTGATAAAATCGGGCCCTATAACGTGGTTCAAGTGATCACAGATCAAGAAGCAGGCTTCAAAGCAGCTGGAGCATTATTAATGATTAAATATCCTCACTTGTATTGGAGTGTCTGCGCTGCACACGTTTTTGACCTCGTTTGTCATAATATTGAAAAGTTTGACTTTGTGAGTCAAACAATACAAGAGGCGAGAAAAATCTCTAAATTTATATATGGCAGTGCATGAGTACTTGCCCGATTCCGTTGTATCTCTAACGGAAAAGATTTGAGAAGGCCAGCTGCAACTCGTTTTGCCACGAGTTTTCTTGCAATCCGGAGCATCTATGACAGTTTCTCTGCGGTTCAGCAACTAATTATTGACAGTGAATTCAAAGTTCATGCTTCTTCCAAAACAAGGCAGGGGTAAGCCATTATTGGTATCGTCAGTGATCTGACGTTTCCAAAGAGGATAAAGAGTTCACTAATGTTGGGTGAACCTTTGCTTAAATTGATTCGCTTTGTAGATGGTGACTTACCTACAATGGGTCACCTTTGTGAAGCTGTTGCAAAGGTTAAATAAATTTTAGCAGTTACGCATCGTGACAGGATTAGAAAATATGAAACAGTTTGGAAAATTATCGATTCCCTAGCTGAAATTCACATGAGTCTCTTACGAGTTATCCAAAAAATGTCGCTCATTTTAGAAGAGGCTTCAGCAGCAATGATGCATGTAAATTTAATTTTAATTAATTAAATTTTTTTTTATGACAATTAATTTTTTATGAAACAGTATGCGTCATTCGAAAATTTGGAAGGAATTCTCGGGAATGATTTTTCGATAACAGCTGCTCAAAAAGGGTCACCTGGTATTAACTATTAACTGACCCCAATATTATTTAATTTTAGATAGTTTTCTTATAAACTTTGATAATATTAAGTTATGTTATCTCTAATTTACAGAAAAGTGGTGGGCATCCTTTGGTGGTTAACTTCCGGCGTTGCAGAAGCTTCCATTTCGCATTATGAGTCAAACAACAACTTCATCAGGATACGAACGCAATTGGAGCACATTTGACCAAATTCATACAAAGCGAAGAAATCGCTTACAGATAAAAAGGTTGAATGATTTGGTTTATGTGCACTATAACATGCGTTTGCAACGCCGAAATGAAAAGAACAATAGGATGTTGAAGACCACAGATCTTCTTTGTGTTGATAACTACCTGTTATCAGATCCTTTTGATAAGTGGCTATGTGACGAGGAAGATGGAGAATTGAATGAAGAAGACGTATCTGAGATATTCAGGTATAATCATTTTTATATTTTGTTATGTTCATAATATTACTTTTTTATTTTATTTTATTAGCTATTAATGAAATTATCCCTTTATAAGACTGGGGAATGGGCAGAAGAAGCGATCGATAATTTGCTTAATGCCTCAGAAGAGGTTCAATTCGGTGAAGCAAATCTGTGTGCATGGGGACATGTTATACCTGGTGAAGAAGAGATATTGTCTGAAGATCACTATAATTTTAATTTTAATCAGTGGTCTATCGATGACAATGAGACTCTATATTATCAAGGCGGTACTTCCCACTATGGTTAGGAAAAATACTTTAATTTTAATTTAACGGTGATGATGATGTGATATGGTCATTCTTATGGTTAGGGAAAATACTTTATGTTTAATTTGATAGTAATGATGATGTGGTGTGGTATTCCCAATGGTTAGGAAGAATACTTTTTATTTTATGTGGTAAACTGATGATAGATGATGATATTTATTTATTATTAGTAGTGAAGCTAATTATCTTTAATTCGGTGAATGTTTAATATTATATTAAATTTATGTTATTTGTCAACAGATAGATTATTATGATTGCACTTTGCAGGGCTTTATAGAGAAAGAAGTCGTTATTTATTTGACGCAATTTACCTATAAAAAGCTAAGCACAATACTTAATTTATCATTTACATATTTCATTTCATGTATTTAATTTTTACTGACATTTACTTTTTGTATGTATTGCAGGTGAAAAATGGAAGAACAAATATCATAAAAGTGACAATCTGAAATCTGGACTCTAGAGTTTAAGATTGTTGAAATTTTATCATGTAATCTTTGTTTTATTTTATCAATAAAAGTGCTGGAGATTCTTTATATTCATCATTTTGTAGATAATGAATAATTTATTACATACTATATAATGAATATAAAAATATGGAATATATAAATCTTTAATTACTTAAAAGTTAAAACTTAAAAATATGTATTATAAAGTATACTTTATAAATTATATAGTATACTTTCTTTATAATACATCATAATATATGAACATATAATATAGTTATAAACTATAGTTTATATACTCTTTAATCTTTATAAAGTATAATAAAATCATATACTTTATAAAATATAGTTGTAAAGTATAAAGTCTAATTTAAAAAAAATAGTAATATATTAATATTTTACGTTTTTTAAATTTTAAATATATAAAAATATATTTCAGACTATATAAAAAAAATTAGAAATATAAAAAAAAAAATCAAATTTCGGCCGAAGTCCCGAAATTTCGGAATATTTCGCCTAAATTTCGAATAATATTTCGGAACATTATTTTATTATTAAATAAGATTTCGGCCGGATGTCACCCAAGATTCCGAAATTTCAAAAAATCTCATTTCGAAATACACTTCCAAAATCCATCGAAATTTCGAGATATAAAACCTTGGTGTGGATGTCCGAGGTCCAACCTCGGACCAAAGGTAAATCGAAGCCCCCACAGTGTCGATGAGAAGATATGAAATGACCCTCGATTCCAAAAGAACGAAACAGTAGCTAGTATGGTAAGAAAGCACGGAATTTTTTAGTCTTGAATCCGAAGATGTCTTCTACATCTGCCTTGACGGCGGAGTTGTATCTGGTACGAGATGGAATCACATAATAATGGTGATTAAACTCCCAAAAAAAAAAAAACTCCCCCCGAGTTCGTAACCACACGTAAACACGTGTTTAAGTTAATCTCTATTAATTGTGGTTACTAAACCATAGGGTTTAACAATCGAACTTTGATTTTATAAAAAAAAAAATTATAAAGTATTAACCCTAAGATTAAAAGTTTGTATTTATAGTTAAATAATTTTTTTTCTAAAAAACAAGGTTTGATTATTAAACTTTATGGATTAATAAATCTTAACCATAATTAATAGGAGTTAACAAGAACATGTGTCCACTTGTGGTGCGATTGATTTCTCCTTAAGTTCAATCACAATTGGCTGTGATTCGAACTCATCTGAACCCAGGATCGAATCCCATGATATGCCCACTCCCAGTCCATAACTAGGACAGATACAGGATCATCCTGGGTTGCGTCTTTATCACGTATCGGATACCCCTTAAAGAAGAGAATCCGATGTCCCTTCAAAAAATAAAGGAATTCGATGGCCTTTTCTTTTTGGAAAGTCCTAAAGCGGACTCGCTCTTAATATGGGAGCGGACTCTCTGGCTCTCCAGACAAGGAGTGAGGTCGTGGGAAGTATCCTGCCACTTTTGCCTTTCTTTATAGCCCTTGGTTTGTCTCTGGCCAGAAAGGGGTTAGCTCGGGTTCCATAGAGTAGGTGACAAGTGGTGGAGAAGTCAAAATCATGGGGCCCACGATTTTGACTTCCCTATCCTTAATAAGACATGTGGTGATATGTGTGTGAGAATAAAGGGGAGAAATATCATATGGGAGAAAATGAAATGACTTCTCCCTATATTTTGGCCAGCTGTTCCACAATGTATGGAACCCCGAGAGGGGGTTTCTGGCTTCGCCAGAAACAAGCCAAAGCCTTCTTTTTAGGCCTTGGAGTTGTCTCTAGCGAAGCTAGAAATTGATCTCAGGGTTCCATACATTGTGCGACAGTTGGCAAAAAATGAGGAAAAATCATTTCATTTTCTCATATTTTGACTTCTCCCCATTTGATATCTCTCCCCTTTATTCTCATACATTTATTGTCACATGTCTTAATATGTGTAGAGAAGTCAAAATTATGGGTCCCATGATTTTGACTTCTCCACCACTTATCACCTATTCCATGGAACCAAAGATAAGCCCTTTCTGGCTCCGGAGACCATACGAGACCTTCTTTTTTTAAAGTGAATATCACGCACTTTCATATTTTAAAAAAAATACTTTACACCACACTCCACTTGAAAGAGTATATTTGACTTTTGAGTGTTCTACTTTGAATTTGAAAAAAGATTTTGCTAACCATAATCTATTCTATTCACTCTACTCTTGGGAAGCAAGAGGAAGAAGGTTTTGCTGTAGAAGCCTACAATTATCTAACACAAAATTTTTGTCTTCTTGTTCGATACGGAAAGAGGGAGTGAGGCTAGTACTTCCCTTATGAAAAACACTAGCTAGATGTATGCTAGCCCAACTTTTATAATTCATAATCTCAACGGTAGAACAACAAACTTTACAAGAATTAAGGTTATGAAGAGTGCTAGCCCTACTCTTAGTCAACCTCTACTCTCACCCCCCCCCCCCCCCCCCAATCAATCGTCTGTCCATTTTGTAATGGTTAAAACATTGTTTTCAGAACCGGACCGGCCATCGAACCGGTCGGAGGACTGGTTCCCGGTTCCACCGGTTCAACCGGCCGGTCCGTTAATAAACCCTCCAAAACTTATTTTTTAAGCCCTTAAACACATTATAAATTTAGTTGTGCATGTCAATCGGTCAAAATTGCCTACCTTTAGTGTTTACTTGAGCAAAAGATTCATGGGATCTGACATTGACTATGACCATGACAGTACCTTGTGGAGAAAACTTCTCCCACAAGTTCCTCCGTGCTCATCCCAACTCATCCCAACCGGAATTTAAGCTTCAGGTAGGTTCAGAATAAGGTAACAACTTAGATTCAGCTTCCACCCAACCGGAGTTTTAGATTGGTTTTTGAAATTCATCTTCACTACAACCATTGTTCTTCTCATATTATTTCACTTGGTGATGAACACAACTTCTTCTTTTTTGGAAGGTAAGAACATAGCTTTTTCTCCAAGAACCCTAGATTTTTCTTCTCTTTCTCTTCTTTAAAAACCTCCCAATTCTAACATAATCTTTCCTTTATATACCTAAAGAGGTCAAAACCCTAAAAAAAAAATTATTTTTTTTGGCATTTGGCCGGCCAGAATGACCGGAAACAACCATAAACAGTCTCACCATGGAACCGACCAGTTATGGGAATCGGTCGCCGGTTCCACCAGTTACCGGTTCAACCGGCCGGTTCTCACGCAAACGGCCGGTTCTTAATTCTACCCGGTTCTAAGGGTTTTGGAAACCGGTTAGGTTCCCGGTTCCACCGGTTCGACCGGCCGGTCCGATCCGGTTCTGACAACACTGGGTTAAAACACTCTTTCACAAAAAAAAAAATTATAATGGTTGATAGAGGGTGAGAGTATGAGTTAACTGAGAGTATGGATAGCATTCGTAAAGTTATTGCTTTAATCTTTTTTAATTTGTTGCTTTAGTCCATTGTAATAAATAATCCCTTAAAGCAATAACCCACGTCATTTTACTTAGCTAAAGTACGCAATATTTTTTTGACTTCTAGAATAGGATTAGCTTTCCTTTTTCTTTCTCAAGTCCCACAACCCATTCTCTCTTTTTCTCCCCTTGGTGTGTTTTGGTAAAGGGGCTATTATGGAGACACTAAAAAAAGTTATTTTCCTCTTTTGTTTAACTTCTCTTTCTTTCTTTTTCAAAAAATTCTAAGAATTAGGGCATGGACAATACGGTTTCAATTGGATTACCCATTAGGCGATTACCTCGACTCTTGCAATAATTTGGAGGGACGTAGACTCAATGGATTTGGAGGGACGTGTCTCAATCCCTAATCATATATGAGCATGGTATGGATTTAGAGATCCACAACTATATTTGCACATGATATTAGTCCGCTAGAGTGAGATTTGCCACAGGGAAAAAGTTACTTGAATATCACGGGCTTTTTAAAAAAAAAAACCAAAGTAAAAGCCGCCATTTAGTGTGCAGCTGTGGACGCCAGTTACGGATCATTGAGGTATGTTATGATCCTCAATTGTATATGACCGTAGCTTTCCGCTCCTTAATCACCAAGAAATTTTTTTGGAGTATTGGTTTATTATGATCCCCAATTGTATAAGAACCAAGTTTTCCGCTCTTTAATCACTTGGTTGTGTTCTTTTCTTATGTATTTATGGTGAGTTTTAAAAAGTCCTGGGTTTTTAGAATACATTTTACCCAAAATCCTGAGACTTAAAAAACTCATGAGACTTTAAAAGCTCACCAACAAATGGATGTTTGAAGACTCAACCAAAAGGCTTGACATTGGAACGCATATGCATATCTTTAATAATCTCGAACTCTCCCAATTTATTTATTTATAATTATTATCGATTATATTTTTTTTTTTTAATTTAATTTTTTTTTAAAATTGAATGTTAAATCTGAATGCCCCAAAACTTCTAGAGTTTCAAGCCTTTAGAAATGCGACAAAAGACCAGACTTTTGGAGTATTGGTGGGGTTTGTAATGGTGGCCCAAGCCACTTTTTTAATCAAATATATATTAATCTGGTTCTCAGGACAAATGCAACCACAATAATAGAAAAAAGGACTATAATTGCGCACCCATGAATGTGTGGATCAGTTAATGGGTGGACCATCTCTGGGATGGGTAATGCAACAAAAGTTCATTTCAACTCCTTACTAATAGTCCGTATCACTTTGATGGCCGTAACAAACAACGATTCAACATTATGAAAATAAGGGCGATGTCTTTTAGGCTCGTTCTTTTGGTGGAACTTTTAAAAGTCCAAACATCAATGTTTTGGAGCAAGTGGCAAGAGTCTAGGAAAAAATGGAAGAAGCTTTCTAACACTTTTTTACTCATGGTATCTCAGTTTTATGAGTTCAATTTAGTTAAAAGTTCTAAATCTATGAAACTTAGAAAATCCAAAATTTTGTGTGGAACTTAAAAGTATCATATTTATAAAACTTTCACTCTATGAAATAATATAGTATTAGACATTATATAAAATTAGGGATGAAACAATTCTATACTTTAAATGTTCCACCAAAAGAAAGGAGCCTTAGGGATTCCTACTCAATGGATAAGGGAGGCAAATCCTAACCCGATCCATCGACCCCACAGAATTTGTACCCTTGAGTTAGGTTCAGGTTCCCAGCACCTTCCAATCGGGTCAGGTTTGGTTGGGTACCCCGCCCGACCCAACAGATCATTATGTTTTGTTAATTTGTCAATGTACACAATTAAATACTTTACCATATTCACAAAATATTATTTTGGAAAATGCTTAACTTACCAGTCTAGGGGTGGTTATCAAACCAGAGTGCTTGTGAACTAACTACTCGAGGTTGGCTCCGAGCTCAACTCGTCAAAGCTCGTTCGTTTATTTAGTTAACGAGTCAAGCTTGAACATATCCCTACTCAGCTCGACAAAAGCTTGGCTAGTTAAGTGTGTTGTTTAACCGAGTGTGAGAGGTGGTTATTAGATGGAATGTTACCCTCTTATAGGTCAAACTCTCTTAGCAATTTCGATTTTAAGCGATGTGGGAATAAACTTGTGAAGTTTTTTTTTTTTTTAGGGATCCATTGTGAATGTACGTATGTGACTGTGTAAGTGTGTTCCCCTCCCCAAACATAGTCTCACATTATAGTCCCTGGCACTAACTACAAAAACTCTTTGATGATAAACTCTTAAGGATAGTTGGCTATAAAAGAGAGAGCCTCAATGAGTTGGCAACTGTGCCAGAAATTCTTCATCCCGATTCGAGCCAAGCTAGGCCGGCTTATCTTTTTATTAAAAAAAATGATAATCATGTTTAATTAAGCTCGTTAAAATTTTGATCTCGACTCGCGCTCGAGCTCCATTCCTTCATTTGCAAACAAGTCAAGCCGAGCTTGAACATTCCTAAAAAATACATGATACTCGATAAAAGCTTGACTCAGTGGACTCGGCTCGGCTCGAGTATCACATACCACACATCATGGTTTGAAATTTAGTTGGGATTTCGTGAAATCCCTGTTTCACCCACCCCAAGCGACATCGATATGGCTTAGATTTCGGAAAACACGATTTCAGCCATGATTTCAACCGTGATTTCAGAAAGTTCGAGTCAAATTTCGGATTTCTGCAATTACAGAATTTCAGCAATATTTCATAAGCTATTTTTAAATTGTTTTTTATTAAAATTTTAGATATATTCCGAATTATTTCGATTTACCAAATTTAAATATTTATTTTTAAAATTAAATAATAATATTTATATTAAGATATTAAATTATAATAATATATTATTTTTTAAATATACAAAATATCATTATATATATATAATTTTGGGATTTCAAACCTTGCCATGCATTTCCACCATATAACGGCATGCCCGTCCTCATTGGTCCACGCTCTATTTTTTAACACTCACCAACAGTTGTTAAGATTCATACACTCTAGAGGGCTCGTTTGGTTCAAATTGTTACCGTCACAATTGATTATATAGAAAGCATTGTCATAAATAAGCACTGTCGGCTAAAAACGCTGTTATAAATAATCCTGTTTGGATGGTATCCTTTCTATAATCAATTATTTGTAAGAAATTGATTCTGTACAAAATAATTGCCTTTGGATCATCCTTTTTCTTTTGTAACTCAGGTTGCTGTTGTATTATTCACAAATCTTGTTGCCCCTTCTGTTAGAAAAGGAATTACTCATGTTAAACTTTTTATCAATACTTTTATGTTTCCAGTAATATTCGTATTACATGATCATCTTCTATCTCGAATTCAAGATTGAATACAAAATGAGTTTGCATCTCTTACATATGAACCTGTGATTAAAGGTTTTAAAAAAAACGATGGACAAGGATGCAAGTGAGAGATGTTGAACAGATTACTAGATTAGAATACATAGGTAATATAATTGATATTAAAATCAAGTTTTGTATACTGATCTGCAGATTAACCCAAGTATATCAAACATTTGATTTATTAAAGCAAAAAACTTTAGGTTTACGGTTAGAAAATGGAAGAGCAAAACTCTGTACAAATCCATGTCTACAAAACCCTATTCCTCTTCCAAATTCCATTGATGCAAAACCCCAAAACAAAACGAGGAGGAAAGAGATGCTGTCAAGAAACCCAATTTTGAAACCCTATCTCACACCCAAAGAAAAACGAGAAGGAAGAAGAAAAAGAGGAAATCCCTCCAAAAAATTTTGAAACTCTCTTTCGTGAAGAAACCCTCCACGAGAAGAAGAAGAAGAAGAGGGCATACCTTCTCAGCGTCCAGCGTTCTCCACACTCAGATTTGTGAAATGTGAGGCAACTCGAGGACCCCGATAAAAAAGCAGGATAATCGCCCTGCACAATCACATTGGGAGAACCGATAGTGTGGTTTTGATAATAACCCTTGAGGTGATTCTATAAGCACCGGTTTTAGGGTGAATCGATTGACGAATAATCGGTTCTAAAAATCAAACTAAATGCAATTCTTGCAAAAAGATTATGTAAGAATTGATTTTAAGCAATTAAATCGCTCCGGATAATCCAAACCAAACAACCTCTGAAGTTAAGCAATCCAGCCCTGATTTTTATGAAGGAAAAAAAAAAAACAAAAATCTTAACTTAATTTAATTAAGCTTAACCAGGGTTAAAAGGGTGTTGGAAGGGACACGAGGACAAGCGGTAAGATACATGGATCACTGCTCTATTATTATTTTTATTTTTAAAGTAAATGGGTCATAAGAACAGCTTCTGGATGCATTTGAGTTGGCCTATTAACCTTTTATAAGCTGCAAAGATCAGGCTCTAGTATTTTTTCAAAAAAAGTAAATGGGTTAGACGAACAGCTTTTGGATGGATATGGATTGGCCTATTAAACAGCCAAGATCAGGTTTACCAGACTCAAATCTGGCCTAACATTGAACTCAGCTTGACCCACCCCGGTCCAAGTCCAAGTACCTAAACAACCCTTCCTAAGGCCTCTCTCCTTGATATAAACTTGCATCTGTATTCAAAAAATAAGAGAATATGGTCATTTACAAATTTAACCAATCTAGAGATGCTCAGTGGAACCTCAATCTGTAGACAATCTGAAGCAGTAGGAGTGGGAGCAAGACTCCACAGTAAGAGCAGCACTTCAGGTAGAAAGGTTTTAGCTAACAAACTTTCTCTGTTATGACAGAATATCATTGCATCAAGAAGCAACCACATTGAAGTTGCATTGCATATAACCAGAATTTAGGTACCAAATATAACTTCCCTAGTCCCTACCATGATGACATGTCTCACAAAAATCCTGAAATTTCTAATAACGTTTATGGAGCAGTGGTGTAAGGGTTATACTCTCGGCTTCAATTTAATTCCTGTTTAGCAAGGCTTCATATCTTATTTCCCCTTAGAACCTGTTTTTAAGAATCAATGTCTGCTTCTACAAGAGGATTTTTGAAACATGGACCTGCTGAGCCAAATTTTGAAATTTACAAAACTTCCCTAAAGTCGGATTGAAGATTCAATCATGAATTGCTTAGATTTTACTAAAATAGTAGAAAGAGGTTAAACTAAAAGAAAAGAAATGAAACTATAAATTTGAAGGAGAATGATTTCCTCATTTCTCAAACAAACACTTCTCAAACACCAGACAAAAGACAACAGAAAACCAGTAATTCATACAATTTGACTTCTTCATCCTTTAAATTGCCATTCTCTACGGCACATCGGGCAATGTGCTTGAGGAGTCTGTGAGTTCACCCATTTCAAGATGCAGTGAAGATGGAACGCGTGGTTGCAAACACCCCAAACTGCAAGAATCAATAAATCAGTTCCCATGATGAAACATTACTAGTTACCACAAACTCCGTACAGATAATGACATAAATCTTTAAAATGTCATGAGTGTATATCCAATGATTGATTTCTTCGGAGAATCTGTGGGTTTTATATCCCAATTTCCCAGTCTCAAGGAGACCAAAAATGTGATAACCAGTATATTGTTAAGGTGATTTTTTGACTAACATTCAGAAGATTGATGTAACAGAAGTCACAAGTATGGAAAAATATCTCAATATGCATATAATTATCTCATAAGACGACATAAATGACTAACTTTAGTTATCTATTTATGCACACCCACTGACTTGCAATAGTAAGCCACCACACTTAAAGAAAAAGAATGCACCCCTTAACAGAAAACAGGGACCAGTGCAGCAACTCTAATATACCAACACAAATGTGAGTAATAAAATTCTTGATATCGGCATCGTCTTCAAGAGTGAACTCAAATTCAAGACTACAAAATTAATGCTTAGAACAAAACACTTTCGAAGTCTAAATATATTTCTTCAAAGCAGTGTTTAATATAAAATCACAGAAGATTGTGGAGTGAGTTGAAAACACAACATAATAGCAAGAAGTACGTGCTTACTTAAATAATGTACCTACGAGTGAACAAGCAGCATTCTCATGCAAGAGATTAGCCAATAACATGGAAATAACTGAAGCTCAAAAAATATGATAAGAACAAAAGAATAAACAATAACTTTATAATGATTGTAGACCCTAAAGACTTCCTACGATAAAAATCATAAATGAGAAAAGAATGAATAATGTCGTAATAGGATAATGGTATGCAAGTGTTGATGACACCAATTCAATAGCCTATGTGGCCTGTGATGTAGACAGGATTATGACGCCGCGTGGCACCATATACCACGACCTACAGCTACATGATGTTCACTTTATATCCAAGTTTTCGTTCACCTTATCTCCAAGCCTTTGAGCGCATGACTTTCACCTTATCTCCAAGCCTCCGGGCGCATGGCTTTCACCTTATCTCCAAGCCTCCAGACACAATGACTTTCGCCTTATTTCCAAGCCTCTGGGCACCTTGATGTGGAACGTCTTATCTCCAGCCTAGCCTCCCGGCACCTTGGCATGGATGCATTACCCGCATTAGCCTCCGGGCCCCTTGGCGCATTTCGCCATAATATCAACCTCCAGAATCTTTGTTTACTTTGTTAAATTAAGACATTCTTAAATGGTCTGACAGGGCATATGACCTACATTGCTAAACTCTCGTGTGGGAGTAAATGGGGGTCTCTTGTTTGACGGTTTGAGAAATGTTAGCTATGACCACGGATTCCGGGGGTACCCACATGATAATGGTTTGGTGTTGAGAGTCGTCACTTATTAATTCTAAGGGATAAGTCCCGGATATGGATAAGGTCTTATAGTTTACATGAGATTCTAGGTAAAAGATTCGGTTAAGTCCCGGGGAAGGTGTTAGGCATCCTGGGTTCCCCATTTTGCAATGGTTACCAACTCCCTAGGTGTAAGCCAAATTAAAATCAAACTGTATTCAAATGCCCAAGTGTTTAGAGTATACTAACCCAAGAAAGAAAAAGTCCTAACTAGGGTCGAACCCGTATTGGGTTGCCTACGTACTCACATGGGGTGAGATCAGACTTAGTGTAGTTCTGGCACATGAGCCCGTGCTAAGGCTAGGGGAGTGTATGTGTGCACCGGGGTGACTAAGGGTCTAACCCGGGGAGCTAGGGTTGGTCTAGTGCATGGTCTAGAAGGTTTGGGCCTGGAGGCCAATGGAAAAGGCTCGGATGTCAAGGGTTAGTCCGGTAGACTAAGGTTAGGCCCGGAAGGCCAAAGGTTAGTCCGGTAGACTAAGAATTGCTTAACAGGAGTTAAGAGGAGAGTTAACCATGGTTAGGATTGCTAACCGGGGTTTACAAGGTCCAAGGTTAGAGTTTTGGTCTCTTTGCATTTTTTAAATATTTTTGGGACTTTTCTAATTTTCCAAGGTTAAAAATAGTCTTAACCGTGGTTAAAAGTTAATCGGGGTTGAGCTAACCCCAGTTAAAGGGTCTGGTCTGGTCTGAGGTGGGCCCAAGCAGTATGGCAGGGCCTAGGATTGCCTCCTACCTGGTCTGGGCCTTGTGCAAGGCCACTGTTATAAGAACATTGGAATTGGTGGTAGATACAGTACCGCCATTTCCATTTCTACACAGAATGGAATTGGCGGTAGACATACTACCGCCATTAACACTGTTTTTCAGAACAGTGGCTTTGCAGCCATGGCAGAGGTTGAGGGTGATGCCCAAGGGATTCTGGACCCAAGAGGGTATTCAGGAGACTTGCTGCAAGTCTTGGGCCTGGTCTGGGCCCTAGGCTTGGCCTGGGATGGGCCCACAGTAGCCACAAATAGTGCAAACCAGAAAACCCAGAATGTTGGTAAACTTTTACCAACATTCTAGACAGATTCCACCAAAAGTGATCTTAACCATGGTTAGCCTAACTGAGGGAGCCTGGAAGGACCAGGGATGATAGAAGGAAGTCCTAGGGACCTAAACCAGGCCTTGGAATGGACCAGGGCTCAACCAAAATGGGTCTAGGGTCACTGCAAAAGGGAAGCCCAAAAATGGCGGTACTATGTTTACCGTCATTTCTGATTTTTTCAAAACATTAATTTTCTCCCCCTGGGACAGAACCAGACCACATCTAAGGGATCCCTCATGCACTGAGGGTCCCCAGAAGTTCAGGGGAGTGCCCATGCACGATGTGAGGCTACGGGGCCGGAGCTTTATCCCTCGAGAGGGTCCCCATACCTATGAAGAGGCAAAGGGACCTCTGTCCTTGGGTTTGAACTGAAACAAAGCAACTAAAAGGGCCCCCTGGAGTAGGACCAGGGGTTCACAAAGTTTAAACAATAGGAAAAAAGGGGTAGGTGGATCCTACACTGTTGGCTCGCCGACTATGGTGGAGGAAGTAGTGGTGCTTGGTGGTGCACTAACTAGGGGAGGCCTGGGGTTCCCTAGGTGGTCCTAGTCTTGCCTATGGTGTCACCTTAGGTGGAGGACAAGGCTGGGAAGGCCTGGAATTCGGATTGGGAGAGTTTCTACAGAGTTTCTTTTGGGGATTTTTTTGGACTTGGTTTACACTTGGAGAGGGCTTGTATTCATAGGCTATGGGGAACCTAGGGTAGTTTAGGGTATTCAAAATTGGGTGTAGGACGCTAGGGAGGCACAGTTGGGGAGTCCAGGGGGGTGCCAGACAAGTTTTACATAAACTCCAGGAATGACGGTAATTCCAGTACCGTCATTCCTGTTCTAGGCAAAAAAAATAATGGCGGTAGATGTATTACCGCCATTTAGAGGTTTTTGCCCAAACATGCCCAACCCAATCACTATTGGTCAGGGCACTGTAGTTTTAGCTAAATCTGGTAATGGCGGTAATGTTATTACCGCCATTATCTGGGTTTTCAAATTTTGTACATGGGCCCCCCCACCAACGGTCATCTAATGCTTGTGGGCCCATGCTTGGGCCCACAGGGTGGTCTGGTTGTAGTTTTTGGGTCTCTGGGCCTAGAAATGGGCCTTGGGCCCATGGGTCAAACTAGGGTTAAAATTGGTTGGACCTAGGGTTTGACTATGGTTTGCTTAGGTTTGACCTAGGGTTTGCCTAGGGTTTGACTAGGGTTTGCCTAGGTTTGACCTAAGATTTCCCTCGGGTTTGACTAAGGCTTGGCTAAGGTTTGCTTTGGTTTGACCTAGGATTTGCCTAGGGTTTGACTAAGACTTGACTAGGGTTTGGAGGATTAACCATGGTTAAGATAGTTAACCATGATTAAGAAAGGGGTGTAAAACTTGGGTGCTTACATTAGCTCTAGAACAATCATCTCTCATCGAGACACTTTCAAAGGTGCCAAATCAAGTACTCGAGTAACAGAGTAACATGTGACCCACTATAAGTCCTTGGCCTAAAGATGAGGTCACCAAGGTCAGGTGCATTAAACGGCAGCATGGCCATAAGTGTAGGGTGCAAAAGTTATGTGTCAAAGTGGTTTGTTGCTCACCTACCGACCATTTGTGTAACACATATTGTGATAGTTGATAGCACTTGATGGTACTTGGTAGTTGGTAGTACCTGCATGGGAAGTTGAAAGTACTTGGGCCCGCAACACATTCATTCTTCTCTTGGTTCTATAAATAAGAGATTTCTCCTATTTGATAATGATCGCGAATTTTCCCAATAAAAGCCTCATTACTTTGCTGGATTTTGGTCTCTCACCCATCATCTTCAAGGATTCCTGTAGTGTGTCTCCTCTTCCCCTCTTAACCAGTCCCTATTATCCTTCTTCCTCAGTCCGATCTCACCATTTATCATCAATTCAGTACGGCCAGGACATCGGTTTAGGATGATCTGAGACTGGATTACCGTTACCCTCTCTTATTCAGCACTCTTGGTCGGATTTCTTAGAGGAATTCCATGTTGGCACCCTTACGTCAGTTCCTCCACTTTCGAGCCACAATGAAATTTTACTAGTTACCACTTACCACAAAACTCCATGCTGATAATGACAGATCTTTAAAATGTCATAAGTGTATATCCAATGATTAATTTCCTCGGATCTGCAGGTTTTATCCCAATTGCCCAGTCTCAAGGAGATCAAGAATGTCCTAAAGGCATTAGAATGTGACAACAGTGATATTGTTAAGATGATTTCTTGACTAACATTCAGAAGATTGATGTAACAGAAGTCAAAAGTCGGGAAAACATATCTGAATATGCATGCATTAACTCATGAGACGACATAAATGACTAACTACAGTATTCTATTAATGCACACCCACTGACTTGCAATAGTAAGCCACCATACTTAAAGAACAAGAATGCACCTGTTAACAGAAAACAGGGATCAGTGCAGCAACTCTAATATACCAACACAGATGTGAGTAATAAAATTCCTGATATCGACATCCTCTTGCAGAGTGAACTCAAATTCCAGACTACAAAATTACTGCTCTGGCTAAAACATTTTAAAAGCACAGATATATATCTTCAAAGTTGTGTTTGATATAAAATCACAAAAGATTGTGGAGTGAGTTGAAAAGAAAGCAAGCTAGCAAGAGGTACGTGCTTACATAAATGATGCACCAAATGAGTGAACAAGCAGCATTCTCATGCAAGAGATTGGCCAATAACATGGAAATAACTGAAGCTCGAAAAATATGACAAGAACAGCCAAAGAATAAACAATAACTTTAGAATGATTCTAAACCCTAAAGAGTCTATCCAATGATAAAAATCATAAATGAGAAAGAGAATGAATGATGGATGCAATAATAGGATAATGGTATGCAAGTTGATGTCACATTCCTCTGCAAATAATTCAGTGACAGGGATCACCTATCAGAGATCAATCCCATGAAGAAAGAAAAAACTACCACAGTATGCCAAACTCTAATCCAGAACTATCCATATCTCAGAAAGAACTACAGTCGGCAGAAAAGAAGGAAAGAGAAAGGTAGTGCATAAATACTAGGTGAGAATATGCAATGAGGACAAGATGTCGAATATGTCCTGTTTAAAAGCACTTGTGACAGATAACCAAGATCCTTTCTTCAATCTGTGCAGGTGGTCAAATTCAGGTTAATTCCCAAAGTGGGGTGATCTAGTTCGGAAGGCTATTCTTAAGCTATATTTCTCTTAATGGCTATTTGAGCAAGAACCGAAGTAGCTCCTAATAGTGCTGTTAAAACAAGTTAGCGAAATAAAGGGGACTGCAAGCTTGCCTTCCTTGCCTCTCCTGTGGACACCTTTGCTCCTTCCTTTGTGGTGAGATGTAGGATGCGGTGGGGGGAGGAGTTCCTGCAATTGCTACATTACGTAACAAACCCCCTGCCTCCAATTGTCCTTTCCCACATGCCCTGCTAAGTACCTTGACAGCTTAACCACATTGGTGGATTGCTTTGTTGGCCTTTCGCTCAATAAGCACTTGGTACAAGTGAAAGGACGAACTAAAGGCCCCGGTTCTTACCTGGTCAGTTGTTCCCTTGAAAGCCTATTTACCAACCAAAATGCACTAGGAATGGTCAGATATGCAGAAGAAAGCAAGGTCCGGAATGAGGAAATGCAGCCCAAAATTAAGTCAATGCCAAACCCACAATTATTCAAAAGCCTGCGTTAGGAAACTCATACGAAGCTCATAATTGCTAATGATTCGACTAGAATCACTAATCATTAATTACCCCCATACTCTGCAACAATGAAGCCATGGATTCATCACAGCTCCACTATATATATATATATGAAACCCAAGCAGGGGTAAATTTTGTAAGGGAGGATCTGTGGGAGGTTTTGTTCTAATATGTGTCTCCCCAGGGTTTAGGATCTTGTATGTTTTTCCCTGGCTTTGAGTTTATATGCTTGTAAGCTTTGTTAGCCGGGATTCCTCTCCTGTACTCCTTTTCTTTTGTTAAATGAATTGCTTTATCGATTAAAAAAAAAAACAGATGGGTGGACACGTGGTGACTTTAGAGAAGGTTCTGACACATGTAAGCTTTATAAGGTGGTCTTAAACTCTCCTGGCTCAATTTATATCTCTTAAATACGTGTATTTATTTCATCAAGAGCATTTTGAGGTGTTACTGAGACGTGTTTTTCACCATTTATTAATATTTTTTCCTTCCCTATACAGTCATCATGCACCTTTAAGTTTCTAAACCGTTTCAATACACCATGTTGGCTCTTTAAATTTCCAAACTTAATCAAGATGCCAGCACTTTAAATTCCAAACCCTTTCAAGAATTTAAAACCCTCTTCACCCATGAACAGACCGTTTCAAGAATTTCAAACCACTCTTCCTCCATGAGACCATTTCAAGAATTTAAAACCTCTCTTCCTCCATTAAGGGCTTTATAAATTTATAGCTGTTACAGTGCATGACTTTTATTTTTAGAGGTGAGTATGTTTAATTTCTCCCAAATTCTATGTTTTCTTCGTATTCTTTAATCTTTGTAAGGAGGGGAACGAGAGGTAGGAGATGAAGAATAGCTGTTCCAGTGCATGACTTTAAATTTGTAGAGGTATGTATGTTTAATTTCTCCTCAATTCTTTGTTTTCTTCTTATTCTTTATCTTTGTAAGGAGGGGGACGAAAGGTAAGAGATGAAGATCCAAGAAATGTGCCTGTGGCTGCGAGTGAGAGCATGTAAAAAGGGTCGTGGAGAGTGAGAGTAGCCTTAGTACAGATCTCCCAACAACATTCTAGCTTGAGAGCTCCTCACTTTTTATTCTAAATCAGTTTCTATTTACGAAGCCTACAAGGTGTTCGACGCAATTCCGAGTTCGATGCAAATCCAAGTATCCAAGAGTTTCTATTATGAAGCCTTTGTAGAGATCTCCCAACAGCATTCTACAATCTGATTGTACGACTTTGGCTTAAGTTCACCATAGTAGCCTTCCTCTATACGAAGTGGAACAGCGTATACTTATTCCAGACATCATCACATGAGAACTGATCCATACACAATTACCTTAACGATGTTAGGACAATGTGGTCCAGTATATTTTCTGTAAACGGGCAGAAATATTTGGTAGTTATTGTCAAAGGGTGGTCTCCAACCGTTTGATTTGTTGAATTGTTGCTTGAAACAAGAACTCCGACTTAAGTGCCACCCTTCAATGATGGATAATGGGTTGGACAGCGATCACTCAAGAATCTAAGGCGCATTGTTGGTGGAAACTCCAATGGCTATTCGATGAGGTGACTTTAAACCAAAATATTGTTTTAATTCTCCTGTGACATTGAGGCTGTAACTCTTCATGTATTGTATTATTTTCTCTATTTTTTTGAGTTTAAATTGAAATTTAATGTTACAATCATTTAGGCCTGATATAATGTAATTGCTGTTTTTTTCCCTCCATTCAGAGTCATTGGCAAACAATGTGAAAAAATGTTTTACCACAATTAATCTCTCTATTTTTCTTTTCTTGCTTTCAATTGTTGCACTATAATACATGTGTATACTTATAATATTACTTAAAACGTAATTTTCCCAGTTGGATTTCCGTGCATTGCACGGACTTCTTACTAGTATATATATAATATACAAGAGTGAATTCTGAAAGAGCAAAAAGACAGTTATCACACTGGAGGTCTCTTGCTTTTGATTAAAAAAAAGTGAAAATAATAACGATATCCAAAAGCCTACGTTTGGAAACACATGTAAAGCAATGCAAGAAGAATCAAATAAAGTTAACAGCTTACTTAGTGGACAATCATCCCCAGGGAGTTTACAATCGGGACAGCAACCATCAAAGGCCATCCTACATATCCCACATGTTTCATCTTGGGCATCCCATGTCCATGAAGCAACAGCATGCCATCTAAATTTATACAGAGAGAAAGGAATTCTAGCATAAACAGCAACAATGATAAATCATGTAAAACATATCCTATCAAGTATCAACAATAAGGAAATTTTTTATAATTCTGAGAGAAAAAAATGAATTTAATCCCATAAAATGAAACCATAATTTTAAATACCGCATAACAACATCTATTATCACAAGCTTCAATTTATAGTTCAGATATTATTCAAGTGCTTCAAGAAATTTGTGATTCATAAAAATAATGAAATATGTCAGAGGTAAGGAGTACTCACTCTGTTTAGGAGTCCAGCAATATTTCATTAAGAGGTAGGTTAAGAGAAAACTGTAAGAATATAGATGAGAATCTGTAATATTGAAAACAACAGAATTCAAGGGTTAAGTTATGATGGTCCAAAAAACAATATAATGAAAAAAAATATCTATAATAAACCCCAAAAAAATGAAAATCTAAAACCTCTGCCCTGCTATGATTACAAACCTCAATTTGGGGGAAAATATATAATCCTATGAAACTTTCCATAATAAGACAGGTAAATTAATCTTATACTGATAGAAAACAAAAAACAGTAAAATTCAACAATCTTGCAAACCCTACATCAAACCTGAAAACAACGATAGCCAAAAAGCATAAACTAGTTCCAAAAACACCTGAATGCTGATTAAGATAGTAGAAAGCAAACCCAAAGTTCAAATAACCCTGAGTCAAAGAAGTAACCTATTAAACTTACTAATTTGAATCATCTATATTGGAAACAATCGATTAACTGTCATAACACAGACCCTTGAAGTTTACCCAATGGTAGCACCCTCGTCCCTTGCAGTATACAGTGAATTTCTACTAAATATATGATAGTGCATGCATATATGTCCATGATATAACAACATGGATTATAATATATACCTATGCACTAATAAATGTAAAAATATGACGAGTTTAGAAAACAAGGATTCACTTGAATTTAAACGAACTACCCAAATATTGCTCTATGTTGACATAAGAATTTGCAATGAGCATCATATACCCACATCCAAGACTTCAGTATTTTATGTATAAAACTCAGACCTAAGAAAATATGGACATCACTTAAGCTAAGTGACTTGATAGCCCCAGCAGCATTAAACGAAAAGAACCCCACCAGCACATTAACTGTTGGATCAGAGACAAAAATTGAACTTGTGCTTATAACCTTTTGGGCTTCTTGGATGAATCCAAGTTATGCAATGGACTACAAGTCTACAATAGAAGGTGGCATTTGGATATAAAATGCTACTAGGGCTATCACATTATTTTTCGTACATTCTACAGAGTACATACCATTCAACTCCTCTCCCCCGCCCCCTAAAAAAAATCCAGACCATTCAATTCGATCACAGTACTAATGGGCTAAGAGGGGTTATACAGATGAAGCCGAATAAGAAATTAAAAAATATAATAGAAAAAATCATATCTCAAATCAAAATATTAAGCAATTCATTCAGAAATGACACAAATTCCTGACAAGGATACGTAAGAGCTTAACTTTCATCCTCTTCCCTGCAAAGCCAATAATCCATGTTTAGAACATATACTATACATGCATAAACCTACAGACAACAAATAGGAAAGCTGCGAAATATGATTATATGCACAAACAGGAAATGAAAAAAAAAACACCAAATAAACGCTAAATGTAATTACCTTATATTCCAAACTTAGAGAAAAAAAACGCTAAATCTTATTATCTTACATTCCCAAATTATAGAAAATTTTTGAAAAATTATTCAGAAATCTAATTCGAAAATAAAGGGAAAAAAGTAAATAAAGAAAAGAGATCTCTGAAATTCGGAAAATACCGACCCTGGTTCCTGATCTCCGGCAAATCGTCTGAAGATTAAAAAAAAATGAACGATTGAGGGTTTAGGGTTTCCGGCTCCAGAGAGAAGAGGGTAATGACTGTCAATGACCGGTGAAGATCGATGATGTGGCCGTGAGTAGTACAGATTAGCGGCAGAATCAGAATCCTTTTACAGCAGTATTTCCGTAAAAATTAAAATGAATGAAAAATGCTACCCTACGTGCACTTCGGGATAGTAGGTAAATTTTAAGGGACAAATGCCTTTTGGTTTGTTCCGGTGAGAAATAGCTTCTCGAATAAAGTCAAAACTTGCGTTTGGCTTTCCATAGCAACGAGGTTTACTAACTGTGGTTTACATTTTAACCATGATTTTTTTTTTAATATAGTTTAAAATATAAAATATAAGGTTATTGAATCTTATCCATAATTTTTTATTTTTTTTATTCTTCTAACTATGGTTAAGATTTCTTTAAAGAAATAGCAACCTATAGGAGCGTGTTAACTATTGTTTAGGTTAGTTAACCCAAGGTCAATATTTCTTTAATTTTTTTTCTAAAAATCAATGGTAGATGGATGAATCATAGGAGTGAGTAAATCTTAACCACAGTTAATGGGTGTTAAAAATAACATGTGGCAACCTATAGATGCACGCATCAATTGTGGTTTAGTTTAGTCAATCCAAGGTTACTTTTAAATAAATAAAAAAAATTAAAATCAAGGGTAGATGGATGAACCTATGGTTGTAAACGGAGCAGATTCAGAGCGGATAGTGTTATATCTGAATTCGTATCCAATTATATATCCGATGGATAGTGAAATATGATATCCATATCTGACTCCAATTAAAATATTCGGATTCGGATAGTATTTGAATTATCCGATTATTTTAAAAAATATTTTTAAAATATAAATTAATATTTAAAAAATATATAAAATTTTATTTAAAATTTATATTAATTTTATAAATTTAAAATATATTATATAATCGAATCGGATAATTATCCGAATAGGGTATCTGACATAACGAATTCAGATAATAAAATATTATCCATTTATAATCGGATACAGATTCGGATATTGGTACGAATTTGGCATTCGTTTACAGCCCTTAATGAACCCTATAGGTGATAGCCAAATAATGGTTGAATAGTTTTTGTTGTTTTAAACATTACTGTGTTATACAATTGATTCAAGTACACGCTAAAGCAATGAACAAATAAATCTAGGCATATGTCTCTAAAAATTTTGGAAAAAACAAACGGAAGTATTGAGATGGATTACGAATTGGATCAACCCCCAGATTACTCCACAACAGGTGGTTGTTTAGGATGAATAAGCAATTTAAAACCCTTCTTCTTCCAAAAAATTATCATCACTAATTCATTCATAAACTCATTTCTCTATTCATAAAACCCCTATTCTCAATCTCTATTACAAGTATAATCACACAAAAATGAATAATAAGGAGGAAGAGAACGGTTCCCTTCAATGTAACCCTAAAATGATAGAAGAGAAAAAATGAAAGAGTAAGAAGAAGAAAGATACATGAGGACTTACTGTTACAGAATCAATTGGCGAACACTGGCAATTTGAAAGACAGGTGTTGCTCTCAGGAGCAGGGGTTGAAAAAAAAAGAAAAAATGAGTTTATATACTGTCATAAGCATAGGGGGTCCGTCAACTTCCCACGGAAGTTGTAAAATCAGCTTCCCGCAAAAACCAAG
Source organism: Tetracentron sinense (assembly GCA_015143295.1). NCBI lineage: Eukaryota > Viridiplantae > Streptophyta > Magnoliopsida > Trochodendrales > Trochodendraceae > Tetracentron > Tetracentron sinense. The sequence continues at coordinate 4,972,966 of CM026557.1, read as the reverse complement.
GTCCCCTAACTTTCTTAGGAAGTGGATTGACTTCCTACAACTTCTAACTTCAACGAAAAGTTGTTTCTAAATTCGAAATCCAAATTTTTGGAATTTTTGACTTTTGAAGGACTAAAAGCGGTCCGTAAAAGTCTAATCAAACACATAATATTGGTATATTTGAATTCTATCCAATTACCTATCCTACTATTCGTATTATAATAAATATCTGGCGGGTAATAAAATATGTTATTTGTATCCGACTCTAATTAAAAATATTTGAAATTGGATGATATTCTTATTATTCAATTACTTTTAAAAAAATGCTATAAATAGAATTCGTTTTTTGTTGCAACCATATAACTTTATTTAAAGAATAGTAAATTAATATTTTATCTTCATCTATATTTTTAAAAACAACGATTTCATGTCTTAAATTGTGTATATATATATAAGGTTTTTTTAATTTTATAAGGCTCCGTTTGGTTGCACTTTTATTTTCTGTCTTTAAAAACAAAATTTTGAATTTTTTTACACAAAACATGTTTGGTAAACATGTTTTTGCTTCGATCTGCTGTTGCCTTAGACATCTCCCAATGATGGCAACAGGTAGAGTTTGCCATGAATGCTAAGGTCATCATTAAGCTATTTCATCACCCTCACTTAAAGGAACCTTCCGAGATTGCGGCAATTATGAGAGATACCATACAAGAAATTATTAAGATCCCTCGCCACGGAATCATCCACATCAACTGTGGTGAAAATACATTTGCGCATAAACTTGCTCGCTACAACATGAGTTTACGCGGTACAAAAGATTATCGTACTAAGTTGTTAAACCCCTGGGCATGCTAGAGGATTTTGGCTTTGAGGAGCCCTCCATCTCTAATTGAGATTCCTTAATGAATTCTTATCTTTCCACAAAAACAAAAACATGTTTTTGTTTTCTGTATTTTTAATAATAAACAAAAATTTTGAAAATCAAGGCAACATAAATTTTATATTACCTCTATTTTTAAAAACAAAAATGAAAAACATGGACCCACCACCATCCACCCACCCATAACTACCACCACACCATCACCCACAACCACCACCATCCACCACGCACCCACCCACCCACCCACAACCACCACCACCACAATACTACCACACCACCATCACTACCACCACACCACCACCCACAACCACAATACCACCACCATCCACCACGACAATACCACCCACCACCCACTACGGACCACCACCACCTCCCACCACCCACCACCACCACAACCACCACAATACTACCACCACCACCACCACCACCACCACTACCACACCACCACCCACCACCCACTACCATCACCACCACCCATCACCACCACCACCATGAATTGAAATTATTTAATCATATTTACCAAACGTGTTTTTTTGTTTTTCTTTTTTTAAAACGGGTAATAGTTAGTAATGTCAAACATGTTTCCTACTAAACAAAATTTTAAAACAAAAAGTCATTTCCAATTTTTAAAAACAAAAAATAAAAATAGAAAAACGGAAGTGTATCCAAATGGCCCCTAAACTTATAATATATTGTTTATATAAAATAATATATTATATAATAGGTCAGATATTTAACGTCCAAATTTGTATCCAATTATAAAAGGATAGTAAAAATTACTATTTGAATTAGTTTTGTCGTATATCTATTCCGATAACTATCAGAGTAAACGGAATTGGATACAAATCAAATTTGAATTATATATGTGTGACCCAGCTTCAAGATGAAGTAAGATGGTCTTGCATTTTTTGGCCCTTTTCGAGCTCTTGAGCCTTGGGAGCATTGTGCTGAGCACCCTCATTTGAAGGCCGTTTTTACATGCCTAAACTTGAACTAAGGAAAATGTCATTTTCCTTCTAATAAAATAAAATAAAATAATTTTTGGTATCTCAACACACTTTTAGTTGCGTTTTCTCGCAATCAAACATGCATTAAAGTCGGATGACTATGTCTATAGAAATGAGTATCCATAGGGAGGAATGAGAATGAAAACGAAGCATGAGAACCCATATTTATAAATACACTATGACTGAGGATTGAAGAAAGATATGCTAAGATACTGAAAAGTGGTTTCAGAACAATAACTAGCCCGGTATAAGAGGTTTCAAATACTAAGATTCAGATGCTTGCAGACCTAAGTGAGAATGATCATGGAATCTTGACCCTCTCTTTAACGTCTCATTGCAACCTGGAATCTCAATTGCCATATCGACAACTATCAATTTTAGTTTAGTTTTAGACTCCAGCGACAATTCATCACCTATATGGTTTTACAGGCCTCAGACAAGAGGCGGAGCCAAGATTTTCTTGTAGGGAGGCTAATGGGTGTGTGGGTTCAGGTCGAAGTCTCCGAAATTTTTTAGGGTCAAGTTCGTGGGCCATCTCATTTGCTTAAAAAACAAAATTTAAAGTTAAGTTGCAGGTGCAACTACTCTCCTTACACATAAGTAAGTTTAGGGGGCAACCGCCTCATGGCTATGCCTTCTTAAATTAATTAATAAAAGTATAAATTTACTTTTTTCCCCTCAAATTTTCAGGGGCTAAAGCCCCCGTCCCTAGGGTTCAACCCTGGTCTGAGGCTACGCCACTATTAACACTACAAAAAAAAAAATCCTAAAGTTCAAAGGGGGTTGATGTCGCTCAAAGATATGCCGTACTTTTGCTATACAGTAAAGAGTTATCAATTCACATGGAGAAGTAATGGTAGGGAACACTTGTACAAAATAAAAATTATAAATTTTTTGGTTGAGAACGTTGTAATTAATTTAGAGGGAATATCAAGGAGAGAGCGCCAAGGCATCGGGCTTCTTCCTCTTAACGATGTAATATCAATTGGAATAATCCAAAGCATATTTCAATTGGAGATTTCACATCCCAAACCCTCAACTGGAAGATCTAGAAATTTATTTATAATAAAAACCTAAAATCAATTTTTACTCAACTATCTAAACCAAGTTTTAACCTAAGCAATAACTTCATCGAAAATATCTGAGGTCGACGATATACCTGAAGGCAATATCACAACAAATGATAATATTCGTTTAGATTAGAGTTATTTGTTTGAGAAATCAATAATTATTACTTAAGTACGAGAAAAACATGACTAAACTCGCGAAATGATTTAAACCCAAGTGATTCAATTGAAAGAGAGATTCAAACTAGAAGAACAAGAAAAATACAAATCATAAACATTAAAAATATTAAATTGATTAAATCAAACTGACATTACCTAATTAAGAGAATTACACCCTAGCCAAGGCTAGGCATTTATCAATTCATACAAATGAAAAAACTAAAACAATAATAAGATAAAAGATGAGAGTGAGATTAGCATCAGCGTGTGCAGAATGATGGTGGGACATCAATACAACATGATATATATATAGTTGCTGCTATTTTCTTTTCTAAAATAGAACATCAATATAACAAACTTTGTATTTCTAATTCAAGATATTTCCCTCATTTTTATGTCAAAATCACTTTCATTCATAATGTGCTAAGATTCTCCAACCATGCGTGAGAGAATCTTTCTATACTTGGTATTGGGCGTTTACTCTTTGACTTGGGTATTGGACTTCTTGGACTTTGGCTTTATTTTATTCATTCCCGATAATTGTTAAAGTTATGATTCTTTTTTCGAGTTTTTGAATTTTTTTTATCTGTTGATTTTCATGAAAACTCTTTATTTAAATTCCCTGAATAAATTATATAAATATACTTAAAATTTATAATCTATAGATGAGAAAATAAGTTCAAAATATAGACTTTAAATTCTTTATTCATACTAGAAATGATGATAAAAAGTTACATAATAACTAGTTTTGAGTGTACTTTTACACACTCATCCATTGGCTTATGAAAATTTGATAAGTTTCTTCTTCTTCTTTCTCATTGTTCAAGAGTATAGGATTTTCTTTTACATTTAGACGAGTAATTCTAGGGTTTTGTGAAACCCCCTATATTTTTAGCTATTTGTAAATACCCTTTGTATTTTGTAATTTTGTATTCTACCATTAGTTTTCAAATATTTTGCAAATCCTCCATTCCATCCATAATTTAGTTAATGTATGTTAAGTTTTCATATGAAATGACTTTTTTAAAACTTTTTTATTTATTTAAGGAGATTTGTAAAAACTCTTCATAAGAGAAGTTACCACTAACTGTGGTTAGGATTTACTCACCTCTAGGATTCATCCATCTAACTTTGGTTTTTAGAAAAAAAAAAAAAACATTAATCTTAGGTTGATTATGCTTAACCACAGTTAAAGGAACTATAGAAACTGCTACATGCCCTTTTTAACACTCACTATTTGTGGATAAATCACTCACACCTAGGGTTCATCCATCTGGCATTGGGTTTTAGAAAGAAAAATATTAAAAACAAATATTAATGCTATGTTGATTAAGCTCAATCACAGTTAAAGGGTGCTCTACAAGTCATCACGTGTTCCTTTTAATACCCACTAACGGTGGTTAAGATTCACTCACCCTAGGGTTCATCCATCCGACCTTAGTTTTTAGAAGGAAAAAATATTAACCTTAGATTGATTATGATTAACTACAATTAAAAACGGTTCTACGAGTCCTCGTGTGTCCCTTTTAACACCCACTAACCGTGGTTAAGATTCACTCACCCCTAAGGTTCATCCATCTAACCTTTGTTTTTAGAATTTAAAAAAAAATAAAATATTAACCTTAGGTTGTTTAATTTTAACCACAATTAAAAAAGGCTGAATGAAACACATGGTGGCCTGTAGAGGTTTGTCCAACAGAACAGAACACACGAGAAAGAATCAGATTGCAAATAAAAAAGTTTAAAAAGTCATTTCCTAGAAAATTTTACATCAGTTAACTGAATTATGAAATGATGGATGAGGCGTGCTTTCCCTACTCTCGGTCAAACTCTACTCTCAGCCTCCACCAACTAATTATCCATTTTCAAATCAGTTATGGTGGTTAAAGCACTCTCTCTCATCAAGAATGGACAAGTGGTTGGTGGAGACTGAGAGTAGAGTTTGACTGAGATTAGGGCTAGCATTGCTCAATTATGGATTTGTAAAAGATTTCATAAAATACAAAATGGCAAGAGATATTTAGAAATAGTTGAAAAGAAAAGTTTGTTTTACAAAAAAAAAAAATCCCAAAATGAAAAATCTGACAAGTCAAACCAATAGAGCTGTTTGGTAGTATTTGCAATAACAACGGGGCATTTTGGTATTTTCAGATATTATTGGCCCAGACACAGAACGTTAGCAGACCGCTTAATTAAAATAAAAAAAATTCAGGTAACATGCAGCGAGATCAGAATATCATTTACAGAAAGGAATTCTCATTTACTGCGCAAGCTCTCTGATATATCTACCAGTTTCTAATTTTCTTAAATTTTTATAAATTTTGTTGTACGAAAGTATTAAATTGATGTTCCTTCACAAGCATTGACCAAGTAAGTGATTTCAGGTTCAAAGCTAGTTCCTCTCCTATCTGACTCGTTCATGGCCGAAAGACCTTCTGCTATTTCGATATTTCAGATGGGGTTTTGGTTCTTGAAGGGACAGGCTCATCTTCAGGTTCGTTTCTTGCTATTTCTCACCCTTTCTTTGATTTGCTATATGGGTATTTTTCAAATCACGCATTTGCTATATGGGTATTGTCTTGGAGATATGTAGATTTGAAATGTTGAGCAGATTTTGCTCGAATGTTTCGTTTTCTATCTGGGCTTTGCAGAATCGGCACTTCCATGGTTCTTTTTTGTTGTGTTCTTTCCTTTTTATGTTATTTCCTGTACAATATGAGATGAATTCCTTATTTGGATTACGAATTAGGTATTATTTATTTCCTTGGATGGTTTCTTTCTAATTTTCCTTTTTTTTTTCCCCCTCATTTTCGGGAGGTAAGTAAACTAGTAATGCAGATGAAGTTTTGCTTTTGATGTTTCAATTTCAATCCAGTTTTCTTTTGGCATTCTCTAAAACGTGATAATTTGGAATTGAAAGAGTGAGGGCAAAGAGGGCTGGAAAGTGCAGAACTATGTCTCTAAGATGTTTCATGATCGAGTGATCCAAAAACATGACATAAGAAAGAAGATTTAAATGTTGTGGAGAAACAGGGAGTAAGTCAAAACAAAATGGGTTTTCTGCATCTAATTGCCCAATAGTTCCAGTTGAATTCATTCTTAAATAGTCGAAAATGGTTTTTTTTTTTCCATTTTCACAGATGAGTAGTTTGTGTGTTTGGGAGGGGGGGTCTTTAGTAATGTGTTAGAGGCACTTGGGCTTCCAAGAGGGTTTGACAAAGTAGTATACTTTGTCGAACTAAACGAATTATTGCAAAATTCGTGAAATTCGGGAATAATTCGCAAATCAATGAATAATTCGGGAAACCTGAAATTCGCGAATTTTTCAAAAAGTTGGAGAATTTTTTTGCTATGTCAGGCAACAAATGGGAATTAATGAATGCATCATATGTAAAGCAGAAGTGTATTTCATGTAACCCTTTGTAGCATCTCTTCAAAGCATTTTTCTTTTGTTGGTAACGACCTTTATTTTCTTGAAGAGCATTCATAGCTACGGTTACTTATGCTGACTCTCAGATATCGTATATATCTCCTTGTGATAGTTGAAACTGGGGAATCATTTATTAGAAGGTCGCAGCGAAACAAAATGCCTATCGACATCTGTCATGCTTATCTTATAAATGGTTAGCATATCGTGAGAAGGTTTTTATTAAAAGATGCAGTACTTAATATGGTTAACTAGTTTGTTGAGGGAATTTATAGGGACAACTTGATTACAAATGACATCCTTGATATTTTAAGCTCTTAATAAATCTGATTTATAGGGACAACTTGATTAAAAATGGCATTTTAGATGTGGTGATTGTTGGATATGGACTTGATTTTCTCCTAGCGAGTGTGATAGGTTGATCTTGAGGCTAATGGCAGAAGGTCTAGTATATTTCATTTCATATGTAATCATAAGTGTTGGTAGGATACCATATAGTTTGCGGAGTCTACAATTTTGTGCAGGGTTTGGTATGTTGAGTTGTGCCATGATCATCACCTTTTTAAGTGCATGATATATCAATTACTGTCATTTAATTAAGGTTGCTTCATGCTACACTGGGAACTTCATTTGCTCCTTCTCTACCTAATGCGTCAAGTGGGTTCCAATATAGTCTTTAGTACCTAATTCCTCAAGGGGTTTCCATAGTTGGGCTAACAAGCTTAGTTAAATATCTCTAATATCCAAGCACGTACAAATTTATTGGGAGGTCCCATGCATGTTGTTTAAGTTGTCTGAAAGGGCTACAAATATGTGATTACTGCTTCTGATATCTTTCCCCAAAACTTTGCCTCTTAGCTTGCTTAATACATGGACCTCCTATGTGATTTTCCCATCACCGTGGCTTTTTTCGTGATACTTGGTTCCTTGTCATTCTACTTGCACAAGGCAATCTAAACAATACCATTGAACAATACTTTATGGTCTGGAGTTGCATGGCTATTGAGGTTGGGCCGGGATGTGGCAGAACAATGTGAGATTTTATAGGATGGGTTTGGATTTCTTTTATGTATAATGTGTAAACTATTATCGTTTCCTATGGGAAAGCTATAAACAAGTTCTCCACAAATGTCCGTACAAAAGCATTGCTGATGTACCCTAAACCCAATTTTCTATATCATTATCTACTGCTCACCAATAAATAAAATTTATCCATACATGATGATCTATCTTTACAATAACTAAGAACTTCTATTAGCTATCTCTTAACTAAAACCTGCCCACCAACCTAGTGGCATTGTTAATGGCGATTTTGCTGTAGTTGGAGCTTAACATCTGAGATTTTGGTGGTGTTTGTAATGACCATGGCCATGGTCCTTTCACATGCTTTAAGATAGATAAATACATTTTAACATTGATGGCATTATATTCAATTATTCCCATCTTCCAGTACCCTATGTGGTCTATTGCAATAGATCTTTGTGGAGGAAACCCTAGGTACATGGCTGGCTTCCCCTAGATTCCTCAATTATACACCGGAGGATATGCATGTGCACCCACTATTAGATGAGTCCACAGTGGGAGGATATCCTACACCAAAAAGGAAAGATAACGAATCAGAGATAACCATCCATTGCATGGAACGTTTTTGGGACCATTTGGCATTTTACAATCTAATAGAATGATGTAGATCGGATTGTTAGAGTCTAACTGATTCTGTATATTCTCAATGTGTCAACTGGGTTTTCCTTTTATGTTTATAATGAGGGTTGCAGGTTTATAATGTGTTGTCTTTCTTGTCCAGCATGTTAAAACTAAACAAATAAGATTAAAAGAACACATTGGGCAGCTTCCTTCTTTGAAAACTCTTTTCTAATTTTTCTACAGGTTCAACTAATTTCTCGAAGGTTTTGAAATGATCTCCGATTCCCTTTGGAATGAGGAAAGTGAGCCGCTGGAGGGAGGGATAATCACAGGAATGATAAATGAAGTGGAGCAGATATATGTGATTTTTATGCATAGAATTAGAGAAATATGAGGAGGATGAAGTTTCCTAAGCGGTACGTGATTGTTGTTTTAACCTTCATCTGCACATGTGTTTGCTATGTAGAACGTGTAGGCTTCTCAATTGCTTACACGATAGCTGCTGATGCTGCTGGGGTGAACCAATCAAACAAGGGCACGATACTTTCCACATTCTATTACGGGTATGCTTGTTCACAGGTGCCTGGAGGATGGGCAGCTCAGAAGATAGGTGGAAGGCGTGTACTCCTTCTCTCATTTGTGTTATGGTCTCTTACTTGTGCTTTAGTCCCACTAGATCCAAACCGAGTCACAATGTTGGTAATTGCCCGCTTGCTCGTAGGTGTGGCACAAGGATTCATCTTCCCCTCCATTCACACTGTCCTAGCTCAGTGGGTTCCACCTCATGAAAGGTCTCGATCCGTTTCTCTCACGACTTCTGGCATGTACCTTGGTGCAGCAGCCGGCATGCTTGTGCTGCCGAGCTTGGTAAAGTTCAGGGGGCCCCAATCTGTATTTTTAGCTGAAGCTGCATTAGGTGCCATGTGGTCCTTACTTTGGTTCAAATATGCTAGTGACCCACCTCGTTCAGAGCATCCAAAGGCCACTGCTGCTGGTTTTGGGGAGTCTTTATTACCGATTAAAGCAAGCATGCAGAAGCTGAAAGTAGGGGATGGAGGAAGTTCGGTTCGCACTGCCAAAATTCCATGGAGAAGAATATTCTTCAGCTTACCTGTTTGGGCAATTGTGGTGAATAACTTTACTTTCCATTATGCTTTGTACGTGCTTATGAACTGGCTGCCCACATACTTCGAACAAGGCCTCCAGCTTAGTCTTCAGGACATGGGTTCTTCTAAGATGATGCCTTATTTGAACATGTTCATATTTTCCAATATAGGTGGGGTGGTTGCAGACCACTTGATCACCAGGAGGATATTGTCTGTAACCATGACTAGGAAGTTGTTGAACACTATTGGTTTCGTTGTGGCCTCCTTTGCATTGATGGCACTACCCTTTTTCAGGACTTCTGTTGGTGCCGTGTTTTGTTCTTCATTGGCTCTTGGTTTCTTGGCACTGGGAAGAGCCGGGTTTGCTGTGAATCACATGGATATTGCTCCAAGATATGCGGGAATCGTGATGGGAGTTTCCAATACCGCTGGTACATTGGCTGGTATTGTTGGGGTTGATCTCACAGGCCGGCTTCTTGAAGCTGCTAAAACTGCTCATTCTGATCTTTTAAGTCCAGATAGCTGGAGATCTGTTTTTTCCATACCAGGGTACCTCTGCATTTTCAGTTCTATCGTGTTCTTACTATTCTCCACTGGGGAAAGGATTTTTGACTGAGGAAGTAGAAAGATGTCGGGCCTGTAGCTGTTCAATTACTTGGTCTGGATAATTGTTTCAAGGCTCATCAGTACTTTTACCTGGTATATAATTTAAAAGAGCAAATATATCAGCACACAGTGCCCGCAGATGCCTTCTTCCAGCATATTGACCTCTTTAAGAGGAATATTGAAGTTCTAAGAGTCCAGAAAGATGTGAAAATTGAAATGCAGATTCCGGTTTTTAAAATCTGATACTTGATCAGATTTCTAGTCTCTCTTCTATTTTCTTTTATTTATTTATTTAATCAATGCAAATCATCTGAGCACATTTTCTTATTGTTGGATCTTTATCTGCTTATTGAACCAATTTGAGTATAACATTTTGGCCATCTACTTGATGACCTGTTTTGATTTAAGCGATTTAGACTATAATTTCGATCTACCAACCATTTGTAGTATAAGAGCTAGAGCACTTTTATGTTGTGAGTGGGAAATCCCCCCCGCGCGCGAAAAACTAGTGTCTATATTCTAGACCAGTGTTACCCATTTTGCTACCTATTAGTATTAGGAAATATCCTATTGTAATAAAGTGAATGAGATACACTTTATCATTATTAGTGTATCTCTTCACAATTAGATAGTATCAATTAAATTTGAATTTAGGATTTGATTAGGTATGATTAGATTAGGATTATCTTTGAGAGATCTTTCTATATTAGGAGTCTTGGCATTAAACATCTATTTAAACCCTTTATGAGGTCATTGTAAATCATCCAAGAATTCTCAATAAATTCATTCTCTTTATGGTATCAGAGCGGGCGATGTGTCTGTATTGATTTTTTTTTCTCCTTTTATTACGTGTTTACGATGGGCGGCATTGCCGCCGCCCGTCGGGACTGAAGTCTCTCTATTCTCTTTCTTATTTTTTTTGTCATCAAAGCCAACATAGATGTTAGCATAGTTGGTCTAGTTTTTTTTTGTGAAAGCGTCCAACTCAAAACCAATTGGCAATGAGTGGAGAGGCCTTACATGTATATAAGGCCACAACTATTTCTCTATTTAGTCGATGTGGGATTAATTCTCTTACATGCCCCCTCACGTGTAGTCCTAATTTTAGGTCTGTCACATGCGCCTCTTTTTGGATCATCAATTATGCAACCTTTCTGTTTGGGTCTGTCATCGTGAGTGTGAGCATAATTTGGCCGTTGGGCCTTTTGGGCTCTGATACCATGTGAAAGCGTCCAACTCAAAACCAATTGGCAATGAGTGGAGAGGCCTTACATGTATATAAGGCCACAACTATTTATCTATTTAGTCGATGTGGGATTAATTCTCTTACAATTAGAACGAACTGTGAACCGGTTGGGTTTTGTAAAAGTGTTACCCAGTTCGCTACCTATTAGAACGAATTGCGAACTGGTTGGGTTTTGTAAAAATGAGCGGACTCTCTACTCGACCTTTAGCTTTGGTTTAATGAATTTTTTGTTTGAGTTCAGTGAATTTATTCTTTAAGTTCGGGGAACCTATAATTTGAGTTCGGCGAATTTGTCTTCTGGGTTTGAGAACAGGTCATAAAACCTATTTCTAATGCTTTTTTAAAGGGAAATATTTAACTTCTTGTCGTAGTAGACAGTCTAATGTAAAGTCCTCATTGGTCAAAGCCCCCCTTTTGTACCACACATCAACTGTAGTCAAGATCACTCACTCCTATGGTTAAGCAATCTAAGCTTGATTTTTAAAAAGCAAGAATATTAATTTTAATTTTTTTAAGTTTAATCATGGTTAAATGAGTATTAAAAGGGACACGTGACATTAGATTACATAGTCTAGTGCAGGGTGTTCTAATCACTGCTTTTTTAAAAAAAATTAAGTATTTATAATATATTTATTTACATGGTTAAAATATATATGTATTAATATTATATAAGCGAATGAAGCTAGTGTACACTAAGACCATTTTCAAGGGTAAGTAACAAATGGAAATAGCAAATGTGTCATTTGCTACCCCATATACATATTTGCTACTCTCATTTACTATTTTTCAAATTTATCACTCCAAAGGTAGGTAACAAATTTTATTGTTTTATTATTATTTTTATCTTTTACCTGTTAAGGGGCCCACTTAATATTTTATTAAAGCAATTGAATTGACTTAAAAGGAAGGGGCCACATAATCTTCTTTACTATTATAAGGGGAGAAGCAGACGTAGCCTGAATTTTCCGAAATTTCTAAATTACCCTTATATAAAACAAAACTTTAATTTAATGTTTTACTTTAATTTCCAAACTACCCTCATCTATCTATTTAAAAAATAGAATCACAATCATCGCGATTGAACTCGGGGAGAGTTCAATCACACCCGTGGTTTAACACGTGTCTCTTTTAACTCTATTAACTGTGGTTAACTCCTTCCCCTCGCTCTCACGTGCGATCCACCCGCTAGTATTTTATTAAAATAATGGATTTGCCATGTGGTTGAAACACGGCAAATTTGCCGTGTTTTCAACTGCACGACAAACTTGGTTTGGAGTTTGCTGTATCGGTTGGAGGTTTTAAAAATTGATGTGACATAACAAATGTCCTTTGCTATCTCAGTTGCTACTATGGTTGGAGATGGTATAAGGAACCTAAGTGAACTGAGATGCGAATGTCTCATCTTATCCCTAGTGAACCAGTTCCCTCTAGTGGTAAATTGTGAACCCGAATTTGAACCGAGTGAACTAACGAACCGTGTAATATTGTCTAGCCTCTAGAGCACCATTGCAGTGTTTATAGACTATAAGTTCGATTTACTAACCGTGTATAGCTACAAAACTATAGGTCATAGCACATTTATGGTGTGAGTCTAGCAATCTCCTGCAAGACTGTAGTCTGGTCTCAGGTCTGGAGCACGAAGCCTCAATGATTTCAGTATACCATACTATAATACTTAGATTTGATAGTTTTATACTTGTAAATTGTAATAATTGATAATTAGCGGGTGACATCGCACGTGAGAGCAAGGGAAAGGAGTTAACCACGGTTAATAGGAGTTAAAAGGGACACGTGTTAACCTACATGTGCGATTGAACTCGCTAGTGGCACGTGAGAGTGAGGGGAAGGAGTTAACCACAGTTAATAGGAGTTAAAAGGAACACGTGTTAACCCGTGAGTGCAATTGAACTCTCCCCGAGTTCAATCGCGATTAGCTGGGATTCTAAATAGATAGATGAGCAAGGGGTAGTTTGGAAATTAAATCAAAGGCAAGGGGTAGTTAGGGAATTAAAGCAAAAGTTTGTTTTTATATAAGGGTAGTATGGGAATTTAGGAAAAATCATCTACCCCTGCGCCTCTTGCATTGTAATGGTAACTGGCGGGTGGCACGTGCGATGCACATGAGGGTGAGGGGAAGAAGTTAACCACAGTTAATAAGATTTAAAAGGGACACGTGTTAACCCGCAGGTGCGATTGAACTCGCTAGTGGCACTTGCGATGCACGTGAGAGTTAGTGGAAGGAGTTAACCATAGTTAATAGGAGTTAAAAGGGAAACGTGTTAACCTGTGGGTGCGATTGAACTCTCCTCGAGTTCAATCACAATTGACTGTGAATCTAAATAGATAAATGAGCAAGGGTTAGTTTGAGAATTAAAATAAAACATTTAATCAAAGGCAAGGGGTATGTTTTTATATAAGGGTAGCTTAGAAGTTTCGGAAAAATCATCTACCCATGCCTCTCGCATTATAATAGTAAAGATAAAGATAGGGACTTATTCTTTTCCAGTTGTAACCGGTTTTGCAAAACCGGCTACACCCCTAAGTGGCCACATGTCCTTTTGACGCATCTTAAACATGGTTAAGATTCAGTCACTCTTAAGGTTCACTCACTTATCCTTGGTTTTTTTCAAAAAAAATAATACAAAATTTTGTTAACGGTTGTTAAAATTTACCAACTCATAGGATTAACTTTTTTAAATATTTTTTATAAAAACCAAAGATAGGTGGGTGAACCTTAGGGATAGGTGAATCTTAACCACAATTAAAAAATGTAAAAAAGGACACGTGATGACCTCAAGGGTGTAACCAGTTTTGTTAAAAACCGGTTACAACTAGCGAAAGATTATGAATTTTAATTAATAGTCTGTTCTCTACTTTTTTTTTGTTTTTGTTTTTTTGTTTCTCCTCTCTGTCTTATAATATATTTTAGAGTTATTAATATGAGGCGGAGCTATGCTTCAGGCCCTTGAGCGGAGCTCCTCTTTTTAAAGCATAGTTGGTGCCAATAGAGATGTGCCAATTTTGCTAGGACCTTTTTTTTTCCCGTAATTATAAGATTACCAATTAATTTTTCTACAAAAAGGGGAGCTCCGCTTAAAGCCTTGAAACAGAGCGCCTCATATTTAGACACTATATTTTATCAACGTGGACCATTCGAGTAACGGCGTCTAAGAGATCTCTAGGGCGAGAGCGAACACCATTTCCTTGCCTTTTCATAAAGTTTTCCCGCATCTTTAAACCCCCGCAACGAGAAATTTTCGATTTTCCGTAGCTTAAAACATATGTCCGACAAGCCAGCGTTCGAGAGAGTACTTACAGTTGCGAAACGATTGCTCAAATATCTTTGAGTTTCTTCTCTAATTAAGAAATCAGGGCTAAGATTCATTCAAATCGCTTGTTGAATAAGGATCTCCGGTAGACATTTCTTGAATTTTTTTTTTCTCCTCGAGAAAGAAGTTCTAGGGCACGCATTTGTTGAGGTTTCAGATTACAGACGATCCTACGAACATTTCTTCAGGTTTCCGCTAGCCTGTTATCGGGAGATCTAGGGCAGAGCTCATCGGATTTCTGCTTGGATAAGAAGGGTAAGATAGAAGTTCTTCGAGTTTTTGTAGCTTAGGAGTAGAAATCTTGACCGATGTCTGAATCGCAGAAGTTTTTTCAAACAGAAGTTGAAATGTCTGTGCAAGAATATCTGGATAAGCATATGCTCTCTCGGAAAATCGAAGACGCCGTCAATGCCGCTGTTAGGGCTAAGGCTCCAGATCCAGTACTTTTCATTGTAAGTTCATTGTGATTTTTGTACTTATACGAATGGATTGTTTTCTGGTTATCTGATTTTCATGTTTTCTTTCCTTTTTGTCCTTTCGAAATAATTCAGTCCAACCATATGAAGAAAGCCGTTCCTTCTGTGATCACGAAGATTAATGCTAGGCAGATTCTCGATAGCCGAGGGATTCCTACTGTTGAAGTCGATCTTTACACGAATAAAGGGATGTTCCGTGCTGCAACTCCTAGTGGCACTTCTACTGGAATGTAGGCCTATTCTTTTTTATTTCCTTTATTTTATTTGTACTGTAGGCTCTGTTTGTTTCGATGTAAAATAAGAGAAAACAAATGAATTTCACAGAAAATGTCAATTGTCCTAAAGAAAATATGTGCGAAAATTGTTATTTTATGTGGAATTCATTTGTATTCCCCTATTTAATATCAAAACAAACATAGCAGTAATGCAAGCGCTCGTAGAAATTAAGCAATGTCATATGCATTCTATATTCTCATAATGGAAATGCCCTGAAAATCTCTATTCACTATTCATGAACTCTCACATTTGTCTGGTCACTTAGCCGGTGGATGATGCCATCTTGATTATTCTCCTGAGACTCTAAAACTTCATTTCAAGTTCGATAGCTTCAAAGCATCAATGAAAAAAAAAGTTGTATTGATTATTTCTCTTTTTCTGAAAAGCAATAGATTTCATTAGAAAAAAAATGAGCATTGATGAAACAGATATTGAATAATTCCCCAGAAGGCCATCTTGTTTCTAGAAATAAGTTTGAATAACTGTTACAACCCAGGGGTATAATGCACGGGACCACTTGAAATCTGTTATGAATCATAGGTAATAGAAAAAGTCAATAGACTACTAGAAGTTTGAGCAGTCATGTATTTAAGAAGAAAGGAATTACGTAGATTCTGTATAATACACTGCATTTGAATGATCAGTCCTAATATATACTGTCAATTTTTTTTAGGATGTTGAGATGTTCTATTTGATACACTTTTAGCCTCTTTAATTTGTCGGTCTTCATTTTTATTATTCATTTCTCCAGCCTTATATGATTTATCAAAAAATGCCGGCTCACTTTTTATAATTAATCCCAGGTATGAGGCTGTTGAATTACGTGATGGAGACAAGGGAACATATCTTGGAAATAGTGTTTATAGAGCCATTACAAATATCAACAAGAAGATATCTGAAGCCTTGATTGGTATGGATCCAACACTTCAGTCTCAAATTGATCAGGCCATGATAGACTTGGACAAAACTGAAAATAAGGTAGAAGTTCTGTTCTTAGTTTAAGTGGGTGTAGTCAGATTTTTACATATGCATGCCAGTTTTGATTCAAGAATCAAGATAGATGGATAGTAGGTATTGGAAAGATATCAAGATAAGATGTGTTCTCTGAGAAAACATATTTTATGGTTCAATTAGTTACATATTACTAGTATTTTTTTTTAATTGGTAGTTACATATCACTAGTATTAAAGAGATCTCATCAGATAGAGCTGAAACTTAATATTTAATTAAAGTTGTCCAGGTTGAGTGTAGAATTGCTGAATTGGAACTTTTCTCTTCTTGCTAATAAAAGAAGACTATCTGAACTTTTTAAAAGGCTTATAGCTTCCTCAATGAAATAACCCATTGGGGACACATGACTCATTTCTTTGTCAAGTTTTGGATTTCTTTAAGAGATTTGATTGCTTGCCCGTTCTATATTAAAGCTAAAGGTCTTTTATTTATCATAATTTGGCCTCTTGTGATTGATATGTCTAATATTTGAAATTCATTTTTTATGCATGCAGACACCCTGTTTTGTTTGGTCAAGTGCTCCAGGTGGGTCAAAAGACCAAATTCTTCTTTTTCTTATGAATTTCAAGGTGAGAGCCATCACTTAGGTATCTCTTCAGAACCCCCATTGCCCCATCACCCGTAGATTCCCATTAGCCATTACGACTCTATTCTATCTCTCTTGAAACCCAAAACTCACCAAAATCCAAACATAGTGATAGGAGTATTTTAGCCAATAGTACTTGAAATCAACGTGGATAAGAGAGGGGTATAAGTGTAAAACTGGAAGTTAGGTAAATGGAGGTACATTAATCACTGCCTAAAAGCAGTAAGGCCTAGGAAATGTTGGCTGTGTAATGTAGGACAATGCAATAAACCTAGGATGATATGATTGAAAGATCAAAATTGAATTGCGGTAATAAAGAAAATCATAAAATTACTTAGGATTCCACAATTACAATAAAAAACACCCCAAAGCGAATTAGTAATCTCTAGGTCAAGTCACAATCCTACAATAATTAATATTCAAATCTAAATTGGGTGATCGTAATGGAAGTGAGAACTTTCACTAGCTTAGGGATTTAAACCAATAGTCAATGAGAATTTTTTGTCAGTCGAGGATTTTAAGAAATTCAATTCAGGCTCAAAAATGGTTTACGAATTGGAGTTTTCGGTTGAGATTAAGTCTCAAGACTTCTTGAATTGAATAACAAAAGAACCCAACAACATAAACTAAAATGAATTATAACAACTAAGTGTTATGACTGTTTTAGGGTTTAGGGCATAAGAAAAGTTTGTCTGTGATGGTATAGGTATAGGGGAAGGGCTCCAACAGTAATAGGAATAAGGGGAATGATGGTGATGCAATATTGATGGGTAATATGATTGTAACAGCACTAAAATAGGTTCAGAATTGCTGGAACAGCAATAGGGGTTAAGGGAAAATAAAGGACAGCAGCTGGAGGGGAAGGGTTAAGGCTGTGGCAGTCAATGGAATAGGGCATGGGGCTGTGATAAGGTTAGGGACTAAGGATTGAGGCTGGGACAAGTTAGGGATAGTGAAAGGAGGGGCTGCAGAGACTATTAGAAGGCTAGGACAGCAAGGGAAAGGTTGTGGGAAGGCTGTACAGCAACTTATTGTTGTAGGAATTCTAGGTTTTGCAAGCAAACATGAAATAGATAGAAGAAACACTAGTGAATATTAACTCGTGAATAGTGATTTGGGAGAGATTTAAGAAGAAGTAAATAGAGAAGATTACATTGGAATCACTCCAAGATTGACATCACACTATGACATCACACCATTCCCATCATCCATCAAAAGCCTAAATTAAACTCCTAACATAAAGAGATATGCTGAATTCTTCCCATGTGCACATCTTCCCAATGTGGGGTCTTCATGATGAATCTTATGTGCACATGAGACCTTCAACGCTCCAAATCATTCATCAAAAACTCGAATCAACCCCATGTACATGTCGTTCATCCACAAGGAAACATGTGTAGGGGCTCTCCTCCTCCGCTCGCACACTAGATGCTCTGATGTTTGCATCACTGTGGTTTTCCACCGACATAATAATATATGCTTATGTGTCTTATTGTCGATAGGATAACTATTGCTATCTACAAGATGGAAGAAAATGCAATTGGCGATAGTTTAAATACCACCAATTTGGAATGTAAGAGATTTTGTGAAGGTCGTTATGACCTTTACCCATCAATACAATGCAATGACAAAACATCTCAATGTGGCAGTATTCGTGTGTTCGCCAATCTCAAGGTTGATCAAGAAATTGGTTACCTAGCCATGTGCAAGAATAATTAGAGCCTTTGAGATCAAATTTTGGATACTAGTCTATATTGGCAGCATTCATATGATCAACATGTAAAATTCATGCATATTTGGTAGTGGAGATAATTCAATTACCTTCATCACGATTTTCAACAAATTACAACATAGTTCTTCTAGAGGGTTCTTGCACTTTGGATGGATTTTTATCCCTCTAATCGGAATTAGTCAATGGTTTTGGACCCTGAACTTACATAATTGCCACTAAAATGGCCAAACTATCCATAACCCTTTTTAGTGCCACATTGGAAAGGAGAAAAACCACCCTCCCATTCTCTACCTATAAATACCACATTTCTCAACCTACTCGAACAATCTTTCTACACCCGAAGAGACTTGAGTGGAGGTAGGCACTTTACCAATCACCTCTCTTGAATTTAAACTTTTAAGCCCTCCTATCCTCTTAGGCTACCTTAACCCTCTTACAGTCTTACTCTACTTTCCTTAAAACCTCTCCTTAGAATTCCCTAGCCTTAACCTTACCGCCTGAAACAAATAAGGTCCATAAAATGTTGGCAGCGGTTTTCCACCGACAAAATTATGTATGCTTAAATGTCTCCTGATGAGGTTTGGAACCTCTTGGTCGTTTTTCACCAAATTGGCTCCTTATGGAATAGGGAATGGAAGGAACCTTTAGGCTTAGTACCCCTATTTTTCTTAATTTCTTTTGTAATGGGCCTTAAATTATGCTAATAAACAGACTTCTTCCCTAATGATATGAAAATGAGGAAGGGAAGACAGCTTTAGGTTTAGAACCTAGATTTTGAAATTGATCTTCTTAGCTTTTAAAAATACACAAATAAGTGGATTTTCATGCATCCCTTCATCTCATTTTTGACTAGTTTTATAATAGTCAACTTAGGGTTGCCTTTAAAATTATAGTCTCAATGTTAGATTTCTTTGTTAGTGAGAGGTTGTTTGAGTTCTTGTCCCGTTGAGTCAGATCTTAGTCTAAGATCACCCTCTAGTCCAAGTCTTCATGCATTTTTCTTTATTTTTAAAGCCCGCATTTCAATAGATAATATCTTTTAATGGAATTAATGAATTACGAAAGCATAGCTTACTGTCCTCAGGCGAATGAATTGGAGTGCCTAATGCTTTCCTCAATTCATAACCAAACTTCCATCACTCTCAGAATTCATTATGGTTTCGTGGATTGGAGTCTTATTTTTGAATCAAATTCTTGGTGACTAATCACACCTTAGCTCAATGATTGGTGGCGACTCCATATTCTCCATATTAGCATGCTTTTTGTGTGCTAATTTGAGAAATAATCAATGAGGTTTTGGGCCGATACAATAAGGACTACTTACTTCTATCATGATGTGAGATAAAAGTTAGGAATCCACTTGTGTAATAGAGTCAATTCTTTGGACATATAATATTTCATTATATTTCTCCCAAGGTTACTATGTCAATTGTCACAATGAATAGACTCCCTCTTCTTCATGTTAATGTTAAGTATTATGATATATAAACTTAATTGAAAGAAACAGTACTGAGGATGATCTATGAAAGTTTAAATTGTACTGTAAAGGTGGATTGGAAGCCTTTCTTTTTTTTGGAAGGGTTCTCGTTCTGCATTTGCATTCATTCAGGATGATCCATTCAGCATGATTGATGGGATGATATATTCACATTTAGGAAAACATTTTAATTCCTGTTTATAGGAGTTGACACTGTGACACCTATTCACATCTTATGAGGCATTATAATCGTGGTTTTTGTCAATTTTCAGGGTGAACTTGGAGCAAATGCTATATTAGCTGTGTCAATTGCGGCTTGCAAAGCTGGTGCTGCTGAGAAGGAGGCATGGTTTTTCAGTTTGGGGTTCAAATAGTTTCTAATATTTCTCTTGCTGTTTGGTTTTGTACTCTTCACCTCAGATTTTGATTAATAATGTTCATTGCAGGTTCCAGTTTACAAACACATTGCTGATCTTTCTGGTAAAACCAGCTTGATTCTTCCTGTTCCTGCCTTCACAGTTATAAGCGGTGGAAAACATGCTGGGAATAATCTAGCCATCCAAGTATGCCCTGTATATCCAGGATACGAATCTAAATGGTTGGTTTATATCATATTTGGAATTGATCATGTCTAACGTATGTCTGAGACACCTCATAACATTTTGAACAAGTTCTAAATGATTCCATACTTAGTGGTAACCTTTAAGAGCCAATTACTCTCATAGAACAAAGTTCGGGTTTGGGAATTATTCTGCAGGGGTTAATTTCGGAAACAATTATAAAATTCGGCATAAGTTCAAGAAAATAAAATAATAATTATTAATTAAAAAAAGTAGGAACATGATATCAACTAATCCATCTACCAATCTGGATGGATTGCCATCTCTTACTATGTTAGACACTTATCCTACTTGCTAAAAAAACAAATACTAAGTAAATAAACAAACTCAAGGAAAAAATTATACAAGGTTTAACCAACCCTTGTGTAACTTAAGAAAGAAGGAGCCTTCCAAAAAAAGAAAAAGAAAGAAGGAGAATCTAAATTACATGTTTGTATATGCAATTTAGATTACATAAGTAATTTAGAGATTTATAGAATCGGGAAAAATAACAATCTAAATAGAAATAGCTTGAATAAATAGCCTAAATCATCTTTTTCTCTCAGTTTAGTCAAAGGTCAACAAACTAATTAGTGTGTGAAATCATCTTTTTCTCTAAGTTCAGTCGAATGGATAGAAAAACCAAAAACCCTGCTCGAATGGAGGTTTCTCCTCTCAGTTGATGACTTCGGTCCAATACAAAATAAGTCTCGGATTATTGGTAATAACCCTATTGATAATAGAAAGTCTATTTTACCCTCATTCTTATTTTAAAATTTTGAATAAGGCAGAATGAATAAATTGTAAGAAATTTCCATCTGGGATAAGTTCGGAATAAGTAGTTCACGAACTGATGTATTGTTCATTAGTTTGTAGAAAAAAAACATCATTTTAAACTTTACCTCTTAAAATATTAATAGTTCGTGAATAATTCAAGAACTTGTTACTATGAATACTCTTAAAGGAGATACAATTTAGATTCAATTTTTTTAACAAAGAATAAACAAAAGAATCTTTATTTGTCATCCCATGGGGAACTTTTCTCTTCACAATCAAGTAATGTCATGATACATATATTTCGGTAATGTAAGATCTCATGCTGATGAGTTACTGCAAAACAATTACTTTCCTACTATAGAAATGGGTCGAAAGGGGAAGGAATTTTCAATATGGAGACAGGAACTCATACTGCTGGTGTGGATTGGTTTCCAATGTCTTTCTTTGTACGTAAGATAGAAGTGGGTTTGCAGTTGTAAAGGGCCATGGTTGGTGTATACTTTCTACTCAGCTATTTAAATATGACATTGGATGCCCCTTCAAGTTGGTACCACTCATGTCCGTTATTGCTTATTGTCAGTACTATTCTAATCAATAGCTGAAAGCGTTGCCTGCTTTTACTTTCTTTTTGTAGGTAAGGTGAGTAGTAGTTGAATGAATTGGGTAGCTGAAAGAATAATCATCAATACGAAAAAGAATAATATCGAAAGAATGCTTGCAAATAAGCAGCACCATAGGGCATCTATGTCTCTCTATGCAATATAGACTTCTAGGATACTTCTCTACTCTAAGAAAAGGCATTTAAAGAGTTCATTCCTTCTCCATCCAGCTACTAGTGAGGGATATGAAATCATGTTTGCATGCATGTTTTGAGAATGATGTCAGCACAATTTAAGATTGCTTATTGATGGTTTGCTCTGTCTTGGTGTGAAGATTCATTCTAGTGACTTTTCTCTTTGACATTAATTCAGAAGATTGTAAAAGTTGTTTTTTTTTTGATCGGTAAAGATTGTAAAAGTTGTTGCTTTCTACTAGTTCATATGACATATATGTTTTTCCGTGTTTTTTTTGTTTGTTACTATATTCAATGTCCACTTCAATTGTATATTTAATAATTCAGCATTTTTTCAGTCATTACGATTTTTGACATTATTTTAATATGTTACATTGCATTTAAATCATATTGAAAATCAAATATTATCAGGGAATTATGATTCTCCCAATCGGGGCAGACACATTTAAGGAGGCAATGCAAATGGGATCGGAGACCTATCATCACCTAAAGGTAATTTCATTCAAGGAAAATTTCCATCTTTGTTATTTTAATATATATGGTTCCTGGTGACAGTTAAAGCATTGCACTGCTAATTTGTTGCTCTGGTGAGAAACAACTTAAACTACTTTTTAATTGAAAAGGGAAAAAGAAAAACTTATACCAGTTGTTGGCAATTGGCATGTTGCATTGTATCATGTAGCGAATACTAAAACAACTAGAGTACTTAAAATCGTGATTGTGTTAAAAAGTGAAGTATCTTTATATAATTTTGCCATTAGAATTCTTTTTGGAATTTATTTATTTCTAAATTGTTGTTTTCATGGGATCTATTTCTTTCCAAGAGCCGCTTAAGTGTTTTTTTTTCTTGTTACCATGATATAAAGTAGACAGTTATTATTTATGGGCTAATCTGTCTCTTTGTACTCTTGTTGCATTGGTGTTACATAATGGCTCACACTGAACTTTTCAATCACCATGTTGAAGATTGAGTCAATTGCAGGTTCCATTGTGAAGTTTTTCTTTAATGACTTTTTCTGAATATGTTGTGAATTTATGGTATACTCCATGTCGCTCAGTGGAATGGATCAGCTTTGTCCAGGAATTAAAATGTCAATTCAATTCCAGGAAGTAATAGCTGGATCCATATTCAATTATAAGGTCATGTTTACATGATGTGGCACAAAGCTCCTCGTGAATCGTGCTAGTATGCTGTTGCAAAGTTTGACTTGCAAACTTTTTGATAGAGATATGTTGTTCTGAATAAAAATTTCAAGAGACTCATGGGTAAAACACATTTCAAAGATGTCACTATTTTCATTTAAATATTTGATTTGTTCTAGAAATTTAAGTGTACTTACTGTAAGGTTAAAAATAAATAACAAGAAAAATGGTGCTTCTTTAGGTGTCTCCGGAAAATTGGCTAACAAAAGCAGTTTTGTTGCTATAAAAATTGAGTTTTACTTTTACTTTGATACCAATTTAATTTTCCATGATCAGACTACCCGATCTGTGTCTCTGGTATTGTTTTCCATCATTTTGTTTTAGAGTCTGAATCCTTTGGGATTTCATTTTGCTTTTTTTTTAGACTAAACATTGATTCACTTATAAAATTTCTAGGAGTATCTGTATTAATAACTTTACGTTTATGGATTCCAATATCTAAACAAACATGTGTGGCCACGGGGCCACGGAATTTCAGCTGTATTCCCTTCTGCCATGGCAGATTGATAGAGATGGGCTTGAAACCACTTTCATGGGCCCACCTAGCCAAATGGTTGGGTAATTAATCAATTTCTGGATGGTTTGGATTTTCCGATTGGGCTGACTTTGGCCCTGGTGATCTTGTAGGTGATCTAAGTTGCGAATAGTTTTCGACTTTTTTCACCAATTTCTGAATAGTTCACTGATAAATATCTCATATATGAAATGTATATCATTTTAATTTTCATACTCGGTATTTCCCAGATTTTCCCTTATATTTCCCTAATTTTTTCCCTTGCTGAATAATCTCAAACTCCGACTTGGTGGCTATGATCTATATATATATATATATATGCGTGTTTGTATGTATGCTTATGTCTTTGTAAACTTTTTACCTAATGTAATAAACACTTCAATTTTTTTTTTCTTTCTGCTGAGATGCTTATGCATAATTGCTTATGTTACTTCCAACCCATCCTTCCCGACTTATTCAGTGATTATAATTTCTGTTCACAAAAAAGTCAGGCTGTTATTACAGAAAAATGTGGTGCAAATGGATGCAATGTTGGTGAAGACGGTGGATTTGCTCCAAATATCTCCAGGCAAGTTTTTTCTTCTTCAGATGCCATTTGCTGGAATGTCAAACTGGTTATCTTGGTTGTTTGCATTTTGTATTACTTTAGAATCTCTACAAAGGAACATCCCATATTGCACATTCTAGTGACTTGTTAGTTGGTACTTGGTACGTGTTGGTTAAGAGTAGTTAGCTCTTGGGAAGTTACATTACCATGCCTGTGATCAATGAGTTTAATTTGTTGAAGAATGATGTAATTTCTATTTTAGTTGCTAATCTCTTATTTCATTTACAGTTTCAGAGAAGGCTTGGATTTTGTTAAGGATGCAATTGACAGAACAGGATATAATGAAAGAATAAAAATAGCACTCGATGCTGCTTCAACTGATTTCTGCATAGGTGATGATGAATTCTTTCCTACCAAACGATAAAACCATAGGTCATAGGTGCATTTGGAAATATGAAAGGTTTCATAGGTAGCATCAGCTGAGCGCCATATTAGTATCAATGTATCATCATAAATAACTATTGAATGATACATTATTATACTTCACTGTTCACACATGTTATATAGAGTTCTTTGATGGAAAGAAAAATTGTTTCCTTCACCTTACGTCACCTGTCTATGGATTGTGCATGTGTGTGTCTGAGTTGGGTCCACTGGGTAGATTGTATCCGCGTGAATGTGTATATGCCCTGATTATTAGTTGCTGAGGCTTGCTTCTCATTCCTGATATAGGAACAAAGTATGATTTAGACTTCAAGTCCCCAAATAAGTCAGGGCAGAATTTCAAGTCAGGGGAGGATATGGTTGAAATGTATACACAACTCTGTGCAGGTATAGCATGCCAATCTTTACATGTCTTCTGTTTGTTCTTGCTGCCTTCTTTTCTGATCACTACATAAAATAGGATAATATGGTTTATTCTCTTGACTTTTGTATTTGGCTCCTGTCAGACTATCCGATTGTATCAATTGAGGAGCCATTTGACAAGGAGGATTGGCAACACACCAAGTATTTTTCCGCCCTTGGGATTTGCCAGGTCTGTAATCTATTTCTTTTGTAAGGGATATTTGTCTCGGGCCATCCATACACACACACACGACCTCTATATGGACCACCTGTGCAATAGACTGCACACATTCAGAGAGATTATGTCCCACTATTCAATGCCCTCTCTAGAACATTTACACCAAAAATTACCAGATCCAATAATCCTAACCATTTCTCTCACATTTTTCAGACAGTCACAATTTATATGGAAAAACTCTCCAGAGTGTAGTTCTAATTTCTAACCATTGGATTTTACTTGTTAGGACCATCAATTGAGCATCTCAATAGGACCAAGCTTAAAATAACGGTTTTGGCATTCATAATGATGGACCCTACCGTAATCTTTAGGTAATGCCGTTACCGTTACGTAACGGTTGTTATGGGCAGTTTTTTTTTTCTTTTTTTCGTTTTTATTATATACGACACCACTCATGACCGTTTACTGTAAAAAGGGCTTTTTTTTTTTCAAGAAAAAGTCGTATTCCAGGTTGTTTTTAATTAAAACGACCATTTCTAGGTCGTTTTTTGTATAAATGAGTCATTTTTTTATCAGCTATTCTATGGTCGTTTGTTGTTGTTGTTGTTGGGTGCGGCCCTTACTGAAACCGTTACGGAAGGGTTCAGCAAATTATAAAATTATGGATAGGACCCCTGCTGATTCCTCTTATCCAGATATTCAGTTGAACTATTGACAAATCCTGGCCTTGGGATTTGTTTGGTTTCATGTCTTCTGTCTGCCAGATTAAAACAATGACCGTTTAAGAGAGAAGTTTTGCAGGTTGTAGGGGATAACTCGTTGATGTCAAATCCAAAACGTATCGAGAAAGCAATACGCAACTCCACCTGCAATGGCCTCCTTCTCAAGGTATTCAATTGATCTGTGGACGATTTTTCAAGGCTCTCTTTCAAAATTATTATTCTGATATTACAATTCTTAAATGATCCTGTTTTGACTCTAAATTTTGTTTTCCATTTTTAAGAGCATTCCTTTTTTCAACCAATATGTTATGTAACTACTTGAGTCGGATGAGAGGAAACTAAAGTAAAAGCATTCATTTTTCATATTCTGTAATCTGTATGAGTT
Source organism: Tetracentron sinense (assembly GCA_015143295.1). Taxonomy (NCBI): domain Eukaryota; kingdom Viridiplantae; phylum Streptophyta; class Magnoliopsida; order Trochodendrales; family Trochodendraceae; genus Tetracentron; species Tetracentron sinense. The sequence goes on along the minus strand of CM026557.1, from coordinate 4,946,394 downwards.
GGATCTATTCTTTTTCTTTGTTCTAAACCATCTTTTCAGTCAAATCTGCTCAAATGAGCATTCATTGGAAGCAATTGCAATGAAAATGAATTAATAAATACCTCATTCATAATCTTTGTGTGTTGGATATGTTTTTCTTCCGTTTGAATCCATCAGCTTTCCCTGTCAAATCTGCCCAAATGAGCATTAATTGGAAGCAATTGCACTCAAGTGACTTTCATTTTTGCATTTATCTTTATTCTCTTTAGTCACAGTATCTCTTTTTACCACTTGTCTTTTTTATTCCTTGGTATGAACCCACAACATATTTATATTCTTTCTCTCTTTCTTCTTCTTCTTTTATTTATTTATTTTTTACTTACAATATGCATTAAACCATTGATATATTTAACAGCAGGCTGCCAGGCTCTAAGTTCTGACACATTCTACAATAGTTTTGTAATGTGTTTTATTTCAGAAAGATAAACCCATGACCGTTAATTTGAAGAATGGCTAATAGACAATAACAGAGATCTTGTGGAATGTAAACAATTTTTGAATACTTTCTGGAACTTGACTTGTTGACTGGACTAGGAGGGTTTTAAATTTTGACAAGTTCAGTGGGCCAAATACAGGTGAATCAGATTGGGACTGTCACAGAGACTATTGAAACTGTGAAGCTGGCAAAGGATGCCGACTGGGGAGTGGTGACATCCCATAGATGTGGTGAGACTGAAGATTGCTTCATAGCTGATTTATCCGTAGGCCTGGCCACTGGTCAGATCAAAGCAGGTGCACCTTGCCGGGGAGAGCGACTTGCAAAGTACAACCAGGTCCAATTTCCCTTTCATAATTATGTCCATTTTTCTGTCATATACAGACTACAGGTTCTTTGATGATTTTAAGCTTTTTTTTTTCCCCGTTTATACTACATGGGTCGTACATTGGGGGCAGGGGCGGAGCTGGTGGGGGGGGAGGTGGTGTAAAAGAGGGGCTAGCTCCTCCTGAACTTTTGAGGAAAAAAAAAAACTAAATTTATACTATATTATTTCATTTAAGAGGGCATGGGCTGTGGACAGTGGCCTCCAAAACTATTGAAAAAACACAAAGTTTATACTAAATTATTTAATTTAAGAAGGCATAGCCACGGGCAAGGGGAGCAGCTGCCCATTAACTTTAAAAAAAAAAGGAATTCTTTACCAATGGACACAAACAGACAAGATGGTCAACAAACTTGGCCCTAAAAAAGGGCTACAGCCCAAATTCCCTTGACCAAGAATATTTCGTACCCGCCTAATCATTTTATACAACCCCATCAATAATAATTACTCACACTATTAGCCCTCCACCCCTGAGTACATCTTAATGATGATCAGGTCATTGCAGAACAGACTATGGCAAATCAAATTCAGGTGCACCAGTGATGAGTCCCTATAACTTTAGGAAAACATTTTAGTCCAAAGTTCTTAAAGTTCAATATTGAATGAATTTGCAAATGCACTTTCAGTCCCCGATTTCCAATTTCTAGTTCTAAAACACATGTTGGTGAAGATGAGTTTTACCCTTCCCTCCCCACCTCTTAAAGTTATGTTGATGTTCTCAAATTGTTCACATTTCGTCCCAAATTCTTTCATGGAATGAGAAAAACTAAGTCTAGTGACTTTACATATCCTCAGATCCAGTTTTAAACTTTGCTCTCTTAGTATTAACCTCAACTGACTCATTTCTCACAAAAGACCAGGAACTCAGGAAGATATGAAACTTATGGCTCTTTTTTGTGTGTGTGTGTGCAGTTACTTCGAATTGAGGAGGAGCTCGGCGATCAAGCAATTTATGCTGGTGAAAAGTGGAGGTTGCCTTGATCCTTCCTCCTGAGGTTTTTATCCCCACATTTGCTTGTCCACTCCTTTCATTATCACATATCTTAGGCATAAAGCATCTTTCTGTGACATGCATCATATTCATCAGTTAGCAGATAATGCAAATTTTCAGCATTTTTCCTATTATTACTAGTGTGTTTTGCAGTAACAGAGAGCTTGAGATGCATTGAGAGTTGAGAACTTGAGAGGGTTGTGTTTATAGATTTTTTTATTTCCTTTTTTCTGATGGATAACATTGTTTCATTTTCTGAAAATAGTAGAAATGTGCAACAAAGAAATGACGAATTGAAATTTTCAATGCAGAACCCCCGCGTGCACGCGGCTATTTCAGAATTTTGAAGTCATTCGATCTTTAAAATAAATGTCACATTTTCAGATACAGGAACCTTTTTTCTTATTTCACAATTTAAAAGCTGCTGGATCTTTTGATTAGATGGCTCCGAGGTGTGAGCCTGCAAACCATGGGGAGAAGTATTCCTCTTCTAATCACTATCTGGTGGTTTTAATTGTTTTCCAATTATCGTGCTGGAGTGGGTTGTTTGACTGCTCTGTTGCGCAAATTTATAGTCTATTAGCAATACTTCTGTTGATGGATTAGCTGCATTTTAATTTTTAGTTCTAAAGTTAGTTGTTTAAGCTTTTCCCTGCTTTTGTGCATGTTTTTGTTGTGTACAAGGCATCATTTATCTGCTGTTAGTTGGTTGGGGGGAAGGCCCTTCAGCCACATCACCAAGTACATCTACTACCCGTCTAATAGGAACTTCCCTAGGGCTTTGATTTAGACCTCTATCAAACTTTGGGCACATCTCTGCCATCTGAGTTGGGGGTAGCTTTTTTCATTACAAGTCTTGATGGTTCTCTGATCCCAAGGTCCAGCCATTCCTCGTCCGCTGTTCACCTAACAAGTTAACTGAATAAAGTTGCTTTTGGGCACATTATCCTCCACTTGGATGGTGTATCCTGATGTTCATGAATCTCTTGTGTTCCTCTTGGGTGCTCGCCCCCTTTTTTTCCTATATATATCCCCTTGTGTAGGGCTGTCATAGCCCTACATTTGAAGGGCCAAGGCAAGAATGAAGAGTAAAGAAATAGTTTGTCATATGATTTAGCAGTATATATATATATAGGAGGGGAATTGTTACGTGTCTCTTTCTCTTCCTAAATAAAAAGGTAAAATTAAATGAGAAGATGATAGAATTAGATCTCATTAAAGGGAGATTTACACCTTTTGGGTTCATTCGAGAGAGTTCAACACCTCCCAAATCTCTCTTTCGAAAGAAACTCATATTCATTCATTTGTTCATCTTCCAAAATACAGGATTACAGCTTTTAAATAGACACAAAAGTAAGTTATAAAACTACCCACTACAATAGACCACTCCTAATAACTACCCATTTACACACCCACTAAACCCACTAAATAAGCACATATCACTCCACCCCTCTTAATTTAACCTTGTCCTCAAGGTTAAGTTAAGAAAAAAAAATTTTCATCTTGATCTTCAATTTCATCTTTTTCTTTCTTCTTTTGGTGTGCACCATAAACCATGACCACAGGAACGCGGTTCTGATATCATCAGTTACATGTCTCTTTCTCTTCCTAAATAAAAAGGTAAAATTAAATAAGAAGATGATAGAATTAGATCTCATTAAAGGGAGATCTACACCTTTTGGGCTCATTCGAGAGAGTCCAACACCTCCCAAATCTCTCTTTCGAAAGAAACTTATATTCATTCATTTGTTCATCTTCTAAAATGCTGGATTACAGCTTTTAAATAGACACAAAAGTAAGTTATAAAACTACCCACTACATTAGACCACTTCTAATAACTACCCATTTACACACCCACTAAACCCACTAAATAAGCACATAACACTCCACCCCTCTTAATTTAACCTTGTCCTCAAGGTTAAGTTAAGAAAAAAAAAATTTCATCTTGATCTTCAATTTCATCTTTTTCTTTCTTCTTTTGGTGTGCACCATAAACCATGACCACAGGAACGCGGCCCTGATACCATCTGTTACGTGTCTCTTTCTCTTCCTAAATAAAAAGGTAAAATTAAATGAGAAGATGATAGAATTAGATCTCATTAAAGGGAGATCTACACATTTTGGGCTCATGAGAGAGAGTCCAACACCTCCCAAATCTCTCTTTCGAAAGAAACTCATATTCGTTCATTTGTTCATCTTCCAAAATAAAAGATTACAGCTTTTAAATAGACACAAAAGTAAGTTATAAAACTACCCACTACAATAGACCACTTCTAATAACTACCCATTTACACACCTACTAAACCCACTAAATAAGCACATAACAGGAATGCTATCCTTAATTAAGATTAGTGAACTTGTTATCCTTCATTAGTCCTTTTTTACCCTATGTATTGAATACCATTCTATTAAATATAAGGGTGATTGCCAACAATTGAAATACTCCACTTTTATTGGCTTGGGACCAGCAATGCAACATAGGTAATGAGAGAGATAAGTCGAGAAATTCAATTAAGGTTAGGGTTTTATATTAAAGAGGGTGTTGGTGAAATCATTCATACCTCCATAATCAAAACATTTTTAAGGAAATAAATAATAATTTAAAATTAATTTTAATAATAAAAATGGGAATGCTAATGGTTGTTAAGATTAGTGAATTTTGTATCGGTCACTAGTTTTTTGAATTATTGTGTATTGAATACCATTCTTTTAAGTACTTTGATATTTTCATAGATAGCAATCCATTAATCCATTAAATGAGGGAGACAAGAAATATAAGAAAAGTTGAACCTTTTGCAATTAATGATATCTTGTGAAAAATTAAACTACATTTATTTTAGTGAGTTTGATAGCTATCCAAAATTTTCAAGTTGTATAATTAATTTAATGATAAAAAGTTTTAGTGAAGGTTACCAAGGGTTTGTTTGGAAACTCTAATAGAATATAATAAGCTCTAAAAAATTAGGTCTAAAACATAAGTTCTAATATTTTTTAGAATTTGACCATTTGCTAACTTCCTAAAAAAATTTCTTAGCATGTTTGTTAAAACCTCTAATTGCTAAATTTTAAGAGCTTATATTATAAGGGTAAACAATGTCATTTAAAAAAAAATGTAAGAACCGTCTCCATTCTCCACCACCATTGTAGTTGGTGAGTTGCTCCTTCTCACAATTCCATGAACATCAATGTCCCAAGGTATGCTTCATTTCTTTGTAAAAAATATGTTATGAGAATCTTCTCTAATAACCCTTAAATTACAGAAGGTATTGACCCTTTGGAACTACAAACCAGTAGGTCAGAATTTCTTCCTAATTGAAAGAAATCCACAACTGAAAATCTGAAAAGAATCAAAACCTAGAAGGTCAGAATTTCATCCTATCAAAAGAACCCACCTGATTGCTTACCTTCTTCGCCCTTTAAAATCAAAGTGTTTCCACATTTTGGGGGATTATAAGAAGAAAAAAAACCCACAACTGAAAATTAAAAAAAAAACAAAATCAACTTCATTCTATCAAAAGAACCGAACAATTTCTTACATTCCTCGTCCATTAAATCAAAGGGTTTCTACCATTTGGGGATTATAAGAAGAAGAAGAAGAAGAAGAAGAAAACTCTAGTGGTGGTAGTTCCTGATGGCAGCAGGTCCTGGATGGTAGAAATTGACAAACCCACACGCACAGCAATGAGTTTGGGTCAGATTTCTTTCACAAAAGCGGGAGCTCTGATGACAACGACACTTCTTCAGGATTGGGTTGGGTTCGTCTAGCAGAGAGAGCGCTTAGGGCTTTCTTATATTTGGTTGGTTTTTATATCAAGGGTTAAATGTGGAAGGGTATAGTCATCCAAAAACGCGCGACATTTTGTGACGCAGACCCTCTACTTTTTTAGACCTAAAAATGAGGAGCCCCCTTGCTACTTTTTTATTTGGGGACTTTGCCTCTACTTCTCATGTTTGTATTATCAAACACCCTAAGATCCGATAAGCTCTTAAATGAGAAGAAAGCCCTTAATATGTGGAGTTGCCAACGTTACCCAAGTTTACTAACGGTTAGCAACATCTAATAAATACTATATATATATATCTTAGTAACCATATATTTATTATATAATATATATTAATTATATATAGAGTATTGCTCAGCGGATCCATGGGCCATGGGTCTGTTTCATATCTTAGCCCGTGTCCTCATGTCCCTTTTAACACCTCTTTAACCTTGGTTGAGCTTAACTAAATTAAAATTAAGATTTTGGTTCTTTGGGCTGTCCGGTCCTCGTGCCTTAAGAGATTAGGACTTTGAAGGGCCGGCAAGGCTGAGCAACCTCATCATTTGAGGACTGTTTTAAGAGGCCTACTTTTGCCATATTAAGAGGGCGTTGGTAATACTAATTTAAATAGGTAGAACTTATTTAAAAATTGTGATTAATTGGACTTCAGATTGCTAAGTTGAAGGCTAATTAGATGCCTACATCTTTTTGATGTAGAGATTTTAGAGGTAAGCATAATTTTCAAATAAACTCTACTTATTTAGATTAGTGTTACCAAATGTCACCTAAGTGTTTTTTTGTCATTCTATGTTAGTAATAGTTCTTCTTGTTAGTGGTCCACATGATTCGTGGTTGAATCACAAGGAGCTTCCACTTGTGTAGACCTATGAACGACAAGAATGCACAATATCGGGTTTTAGTGTCCAATTAAAATTTAGCTGATTAGTGGACTGTGCATTCGTCTATGTATCCACTTGGTCCTTTTAACACTTTTTTTAATTATGATTAAATTAAACTAATGAACATTAATTAAAAAATATTTTTAAATTTTTAAAACCAATGTTGGATGGATGAATCCTAGGGTGCATTACCAAAAAACAACTTAAGGGCCAATGAATCTTAACCACAGTTAGTGTTAAATTTTCCATTAAATTTTTGTTCCAACTCAGATTAAAACCATCATGCGCTATACATATTTACAGAAATTGAAACACAGCCAATTACAATTAAACTCTCTCGGGGAGAGTTCAATTACACCTACAGGCCAACACGTATCATTTTTAACCCCTATTAACTGTGGTTAAGATTCACAAACCCTTAGGATTCAATAATATAACTTTAATTTAAAAAATAAATATTAAAAATATATTAGCTGTAAGGTTAAAAATTCTTAACTAGAGTGAAATAATTTAAAAATTTTTTTTCTAAAATCTGAGACTATATAGTTGAACCCCAAGAGTTGGCGAATCTCATAACCTGTTAACCACGTGTTGGCCTTTGGGTGCGATTGAACTCTCTGGATTGAGAGTTCTATCGCAATTGGGTGTAATTCGATCTCATCTTTACAGCTATGCTTGCCGACAACAATTGGAAGTGTGGAATGTATTTTGTTCGGAAAAAGACGAAGGGGGCTTCCCTTAACAAAAATGAGGATACTAGAATATTTTTTAAAAAGTTGCAAGGTTGCCGGCACATGAGATTGCCAGTTCGACTTCATTTTTCTTCTCTGCCAGAGCCAATATAGGATCATTTCCTTAAGCTTGTTTCTGTCTTTTGCATCAAGAAAATGCTTGGGACTTGGGAGACACCCCCCCAACTTGCACTAAATAGAGTTAGGTGCAAGCCAAACGGTATAATTAATTAGAATTTGGATTTTGTTAGTCTCAATGCCAAATCTTTCAAAGATGCAATTTGATGGTTACAAATGTCAAAGATTCTTTTTAATCTGTTAATATATCAAACTTCTTCACGTGTAATACCTACTCTTGTGTTTGTGGAAACATTTGGAGTAAATGTGACTGGGCTAGCACTCCACTTAGAATTTTCAACTTCATTTGCATTCCATAAATGTATTTATGAGTGATATCTTAAAAATGTATGTCATACTTGGGCGTCCCTGTTGTATGAGTCATCAAATTGTTTTTTTATTTTTAATGTTAGCTCTAGTCACAGTCTTCCTTAGATGCAAGCTGGTGGCAATAGTGTCAAACCATCTCACTGTTATATGGTAGCAACACCACATGTTGCACGGACTCTTTGTTTTTGGGGAAAAATTTGACTTATTGCATCTTTGCGTCGGACTAACACTTCTATTTTTTTAGGGGGTGGGGAGATTATTTTTGGAGGGAAATATCGAATTATTTAGAATTGTCTAGCTAGGTTAAATTCAGTGTAGCAAAACTAATTAGTGTAATTGATCTTTGGGTCCCGCCAAGTTGCTAATGCAACACATCAGTACAGCTAAGCCATTTATGACTTTGACTAAATTTCATTTTCATTTTATATGAGGGAGAGCATGGTAGGTACGTTATGGAGCAAGATTGAAGAGCACGACTACTTATCCGCACCACGACCATTTCTTATTCATATAATATAGGGAAATGTCTAGCGAACCGACCTAACCGAATACAGAGTCGAAGCCTGTCACCTCTTCCCTTTGAACACTTGATTAAGATTCACTCAACTTTAGAGTTTATTCATCTAACATCGGTTATAAAAAAAAATTAACCTTAAAATAATAGGACAAGTGGACCAACATTCGGTGAACTAATTAAATTCGCGGTCCACTAATCATTGTTCTATAAGATATGGAAAATACTTAAAGTACCCATGGTTTCCATTTTGTAACGAAATGAAAGGTTCTCATTTGTCCACACCTCAAATTTAATTATTAATCAATTGTGGTTAAGATTCATTCACCCTAAGGTTAAACAATTCAACCTTAGTTTCTTTTTCTATAAAAAAAAAAAAAATCTTAACTTTAATTTATTTGAGTTTAACTAAGATTAAAGGAGTGTTAAAAGAGACACTAAGGTAAGATAGGAAATGGACCCAGGTCGCTAATCACTGCTTATAATATATACATGAAACAATGGGTCGCCTTCAAGATCTTGACTAGCATTAATCTTGTATTGGACGTAATTGCTGAAAAGCAGGGAGCCTTTTTATAATTTTTTGGAAGGTAAGCCAAGTCCAGTCTGTTGTTGGCTTTAGCATGTTAGCTGTGTTAGTACCAACGCGCTGTGTTGTTATTAGTTGGAACTTGCCAATGTCACGCACATGTTGAGCGCGTAGGAGGAATGCTAGCTCTACTCTTTGTCAACTCTTACTTCAATTTTATTTTTTTTTACCTTCCAAAAAAAACTTCCACCAACTATCTATCCAATTTTTTTTTTAATTATGAGAAAAGTGTTTTAAAAGTTACAAATGATGAAATAATTGAATAAGTGGTTGGTGGAGGCTGAGAGTAAGGATTGAGTGATAATAGGGTTGCACATCTATGAGACAATTAAAAAGAAATGAATTCCTAATTTTTATGTACCCCAATGATTTTATTTTTCAATAAGGAAAGTAATCACCTCCTTGGTTTGTGACGCAAGGAGGCGCATCTTGACTCCCCTTTTCTTGTCAAGTGTCTCTCTTTTAACTTTATTTAATTGTGGTTAAAATTTTCTTATCTTAGTGTTCAAAAACCTACCTTGGTTTTTTTTTAAATAAAATAAATTTAATCACAAATTTTTTTAAAAAAACTTTAACCCGTATTCATGACAGTTGAAGGGACGATTTTGTGAGAACGAGAAGCAATAGCTCGCTCCTCGCCCTCGTCCTCGTAGTGAACTATTGCTCTTTCAATAGGGGTATGAATCCATGATCAATTCATTAACACACCGCATAAATTCATTTAGTAAACAGTGAAAATGACTTAATAAGACTAAAAAACGAGGGGCAGTTAAAGTGAGTTTCCAAACAGATGGAAAAGGCAGTTACCAGACGTTTTAATGGCGTTATTAACGAATCATCAATATGATATGCGGTCACCGAACAAGATACAGCGAGCAAGTAGAGCACTCCTGCCACTCCACGTACTTGTGCGAGTCACGCGAGTCATTTCACTTGGCCGGTACAATTCTCTGTTACTCGCTCAGAAGAGTTGACTCTCTCCCTGCAAGTACACGCTTCGTCGTCTTCAAATCTAAGACCCCAAATTTCAGACAACTTCTCATGAAAATCTCTCATACCAATGAACCATTATTTCTCTCTCTTCACGATCTCCTTCTCTCTCTAGAATCGCGAATGCTCTTCTCCCAATCCAGATCTCTCTTTGTCCTCTTTTCTTCTCGTCCCCCTTCGATTCTTCCTCAAAACCCTAACAGATCGCTGTTCTTCTAGTTCCATGCGCGAATTCCTCTCTGGCTCTCTCGTTCTCTGATTCGATCAAACCCTAGCATTCAATCCATTCTCCGATGAAGAGCTCGAGCCGTTTTTTCACGATCGGGCTCGTGACGTCGTGGTACTCGTCGAACATCGGGGTTTTGTTGCTGAACAAGTACCTTCTCAGCAACTATGGATTCAAGTACCCGATCTTCCTCACCATGTGCCACATGACAGCTTGTTCACTGCTCAGTTACGTTGCTATTGCTTGGATGAAGATGGTGCCAATGCAGACCATACGATCCCGCGTTCAGTTCATGAAGATCTCTGCTCTTAGTCTTATTTTCTGCGCTTCCGTTGTTAGTGGTAATGTCTCGCTTCGATTTCTTCCTGTGTCGTTTAACCAGGCGATCGGGGCCACTACGCCGTTCTTCACCGCAGTTTTTGCGTATATAATGACTGTGAAGAGGGAAGCTTGGCTCACTTATGTCACCCTCATTCCTGTCGTTACCGGGGTCGTCATAGCCAGCGGGGTAGGAGCTCATTATTCTATTTATTGATCAGTTTTGTTGGCAATTATGTTCCTATTTGTCTCTTGGTATATTGAATTGGGGAATTGGGTGCTATATGGTTGGTTGTAGCTGTTGCAACTAAGCTCTTGTATTATAATTTAGTTAGATTGGTTTTAACTGATGACAAAGAATGCTGATAACTGAAAAAACACGAAAGTGAGAATTTGAATTGGGGAACATGTAATTGCAGTTTTTCCTCTCTTTTTTCTTTTCTTTTTTTTCTTTTTAATTATGTTTATTAAGGACTCCTCCTGCATCTGATTTTTTTGTTGATATCTTGTTGATATGTTTGGCATAGAAATTATTGGGATTTCCACGAGTCATAGAACATGTGTTGTTCAAACTTTGGGTGGACAGCTTACTCTTAGTTCAAGGAATCAGTTATTGTTTTGTTCACTTGGTTAGTTATTTTATTCTGACCAAAAAATCAAAGAAGGGTTTGGTTAGAACTTAGAACTGCTGTTTCTTGGCTGGTTTTTAATGGGTTAATGATTTGTATGCATGTAATGAATCTTTGCGTTGCTCCAGACTTATTGAAGGATTTCAAAATATTAATTATTAGTGCACAAAAGTTATATCCTGATTCTTTATTCTTTCTTATCATGTGGCTATAGGGTGAGCCAAGTTTCCATCTATTTGGGTTTATAATATGTGTTGCTGCGACTGCTGCGAGGGCACTGAAATCAGTGCTTCAAGGGATTTTGCTATCTTCTGAAGGGTAATGAATGTTTCTCTATCTACTATTACATTTAAGTCTCTGATTGAAATCAGGAGCATAAGTTCTTTGGTCTAAATTTGAGTCTGTTGTTCTGGAACTGGAAAGCTATACTGAAATGCTTTTAATGTTTTCCAGGGAAAAGCTGAATTCTATGAACCTACTTCTGTACATGGCTCCAATAGCCGTCGTATTCCTTCTTCCTGCAACTCTCTTAATGGAGGAAAATGTGGTCGGGATCACGCTAGCACTTGCAAGAGATGATGTCAAGATCATCTGGTATCTGCTCTTCAATTCTACATTAGCATTTTTTGTGAATTTGACCAATTTCTTGGTCACTAAACACACCAGTGCTTTGACTCTCCAGGTATGCCTCGTTTACATGCAACATTCTTCTCCATTATGTTCCACTGAAGTCTGTGATTGCTTTCAAATCTTGTCTATGCTTCATTTATCAGGTCCTAAGAAATATAAAATCCTTACAATTGTTGCATAGCTACTTCAGATGAAGGGGCCAAAAAGGTCTTCCCCACACTAGCACACAAGTGTGCTGACAGAGAAATTTTGAAGTTGCCACCAATCATAGAATATGGTGTGATTGGTCACCATGGAAATAAACATGATTTAAAGTAAAAATGACTCCCTACAAAACCAAATAAGATTCAAGGAAATTAGGTTGAAGCATGTAGGCTGGAGTACTAAGAGGAAGCCTAAAGAAGCTGCTTTTTTAGACTTATTAACTTGACAGATATACTCATGAGAACTAAAAGAATAAACAAATATGAACTAAAGTCGTAAGAGATTTCTTGAATAGTCCTCTTTTTTAGACTTGGTATACTAAACACTTAGAAAAGATAGATAAATGTAAAAGAGAGAACTGGGATGGAATTTCTTAAGAGGTGTCTAATGAGGCATTCCTGGAACTTAACCATATCCACCAAGAAGGAACCAAGTGAGAGGATATAGGCTAAAATCTTGAGGAAAGGTCACGGAAAAGACTAAATAATAAAATATAGGTTCTATGAAGTCCAGGGAGAGCTAAGAATGGTTTCCTCTTCTACTCTTGGGTTTTAAATCCAAGGGAAAGCCTAATTAGGCTCATCTTTTGAATTCAGCCAAGAAACATATGAAGAAAGAAGAAAATATGAAATGAACATAAACCCCATGAAAATCACATTATTAATTTTTATTCTAAAAAAATCATGAAATATGTGAAGTTTAAAAACGGAGGGTTCTAAGCTTAAAGATGCCTTCATCTCCCCTTTTTCGTGAAACGTGATGAGCCCTCAATTTGGAAAAACGCGTCTAATGGGATCCAAACTACTTCAAGGAGTGGGATGGCTTTCTATCCTATCTAAAGGTTCATACAAAAGAACGAACAAAGAGAAAGGAGGGTAGAAGATTAAAATGCTTGGAATCAAAGGGAGGTAAGATGGTTTACTTTGTGTTGCAAGAGGTCTCCTTGAGTACTCCTCCTCCTTCTTCAGCTGGAGGACTTCCTCTTTCATTGAATCTCACGTCCTGGAATAGTGATACCACTGATAGTTTGGCCAAACTTTGATGGCCAGTAAGAAAGTATTGGATCCAGTGTCTTCGACTTCGTCTTGTCAGCTATTGCTCGGATGGCAGATGGAGTAGGATTTGAAACCAACCGGCAAATAGAAGGTGGACGATAACACAGTGACCATCACCTGAATGGTGATAGGAGTGAGTCTGGCCGGAACTCCATCAGTGCATGATATATCCTACTAGTTTAAATTTTGAGGAGAAGTTTAACAATCTAAGTATAGTAATAAGCCATCAATAGATAAATATCAATTTCCCATCCATAATAAAACAGTGAAACATACTAAACTAGGTTTGGAGTTTGGACATCTGTGGATGAATACTACTCATCCCTATCCTTAGGAGGCTTTTCTTGGTAAACCACTTGTTTTTTCACTTTTTTTCCTCGAATCAGTGAAGCTTCGTATGAAGAATCCATCAAGAAATTTTCACATTCAAGATAAGAACTAATAACATGGATCAGGATATCTTGTGAAGACTTTAACAGACAAAGCCATTCACACATGCCAAATACTGCCAATACAAAGTTCCATGGGATTCACGTCAATATCCTCTCAAACTCTTTGTTTCTCTTCCAAAAACTAAAAATTAGCTGCACAACACAAGCAAAATTTTTATAAGCTAATATAACGTATTGTTTAACTTAACTATAACCTATTCATTGGTTCGGGAATATTTGTATTCCCATTGTGCGATAGCCGGCTCGAGTTGATCTCCTCCCCACAGTAGCACTTTCACCATAGTGAGAAGCCGAGACCTTAGAGTCGCCACCAATCAAGAGATAGAGTGTGATTGGTCACCCAAAGTCAACATCTTGGTCCGATAACCAAAAATCGGGATTTAGGGGTTCCGTTATGAATCAGGGAAGGTGTTAGGCACTCCAACCCATCAGTCGAACGACGGATGCCTATTAATTTCTCTCCATTATTTTAAAATTCTTTAATTAAATCTAAAAAATAAAAATGATAACTGGTTCATATCAAAATCGGAATGCCTCTCCTCGACCGAATCAAGACAATTCTCTCTCTACTTTTTATTATTCCAATTACTTCGAGATTGGAATAAACCCCACCTCGACCGAATTGGGGTGATTTTCTCTACTTAAGTGACATGCCCCTTTTTCCTTAAATTGGCAAAGGCCAACTCTCTCCTCGACAGATTTGAGAGATGACCCGTTTACATTGGTCGGAAAAATGGAAGAATTAATTTAAAATACAGAAAAGAACCATAATAAAAGGAAATCGAAGACATCTTCTTCTCACACTTTCCTTCTCCTAGGTTTCCACTTCTTCACGACCGTTTGGAGGGAACCTTTAGACTACCAACGGAAACTAAGAGAATAAGCGACTTGGATGGGTAGAAGAAGAATCAAAAGATGGATGAAGCAAAAAAAAATGTTGCAAACCTTTACTCGATTCATGCTCCAATGGATTCCCGCGTTCCAAGCACCTAAAGATAAAAACAATAAAGAGAGTCCAAACTCTGATCTTGCTGCAGGCTAGTATGTGAGCTCATGTTCTTTTCTCCACTAGGGTTTCCAAAGGTTGGGGTTTTGTAAGATGATTCCCAGGATGTAGAGAATCCAAGTTTTCCCTAAGGTTTTGCAAAATATCTCTAAGGTTCCAAAGTTTTCCCAAGACTAGGGTGTTTTCGGTGTAAATGAGAGAGGGGAGTGCGTGGCCTTTTATAAAGGTGAAAAAGATGGAGGTTCTCTTTTCTAAGTGATGTGGGACTAAATTTTCTATCAAAAACTCAAACAGTTTTTAAAGAATGAATTTCTCCCCTCTTTTGGGCTTGGGCTTGGGCTTGGGCTTGGATTGGGCTTTGGCTTCGGATACCTTGAAGTTCGGATCTCTTTATTGAGTTCATCATTCAATACTTGGAGCTAAATAGGTCATTGGGGCGTGCAAAATTGGGTGTCTACCCCCATTAACTCTAGTTCATATAATAGACATGAAATGATGAAGATTCAGGGAGGAACGGCAGAAGAAGCAGGGATATGATTTAATTTGGGGAAGGGGGCCATTGAATATTGGTTGCAGAGTATATTAGTTTCATTTGCTTGTAGTATATTAGCTGTTTCAATATACAGTGATGCATTTTATCCTTATGTCCTCCCTCGAATCTTATTTTCTTTTATGGTGATACATTAAACCAATAGGAAGTCAGTGAAAAGAAGGAAGTCAATTTGACTCCACATGGCAATCCCCGAAGTATTCGTGTGTATTATTCTCCATAACCTGTCCAACAAATACAACAGAGATCTTTGTGTCTTTGGTATTTGTTCAACTTAATGTTTTTATGTGTAGATCTATATCTTTGGTCTTAGTAAGTTCTCGAATAATAAAAAAAACCTGAAAACTCTTGAATTTGAGACAATCATGCAAGTAGATATTGGCAATATGACAGTTTTTAAGATACAGATTGACTCAATGTTCTGTTTTAAAAGTGAAGTATGCTACTAAGGGAATGAAATAAAAGCATTTAGAAACACTTTCTAAGTTCATGTACTGCATATTTGCAATATTGCCTGCAAATCTTCAACATCGTTGACACTTCCAAGCGTAGGCCTGTACAAAATATCTAGACCCACAATCAGGTCTATAATGTGGATTGTAGTCTTCGCAAGCATCCACGATTCCTCTCATTCGATGCCTTTGCATTCTGCCTGTAGTATGCAAAGTAAAAGGAGTAAAGGATCTTCAGTCCTAGTAGTTGGTATAGGCCTCCACTTCACCCAAACCCTTAAATTAATACCTTTGCATAATCCTTCATAATACCTCCGTGTTTACTAAACAGGCATCTCTGAATGAACAATCCATTAAAATTTAAGTTCATTCTTCCATTCGCCATTCTCACTCACTTGGTGTTTAATGGATTGCTCAATCTTGCCACTCTCTAACTGCTGACTAATTCAAGTATCCCAGTGCTTGGAATTCCATGAAAATAGCAGCCCAAGCCCATATTCAAATTTTGATTTGATAACAATCTTCATCAAATTTACTCACTTTGAAAAGATTTTCATGTTTCTTATTCTCAAAGGTGTTTTATTATATATCGGTAAAAGGTGGATCTTTCAAGGAATTTCTTTTTCAATGGAACACTTGGGTTGTTCTAGTGTAGAACAAGTTAACCCCCAATCGTCTGGAAATTTCAGACCTGTTTAAACAGGTTTTGATCTGAACTCCACTGGCCAGTTCACTTATGCGAGGCCTTTTTAAATTCAAAAGGGACCTAGTTTTTAGGCACAAAAAGGAGAAAGCAGAGCATGAAGAGTTGCAGTTACGAAACTGCAGTCAAGGAAAACCGTGCTTTGATAGATAGTTGAGCTCTCCCAATTTATAGAAGCCAGGGTAAGCATTTGGGCTTTGATCAACCAAACTATATTAGAATGACATTGTAATTCACAACATTTCCTTAAAATCTTCTACCCATGCCATTCAGGTGCATGTATTACATTTCAGATCGAGTAAGAATATTGAACCACTTGACCCAACTTCTCATTCAAATTTCTGTCAAACCTCTGGCTCCAAAACGTTACTACCTGTGAAAAATTCAATTTAAAATGCATTTATTCTGTTCCAACCTGTGAAGGCCCTGGAATTATGAGTTATGTATTTCACACACCCACATTGCATCAAAAAGATCATTAGTATGTTCTGATATGCAAGAAAAAAAGATGTAACAAGTAACAACTCCTTTTCATTTTTATTTACACTAGTCTTGGTACATCATAATAGCCCATCCATATTCAATCACCGATATTGAATGAGTCAATTCAATTAAATGTACACTGCTGCCATTTTACTTATTTTGAGATATCGTTTGAGGGACTTTGTATCTGTTTAATATTAAAGTTGGCCCTTACAGGTCCTGGGAAATGCAAAGGGGGCTGTGGCTGTGGTTGTCTCAATTTTAATCTTCAGAAATCCTGTCTCAGTGACTGGGATGCTCGGCTACGCTCTCACAGTCTTAGGGGTTGTCCTCTACAGTGAAGCCAAGAAGCGGAGCAAATGAGGTTTCCTTTGAACATTGCAAGCATGTTACTCATTTTTCTTTATGTGGGTGTGGGGGCAGTGGCAAGCTTCTTGGAGCCGAGGTTGGGACTTGGGACACAAGCTTGCAGCCCATGTCATAGATTGCACCCTCTAAATTCTTTTTTTGGAAATTGGGAAGAGAGGTTTCCTCCTCCATCAACAGCAACCACCTGCTTCACAAAAAAAAAATAGTAAATCCCAATAAGAGGACTGATTGGTCTCTTTTCTTCCCAACCTGGGCTAGGAGGGACTTCTGCTATTCTTTTGAGGGAGATTTAGGTCTCTGCCCAGTCTTTTTTTAAAACCTGTGTATTCTCTTGATTAATTAACAATAGATCTATAATTTTACCATTATGTGATCCTTTTGCTCAATAACAAATATTGCTAGTTATATTGTTATAAGGTTGTGTATAATGCCCGTTAACATATATACCAGAGGACTATACCAGAGTACAGTGCAAAAGGCAAAGACAACTTAGCACTGTGATAAACTTCAGGCTGGAAGTTTCTCTTGGTGTAAGCTCGCTACACATTCTCAGTTTGGGGGTTGTGCATTTCATGAGTGCTAGCTTGGGTTCAGGACATGTGATCACATAGTGCAGTAAATCAAATTAGTGGGGCAAAGCTTGGCACAGATAATTTCATTCTGCTCCATGAAGTTGTGCGTTAAAATAACCTATGGCTTTGCACTATAAATATGTGTGGGCGTTTATCGGGGCCTTCACAAATGTGTATTCTGCATACAGTCTCAATCTTAAGCGTGCATGCTGATTTGTTGGATTTAAGATTACTACTGGTAAGGACAATAGCTCACTTAAATTTTCCACTCAACTTTTCTCATATCAAATTGCTCATATTGTGGCAAAAACTACCCCTATTTATCAAAGGGCAGAGCCCAGAGGTAACTTATTCCTACAGACCCATAAGATTACAAATTGCAGAGAACAAAACATGATAGTAACAGATTCTAAAGAGATTATTAGTTTCGACTTTCTTTTCAAGGGGGTGTTTGATCACTGCCACAAAATCCTTTTTGATTAGAACTTAAGGCAGGCACATTATTGTGACTCGTACATTCCAATATTCTATGGCCTTGTAAGGTGCAAAGTTATGAAACTCAACCAGTATCAATACATCATGGGAATAGCCCAGTGGTAGTGTGTCCCCTCATTAGGAGGGAGATTCCAGGCTTGAGCCCCGTGCAAGAGGGCGTTGTGATTTCCCCACCCTTTCCTAGGGAAATACTAACCCACTAAGTTTAGTAAACTGTGCCAAAAAAAAACAGTACCAATACAAGTAACCAAGCACTCAAGAAAGACAAGGGTGGGCTGGGCTTTCGCGATCTTCAGGCTTTCAACCTGGGGCTCCGGGCGAAGCAAGAATGGCATATTCTTAATCAGCCTGATGCTCTTTGGGTAAGAATTCTTAAAGGCCGGTATTTCCCCAACTCTTCTTTTCAAAAAGCCCGAACTGGTAGACAACCTTCTTGGGTTTGGAAAAGCATTGATAGTCGGGAGAGAGATTCTGTTGGAGTGTGTTCGCTGGCAAGTTGGTTCGGGTGAAAGTGTTCGGGCTTTTCGTGACCCTTGGATCCCGTCCATACCCCAATTTAAACCAATTCCCCTCCCCAACATAACTGCTTCGGATATGTTGGTGTATGAATTTATTATCAAGGAAGGCATTTGGGACTTAACTAAACTGTCTCATTTTTTCATACCATCTATTATTTCTGAAATTCGGAAAATCTCAGTTAGCTCCCATAATGGTCTTGACCAGTTGGTTTGGCACTACTCTTCCTCGATAAGTTGAGGTTCAGTCAGCAACTCATCTAGCTCATAGTTTTCTTGCAGCAAAGAAAGCTTCCTCCAGTCGTGCAGAAATCGGGCAAGAAAATATGAAATGGAACCTGATTTGGAATCTCCCAATTCCCCCGGAAATTCAAGTTTTTGTTTGGAGGGCATGCAACAATGCTCTGGCTGTTGGTCAAAACCTCAGGAAGAGGATTATCCCAATAAATCCCCTTCGCCCTCTTTGTCAAGATCAAGATGAATCAGTCCTCCACCTCTTGGTCGACTGTTCTTTTGGAAAGGCCATATGGTTTGGATTCTCCTTAGCTATCTCACCTGCTAGTTTGGATAATACCTCATTCTTGGAATGGTGGAGCGACCAGGCAAAGTTGAAGGAATTCAAAGATGAGAATTTTCGAGTAGCCACTCTCCTTAGCATTACCCTTTGGCACAATTGGAAAGCGCATAACAAGTTTGTTTTTGAAGGGAAAAGTCCAAATCCAGTTGAACTTCATCATATCAGGACGTTAGCGAGCTGTGGGACATGTAGCTGTGGGACATGTATCACTCTTCGAACTCAACAACTCAGTTGTCCATCCCAAGAGACGTCAAATGAAAGCCGCTTGATCATGGACGGCTTAAGATCAATGTAGATGGTGCAGCTCTCTCGAATCTAAACATCACGGGTGCAGCAGCTATAGCCAGAAATCATGATGGCATGGTGATTCAGGCACGGTGTAAACCATTAGCAGGTGGATTAGCGCGTAGAGTTGAAGCCGAGGCCATTAGAATGGCCCTGCAAATGGCATCCTCTCATCGGTGGCAACAAGTGATGGTGGAATCTGATGCTAAAGCACTTATTGATCTCCTGAATAGTCCTAGTCGGTGTGGGCATTGGGACATTCAAACCATCTTGGATGATATTCTCTACCTGCAGAGCTTATGTGAGGCTGTAGAATTCAAATTCATCCCGCGTGAAGCCAACTCAATGGCTCATCACCTTGCTCAGTGAGCTCTAAATGAAAGCTTTAATCGTTTTTTGACTGATCCTAATACTGGGGATCCAGGCCATGGACCAGGGCCGTTGTCTGGTCCATCTTTTGTGCTAAATTAAATTATCTCATTACGAAAAAGAAAAAGCACTCCCTAAATGAATATGTAATACTTGGATAAGCTATATGCTATTGTTACTATAGGTTAACTTCCTTATAGAGGAAGCAAACTTGGAATATATCTAAGGGAAATGCAGAAAATGACTTCCTAAGAAAATATAGAACCACAAAATCATGATCTCAATCTGCTAAACACACATCAATAACAATTCCCAGCATGTAAAAACCTTAGAATCCTTCTAAACTAAAGTACAAGTGAAGAGGAACATGCTCAGGGAAGGAGAATTGAAGGACATGTGCAATGAGGATATGAAACATTCAGACTTGAGGCTTTGTCTCTTCCTCGTCTTCTTCAATCTTTGGAGCCAAGTAGAATCTGATGTAACCCATCTCCGCAATCTTGTATTCAACCACAACAGGCAGTTCCGAAGACAAGCTGATTGTCACAGTGCTAGACAGTGGAGTTGCCTTTGTGAACGAGTTCATGTACCTCAATGCAAAGGTTAACGACACAGGCTCCTGCATCTCTATTATGGTTGATTCTTCTGGCTGTAGTTTTTCAAATCCCATGGGAAAAAAAAAAAAAAAACTACCCATTAGATTGAATCCCAAGTAACTGCCATGTTTGGTATAAAGATCGATGTAATTTATTAAAACACACATCTATTGACCTCAAAACATCAACAATCTATTTGGAGGCCCCATTACTGTGTGATTTGAGGTTAAGGTGGTGATGGGAAGTTGAATCAATACTTTCTCCTCCGATCTTTGTATCAAATTGGGAGTTAGTAGAGAATCATAAACATGAACAAATACACACCTTGTCTACTGTGGTATTTTGTCTGCAAACAATATTTGCAGTTCCAATATCACCTCTAGTGGAGAACTTCACACCTTCCTTTGTCACAGAGATCACAACTGCAACCACCCACCAATCAAAATTTGCATTTAAGAAGATTTAAATTAGAAAACAAATTGGACAAGAATTATGTAAAACATTACCAGTGTCACCGATGCTACTAAGATCCTTACAAATCCTTCCAAACTCAGACGATGGCATTCGAACAATGGCATGGTATTCGGCTTCTGGAATACCGAGATGGTCGCTATCAATGTCCATTAGCTTCATCTCAAAATCGGCAATCTTATCTTGAGCTTTGATATATGGCAAAAAATTTAACAAAAACAAACCCATATCAGCAAATAAATTTCAGTGTTAAAAAACCATATGTAGGCATAGATTTGTGAAATTTAAAAAATAAAAAAAATAAAAAAAATTAAGGGGAAGATCCCAGATGTAAGCACTGCAAATAGACTAATAATGAAAGGAAAATAAAAACTAGGTCAAGAGGATTCAATTTCCTTTCTATAAAATGAAACGAAGTAAAATTTCTGAAAAACACTTACTGGGGCTTTCGAACATGAAGGTGACGGTGTCGCTGCCATCATCGGCCTTGATGGTGATGATATCGTCGTTACCGGCGCACTTTAGCATTTTGGACATGTTATTGAGATTCATGCCCATGGAGATATTCCGGTCGCAGCGATAGTGCTCGAAGCCTTCAGACCTGAGGAGGAGAGCCACCAGGGCCACGTGGCTGGAATCCATGGCCTGGAGGGAAAATCCGGTGGCCGAGCAATCGAAATTGGCATCGTTCACCAGGTCCTTGATCGACTCCAGAACCTTCTTCAGCAGACTCCCCTGCACCAGCCTTAGCTCCAACATCTTCTTCAGCTACCACCTGTTGCTTGCTTGTAGAAAAGGGGGGGGGGAAATTAGGGTTTCGAGGGAGAAATGAAGGAAAATCGTATTTTATAGTCGGTTAGAAACTTCGGAAAGAAGTTTCAAATACCTAGAATTCGATTGGCGGGAAATAATTTCTTTCCCGCCCTAATTCGTGGAGGTTTATTTTTGGAGTCATGGTCGTGAGAGGCTAACTTGCGCTACTGGATCATGGAATTATGAGAATGAGGGGTTGGGACTTGGGACCCACTGGAGATCTCCTTGGTAAAACTTGTAACCTGATGGGAATAACGAGTATTGTCAGAACCGGACCGGGCATCGAACCGGTAGAGTGGCCGGTTCCGGTTCAAACAGTCTGATTCGACCATATACTTTCTGTATTAAAAAAAATAACTTTTTTTTTTCTTTTTTTCCTAAATTTTTCTCAGATTCCAGTTTTAAGGGTTTTGGGAACCAGTGAGGGAAGATTCCAGTTTTAAGGGTTTTGGGAACCAGTGAGGAAACTTTAAATTCCACCTGTTCGATAGGGCGGTCCGTCCAATTCTGACAACAGTGGGAATAACCCAAGCTTCTGATCGATAGACTTTTCTTTTAGCATTGATGGAAAAGTTTCCTTCTTTTTTTTTTGGTTCAGGGAGGGGCCTAAGGCCCAACTAAGACATTCCTGGGCCTAGCAGCCCCAGAAACATCAGTATAAAGTCTTTAGTATAAACATTAGTATCGTCCAATTCTGATCGATAGACATTCCTTCTTTATCTTTAGTATAAAGTCTCCTAAATTAGTCAATTGAATTGACGGTTATGGTCATCATATCTAATTAGGTTGATTTCCTTAACAAAATGCATCTATAAGAGCTCATGTTTTTTTTTTGGTAAACGTGGGAATCCTGGCCCATACTCAGCTTAGTCCAATGTGATTCACGAATAAACCCCCAACTCATACATCCCATATGGAGGGGAGTCAGATTGATCTCGAGACCTCCGGGTCGTCCTTCGACCACTAGGCTACACCCCAAGGGTTATCTAAGAGGTCATGTTTGCAAACGCATCTTGCTGCCCCACAGCTATTATGTAGACCTTGATTTTGAGGCATTTTTAGGACTGAAACGGGAAAACTATGGACGCCAAGTTGCCAACCGCTGAATTCGGGCCTCAAAATCCTCTTTAAACAGGCCCAAGCCTGTCCCACCCGCACCCCTATAACAACGTCCTACGGCCTCGGCTTATGAGGAACCATGGGCTATATACAACAGGGGAATGGTTCACTTTCTTTCGCATTTATTTTTTTCTTTTTTCTTTTTTTTTTAACCAAATTTTTTTTTTGGAGATGTCGAGCAGTGTGGTGTGTGTTTGCTCTCATATGAGCTTGTTGCCCATTAATCCCACCTCGGTTACCGACAGTAGGGACTTTCTCTCCTCACCCCTCTTTTTTGAGGGGTGTGTGTGGTTACAGGCTTGAAGTTGAGATTGTAAGGTGTGTGTGTGCGCTGTGTGTGGTTAGTTAATTAAAAAAATATCTAAAAAAAGAATAAAGTGGATGAGAAGTAAATCATTTTTTTCTTTTTTCTTTTTAAAAAGGAGAAATTTTATGAGAATGAAACTGTCTTTCTTTTTCAAAAGAGGTAAAAGTGTATGAGAAAATAAATGTATACAGTTATACTAATGAAAAGGAGTGCTAAGGTGACTCTCGACGAACATACCCACCCTCTTTGCGGAATTAGCAGGGTGAGACCCATAAGAAAACTGTCATTTTCACCTGCCTTTTTTTGCACAAAGAGGGGAAGGGCGAGTCTGGTGGGGAGAGAGCCTAGCACTCCCCAAATGAAAAACACCTTCTAAGTCCTAAACCCACCCATTCCAAATGCCTAATGCAACTTTGGCAAACACCTTCTACTCTAGTTATCAGCTTGACTTGGCAATGACCTCTCCACGTCTCGGTGGACCACACCATCTCTTACATGGACCATATTGCAAAATTCAGTACTGATCAGTGATCGATCACCAGCTCCTTAACCATCTGGGAGAGATTCAACTTGGACTCCCTTGAATATGTAGCTCTTCGCCTCTAAATCATCAATTTCAGCTTCATTTTTGGGCCATAGTCAGACAAGAAATGGCTCATACTAAAATCTTCCAAAGCTTAAAATTCTCTTTTTTGCCATTTCATGTTAGGTGGCAACTGTTGATTATTCCTCATGAGCTACCTGTGTTCATTTACACTTCTCCCATTAGATTATTATAACGGGCAGAAATTATAAAAGCCAAACAAAACCTCTATTGTTTTAATTTATAAATATGCTGACACCGACCAGAATTGCAGATAAGCACTGCTAATTTCACAGCAAGAGGAAATGCACATCACATGAATCAAATACATAACAGTGCTCAAACACATGAGCAGAAATGAAACAGAGGGAAATAAGTTTTGCCAATTTTCCCAGTAGAAAAGAGAGAGAGATAGAGAAGAAAGGAAAACACACTCAACACGGTAACATAGAAATTTGAGGCAAGACGTTCCGGATGATAAACCATTTTCTTTGGTAGATAAAGTAGATTAGGAGGTCAAACTTCTGGAACGGGGGAGGCCGTGCGCTTGATCGACGCGCACTTGATGAGATGGTTGTAGCTCCCTTTCTCTTTGAAAAGCTGGGAGAAATGGTGTTTGCAGTACAGAATGCCTTCAAGGGCTGCATAATTAGACGGAGTTATTGGGCAACCGCCATGGGAACACTTGAAACAGGACTTGTGATAGGCCTGGCTCTCCACAGTTACCTGACGAAATTTCATCCAACAAGCTCAATTAATTACACGTAAAAGGACCTATATACATACACACTGGCTCTCCACATTTACCTGACAAAATTTAATCCAACATGCTCAATTAATAACACGCAAAAGGACCCAGATATGTGGGTAGATGAACTTTATTATATTGGCCATAAAACCGATATTCATCAGCTTATAAATCAGATATGTAAATTTATCAAAGGATAATAAATAAGGTCAGTTTAATTACATATATCATACCAGCCACTGGCCAATACTGATATATATAGGTAAACCAGCCAATATTTCAGCAATATAAAATTAATGCTTAGAGGGAAATTTGTCCAGCCCAACCCACTTGATGGAAAATTCAGAGACAGCAACAACTCTTGACAATAGTCATACTTTCACAGTGCGCTTTAACCAAAGTTTCTAGATCACCAATAATAATGACTACATGTATTATCTTAGAGACATAGCAACAGTTGTTGTACACAGTCCAATATACTTTTTTTTTTCTGCTGGCGTTTTCATTTACCTACTGTTAGTATCAATCATCGGTTAGTCGTTAGTGGCGGGGAGTGGCACTCTTGCAAGACATCACCCATTGGGATTATATCCCACAACCTCTCTCATAGACCATACCATTGGAGCAAGCGCAGTCCAATATACTATACGCAATCATCTCTATTGAATACACAACCCCTAACCTGACAATCCATTAACCCACAACTTAGGCAGACCCCCACCCTCTCCCTATCTATTGTGTGACTTGTATCCAACCCATTTCCTTTTCACACATCCCAGCATCTTAATCAACCACTCAGTTGAGGTACTAGTTTGAAAAACCACACGAATGAGCAAATATGATTTTTTACTCCTCTTGGGTAGATTATGATTTCTGAGTGAGTTTAGGCAGCCAAAACCTGTTAGATCATATTAGTTGCTGGAACTGAAATCCCAAGTCTTCCTTCAATGAAATGAGCAGTGAGTGCCCTTTTGCAACTCATGCAATGAGAGCAACTGCTACTAGAGAACACTGATGAATATTAAAAATACATCCAATTGTTTATTTTTTTATCGGCTTCTAAAATTTCATTGAAAATAAGAGAGATTTACAACAAGACTAGAAATAAGGAATGAGAAGATTCCCTAACAGAAATAAAGACAGACTTTAGGAGTCACAATATAATACACGACTCCAACTATAAGAAAATCATTTGTATGATGTTTAAAAATTCTGATGAAACCGCTGTCCAATTCCTCAAGGTCCAGCCAATAGAAGACCAAAGAGTGGGATGGATGCAGTGTAGTCAAGGCATCGCCTAGGCGGTCGCCTAGGCGTTTTTGGGGGTAGGGCGCCCGACTAGGTGCTTAGGCAGTCGGAAATGCCTAGGCGGTCGCCTAGGTGTTCGATATCTAGGCGGTCTGCCTTATAAAAGCTGTTTTTTTTTCCTTTTTTTGCTTTAAAAAAATCCAAAAAATCCCAATAAATAGGGGGAAAAAAACATGTAATGAATAAGTAACAATATTCTAAATCGTTTTTTTCACTAAAAATATCATTTTTTTTGCCCCTCTGCCACCCTCCCGGGCAATTTGCTGAAGGTTCTATCTTCCAAAACAAACAAGATACTTCTAAAGCCAATATGAAGCTCAAAATTTAGAAATAAAAAAATTAGATGGGTCGAGAGTCAAAACATACACATAATCCAGTCCAAATAGGCAGATACACACTGTTGGGACAACACACGATGAAACTCTTCATAAATACTTTACTATTTCTTGGGTTCAAATGATGTTCTTTTATTATTCCTATATTCCATAATCTTTAATCATCATGTTGTAATTTTGAATTCATTTTTTAGGCTCTAGAGGCTAACATTATACACATAACATGGACAGTGACACGAATTTGGGTATTTGGCCCAATTTTTAAATGTTTAATACTTCACTATGTCAACATGTCTTTGGTTATGTGATATGAATAATTGTAATAGATTTTTTATTTTATGTTTTTGTGGAATGTAGGTGTGGAGTTTTGATCTTTTGGATGTTATATATAATAATATATATACGCGATATATATATATATATTAAATTTATTGCCTAGGCAATGCCTGGGCGTCGCCTAGCAACGCCTTGCCTAGCCGAGGCTAATCGCCTAGGCATCGCCTTGACTACACTGGATGGATGAAGATCAACCATAAAAATTTCTTTTATTATGCTCCTTCCAAATGCAACATCTCCCATAAGACATTCTCTCAAGCGCTAAAAGCTCCAAACGACCATTCCAAAATGACATTCGAGGAAAAACTTCACACATTCCAAGAAAACGGGCAATGAAAAAGAATGTGAGAAACATTTTCTCTTGCCTCTAGATGACGGCAACATCTATTTGGAATAGTCCCCCGGTTTCTCAAATGATCTACTGTAAGTATTTTATCCAAGGCCGATGTCTGCAAAAAAACTTGCACCTTAGACACAACCAGAACTTTCAAAATTTTCTCAAAATATATTTCTATCCAGGTCTTCTACTTCCTTTTCAAGAAGATAGTCATAGAAGTCACTCGTAGTGAAAATCCCCTTCTTAGTGCCTATCCATACCCTGCAATATTCGGAATCTGGTTGATCCTGAATCCTAATCATGTTGAGTTTGTCAAGAACTATGCATTCCTCAATCTCGCAATCCCTAAAGTTCCGACAGAACTTGGGGGTCCACACCACTTCTCCATTAACTATCTCAAACAGATCACAAAGAAGGATGTTTGTAATAGGAACCAGTCTATATAGCCTTGGACAAAGATTGCACAAACGCCCCCTATCTCCCCATCTCACTCCATCCATCCTCCCAAAAGTGAATCCTGGACCCGCATCTAGCCACAAATCTTACTCGCTCTATAAACTGATCTTGCCATTTCATCACGCTCTTCCACATCCTACACCATAAGAACATGAAATCTTGTTTGGATCCCAATCTAGATTAAATGCCCCGAATTTGGAAACCACCACCCTTCTCCATAAAGCCCTATCCTCCTTGGAAAACCGCCATAACCATTTTCCTAAGAGCGCCTTGTTCATACATTGGAATCTTATTCCTTAGGACGATATGCCCAATCCCACTTTACTAAGTGGAATTTCTTCTTATCCCATCTACCTTCCCAAAAGAAATCCCTTTGGAGTCTTTCAATATGCTTTGCTGCAGAAACAAGAACTCAACGTAATTTCTTATGGAATGATAGAGATGGCTCCAAGAAATATCATTTGGTGGATTGGAAGACTATTTGTCTCCCATTCGAGAAAGGGGGGTTGGGTATTCGTCATTTAGTGGAGTGTAATAAAGCCCTTCTAGGTAAATGGTTGTGGAGGTTTGGCACCGAAAGGGAGTCATTGTGGAGAAAAACGATTTTTCATAAATACGGAGAGGATTCGAGATGGAATCCCAAACCCGTCTGTGGATCCCATAGATGTGGCCTTTGGAAAGGCATCGTGAAAAGTTGGCAGGCTTTTTCTAGACATATATCATTTAGAGTAGGTTTTGGAAGCGAGGTTAAATTTTGGTTAGACAGATGGTGTGTCCACCTCTCTCTAAAGGAAGAGTTTAGAGGTTTGTGGTCAATAGCGGAAGACAGGATTGCCTCTGTGGAATCTTGCTTTGAGAGAGTGGAGAACAATATATCTTGGTGTCCGAGGTTTGGACGCAACCTTCAGGATTAGGAGTTCGACATTGTATCTAGTTTGTTGGAGCACCTCCACTTCACTAATATTCTATCTCATCTTGGAGATGTCAAAATTTGGTCTTGTGATAGCAGGGGCCAGTTTTCAGTAGGTTCTCTCTACAAGGCCTCTAGAGTGATTCAAGGAGATCCCTTCCCGCATAAGCAAGTGTGGAACCAGAAAATCCCATCCAAAGTTGCTTTCTTTCTCTGTTCGGCCGCTCTGTACAAAATTCTCACTTGTGATCACCTTCAAAATAGACGATGGAAGATGGCAAACGGTTGTTTAATGTGCCTCCAAGAAGAGGAATCAGTGATCACCTCCTATTGCATTGCCCTTTTGCTTTCAGGATATGGGGCAAGTTTCTTTTGTGGTTGGACATTTGTTGGGTTTTCCCTCGTACTTTAAGGGATTTCTTATCTTGTTGGCAATCGGTTAAGGTGGAGGGTTGTTTGGAGGAAGCCCGGAGTATTATCCCAGGGGTTATTGGTTGGTCCATTTGGAAGGAGAGGAATCTGAGAGTATTTGAGCTCTCATCCCTTCACTCACATCAGCTATGTGTTAGGGCTATGTGTCTTCTTTCTTTTTGGCCTTGTGCAAAGGAGGATAGGGTACTTGGGATAGATAACTGGAGTCGTTAGCCTTTATTTTCTTCTGCATGGTTTTGCATCAGTGTTTCTCTTATTTTTCTCAAATTTTCTTTTGTAGCTTAGTTTGTTCCTTGTGTCCACTCTGCTTGTGAACCCCTTTGTAACCTATTCTCCGTTTTTAATATATTTGTCTTCTTATCGATCAAAAAAAAAAAAAAAGCATCCTGAAAATGGACATAAAAAGAAGACTAGAAGGAACACTTTTGATGAGAGTCATCCTACTGCCTCGATAAATATAACCTTTCTTCCACCCTGTAAGCCTTCTCTATCATTTCTATCACCAGGTCCCAGATTCCTTTGACAATTGGTCTTGCGCAAAGAGGAATGCCAAGATATTTTATAAGGAATACACTTAGACGGCAACCAAGAATATGAGCGCACTCCTTAAAGAAAACATCTTCTGCTACCTCCAACTCCTATCAAAGTTACTCTTAGATTAATACGAAACCCACCCAAAATTTGCATCAAAACATCTGGTGATTGTCCTAAAATACGAATAACTGAAGTCTTGATGCATCTAAAAACCCCAGTGTCATCTGCATAGTGCATACTGAAGATGAGAAATGACAGGTCCGCCTATTCCTAACTGAAATCCCTCCACCCAATCGAGATCATCAACCTTTGCAATCATCTTATTGAAAGCTTTTGCAGTAATGGTAAATAATAGGGGAAAGAGAGGGCACCCCTAACGAAGACCTCCAAAACTAGGGAAGAAACATGTAGGGGCACCATTAACCATGAAGGAAAACAAGGCTAAGGACGTGCAAGCACGAATCCATCCTCACCACCTCCTCCCAAAACCCATCATGCACCACACAGTTTAAGAATGCCTAGTCCACATGATCATAAGCCTTCTCTAGGTCTATCTTGCAGAGGATTCCAAACCTTTTGTCTCAACATATAGTCTAGGAATGCACAGTCCACAAGATCATAAGCATTCTCGAGGTCTATCTAACAAATGATTCTGAACCTTCCCTCCCTAAGCCTAGAATCGATACATTCACTAGCTATTAGAACCACATCAATGAGCTGTCTCCCTCCCTCCCCCCCCCCAAATGCCCCTTGATGTGCACCAATCATCTTTCCCGAAACTGATTTAAGTATGGAGGGGACCACCTTAGCTATGATTTTGTATAAATTACCAACCAAACTGATTGACCTAAAATTGTTTAGCACCTCAGCCCCCTTCAATATGACGATTAAGACAGAAACCACTTGGCTCCTTCACATAGCTGCCCTGTCCCACTTGGCTCTTTGATGGAACTTCTCAAAGACTCATCAAATCATCCTTCATAAAGTACCAACAAAATTTGTAGAACTCGAGAGAGAGAAACCATCAGGGCTTGGGGCTTTGGGGCTTTATCACCCCCTAAACAAGAGACACTTCCTCCACAAATCCTCTTTCTAGCCACGATACCTCCATATCATCCAAATGAGAAAACTTCAGTTCATCCATGTAGATCTAGAAATCCCTTATGATGAATACAAGTTCCCGTAG
This sequence comes from Tetracentron sinense, assembly GCA_015143295.1. NCBI lineage: Eukaryota > Viridiplantae > Streptophyta > Magnoliopsida > Trochodendrales > Trochodendraceae > Tetracentron > Tetracentron sinense. Next base: position 4,916,248 of record CM026557.1, on the reverse strand, counting down.
AGAAACCATCAATGCTTGAGGCTTTATCACCCCCCAAATAAGAGAGTTTGCCAAACTTCTTCCTCCTCGAATTGTCTTTCTAGCCATGATACCCCTGTACTATCAAAATGAGAATACTTCAGTCCATCTAGGATAGTTATAGTAATCTCTTCTGAAAGTTACAAGTTCTTGTGGGAAGAACTTACCTCCTAAAAAATATCCTTCTCTTCAAAAATTTGATCTCCCACCTTAATTGTGGTACCAGAAGTTTGCTTTCTTAAAAACAAATTATGCAATCATGAAAAAAGTTTGTATTTTTATCCCCCTTTTTCAGTCAATGAACCTTGATTTTTGCTTCCAGTTGATTTCCTCCTCGAACAATAGGGATAAAAGATCTTTCTTCAAGTCCTCTTTTCTAAGACAACAATCGCGATAACCTTTCCCTTCTTCCTACTTCTCCAGATCTTTAATCACATCACAAATGATCTTTCTCTCATCTATACATCCGAAGGTATTAGAATTCAAAATTTTGGATTTGGAGAGATCTTCATTTTCTGCCAAACACATGTCGCCCATCCCTCCACTTTAAACTCATCCCACCACCGGCACACCAAATCTTTTTCTGCGAAACCCTTCGAGGCAAGGACTAATCCCTTCAAGTGTCCACACCAACCCGCTCGGAATTTTCCCTACGGATACTAGGGTAAGTCGAGGAGTGAGAGTTGAACACACAACCACAAGGAGCAAACTCAGGATGCTAGCCAACTGCACCAACTCCTGGTGGGTTACCAAATCTTTAAAGCCTACGCCTTCAACTTTCAAACACATGTACTCAAACCTGAATGGTGATGATATGTGGGATTTGGATAAATCCCTTAACAAGATATGCTTATGCTCTAATCTGGGATTGAGTAATGCCTCCTGAATACGGTTAGGGAAAACTGCATCCCAATCGAATGAAAAAATTTCCTAGTCTAATCTACATAGATTTGGAGATCTCCCATCCGACCAAGTAAATCTTGCACCCTAGAGAGGGTGGGTCAGTAAATTTATTTCTGTTAATAACCCTGAAAACTGCCTCATACACCTGGTAAGTCGCCTTCTTGCTCCTGGTTTCTCCTGCGGATAACTAACAACATTAAAGTCACCCATAATACACCAAGGCCTGTCCCCATCTTGATGGAATAGGATCCAGCTCGTCCCACAACTCTGACCGGAGTCCCTTATCATTAGGCCCATACACCGAGAAGCTGTCCACCAACTCCAAACATTTAGCATCCCACATCACAACCTACCTTCTTGAAGATCCAACAGTAGGAATTGCTACTCATCTCAAGAATATGCAATTCCACAACGCAAACACTATTGCGTCATCCAGATCACTAAGTTTAGTTTCCTGGACTGCCACCAAAAAACCACATTACTCTTTCTAATAAGAGCATTAAGGATCATCTACTATTTCGACTGTCCAACTCCTGTATGTTCCAAGAAATGATCATCATAACGAACCGAATGAGATAATGCACAACTCCTCATCGGACCTTTCTCTACCCTCTCGGACAGCCCTCTCCTTACCCCCTGTTGTCTTATCACTCAGTCCTAGTTAAGGAAATTCCTCACCTCTTGATGCACCATTAGATTTGTCTCCATCACAACCCCTTTCATCTATTTACCTAAACCCTTTTCCCTCTCCTCCAATCTTCTAAAACGGGCTTTGGCATGTTCTCCTTTCATGAATACAAGCCCCAATTTTTACTCATCTCCACAACTCGCTCCGAATTACCTGCCTCCCAATAACCAGCAATGGAACAAGTGGTATGTATCTTACGAAGGCTGGAAATACCATGGCTATCTAACTCTAATTAACCCTTCGTTTCAGGTTTCCTCTCTATCTCAACTCCAAAGTTTAGGACAAAGGCCTGCACCCCCTTTAATTAATGAATTGTATCCTGACCCAATTCAACCTCGAACGGTAAAGGGTTTTCTGCAAATCCAACTAAATCTCCTCCATTGACCTTATCACAATGGCCTGTGCTGACCATCCCAATCTCGGCAGAGAATTCGAGTTCTTATCCAACTTATCACAGGACTCCTCCTGAGTCCCTGACTACCCATGTTGGTCTCATCTGAAGTAGGACCAATCCCAAAAAGGCCATCGAGCAGAAGAGGGAGTGGATTCACTTATTCAAGGAACACTTGCAATGGCTGAGGCTGAGGAGGGGGGGACTCTACATCGAGGGTCTGCTCTCTGAATTCCCCAGAGGCTCAAGAAACAATTGTCGAAGCCTCACTAACTGGAACAAGGACCAACAGATTTGAATCCTCCTCCTTAGACACTATTTCCTCTGGCAAGTGAGGTTTTTGTGGGCTCAATGCAACTCTACTAACAACTCTATAGCAAGTGTACAAGTTCTCTAAATAAATAAATCCACGCCAATATAGAAGCAACGTCTACATGAACTATCTCATAGGTACTTTCCAACTTCATTACTCAACTCCCCATTATTAGTTATGCATTTAGGTGAGAACTTGGTTCTTCTTATTGATCGAAAACTTGCACACACAAAAACATCAAATAGCTCTTTCTAACAGAGAAAAGGCCCTTTTAACATCAGCCAATTAGCAAGCGAAGGAAATATTTCCACACCCCTGTATCCTTCGAGAGTCAAATTGTTTGCTCTTTGTGAATCAGTAAAAATATCATTCGTGTAATTTCCAATAACAGTCTGTAAAACCATCCACATTAATAATAATAATAATAATACATTAAAAATGTTCAATTCTAACATATGATATATCTACTCTACCTGCTTTGAGTTACTTTCTAAGAAAGTATTGTAGAACCAAATGGGCAACTATCATATCTTAACTCTAACTAGTTCCAACAGCTCCTTTTCTTTGTTACCATGTCAGAATCAATGCTGACCTAAGACCCTTGGCTGTTTTCTTGACATTCTAGAAAGACTTGTCCCATATGTTTATAAAAGGAAAAGCAGAAACTCAAAAGACTTGACCAAGTCAACTCGGTACCAACTTGAGTCAACTTGAATGAAAAAAATTTAAGTCTAAGTCGACTCCTCATTTTCTCAAGTCCCTCTATTGTTACAAACACGTGCCCCACATTCTAACTTGTTGATAAATCATAGTTTAAAACGTCGCTTCTTGTTTCCTTGCCAAGGAAAATTTATACCATGACATACATCATGCTAGATATCTTCAAGGAACATAATCTGACTTGAATTTGAGGTCTCCCTGATAGCAAAAGAATGATCATGAAGAGGGATAAATGACATGGCAATTATATTTATATGACTTAGACCCGGTTTGGAATCTCTAAACATTGGGTCTATTTGTCTATAAGTCTACCGCGGGTAGACTTTTTCACATTTTAGATCTTTTGGTAGCGCGTTTACTTGCTATAGAAAAAAAAAAAGGGATAAAAAGACATCTTATGTCTAAAAACAAAGTTCAAAATTTTAGTATTTTTTTTAAAGAAGCGCACATCTATTGTGAGAAGACAACATAACAGAGATTTTCGTCATTTTTTTCACTGTTTTGCCCCTTTATGATTTGCATTATTCTAGCCTATGAAAATCTACCCAATGAAAATCTGTTTTTTAAATGACATCAACTGCCCCTGCAACAAGGTGATGTTACCAAATACAACTTTTTTTAAAAAAAAAAACATTGTTTATTACTATGTTGTCAAATAGTTTTATAGTCTACATATTTTTGCCACATATCTATTTTGGCTAGATTAGTCTGAAATAGACAAGATCTACCCAACGAACCGTTAGTTCACTCAACATCTACTGGATAAATAGTTTGGAATCTGAAATACTACAGATATGTGTGGATACTAACATTAAAAAGCATATGGTAATTATTGTAAGTTCCCTAGGTGCTAGATTACATTTTCGAAGAACAGAAAGAGAAATTGTGTTATACACTAAGCCAGCAACCTAAAAGAAACAGCAAATGTTAATTATAACAGGGTAACTGATTCATTGGAACTCTACCTTCTCCAGAGGATAAGCAGTTTTGCCACAAGTTGCACATTTTTCTTGGGTCCCAGAGAACATGCTGGCAGCTTTACTGGGTGACCTTGTCTGAAATCCAAACAACACATTGAGAATCAGAAACAGCACCCACAAAATTATATATACCTTATAATTTAATTCTTTCATTTGCTTTAAAATTAGGGATAAGTTCAATGGTTATAGGGTAGAATTACCAGTTCTGGAATTAACTTCTCAGCAGACTTTGCAGCTGCCAATAACAAAATGTATTGCGCAATTAAACATTTGTAAACTAAGAAGATAAGAAATGAAATATAGAACTTTAACCGACACAAGTGAGAGGACATACGTGACTGGAAATTCTTGTTGAAACTACCAGTCTCCTTGAAGAGCTGCTCAAAGTGAGGCTTACAGTACAGAACACCTTCCATTGAGGAATAATTGCTCAGCTGAAAACAGGAATATTAGATAAGCAGATGATGATTTTGCTCTTTAAGTTGATTTACTGCTTCTAGTTTGATTTTTGAGGCTAATGTGAACCTCAATATATCCAAAACATGAGATGTTGTAATTGTCCCCTCTATCATTCATACGGTCATACACAAAATGTTTTTTCTTTCGACTTAAACCTAATAGTTATGTAAAAATGAAGCACAATCCTCTGCATTTCATAACTACAGGAATGAAAGCAATGAGAGATGAAGTCAGAAGATATTACCTTTAGAGTCCCTTTGCAGTGACTGCACTTGAAACAGGATTTATGATAAACAACTCCATCTGCCATTAATTGATCGACCACATAGACGGTCTTCTCACAAGCTTTGCACTTCTGCTGCGTGCCGATGAAAGACATAATTACGACCTAGATCCGACTGTTTCCAATCTACCACGATCCCGCTCTTTCTTGCTTAGAAACGCTTCCTTGACAACTTTAGCTGCTTCCAAATCTTAAAATGTACCTTAAAAAAAAAAACAAAAATTACAGTAAGGAGATGTCCAATTAAAAGACGTTGAATCAACAACTCTTTTTTAGCAAAAACTATGAGAGAAAAAAAATAAAGAAACACAAGGAATGAAGCAGAAATCGATCGGGAATAAAGATGCATACAAATTCGTTGATCAACGATACAGACGGACCTGAACAAGACAATAGATCTCCGATGCTGAGAACTTCTCCGAGCAAGTACCTTCGATCAATCGGCAAAGATCAGCACCGGAGAAACAGAGACGAATCAAAGCATCGAAGGCAGAGATACGAAGAATAGATGAAAAGAGAGAAAGGGATTTGAACGCTTTTTGAAGCGAGCGGATGTAGGAGAGAGCGAAAAGGATAGATTTATGAGGATTACAAATGAGAAAGAGAGGGGCAGGAAAAGAAAAGCGAATGATGTGAGAGAAAATATCTTCTCAAGAGGACTCGTTGGCTCCGTTTTGTCTCTGTTTAGCGAGTCAAATCGCGCCCCTTTTTTCACTTCTGTTTGGGACAGCGATTTTGCGCTGGGCTATTTTGCTGTTCTTCTCCTGCTAATCCGTCTGTTGTCGGACGGTATAATTCAGGAGAGATGTTTCTTTGGGGTGCCATCGTCAAGCGCACGTAGTGAACGTGAAAGACACTACTTGCCCTTTGTTTGACGGTTTTTTTTTTTTAATAGTTGTTGGTTTAACAATGGTCTCTTTTTTTTTTTCTTTTTTTTTTTTGGGGGGGGGGGGGGGGGGGGGGGGCCAGAGCAGGATTCTCTTGCAAGGGGGCTAACAATGGGGTTTGGGGTCTTCCGTTTTATTTTATTTTTAGGGCTAAGTTCATTGGGCATCGCATCTGTTTGTGTTAATTTGTGAGAAATATTTTTTTTTTCAAGAAGTGTAAGGGGGCTAGAGCCCCCATTTCCCTCGGTTCTGTCCATTTTGCGCAGCTATAAGTAGCATAGAAATTTAGTTTATTTTTAATTTCAGGGGGCTAGCTCCTCAGCCCCCCTCCGGGGTCCCATGTGGCTCCGCCCCTAGTTGGGCCCCAACCGTTTGTTAGTTGGGCCCAACTATTTGTTTGTTTGTTTATTTATTATTTATTTATTTATTTATGTACCACAAAAAGATTAGGTCACAACCCTAAGTAAATATGATATCATCCGTTCATACAACATGATGTGTATTAGTGGAAAGTTTGTTACCTTTCACGCTGTCCACTCGACTTTAAGTTTAGGCATTACAAAAGTCACATATGATCAAGATTGTCTATGATCAAACGGTAGGGCATGCTGCTGGATGCGGTTCTTGCCTTAATAGCCTGTTAGAATTTCTATAGGAGCTACCAAAAAGAAATGATATCATCCCCTCGTGGGTTAGGAAGTTAGAAAGCCTTAACATTTGAAGCTAAGTCAAATTGTGAATATATTCCAAACTAACACACATGCCTAGTTTGGTTATTATCCGATCAAATCTCGCACTTACATGTGACTGTGACTAGGGGTGGCAATCGGGCCAAGTTCAGGCTTCAAAGCTTAAGTAAATGTGTCGGGCTTCGGGCCTGACCTATTCAAAAATCACTAAAAGTCAAGCTCATACTCGGCCTACTACCACCTAGGGCTGTTAATAAGCCCAGCCAAGTGAGTGAGCTCATTTAGATAACGAGCCGAGCTCGAGTAAGAGGTAACTTGGCTCGGCTCGGCTTGGCTAATTCAATGAATAGTTATACTCCTACCAATATTGAGTTTTACATTAAAAAGTATAAGAAAATTAAATAATTTTTTTTAATTAAGAACACGAAATGTTCATCAAGTTAGTGAAAGCATTATTTTATCTTCTTATTTTCTTTGTACCCTACTATTTAATATCTTAATTGTTAGAATATCGTCCTCATTATACAAATTTTTTTTAAAATTAGAGTTTAATGAGCTGGCTCGAGCTCGATGATTTGTGGACAAGCTGAGCCCGAGCTAAACTTTTCGAGCTTGAGCCGAGCCGAGCCTGAGCAATATCAAAAATCCAACAAGCCGAACTTGAGCAATGCCCAGCTCAGCTCGTTTACACCCCTACTGCCACCCATGCATGTGACATGTTGTACTATATTTCTTTCTTTCTTTTTTTACAAAAAATGGGTGGTTGTACTCTATATGCATTTCTTACATGTTACTCTTTTATTTTTAGTCACATTCCAATAAGCAACAATCCCAAGTAGGGTGTACAAGAATGCGGATATCACCTTTACCTGATTCTTATCCGAATCCATTTAGTTAGATAATTATCCAAATAGGTATCCAGTGGAACAAATTTGAATAGTAAAATTACTATCCATTTATAATTTGATACAAATTTGAATATTGGTATATATGATCCGATAAATATCTGTTCGATTATATATATATATATATATATATAATATATTTTAAATTTAATATAACCTTTAAAATATATTTTTTTAAAATATTAATTTACATTTTTAATTTTTCTTTAAAGTAATCGAATAATTCGGATACTATATGAATTTAGATACTTTAATCGGAGTTGAATACGGATATCATATTTCACTACCCGCCGGATATTTATTCAGATTCGAATATTCAAATATGTAATCGGATACGAATTTGGATATACTACTATCTACTCCAAATCCAATCCGTTTATAACCCTAATCCCAAGTAGTGTTGATGTTTTGGTGATTAATGGGTTAAATAGTTGAATGTTTGTCTTAAATGCGAGCTAAAAATAGTAGGCCTATGAACCACTACATGATTATTGGATGGGATAATACCTAAAGACAAGCCAACACGTGTTGTCACATGGTTTTTTTTTTTTTTTTTACGGGAGGATATCATTTACCTGCATTAGTTAGTATGGGATTGAAATTCTTGCTATTCATCATCCTGGCACGCATTAAATAGAAAATGTTATTAGTCATTTGTTTATTAGGTAGAATATGGTGCGAGCATTGAAGTTAATGCTCCAGCATCTTGCATCGAATCCTCTCACGATCAAATGCTTTCTATCCGTCGGCACTGGTTTTGGATGCATATCGTGATTTAAGAATGGAGTAGGGATGACAATGGGTTGGAATTGGGCTTGAATTTTAATCATTTTTTAATTGGCTTAGCCGAAGCCCAACACATTTTTAAAAGGCACTGAAGTTCTAACCCGGCCTGGTTGCCACGCCTAAATGAGGTTAAGAATATTTGGTTATACGGATTGCTACGCAACATGGGTTTCTCTTATCACTCCTTTTAGTTATTGATGTCGCATATATTCGTACTAGCAAACACCCCATGCAATGCACGGGTGATAATATAAGTTATATTATTTAGTTGACATTATTGTTTGTATTAAATAATAAATAATTAATTAATAGAACATTATTAAATTATTTTTTTTAATTTAAATAATATAATAACTTTATTTTATATTTATTAAATAATATATATTAACAATATTTATTAACATTTAAAATTTATACTAAAAAATTCGTGATATATTAACTATTAATAATATTAATATTAACCTTATTAAAATTTATAACCAAATAACCTCACTATCGGAAGAATGTGTTTTTTAAAACTTAATTAACAGCTCATGCAATCATTAACAGCTTTGTAAAATAATTGTAATTGTAAGAAGCATTCTAATGCTGTGTAGACCTATACGAAAGTGAAACACAATCCAACTACACAAAATCACAACCTTAAAAATTACATCTGGTTCTAGTTGTGACCTCTAAACCCAGAGGGCAAACTTAGTTATAATTAAATTTAGTAAATGAAAACAACACTAGAACCATATCCTTGCCTGAGGTTCCAATGGATGCTGGTACTCTTTACCATACTGAGGAGTGAGGGGTACTATATTCTTTTGTTTTTTGGTAAACTCACACCACAAGGTGAGTACTGAAGGCAAAGAAGAAGGGAAACACACACTCACACCCCACATGCAGACTGACCACACACGCAGCCTTATAAGCTTCACCCAAAAGAGGAGTACTATATATTTTTTTTAGTACAGTTTATATGGTTAGGCTGCAACCCCAGTAAAAGTATTAGTTTCTGCTCAAGTTAGTGGGACGGGTGGAGAACTCGCACCCTGACGGGAATGGAACCCGGAACACTTCCTTACGGAAGGGGTACACTTACCATTAGGACAAAGCCCTGGTATATGGTACTATATTCAACACTCACTTAATATTTTCTAAAAGAAGATATTTTCTCCAAAAGGATTTCAAACCAAACACACTGGGAGGAGTCTGTTCATTTTCACATGAAGAACAGGGAAGGGAATAACAGTTACCATTTTTTCTCTCTTTCTTCAAAAGTTCGAGCAACGACAACCAATAATCGGCCAGCCATAACATCAATAGCCGACGATGTCACAACTGATGTTAGTCAGCTGTCCCACCAATCCAACCAAGCGGAACCACCCTTTAGGATCGGAGACCAAACAAAAAAAAGTCAGCCAACAACACTATTGCCGTCAGCCAAGTTGCGAGACCAATCTAGCGTCCTGGACAATTAAATTGGAAAACCCTTTCTCCATTTCGATTTTCTCTTTCACATTGAAGACCACCTGAAAATCAGCCTTGAAAAGAATTGCTAAATGAATTCATTGGAAAGTAAGATCGCCAGATCATCTGAACCAAGGGCTCCGACATGTGGTGGGGTTTAAAGGTAATGCAGGATGAAGAGGGATAAATAGATAGGGGATGTTGGAGAAGATGAATATTTGAAGGGGAGTTGGAGAGTTATCTTGCATGGAGAGAATACATAAGGAGACAAAGAGGAGATTTAAGGGTGACGTTTAACTGCCAAGCACCCTTACATGGAGGCACCGTGTAACTGAATGATTGTGAATATACAAAATTCTTCTATTGGACATGGGTATAAAAGCACCATGCATGAAACTGTCAATAAATTGAGAGTTGTGTGTAAATTGTTTCCCATCAAGCATTGTAACCCCAGGCTAATCCTCTTCTTCGTAATCAATATGCAAGCACCATGTGGAAACCGTATAGATAGATGCTTTTGTAAACGTATAGGGAATTTGGAAAGGTTTGAAAATTAGAGTGATGATTTAAGAATGAAAAAAATAATTAGTGAGCTCATCATGTGGCTCATTAATTAAGAAGAAAAAATGGTTAGTAATTTAAATAGCAGACACATGGCGATATCTTATTGATTAACTAATGCATGTCTGTCATGTCAGCAGACACGTGTTATAAAATTGAAGAGATAATAGAGAGCAATGAGATATGCCACGTAGAACCAACCGGCATATAGTATTAGTATAGATGTGACATGGTTATCGATGTTGCACAGCTACGCTGTATCATTGGATGATATTTTTATTCGTTGAATAGTACTTAATATATAATAACCGGCCTCGGATTGTCTCTGGCAAAGCCAGAAACCCCTCTCGGGGTTCCATACATTGTGCAACAGTTGGCGTACAAATGGGGAGAAGTCATTTTATTTTCTACCAAATATTTTGACTTCCCCCCATTTGATATCTCTCCCCCTTATTCTCACACACTTATCGCTACATGTCTTATTCTGTATGGAAAAGTCAAAATCATGGACCCCATGATTTTGACTTCTCCACCACTTGTCTCCTATTCTATGGAACCCCGAGATAAGCCCTTTCGCCTAGACAATCCAAAGCCATAATAACCAAAAAAATGGAATTTATACATGTATGTAGATGGCTCGATCGGTGACAAGGCGGGTGAGAGTCAGGCTTATGAGGACAACAGATTTACTATAGTCGAAGCCCGAGTATGTTACTCGAGCCTAGCAATTTTGCCTAACATGCATTCCAAAGGGGTGGACCAGTGGTTCCTGGGCCTTTCCCCAAGTGTGAGGTCATGGGTTCCATTTCTCACTCCCCTTTTGGGGCCAGCCTTGCACGGATTTATCTAGACTTATATGTTGTGGCGGGTTGTGGGCTCACGTCGCACCCTTAGGGATTAGTCCTGACCCAAAGGGTTGGGGACACCCCGAGTTCCAAAAAACGATTCACTAATCCGAGTCGAGCTTATGAGGACAACAGATTTACTCTAGCTGAAGCCCGAGTATGTTACTTGAGCCTAGCCACTTTGCCTAATTTGTGTTTCTTTTAATTGTGGTTAAGATTTACTAATCATTTGATTAATAACTAAACTTGATTTTTGAAGCAGAAAAACTATGTTAAGATTTATTTTGGGAAATAGTTTTTAAATATTTTTTTTAGGAACAAATATCAAATTCTTTAGGTTTTGTGAATCTGGATCACAGTTAAAATGGGTTAGGTTTGGTGGTAATCCGCATTCTGGAGAGGCTTCGGATTCTCTCTGGCAGCAGCCAGAGAGGTGCTCTCAAGCATCCATACATGAAGCGCCAGGTGATGGGAGAAGTCATTTCATCTCTCCTGTAATTTTTGATATCTCTCCTCCTTTACCTCACCATTTATCAAAAATCATGACCCCATTAGACGACTTCTCCCACCCAACTGGTGCTTCATGTATGGTTGCCCGAGAGCACCTCTCTGGCATGTGCCAGAGACTCCAAAGCCTTCTCGAGAAGGACTCATAATCATCAATATACGCGCCTGAAGACCGAAGTCAATGATGGCAGACACTGATGGTTGTTTTTTACGTGGGAGCACGGAGCAGTTATTCGTGCGCGATATTGCTGTTGAGAATGCGATCAAATCACAGCCAAATGCGATTGGATTCGGGGAGAGTTCAATCGCACCCACAGGTAACTACTTGTCTCTATTAACCCCGGTTAATTATGGTTAAGGTTCAATAACCTTAGGTTCAACAATCTAACCTTAGTTTTTAGAAAATAATATTAAATAAATATTAATTCTAAATGTTACAAATTCTTAACTAGAGTTAAAAGTTTTTTTTATTTTGTTTAAAAAACCAAAAGTTAGATTATTGAATCCTAAGAATTATTAAAACTTAACCATGATTAACCGGGATTAACAGGGACGCATGGTGACTTGCGAATATGATTGAACTCTCCCCGAATCCAATCGCAATTGACTGTGATTCAATCTCGTAAAGAATGCAAAGGAATCCAGAAAAGGTAAGGGAAAACACGCGCACGCGTGGCCTGAACGTATCATGAAGGACCCACTTAGAACCGATCTGATTCGAATTGCGTTAGTGATTGTCCTGATTTTCAGGCCATGGTCTCGCCAAGACGCGGATCAAAAGTTTATTGGTCCGCATATCAAATCATGTCGATTGATGCAGGAAACGCAGTTGATGATAAGCTTCATGTTCATGGCATTTAATTCCTCGAAAGGAATAACCGAATCTAATGTTTGCCTCCATTTATTGTTGGGTAGTTGAAAACTGTTAGTTGAGAGGGTGTGTGGGTAGGGATGGCAACGGCCAGATTAATTGGGTAACCCGCCCTATGCGGATGGTTTTTGGGAGCTCTTAAATGGGTAGGGCCGTAGGGCATGTTTGTGAATGAAATATTAAACCCGAGTGGGGTTCGGGTAGGGGATGAGTTTAAGCCACCTTATCCCGACCTGTCCGTTTATAGTGTGAAATCACTATTTTATCTTTAATTTAATCCTAAAGTTATATTAATATATTATTTATAATATGAAATATAGTCTCAACCCGTCCTATCTAGCACTTAACGGGACGGGCCGAGGACGGGTTTTAGACATGTTTTGAAAAATCGGAACCGATTAGGGCTGCATTTGAACAGAGCTTAGTCGAGCTCGAGCCCAACTTGAAGATGTTCGAACAAAGCTTAGTCGAGCTCGAGCTCGAGCCCGACTTGAAGATGTTTAGACTAGTCTCGACTGTAACAACAAATTTCGATGTAAAATAAGTGGTGAGATTTAATCACTTACATCAGCTTGAGCTCAAATCAAATTTAAAAGGTCAGGCTCGAATAGGGTTTGTTAAGCTCGACTTGATACCATATGCAGATTTCTCCACCACCCTCATGAATGCAAAAATCTCACTATAAAACCCTCAATATGGTGAAGAAACATAATGGAATTTTTCTTTGGAGGTGGGTGGCAAAATACATGCATAAAAAACACTAATGGATTTGGAGGTAAGGAACATGGGGGTTCGGGGCGTAGCCCTTGATAAAAAAAATATTTGGGGTTAATTTTTTTTCGGTAATGTCCTTAAGGTCGCCATATGCCCCTATTGTTACCCCTTAACTGTGGTTAAGACTCACTCACCTATCTTTGGTTTTTAAAAGAAATATCAATTTTTTTCAAACCCTATTTATTCATTAACTCCTAAGGTTAAAAAAAAATTAATATTTTTTCTAAGAACCAAGGATAAGTAGGTGAACCCTAATAGTAGGTGAATTTAACCATAATTAAGAGGTGACAATAAGGACATGTGGCGACCTAAAAGGCATTACTAGACTCTATTGGAGGGCCCACAATATATATGACAAAAAAATTGGGAGGCCACTATATATGTAAGACAAAAAATTTGTTTAGGTGGGGGGGGGGGGGGCAAGTATACTTAAAAAAAAATTTGGAAAAAATTAAGAGGCCCATTGTTTCATACCAAAACATTATGGAATCACAAAAAAGTGGGGGGGCATATAGGGAAGCTTCTGCCTTCAAATCTAGGGTTTGATGAGCTAGTTGACCGTTGTGTTTTTTTAAGAGCACGGTCTCGGTGGTCTAGGTCCTATTGGGCAGTAGCAAAGTCCTTATTTAAAAAAAAGAATACCTGCCGGTTGTTATCAATGACCAACATGGTATAATAAAATCAGGATTCAGGCATCTATGAAAAGAATCTCCGCTATCTGTCATCCTTGCCGAGAGCTTGATTTCGTTTTCCATGGACCCTTCCACTTAGGGAAGGAAATGGATCAGGTTAAACGGGTAACCCGACCCTAATGAGCCGGGTATGGGGAGCTTTTAATTGGGGTAGGGACGGGTTTGAAAAAAAAATGTTAAAATCCGCCTCGGGTTTGGGCCGAGAATGGGTTTGAACTGGCCCGTCCTGTTTGTAATGGCCGGAGGCAAGTATACTTAAAAAAAATTTGGAAAAAATTAAGAGGCCCATTGTTTCATACCAAAACATTATGGAATCACAAAAAGGGGGGGGGGGGGGGCATATAGGGAAGCTTCTGCCTTCAAATCTAGGGTTTGAAAGTTGACCGTTGTGTTTTTTTGAAGAGCACGGTCTCGGTGGTCTAGGTCCTATTGGGCAGTAGCAAAGTCCTTATTTAAAAAAAAGAATACCTGCCAGTTGTTATCAATGACCAACATGGTATAATAAAATCATGATTCAGGCATCTATGAAAAGAATCTCCGCTATCTGTCATCCTTGCCGAGCTTGATTTCGTTTTCCATGGACCCTTCCACTTAGGGAAGGAAATGGATCAGGTTAAACGGGTAACCCGACCCGAGCCGGGTATGGGGAGCTTTTAATTGGGGTAGGGACGGGTTTGAAAAAAAAATGTTAAAATCTGCTCGGGTTTGGGCCGAGAATGGGTTTGAACTGGCCCGTCCCGTTTGTAATGTGTATTTACACACTTGCCCCTTTATTAAATTTGAAACCATTTATACTCAAACTATAAATAGTGTGAGTTCTACTCTTCTAGTGTCAGGGCTCATTGTTCTTCACTCTTTGCGTCATTCTCTCTCTCTCGTCGTTTTCTTTCACCGGCCATTCTCTCTCCCTGTACTCTCTGCGCCGTTCTCAGTTGTCGTTCTCTCTCTTTGCGCCGTTCTCTCTCTCAATCACCGTTCTCTTCTCCTCTCTAGAGTGAAACGAATCCTCCATCATCAATCTCAACCAAATACATCGGTAGTAGCAGCTATTTCCAATTCGTTTTCTCTGGATCTGGATTTCTAGATCTACAATTCCATGCCTATATCTCTATTTATTTGTATTTGTATTTACTTATTTCTATGTTTTTTTTTTCTTAATTATCCTCTATTTTTCTCCCTGTCTCAGATCTCAACTCCGGCTAGTTCTTGTGCGACTGAGACACCTTCATCTTCTCCGGCGAGCCAAACCACCATCTTCATTGTTTCTCAGATTTCATTCCACCATCACCCACCCCGAACTAACTTGCCCCAACCCGAACTGATCCGGCTCGGCTTAATGGGGCAGGGCGGGGCGCTCAAATAAACGGGGATGAGATTTTTGGCAGGTTTGGGACGGGAATGGGAAATGGTTCGTTAGGGTTGTAAATGGATGCGGATATTATCCATATCTGATTCGTGTCTGAATCCGTTTAGTCGGATAATTATCCGAATAGGTATCCGGTGGAGTGGATTCGGATAGTAAAGTACTATTTGTTTATAATCGGATACAGATTCGGATAGTAAAGTACTATTTGTTTATAATCGGATACAGATTCGGATATTGTTATATCCGATTCGATAAATATTCGTCTGATTATAATATATATATATATATATATATATATATATATTTTTTAAATTTATAAAATTAATATAACCTTTAAAATATATATTTTTAATAAAAAATTATATATTTTTACATTTTTAAATTATTAATTTATATATTTTTTTTAAATTAATCAGATAATTCAGATACTATTTGAATCTGGATATTTTAATCGGAGTCAGATACGGATATCATATTTCATTATCTGCCGGATATTTATTCGGATTCGGATATATAATCGGATACGATTTTGGAAATACTAATATCTGCTCCGAATCCGCTCCGTTTATAGCCCTATAATCATCCCTACTTTCACTCTTCTTTCACTATAATGTATACCGTTGATAGTATTGCTGATGTTAGAAAACCATTCTGCTATGTTTGGTTGCCGAGGAAATATGTGAAAACAAAAGAAAATTTTGAATTTTTAATACAATTTTTAGTTGTTTTTTGTTCAATTTGCTTTTATTTTCCATATTTTTACTTATTTTCTCGACAACCAAACATAGGGTTAAGGTTTGAGAGAGCTTAATGCCAGCACGGGGAGATGGAGAAAGTGCCATGGATATTTTTTTTTTTCATTGAAGTGCCATGGATTTGAAAATTTATTAAATAACATATATTGTACATGAATAATAATGATTGTGGATTTGAAAAGTTATTAAATAAAAGAGGAATGCTAGCCCTACTCTCAGTCAACTCATACTCCCACTCTCTACCAACTACTTGTCCATTTATTTTATTTTATTTTTGTCAAAAGTGCTTTAATTTCAATAAAGTGGACAGGTGGTTGGTGGATAGTGAGAGTAGAGGTTGATCGAGAGTAGGGCTAGCACTCCTCTAAATAAAATATAGGAGTTGCTTTTTACGAAAAGAAAAGTGTATACGTGGACTTCAAAATTTTATATAATTTAATATTATATATATATATAAATTAAATTAAGCCGAGTCGAATCAAACCTCTACGAATTGAGATTCGAACCGAGCCGAATCAAACAGGGACTGGCTCGAGTTTGGCTTGTTTAATATTTCGAGATCAGCTTAAAGCTCGGCTCGATCGAGCCTCAAATCTTTGCTCAAGCTTGACTTGATTGAGCCGAGCCAAGTTGAGCCTTCGAGCTAGCTTGGTTTGTGTGCACTCCTAGAACCGCCCCGCCCTGTCCTGGGTTTGGGACGTGAATGAGGTAGGAGATTTTCATTAGGAGCGTGGTAAGATTGGGGCGCCCTAGCCCAAACCCGACCCATTGCCATCCCTATGTGCAGGTGTTGTGGTTTGTGCCACCATGGGTGTGTGTGGGTAGTGTATTGTATAGTGGATGTGTGAGTGTGTTGTTTGTTACCAAAATAATATTGTTAGTCCGCAAATCAGTTGGTTGAACGGTCGATTATTTTGTTTTTTTTTTTCGTCTTAGACCCTACCTTTCCGAATGAAACCAGAGGAATGTCCCACATTATGATTTGGATATATATCACTGTGTTTCAATTACAACACAACGATTCTATTTATAAATAGAAATGGTTTGAATGAAATCATAGGAATATGTATTCTGTACACCTTATTTCCTGAGGATTGTAGTTCAATTGGTCAGAGCACCGCCCTGTCAAGGCGGAAGCTGTGGGTTCGAGCCCCGTCAGTCCCGACGGATCTGATGAATCCATTGATTCATCTCTCCATTTTCTGGGGGGGGGGTTGAGGAGGGCAAGAAGCTGGATCGTTCCAACCCTCAACTCTCTTATCTAGGTTCATTGATATTGATTAAATCGAACACACTTCTAGCACTTGTTCCACTTTTGGAAGACCCTGCATTATATCACCAGATCTCGATTTTTCATATATAAATGTATAGGGTGTCAGTGATTCTTAGAGCACCGACTAATCCAGGCACATTTTCCCAAGCACATGTAGACCCTTCCCTGCTGGTACAAGCTGTTTTCCTCTTATTCAACCGAAAAATTAAATTTTCCGACTTTTAACATGAATTTGTTTAGATTAATTTATCTTTCAAGTCGGGAGGTTTAAGCTAAATGGGTAATAGTGGACGATTTAAGTGGAGCCAACAAGTCAATTCTATTGCTTTATCCCTATAAGTAAAAAGCTGGCATTAGGTGCACACAATAGTATGGACTCGGAGTATCTCTGGTGACACTAGAAAAGGCTTGTCTCGGGAAACCATAGAATAGGGGACAAGTGGTGGAGGAGTCAAAATCATGGGCCCCAAGATTTTGATTTCTCCACACACTATATGCACATGGCGATAAGGTGTTGAGATAAAGGGAAGAGATATCAAGTGGGGAGAAGTCAAAAAACATGGGGAGAAAATGAAATGACTTCTCCCCTTTTTAACGCCACATGTCCCTTGTTCTATGGTTGCCTGAGAGCCCTTTCTGGCTTCGCCAGAGACAATCCGAGGCCCAATAGTATGTACGATTGCCAGTAGGTATTTTAATTCGTCTTTTCCCGAAGATAAATCATCATGCCCATATCATATGGCCTAAGATATCAATAAGCTACACGTAAGTTAATCATATATTTGTATTTATAGAGCAATAGTTTGTTCGACGGCGAGGAGCGAACTAATGCTTATAGCCCTCACAAAGCCGTCCCTATAATTGTCATGAACTTGGGCTAATTTTTTAAACCCTATGATTATTTTTTTTCTTCTTTTTTTGATAAAAAACAATGGTAGATATATGAACCCTAGCAGTGAGTGAATCTTAACAACAATTAAGGAAAGTTAACAGGGGGACATATGGCAAGAAAAGGGGAGCTAAGATACCCCTCCTTGCGTGAGGAGGTGATTGATTTTCATATATATATATATATATATCTCGTGTTCTTCTAATTATAATAGTCTCTGCATAGTTAAAGAATTATGGTCTTGAATCTTTCCTCTGGCACGTTTCGCTAGGCAGAACATGTGCGCTTGTACCAACCGCCATGTGTCCCATTCGTTATCTTTTAATCGTGATTAAACTTAATCATCCTATGGTTTATATATATATTCTAAGAACTAAGGTTAAATGGATGGACCCTAGGGGTAAATGAATCTCAACCACAATTGCTAGGTGTTAAAATTAGGGACATGTGACAACTTTTATAGACCCCTTTAACTGTGATTAAGCATGACCAACTTAAGGTTAATTTTTTATTTTATTTTTAAATCAATTTAGATCTATGAACCTTAAGGGTGAGTGAATCTTAATCACAATTATTGGGGGTTAAAGGGGTTACATGGCGGTTTGTAGAGTCACCTTTAATTATAGTTAAGCTTAATCAACTTAAGGCTAATATTTATTTTATTTTGTTCTAAAAATCAAGGTTAGATGGATGAACCCTAGGGGCAAGTGGATATTAACCACAACCAGTTAGTGAGTTTTAAAAAGGGATACTTGGTGGCTTGTAGAGCCCCCTTTAACCATGACTAAGCTTAATCAACCTAAGGTTAATAATTTTTTTTATTTAAAAAAAAAAAAAACAAGGTTAGATGGATGAACCCCAGGTGTGAGTGAATCTTAACCAAAGTCAGTGGATGTTCAAAAGGGACACCTGGTAGATTGCAAAGGTAGAACATGCGCGCGCTAAAATAATCAATTTCATATGTATACTAGTGGGCTGCACGTGTGATGCACGTGAGAGAGGGAAGAGGGAGAAAGAGCGGGAAGTGTGACCGACCCTAATGTGACCTGCGTGATGCACGTGTGAGAAAGGAAGAGAAATGTGAACAAATATGGAAGGAAATATAAATGGAAAGTGAAAAAGTGTTTTTGTAAGGAGACAAAATTACTCATAAATTTGTAATATAAACATTTTAAGCTAAATGATAATTTTATCATTTTAAAACATTCAATATATATTGTTAACATGTTATGGTAGTAAAGATACATGTATGGTCAATTTTGCTCAATGAACGTTTAAGTATCATATTTTTATTATAATAATAGTGATGTAAATGTAAGAGTAATTTTATTATTCTTATTATAAGAGTAGATAAGATATAAGTATAAGAGTAATTTTGTCAATAATGATTAAATCAACGTTTTAAGGATCTATTAGCCGACCCTTTAGGAGTAATTGTGTGAAGTTACCCTTATTACACCTTAGTGGTTACCTTAGTTATAGTATGTGTTTAGGGTGTTACATATCACCTAACAAAAAATAAACCATCTATATTTCCGCTATTAGAGAAGATAGAGAAGAAGGATGAGAGAAATTGAATCACAATCAAATGTGATTGAACTCTCTGAGTTCAATCGCACCCACAGGTTGACACATGCCTTTTTTAACCTTTATTAGTCGTGGTTAATATTCATTAACCTTTGAGGTTTAACAATATAAATTTGGTTTTTGTAAGGGATAAAATTCATAAAATGATTAAGTATTGGAGAACGAGTTAGCTTTTGTTGTTATGTGCACGAAAGAGTGACACGTGGATCACGTGATTAAAATAGAAGAATGCACAACGTTTCCGTTGTATACTTCGCAACGTATTCATAGTCTTGTGAACAACGTTTCCGATGTGCTGTTGACCATAGTTCAAAATATCGATACGTATCGGCCGATACGGGCCGATACGTACCGGATTTGCAGCCTACCGATACAGAGATACGCAGGAAGGAAAAAAATACTGCGTATCGGTGCGTATCGGTACCGATACGCACCGATACTCACCGATACTCACCGATACTCACCGATACGCACCGATACGCACCGATACGCTGTGATACGCAGCTGTTTTACAAAAAAAAAAATTTAAAGCATCGACCGATGGTGTTCAAGGGAGAGATTTAAAAAAAAAAAAGAGGAGAGCTATTAAAAAATGACTGATACAGATTAAAAGGATAAGAATTTTTCACTCTAAAGTTTTTTTTTTTTTTTAAATCAAGCTTAGATTATTGAATCCTAAGGGTTAGTGAATCTTAACTACAGTTAGTAGGAGTTAAAAGGGACAGTCAATAAGTGCGATTGAAATCTCCCAAGGTTATAAAAATAAATAAAATTAACCCTATTAAAAAAATCACACCCACATGCCAACGTGTCTCTTTTAACTCTTATTAACTGTGCTTAAGATTCACTAACCCTTGGGGTTCAACAATCTAACCTTGGTTTTTTTTATAAAAAAAATTAACCCTGTTAACTTGTAATCACCTAAACGGCTAAACACCACTCAATAGATTTGGAAGTCCTACTTGTTTATATTTTTTTTGTCGGTAAGAAGTAATTTCATTAAAAAATGAGGATTCACAAATAGTGAATCATAAAGAGCCCAAACAAACAGAGCATAGACTAACAACTACCAAATAAAATTACAGTCATCTGCTTGTTTACATCAAAAATAAAAAATAAAAAAAATTGAACAATGGTCCTGCTTGATTACATAAAAAAATAAAAAATTATATTTACATCCACTTCATAGTCAAATAAAATTATAATCATCTTCGTTTGATCTTGATTTCGTTTGATCTTGATGCTGGGTCTTCGATTATTCAACAATTTCCTCATCTTCCCATATTGTTTAAGTCCTCAAAAAAAACATCGAGCTCGTCAATTGCAGATAGAAATAGGTTTGGAAACTAAAATGCTAAATTTCAATTAGTGAAATGTGTATTCATAAATTCTTTAGATATCTAAAACAATTAAAATGGATAATCATTGAAATATTAAGTGTAGATAACTTAAATTTTCAACTCTAAGTTGATATATACTAATGATCATTAATTCTAGATTGTATTTCTTATACTTGGTTAACTAACTATTGTTTGTATTTTCATGCATATTTATCAACGCGCACGCCTTTTTTAACTTATAACTTTTTTAATTCTCATATGTATGATTATAAATGTAGTTGAAGGTCTTCATTTAGTTTGTTTTTAGATTATATCTGCATTAAAAGAGGTTTTATGTAAGGTATCCAAGTTTTTCCTTGCGTATCCAAGCTTTTTTTAGCGTATCCTGAATTTTTACGCCGTATCCAACCGATACGGTACCGATACGCCGATACGTATCCTATTTTGGGCTAACCGATACGGCGACCGATACCGATATTTTGAACCATGCTGTTGACAACGTTTTCGTTGTCTTATGCACAACGTATCCGTTGTACTCTCGACAGTGTTTCCGTCATCCTACACACAACGAATCTGTTGTCTTCCGGATAACCATGTCAGAACCTCGTTTTAAGGCATATACAACGGACCCGAGCTTGAGTCAACAACGAGATCGACTCGCATGAGGAAGTGATCAGGAGACGATCGTTTTAGTCTGACAAGTAGGTGAAAAACACTGTCTTGACATTTAATGCTGGTCACTTCTGCGTGCTGTCAAAAACAAATCGATTGAACTAATAGTAGCTGCCCATGTGTGACACTTTAGGTGACAGATTTGTCTGACATATTTGGTAATGAGTGTAGAGCACGTGGTATAGACATCTATGGTCATCCATGGGCATTCAGAGCTAAACCTATAAATATCCCGAGAAATTCAGTGCATAAGGACCAAGAAATCTCTACTATTTCTCTCTCATCTGCTTTTGTGCTTGTTACTGTTCACCATCTTCTACATCTACTTACTTTGGCATCGGAGTACACGTCAGGGTATCACACCCTTTAACTCCAACCTTCTACCAGTAAACCAGAGTTCGTGTAGCAGTTACCGACGTGTGTCATTCCCGATATTTTCCCCTTCAGTCTTAAAAGTATATTAACTATAAAAGTTAAAAATTCTTAACCAAGAGTTATTAAATCTTAACTACAATTAATAGGGATTATAAAAGAGACGTGTTAACATGTGGGTGTGGTTGATATCAATAAGAGTTCAATTTTTTTTTTTTTTCCATACATACTTGCACGTGAGAGGGGAGATTGAATCACAACCAATTGCGATTGAACTCGGGGAGAGTTCAATCACACCCACAGGTCAACACGCGTTCTTTTAAACACATCTTAACTACGGTTAATATTCTTTAACCCTTAGAGTTCAACAATCTAATCTTGGTTTTTTAAATAATATATTTTTAAAAAATTAACCTTAGGTAATGAAACTACTTTTTAAATTAGAGGTTTTTACCCCTAAAATCTTTAAAATATAGACATGCAATTAACCTTCAACCTAACAATCTAAAGTCTAACTAAGGTAATGTTGGTAACACTAGTTTAAAAAGAAGTGTTTATTTGAAAATTATGCTTAGTTAAACTTTAGATTGTTAAGTTGAAGGTTAATTGCATGTTTACATTTTAGAGAGTTTAGGGGTAAAAACCTCTACCTTGAAAAGTAGATATGGAGCTACTTTTTAAAATAGAGGTTTTTATCCCTAAAAGCTCTAAAATGTAGACATGCAATTAACCTTCAACTTAACAATCTAAAGTCCAACTAAACATAATTTTCTAATAAGCACTTTTTTTTAGACTAGTGTTACCAAATGCTATCTAAACATAATTTTCAAATAAACATTTATTTCTAGACTAGTGTTAACAAACGCCACTTTAGAGCATTCCTAGCAGGCTCACCAAAATAACAGCCTCTTCAAACTTTCCACAAGTTTGGTGGGTACTGTACACTCACAAACCAAATCTTCATCTCTCCATTCCTTTTGTGGTCCCACACAAATAATAAAAGAGGAATGCTAGCCCTACTCTCATCAACCTATACTTTCACCCTTAACCAACTACCTGTCCATTTTTATGGTGAAAAAGTGTTTTAATCAAAATAAACAAGTGATTGGTTGTGGGTGAGAGTAGGGCTAGAACTCCTCATAATAAAATAATGTTTCCCTCTATTTTCCTTTTTTGTTTTTTCACACAAATAATAAAATAATGTTTTTTTTTTTTGGTTAATGGTTAAATTGGTGAGACTTTGAAGAGTGTTTTAAAAAAATGGATAATCAAAATAGAAAAAAAAATGGGGAGTTTTGGCAATTTTGGTGAGTAAAATTTGGCGAGGCTGCCAACCGATCTACTCGGACTTTCCTCTACGGACACCAAGGTGAGTTGACAACACAACCACAGGAAGCAAACCCGGGGTGCTAGCTAACTACACCAACCCGTGGGTAATCATCACGCTTATGTCGATTAAATAAAAATAATAATCCTTTCTAACTACACAGCACTCTTCTCTCGTCTCTCCCTTGATAGACAACGAAGGCGGAAACCGATTCATACGAAGAAGATAAAAGAAGAATAAGAGGACTTTAAAACTATCTATTATTCTACAAGATTACGTCGCAGGTTGCTCTTTCGCCGTATCTTTAGAGGCTCACAGGTAAGCTTAAATCCATGAAAACTGCTTCACCCTTAAAAAAACAGTAATTTATTCCTGTAATTTTCTGCCTAGATTTCAGCTTAGTTTCGGATTTCTACAAGTTTGGTGTTCTTTTTTAGAATTCTTATACTTATTGGTCGTTATCTGTTTTAGCGTACTGTAGTTACTCTTACAATGAGCTAGGGTTTCTTTTGTATTCCTGCAATCCTTTGCTGTTATTTCTTTAAATTTGGTTCTTTGATTTTTTTTTTCTTTTTTGGCGGGGGTGGAGAATCTAGGGATTTATGTTTAATTGGGTATATTATCTTGGGTTCTTAGCGATTTGCCAAAGGTTGGGTTTGATGAATGTGAGATCTACATCGGTTTTTATTTGCATTTTACTGTTTTTTCCCCTTATGTTTTAGGGGGTATTAATTAATTGTTTTATGATGTGTTTTTCCATTTTTTGTATGTTATGCATTTTTTTTTCACCTTCAGGAAAAAAAAAGCATCAATTTTGATTTTAATTTTGGGTGTGGTTTTATTGCCTCAGATTTCGTTATAGGATGATCCTTTCTTTATTCATCTCTTTGACGAGAAGAGAAATACGAATTTCTTTTTTTTCCCCTAAAATTGATAATTTTCTTAGTAGGTGATTATTAGCCATGACTTTGGATTTATCTAATAAATATACGCATGGTGAACTAGGGAAGCTGAAGATTTGAAGGTTATTAAGTGGGGAATAGATTGAAAAGCACGGAAGATAGTGAGAAGGAAGATGCTTCAGATCCGTCTGAGCAGGGGTTCATCTTCAGAAGGCGGGGGTGGGACGAAGCCCTTACCGGCGGAGACAGTGACAGTGGCGTGTCCCGATCACCTCGTCCTTGCTGATCTCCCTGTAGCCAAGAGTCTCGGTTCTGCAACCGCTGCATCCCTTGTCAAGACCGTTGGCCGCAGGTCTCGTCGTCAGCTTGGTGAGCGAGTTCATTTCTGTGTCCGTTGTGATTTCCCCATTGCCATCTATGGCCGCCTGGTACCTACTTATTCTGACCATTCTCTCCCCTTATTTTGTTTCCTTAAGTTATGTATGATATTCATCTGTTCAAGATTATGGTCCTGCTAGAAAATGATGTTTCAAATCCCACTCTCAGCTTAAAAAGTATTTCCCTGTTCCCAGAGAAAGAAAATTATGCTTCTGTGGAATTTCTGCTAAGTCTAATGAACTCAATTGTAATGGTTAACTGACTCTTTTATTTTGCTTCCACCCAAAAACAGTAGAGAAAAAGTAAATAAAAGACATGTGCTTGTGTGAAGCTCTCTTTTGAAAGAGGTCAATCTCAATTTTGGTTAAGCACTCTAAACGGTTCTATTTGGGTTAACTTGTTCAATGAATTGAGATATGTCTTGCATGTGGTAAGTTAGTTGAAGACTTGCTCGGTGTAGTGGTGCAACACCAACATGCACACTAAGCATCTCTAAGGCTAACCGAGCAAGTAGCAACAATAATACTCTCTAGCTCATCATAGGGATGGATTGGTCAATGTTGTTTGCCCAACAGCTGACAGACAATCACTATTCTCTATAATAACAGTTATGACTTAGAATGTCATGTTTGCTAATTAAATGTATGCTATTGTGAGCAATGTTTACCATTTTGTGGTTAAATTGGGCCTTGGAGTTTGGTGAATGTGATCTATCTTGCATAACGTAGCTATATGTTTAGGGACTCATAGCATAGCCATAGATCGTTAAATCTAAAACTGGTAGTTCTGTACTATTTTCTACTGCTGGAGTTGTAATGCTTATTGATGTTCCCTTTTTCAAAATCTTGATGCAGCCAAAATAGGAAACAGAACCATGGGAGTCACCAATTTTAGACAATGAAGACCACATATACTTACCACATTATAAACACTGTTAGTGCACTACTGCACTAGAGCCTTATCCTTGGCTAACACTGGAAGCCAAGGGTACAAATGTACAGTGCATTGATCTTCACAGGGGAACCAATTAGAAGGAGAGGAAGAAACACCGAGCAAGAGAAGTAATGATATGGAGCAAGAGAAGCAATGATGTAGATTGTTCTGTAATAACACGTATATTTGTATAAATGATTGGCCATAGTCACTAAGTATGGGTACGGGTTTTATACGGCAAAAAATGGGACAAGTACTAGAAAATTTGAAAAAATAATTAATAATTATAAATAAATGGGAAACATGATACCAACCACTAGCAATCATTTAAAATCATCAATCAACAAAAGAATTGTAATTATATAGCCCTCTAAATATCATCAGTCATCATCATTTTAAGTTTAGCAAAAGAATTGCAATTATATAAATGTAATTTCAAATATATAAGTAATTTCTGTTTTTCCTTTTTGTTGATGTATTGTGCTTCATATTTGCTCTCCATCACACAACAGTGTCAGTGCCAACAACTTCCTCATTGCTAGACTAACTCGGTGAAATAAATACCCTAGGTGTAACTTGTAAGTAACAATTTCTGACTATCTATAGTTTGTATTATCAATTGCGGTTCGGTGTAGGATGTAACTTGTCGATCCACTCTCTCTCTCTCATTGGTTCTCTATTTATTTTCCCATACATCGTCCACTCTCTCTCTCTCATTGGTTCTCTATTTATTTTCCCATACATCGTCCACTCTTGCTTAAGTGAGATTATTGTGAATACCTTTATATGTATTTATGATTGAATATGCTGTTTTTTTTTCCCAGTTGTTAGAGTTTTATATATATTGGTTTTTGTTTTTGCAAACCTCAATATACATCTTAGAAACCTTAATTGCTCCATTGGATTTGTTTTAAATTAACAAATTTATGTTCTTGCAGAGCCCTTGCGAGCATGCCTTCTGTCTGGACTGTGCTAGGAGCGATTCTAGCTGCTATCTGTAAGTATATTTGATCTTCATATGCTCACACTAGAATTGCAAACTTTTCTTTCGTTGTTTTTTTATGCCCTTAATAACTTTTTTTACACATGAATGCTTTTACTTAAAAAAAATTGAAAAAAATTGGAAGATTCCCTTCCAGGGTTCTACATAAGTATGCGTTTTTGCAATTGTTCTTTTATTGTTAGTCTTTGTATGCTATGTTTTCATTCTTGCATCTAACTTGCTCTTGATAGACGTGTTCTAGGGTCAGATTTGAAGGAAAGTTTCTAGATTCATATTTTTTGACATCTTATGGTAATGCTTCATTCCATATTGGGATATGCCCATCTTTGGTCTTCAGGCACAACCGCACAAGTTATATCATAAACCAATAGTAATCAAAATCCACAAACATAAACTAAAGCAACATCTATTAAAAAGTCTCAAGTCTATTACAAGATCTCACTCAATAAAACTGAACTGAAAATAAACTAATAATGCGGAAACCGGTCAAGATCCTGAGCTCCAACAACCAGAAAATCACCTTCTTCCAGTCCTCTTCCACCCAAGGAGTAGCTACCTGATCCTGCGCTAGACTTGAACGACAATAAGAGGTCGATTGAGCATTGAATATGCAGCGGATATCCAAACTAACCAACAATGACACATGCATATATCCAATATCCAAATCATGCAACAATTGTAAAGTCAATAACAGTTTAATATAACATGAACATAATCAGAGTGCAGGAACATGTGAACATATCATGACTTAGTTTGACTCGTGTACTTGTGTGACTCTTGGACTTGTACCATGAATGTCATGCATGCTTGTTTTTCTATGAAAATAGTTATTGAGGCATTTGTATTTAAATCTATGGAGGTGCATCGATAGAAGTGTAAGCCCCTAGAGCTCTTAGATACCAAATGTTGATGATAATTATCCAGGACTTGAAATTTTATCCATGGAGAGCATCAACGTTTATCAGAGCTACTTGAAATTCAGGGTCCTTGTAAAATCATGCAGTGTTCTTGTTCTTATACTTGTATTTCAGTGTTTAGAGTCCTTGTACTTGTACTTCAGTGTTCAGAGTCTTTGTACTTGTATTTCAGTATTCAGAGTTCTTGTACTTGTATTTCAGTATTCAGAGTTCTTGTACTTGTATTTCAGTGTTCAGAGTTCTTGTACTTGTATTTCAGTGTTCAGAGTCCTTGTACTTGTTCTTATTTCTTGTACTCCCGTGTCCATGCAATGTCCGTGTCATGCTTGTGTACTCGCGAGACTTGTAAATTACCACACATGTGAACTTTGTGCTTGAGTGTCGCGATTAAGATCCGAACTCGGTTATCACTTAGATTTCGGTCTTCCGTTAAGAAACTCCGTTAGGTTACATCTCTCTAGTTAGAGAATTCCCGACATGGAGGACTTCCCTCTAAGCTTTGGCCTACCCGAATGTCAATCACCATGCAACATAAATAGGCATAATTTATCGTAGTACATATATCATATATTGACATGTTCATGCAAACATTTCAACATTTTCATTTCAATACTTAGTATTCCTTAACATTTCAACAAACACCTTTCATTCGTTAATTATGTGTGCAATGCCCTTTCCCCATTTTCACATTTCCATAACCATATCAATGCTCATAGATAAACCACATTTATCCATTCCAAACCCAACACCAATTCATACATTCATAGTCCATCCCTTCTCTATTTTAGCCCATCTACCATCATTTCCATACATCCATAAACATAATCCATAATTCAATTTAAGCTTCTAACATAAACATCCATCCATATCCTCACTAAACCATGCAATTCCTTTACTAATTCATCATTTATCATACTAAGTTAATAATCATAATACTACAATAGTTAGACTAGATATGATATCAACCTCAATTCATATTTCAATTCTTTAATTCATGTAAATCTCTTGATAATCCATACATATTCTTATTTAAACATGCAAAGCATCTTAATAGGGTTAAGTTAGAAAGGATATCGACCTTTGAGATTCTTCCCTTGGATCTAAATCACTAGATGAAGCTCCTTGAAGCTTTGGGGATGATCTTCAAACTGATCTTTTTCTTCTCTAAGCAAAGCCCTTCTTCTCCAAGCAAAAATCTCCTTAGAACCCTAGGTTTTCTCTCTTCCTTTGCCAAATTAGGTTAGAAATGGTTCTAAAACCTCGAATAGAACCCCTATTTATAGTCCCAAGGGTTAAAAACTCTAAAATTCACAATTTGGGGGTTTTTAAAAACCAAAATCGCTCACTCCGATCGATCGGGGGTTAGTTCCGATTGATCGGGGAGGATTGGGCTAACTTTCTAGTGCCGGCCGATCAATCAGGCTGGCGACCTCAGATCGATCGGTGTCGCCTGATCGATTGGTCCCTAGGGTCCGATCGATTGGCCTGGGGCAGGACACCTAGGCGTCTTCTCTGTTATTGCTCGATCAATCGGTCTATTATTTCCGATTGATCGGGGGTCCTGAAATAGGGATTTTTCGTCATTTTTCACCCTCCAAAATTGTTTAACATTAAACACCCATGCACAAAACATCAAAATGACAACAATACCCTTACTAAACAAGGTAAAAACAAGGAAAAAGGGTACGAGACTCTACAAAAATTCACTAACTTTTAAGGTTAAAAATTTTTCAATATTTTTTTCTAAAACCAATGTTAAGTATGTGAACCCTAAGAGTGGGTGAATTTTAACCATAGTTCAGGGGTGTCAATAGATTAGGGACATGTGGTGACTTTAAGAGCATAACCGGACTCCATTGGGGGGCCCACGATATATATCACAAAAAAATTGGGGGGGGGGGGGGGGGGGGATCACTATATATATAAGACAAATTTTTTTGGGGGAACCAACTATACTAAAAAAATTTGAGGTGCCCACTAGTGGTGATATCGAGCCGAGCCGAGCCGAGTAGTGGGATGTTCAGGCTCGGCTCGAAAATTTACACTAATGTTCAAGCTTGGCTCGTGAAATATACCTTAAGCTCGAGCTCGGCTCGGCAGTCAGCTCAACTCGGTTTGATTAATCCAAATGAAACGAGCTCGAGTATCGGGCTCAGTGCTCGAGTACCGGGATCGATACTCGAGCTCGATTACTGTGATTCATACATTTACTTTGAAAGCTTTTTTGGGGCTAAAGTAAAAGCTCAACAGATTTAGTTAAACATCATTACATGTTTACACAATTTAAACCATTAGGGTTCAACATTTATAGCATATACAATGACAAAACTACATGGGTCCGCTAAGTAGTGCGCAAGAATTTAATATTGATAGTTTAAATTTAATTTTGCTGAATTGATAGGTCCCTACATAGTTACTTTATTTGTTTTTTTTGGTTAACCTTTGTTTAAAAAATATATATTTTAAATAATTCTATATACTTAACTAATAAAATAAATATATAAATATATTTATTTTTAGTATTTAAATATATATAATATATGTAATCAAACCGAGCTTTTATCGAGTCGAGTAGGGGTGTGTTCAAGCTCAGCTCGTTTACTAAACGAGCTCGAAAACGGTGTTCAAGCTCGGTTCGTTTACTAAATAAACAAATGATACTCGAGCTTTTAACGAGCTGAGCCCGAGTAGTTCATGAACATTTTGTTCAATAACCACCCCTAGTGCCCACTATTTCATGGGGGGGGGGGGGGGGGCATGGCCCCCCTAGCTCTGCCTTTGATTCTGGGACCTAAGCATCACATGTAAGCTACCTATTGCTTATATACATGCACGCCAAGGATTAAAATAAATGTTTTGGCATATGCAACGGTTCCTCCCGATATCTTTAGCACTGAAACTGTTATGTAATGGCCGAGTATTATGTTATGAAACAAATGGTCAATTATGTTTTTTTGGGAAAAGATTACTAAAAATCAGGTAATACTTGGCCAAATCTTACCTTATGTTACATAAGGCTCAGGTAAGACTCAGCTGAGTCTTATGTTGCATAACAGTTTTGGTCGACGTACAATATCTATATAAATACCATGACATGGTATATATCGTAACAGTTCCTACCGAAACTATAACACAACGGTTTTCGGCGAGTTTTTATTTCTGGGATATACACATGTATGTGCACATGCACACGAGGCACATATCAGCATGTATATAATATAAGCACACATCTATTTCAGAAAATTCCATGTGAAGCTAATATGTCTGGATGTTGTTATATGGGGCTAGGATGGTTTATGTGTGAACCATGGAGGCATGGACTGCTATGTTTATACTTGTGTATCTCTGGTTTCAGTCAAGTAATCTAGAGACCTACAAATTTGAAAATGTCAAAGGAGTTACAGGTTATGCTTTATATCGACCCAAAGAATATCTTTCTGCTACCGATTAAAAAAAATAAAATCGTTTCTGCTCGCTTCAACTGTGGAGCCCATGTTCATAAGCATTTGAGTTTTCATCAGCAGGCTTTCGATAAAACTAAATTCTCACAGTATGAATAGGAAACTTTTTTTTTAAATCGATAAAGGCAATATAATATAAATGAGAAAAAACAGGATGTAAAGAGCAGAAACAGCAAAGGTTCATAGAGAGAATGAACAGAAAAGAAGGGAAACAGAAATAAAGCACAACTAAACAAAACATAAGAAGAGGGTAAAAAGAGACTACGCTATCATAACACAGAAAATAGCCATTCGTCTTCAAAGTTCTTGATTGAACACCAAGGTATAAGAAGCTGCCAAGTTTTCCCATAAACTCGCTCCTCGGAAGAAGTGATTCCATAAAAAACTCCTGTTTCTTTGTATCACAATAGGAAACTTGTGATACAAAGTAAATACAGAACCACTTTCTCATTGTACTAGCTTAGACGTTACCATCCTACATGATCTAAAATGAGGCATGTGCCTGAAAAAATAACACTAACAAAATTAGAACCAAAATACTGAACTATATGATAATGCATAGTAAAATTGTGCGTATTATTATTGGAAAATCAGAATGTTGAATCAAGGAATCTGCAAGCAAACTATAGTCTTTTAAGTTTTATCCCTACTTATAAACTGATTTTAAGCTTGTACAAATTTATTGACTTTATAAAGTTGGGTCACTGTATCTACTTATCCTTTCTAGAATATACATTAGGTTGAGCAAGGAAGGCCATTATTCTGAATTTGGATGAGGCTTTCCTTCTATTATGATGCTGATCTCCAAGAGGTTTACTGTTTGCAGTTTCTTTCCTACACAATAGAAAGGGATTAAATAAATAAGCTGAGTGGTGGTTTTTCATATGTTGTCTGACACAGTTGTGATGAGCGCATTCAGAAGATTCAGACGATAAAAATGATGGAGGGGATCTTCATATGTGCAGCCCCCCACTGTCTCAAGTCCTTCCTAAAGCGAACTGAGTTTGAATCTCATATTCACGAGAGCCATGCTGACCTTCTTCAACCCAATACGGAGAGAGAAGATGGCAACGAATCAGAGGCTTTAAATATGATAAGGCCCTCTAGCACGGATCTGCTTGCTAAACAATCTTCGGGTACAGAGTCCACTGCCCATGCTCCACCGAGGCCCGTCTTTTCACCCAGTTCAAATTCTCAGTTCAATGACCGGGAAGACAAAGCTCCTCGCCAGCAACCCAGAGAACAATCACCTCTCAACCCAATTATACAGCCAAAGCCACCACCATTTTATGGCCGAATGCAAAACCATGCATCGGAGCCACAGCCCGACAGCAATCCGCCCCAAGGATTTGACAGGCCAGGGCCGCACAATCGCTTCCATTACCAACACCAACAGAGCTTTGATATGCAGAGTGCCCTACATTATCGACGAGATTATGATCAGTTTCCAGACAAGCAGCAAGGGATTCTATCTGAGTCCCCATTCCCGGACTACCCACCTCTGCATTCCCATCAGCCACCTAATTTTGTGGTACCCGTTAATGCAAATCAAGGGCCGACTCCCCCTCCTCCATTCAGTTATCCTCCTTTTCCTACTGAAGGAGCCCAACCATTCTACAATTCTCATTACAAGGTGGCACGACCTGATTTGGCATTGGAAGGTGGAGAACAGGGGTCATTATTGGGTTTTCCACCAGGTCCAGCAGTGCCAGTGAGTTACCCGGACAGTTATCCTCGGCCTTGGAATATGGGAGTTGCAGGCGTTCCCTTTGAACCACCGCCAGGAGGTCAAGCAATTGGAGATAGTTTTAATAACCCGTCAGATTCTCAGGGGAGAGTTGCTTTCTTTCAAGGTGATTATGGACGTGTTCCGGGAGGTTTGCATTTGAATCCTCCACCTTTGGCTAATACCGGGTCGGAACCACTGCAGGGTGGTAGTGCTATGGATCACAAGGATGCTAAGGGTGTTTTAGCACCACAGCCCTTGCTGCACCCACTCCCACCACCTCCACCACCACCACCTCACCTTTCACAGCTCAAACGGGGTAAGTTCTCCAATTCTGGCGACATGGGCCGTGATGGACAGAACTATGGGTGGCAAAATGAGAAGCGAGATGGCTTTAGTAGTAGTGGTCAGGACTAGAGAGACTGCTAACTTTTGTTGCGGCTGTAGTACTTTCTGCTTTCCAACTTAAATATAAGTATTGTCTCCCTTTTTTCTCCTTTCCTCTTTGTTCAGTTCATATTTAGTTCTTGATTAGCATATAGTTTGTTGATTTTGATTTGCTGAAACCCTTACCCTATGTTTGGTTGTCGAGAAAATAAGTAAAAACATGGAAAAGAAAAGAAAATTAGACAAAACACAACTAAAAATTGTATTAAAAATCCAAAATTTTCTTTTCTTTTCCACGTTTTCATCAATTTTCTCTACAACCAAACATAGCTTTTAATGTTTCTAATATGGGATTGGTTCTTTTTCCCACTTTTCATGGGGTGAGGAAGCCAAATATATGGAATTCCTCTGGTGTCCTTTCACTCGATCACTAGCTTACTTCATCCGTGTTATTATCATTGACCTTATACCTATTTTGTTGTGGAGAAAATAGGTGAAAACAGAGTAGAGGAAAGGAAAGAATTGGAAAATAAATATGGTTATTATATTAGATAAATTAAAACTTCTTTTCTTTTCTCTGTTTCCACCTAGTTGGGCAACCAATGGGTGTTTTCACATCATCTATCCATCTTAACCAAAAGAAAAAAAACATCATCTATCCATGAAATGAGACATATAATGTTTAGGTTATATTGTTGTACCCTGGAACTCATGATGGGCATCCAATCTAATATATTTTTTCTTCTAAAATCTGAGGTTATATTGTTGAACTTAAGGGTCGGTGAATCTTAATCACAATTTATAGAGATTAAAAAGGGACAGTATTGACATGTGATTGTGATTGAACCCGAAGAGCTCCAAGTTCAATCACAATTGACTGTGATCCGATCCCGTAGAATTGAGTTCAACTGAGTAATTTAGAAGAACAATGCCAGGTCCACTTTCCGTTTATCCACTCTCCCCTATTTTCATACAAGAAGACAAGTCCCACCACATTAATTTTGTCTTCTTATATGAAATCCACTCTCCCCTATTTTCATACAAGAAGACAAGTCCCACCACATTAATTTTGTCTTCTTGTATGAAATAGGGGAGAGTAGGCAACTAGAAAGTGGACCTAGCATTGCTCAGTTTGGAATGAGTAGTGATTTGCGTACCGCTTGATAGGTTATCTAACACACCGTTGTGTCCCGTGTTCCTTTTAACACCCCTTTAACTCTGATTAAGTTTAAATAAATTAAAATTAAGGTTGGAATACATTTCGTTGCCTGGTATGCGGCGTTAAGTTAAAGGACTTTGCTACTGAGACCCCCCCCTTAAGGTCAGGACCAATCAGACCATGCTCTAAGAGGATTGGATTTCAGGTGGGCCCATTTCACATGATAGGCTTACTAAAACATTTCCCCCTCTGAATAACAAATGTTTCACTGGCGTCGTGCGTGAACCCGCCATCAAGAAGAGGAATTCTCCACTGTTACCGTGTGGCGTGTATGTGAGGTTCGGAGAAGAATGAGCTAGGGTTTGGGCGTACAACTCTCAAATTGAAGAGACGAATCGGAGTCACCACGATTCCACCCGAGCCGGACTCTGTCCAACATGGCCAAATCCTTCTCAACTCTCCGTCGCGATCTCCTCCGGTCTCTCTCTCTCTCTCTCTCTCTCCCTTTTACTTCTCTGCATTTTAGGTTATCTGAACCAATCCGAGAATCTTGGTAAATCTCATACTTCTTTGCATTTTAGGTTATCTGAACCAATCCGGGGATCTTTGTCAAAAGCACAGTATAATCCACCAGAAGGCGTGAATGTCCCCGTTAAATCCATTCTCGAATCCCTTCTACCAGATGAGAAGAGCTCGTCAATAAGTCCTCAAATCTCGGAAGAGGAGATTCAGAGAGAAATTAAGGATTTCTGCTTGTGTTGCGCGGCTTTAGTTTCAGCTGAAGGTGCGACGACGGATTTAATCTCATGGATTCCCAAAGAACTATCGGTTTCAGCGAAGGAGGCTTTTGGAGAATTCTCGAAAGCTTTTTCATGCGATTCTGATGCGAGAAAGTCGAAGAGGATATGTGAATTGGGTGTGGACTTCTCTTCGGTTATGGATGAACGGAAATTAGTAGTGGAATTGATGCCTGAGCTGTTGCCTGAGCTTAAGGGGACCATCAAAGAAAGTTCTATTGATACTGGGGATGACGGGGATGAAATATCTGCTGCTTCTGCGAGGGTTCCGGTTGCTTATGCAATTGTGGCTGCTTATCAGTTTAGATGGTTTGTTACACAGGTGTGCCAGTTTAGATTTTTTGTTGAGTTTCAATGCAGATTATGTTGATGCTGTGGTGATATGGTATTATTTGCTTTTTTCAGGTTGATTATCCTCATTTGGGGAAGTTGTGTTCTTTGGTGATTCCTTGTGCACTTACAGCTCTCGATCACTGGTCGCCAGAAGTGAAAGTATGTGCTTATATCTACGTTTCTCTTTCTTGTTTAAATAATTTTCATACTTGTCAGTGTTCATTTGGCTTCTACTGTCACAGGATCTTGTGATCAATTGTATTTAATGTTCTGCAGATTTCATCCTTTGCTGCATATGGAATTCTAACAGATATATAATCTATCCATACATTTTCTTATTCTCTTCGTAATAAATAACAAATTGCAATGAAGTAACAGATTTTGTAGATATCCAGGAAGAATTGTTTTTAGTGTTTATGATATGCAAGTAGTTTATTAAACCACCATTATGCATTAGGTAAGGAACATGGTTAGTAATTCGACGCTCTGTAACAAAAACTCCATTTTTTTTCAAAAATTCACGAATTATTCGAGCATTTTTACTTTGCCGAATTATTGGATTCCCGAATTATTGGCGAATTTTCCGGATTATTCCCGAAAATTTCAAATCATTCCTGAATTATTTTCTCAAACTTGGCAAAAAACTACTTATTTTGTATATTTTTTAATCAAATTGTTCGGTATATTTTTATATTTATTAATTTTTTATTTGTTCCGAATATTTCCCGATTTTTTTCGAACTTGACCTCTGCCGAATTATTCCCGAACCCCAACTTTGTCACTATGATTCGACGTATGGTAAAAATTTTGTACGGGAATCATTTTTTTGATCGGTAATCAAATGAATATATTAATCAAGAGAAGCTGATACAAGAAAGAAAATACTAGAGTTTATAACAACGTAAATTAAAGTACAGCATAGTAGCATGTGATACCCTGGAATATATTATGTCTCAACCCATCACGAAGTCCAAATTCACTCCACCATTCTGGCTGAGGATCCAATCCAAAATAATTAGGCATATATGAGCCTAGATATGTGAAATAGAGGATTGAGAATTTTCAAAGACTCTCCTATTTCTCTCCTTCCAAATGACCGATGAGATAACTCCCGGGAGCATAGTTACCAAGTCGGGGTTCGGGAATTATTCGTCTACTGAAAAGTTCGGAAAAAATCCGCAATATTTGGAAATAAATTGGGAAAATGTAAGCTAAGAAATGAAAAAAATATAAAATAAGATCACTAATTATGAAAATTTTAAACAAATATAATTCATATATTAGATATTTAGTCGGGACTTTTTCAAAAAGTCGTGAATAATTCGGGTTTTATTCGCGAAATTCGTGACTTTTTCAAAGTTGTCGTTTTTCTCAATACTTGCGAATACTTCGTGAATTAAGCGTTCGACGAAAAATTCGGGTATTATTCGAGACTTTTTGAAAAATTCGGAGAACTTGGTAACTATGCCCGGAAGAACCAACCAGATTACCTTCTTAGCATCATCGCACTAGTCAGAAACCAACAGGATAAGAAGTTCCGAAAGGAAGACCCAGTCTACCCTAGTGTAGTCAAGGCGTCGCCTAGGCGCCCCTCTAGGCGGGCGATCCTAGTAAATTTTTTTTTTTGCTTAAAAAAATCCAAAATATCTCAATAAATAATAATAATAAAAAACATGTAATGAAGAAGTAATAAGATTTTAAATCGTTTTTTTCACTAAAAATATCAATATTTTTACTAATCACAAAGATTATACATGGACAGTGACACAAATTTAGGTATTTGGCTCAGATTTTGAAGTGTTTAATACTCCACTATGTCAACATGTCTTTGGTTATGTGATGAATGATTGTAATAGACTTTTTATTTTATATTTTTGTGGAATGTGGGTTTGGAGTTTTGGTTTTTTGGATGTTATATATTATAATATATATACGTGATGTATATATAATTATATATATATTTATATTAAATTTATCGCCTAGGCAACGCCTCGCCTAGCCGGGGCTAATCGCTTAGGCATCGCCTAGATGTCTTGACTACACTGGTCTACCCCTAATCGAGATAGAAAGTACCCCCAGATGACACCCATAACTGGACAATGCAACAACAGATGGTCCACTGTCTCTTCCGTTTGAAGGCATAGGAAGTATCGATTGGCTAAACTTCACCCTCTATGTTCTAAGTGATCACAAGTAAGGATTTTGTTCAAAGATGCATTCTAGAGGAAGAAGGAGACCTTGGATGGAATGCCAAGATTCCACACTTGTCGATAGGGAAATGGTGCAAATGATGGTGACTCAACTGAGCGTAATAGTGATTTGACCGAAAATCGACCATTGCTGCTTCCGGACCATAGTCTACAATCCCGATCATCAGGACTCACAAGGGCAGAATCAAGATAGGACAATAAGAGACCCAACTCCTCAAATTCCCAATCATTTAAGTCCCTTCGTAGCTTTGGACACCACACTACCCTCCCCTCCTCATCTCAAAGCACTCCCCCACCAAAGCATCCTGTTCTAAAGCGAGGAGAAAGATATTTGGAAAGGAGTCCTTTAAAGGTTGATGACCCCACCAAATGTCTTTCCAGAAACTCACCTCCGAACCTCTTCCCACCTTGTATCAAAACTTAGGCACAACTAGGTGTCCTATTGTCATTATCCCCTTCCACATGCCTACCCCATTAGACCGCCTACTGCCTTGTGGAACCCAACAAGATACCACACCATACTTTGTTATGATGACCGCTCGCCACAGATTCTGTACGAGAATCATTCAAGTAGATTTCTAAACACTAATTCAGTAGTTCATTCATGCGAAAAAAACGTAGAACGTCAAAGTGGGGTACGTAAATAATTCGAGTATAATTCAGACCAACACTCAAAAATTCAGCTAAAACCTAAGCATATAAAATGCAAAGATAAGGTTACCTTTCACCTACTCTTTATGTAATCGAATAAATACAGATAATAATCTAAGTATATAAATAAAATATGAAATAGATAAATAAATAAATCAAATCTAATGATTAAGTAACTGTCATATTTGTCAAGGCGACCTGAGGTGCCCGAGGAACAATTTTATGCAAACATTTTCCCATCTCCCAATATGAACTCCAATTTTGTATCTTCTTCTATTCAAACTTGTTATGCATTTTAATTGTTATATAAATCAAAAAAGAACTAATAAATGCACTATTTGTAATAGTAAAATTATCTGACCATATTTCAAGTGTGGCAGCATTGCAACAGCAGACAAATCTATGATTCTGTTTACAGGCACTGTTCAATGTGGCAATTGGCAGAGTTTTCTTCCATATGTAATAAGTAATAACTAATGTAGTAATTTTTTTGTCTAGTTCTATCCAGCATCAAAGTGTTGTGCGTGATTCTAATAGCAGGCAGTGATCAATTTGGCAATTGGCAGAGGAGGAACGGTGGTGAAAAAAATTAAATCACTGATAATTTATGAACAAATTATCTATGCGTCACACAAATAAACACCAGCAGTGATCAATGTGTGTCACACATAAACACCACTGATAATTGTTGGAGACTGAGGAAGTTATAGTCTCTACTATGACCATGTCAGCAATGGAGATTGCCTTGGGGATATTTGGGAGAATCGATCACTACTGGACAACATCTCAATGGATAAAGGAGTTGATACCCTACCATCTTAACGGAGACAAATAATGAAACATTTGGTAACTTTTAATTTTTATTCACTGATTCAGGAGGTCAGACATAGAAAGGAGTGACATCTGACTCAATTTCAGACATTTACAACGCTTTTGAATCAGAAGATTGCGAATCATAATCAGATTCTAAATTAGGGTGAATAACAATAAGAACTGGAACAAGATTAGGAGTTGTTTTCAAGATGGTAAAGTCTGCAAGAGTCTTGTAGAGGGGGTGAATGAGAACATTGATCAGTTTTATGACAGGGCAATACGTCCCAACGCCTGTTATGTGCGTAATAAGTCCCAACCTGTAATACACCACTGATCAGGCGGGATTTGAGAGAGAGAGGGAGAGAGAGAGAACAAGGCAATTGAGAGAGAGAGAGAGAGAGAGGGGGGGGATGGAAGGAGGTGGGCGACAGTGGAGAGAAAGAGAGAGAGAGAGAGAACAGCCCTAGAAAAAAGACAAACTGCCTTTATGAGTTATAATACTTTAAGTTTAACAAATTACATACAAGCCCTTTTGAAGGCTTATACAAAATCATCTATTTTTAAGGTATAAAACCCAATTACTTAACATTATGATGAAGCAGGTCTCAGAAGAAAGGATTTGGTTGCTCGAACCAAATACCAGAAAAGAAAAAATATCAGCTGTAGCAACAATATTCAATTTGGGGGAAGTATTCTCTCCTTCTTTTCACCACATCATAGCTATTAAGTAGCAGTACAATGACTAGTCTGTTACAGATAAGACAAAACCCATATAACAGAGTGAAAGCAAAACACCTAAATAGAAATAAGGACTCAACGACAAAGGAAACACACAAACGACAACACAAAAATGAACGACATTGCTCTCTGTCCTACATCAATTCCCCCCAGCTTGAGAAGAACTCGTCCCAGAGTTCTCAGAAATGGTAGGGGCATCATCAGGAGGGAAATACTCGTAGAGGTCAGAAACATTGAAAGTGGATGAGATTTGCAATTCAGGAGGAAGATCAATCACATAAGCATTATCACCTATCTTGTGCTTGATGCGGAAAGGACCCAACTTCTTAGCCTTCAGCTTGTTGTATGTTCCAACAGGGAATCTATCTTTGCGTAGATGAATCATAACCAGATCGCCTTCAGCAAAAGTCTTTTCACGACGATGAATGTCAGCAGCAGTTTTATAATTGGCATTGGCCTCCTCAAGGCGTTGTCTCACCTCACGATGTACCTGGACTATTTGATCAGCAAGGGCGGCAGCTGTCGGGCTTCGTGATTTTGGGAGGGTGATGAGATCCAGGGAGTGATTTGGCACTTTAGTATAGACTACAGCAAATGGAGCTTTCCCAGTGGATCTATTGACCATGCTGTTAAATGCGAATTCAGCCTGAGGAAGAGCCAAATCCCATTGCTTAGGCCGGTCTCCAGCGATGCAACGAATCATTGTGCCCATGGTCCTGTTAACTACCTCTGTTTGACCATCAGTCTGTGGATGATAGGCACTACTAAACTGAAGAGAAGTATCAAAACGCTTCCACAAAACTTTCCAAAAATGACTGACGAACTTGACATCCCGGTCAGAGGTAATGGTGCGTGGAATGCCATGAAGTTTAACTACCTCTCTAAAGAATATATTTGCCACGTTACTTGCATCAGCAGTCCGTTTACATGGGATGAAATGAGCCATTTTAGAGAACCTGTCAACAACTACAAACACAGAGTCCACGTGCCTTTGGGTTTTTGGAAGGCCGAGCACAAAATCCATCGACAAATCTTCCCATATGTTTGCAGGAACTGGAAGAGGAGTATACAAGCCGGTATTCTGGGCCTTTCCCTTGGCAGCCTGACACACACCACAACGTTCCACAAAGCGTCCAACTTCCCTCTTGAGATGAGGCCAAAAGAATCGCTCTTCAATGACTAGAATGGTCTTGTCCCTGCCCGTATGTGCTGCCAAGCCACTAGCATGAGCTTCTCGAATTATAAGTTCTCTTAAGGAGGTGCGAGGAATGCAAAGTCTATTCCCGTGAAAGAGAAATCCTTGGTGGATATGGTAGTCACCCAAGGGTTCACGGTTCAAGCATTTCTCCCATATCACCCTAAAATCTTCGTCTTCAGCGTACAACTCCTTGAGGTTGTCAAAACCAATCACTTCTGCCTGCAAAGTTGTTAATAAATATCCTCGCCTGCTAAGAGCATCCGCCACCCTGTTTTGGAACCCTGCACGGTGCTTGAAAACGAAAGTAAATCGCTGGAGGAACAACACCCAACGAGCATGCATCCTGCTAAGAGTCTTCTGCGAATTGATATACTTCAATGCTTGGTGATCGCAATGGAGCACAAACTCGCTATGGATCAGATAGTGTTCCCAATGCTGAAATGCCCTTACAACAGCATATAACTCCTGTTCATACGTTGTCCACTTTTGTCTTGCGTCATTAAGTTTCTCGCTGAAAAACTCCAGCGGTCGACCTTCTTGAATAAGCACGGCCCCGATGCCCAACATAGATGCATCCGTCTCTACTTCAAATACCTTGTCGAAGTTTGGTAATGCTAAGACCGGGGCAGTAGTTAAGCGTTGTTTGATGTCATCGAAGCTGTTTTGCTGCTCTTGATTCCATTTGAATTTTCCCTGTTTCATACACTCGGTGAGGGGTGCCATGATAGTACTGAAATTCTTGATGAAACGTCGGTAAAATGTGGCTAAACCATGAAAGCTACGCACATCATGGATTGACTTGGGAGTGGGCCACTCACGAATGGCTTGAACTTTCCTTTCATCAACTCGAATCCCATCAGATCCCACGACAAAACCAAGAAACAACAGCTGGTCACTCAGAAATTCACACTTCTTCAAGTTAAGATACAGCTGGTTCTCTCTCAAGGCTTGCAAAATTGAACT
This sequence comes from Tetracentron sinense, assembly GCA_015143295.1. Lineage (NCBI taxonomy): Eukaryota > Viridiplantae > Streptophyta > Magnoliopsida > Trochodendrales > Trochodendraceae > Tetracentron > Tetracentron sinense. The sequence goes on along the minus strand of CM026557.1, from coordinate 4,874,371 downwards.
CAGATGTTGTAAGTGAGACTCGATATCCTTGCTGTACACAAGGATATCATCAAAATAGACCACAGCAAATTGCCCAATAAATGGTTTAAGGACTTCATTCATGAGGCGCATGAAAGTACTAGGTGCATTGCTAAGTCTGAATGGCATCACCATCCATTCATACAGCCCCTCCCGCGTTTTAAAGGCCGTCTTCCATTCGTCCCCAGGTCTGATTCTGATTTGATGGTAACCACTCCGTAAATCCATGCGGGAAAAGACCTTAGCTCCTTCCAATTTATCCAACATATCCTCCAAGCGTGGAATGGGAAAACGATATTTCACTGTGATTTTGTTTATTGCCCGGCTATCCACACACATCCTCCACGAACCATCCTTCTTTGGGACTAACAATGCAGGTACAGCACAAGGACTCAAGCTAACACGAATGAGTTGCTGCTGTAGTAATGCATCTACTTGAGCTTGTAAGATGTCATGTTCTCTTGGACTCATTCGGTAATGTGGCAGGTTGGGTAGGCTTGTACCAGGGATGAAGTCGATGCAATGTTGTATGTGTCGCATAGGGGGTAGATGGTTGGGAAGCTCATCAGGTACGACGTCCTTAAATTCATCCAACAGCTTTTGAATGCAATTTGGAATCTCTATACCCTGTTCAGCCTGTTCTTGCAGTACCACCACCAACATGGTTTTAGCCTTCTTAACCTCCTGCTCAAATTGGGATCCAGTCACGGTGAATAGTTTGGAAGTTGACCCCTGCTCAACACTGCTCTTTTCAGGTTTATGGCGTAAAGGTAACAATACAATTTTCCTCCCTTGCCAGCGAAAAGAATAGGTGTTTGGCTCACCATCATGGATTACTTTTCGATCATACTGCCATGGTCGTCCAAGTAGTAAATGACATGCATCCATGTCTACAACATCACATAGTAGCTCATCCTTATAATGCTTACCAATGGAGAAGGACAGCTTGCAAACTTCAGTTACCTTTGATTCCAAACCCTTTTTGATCCACCCGATTCGATAAGGACTAGGGTGAGGTTCAGTGGGCAAGTTTAGAGCCTTCACCAGGGATTTCGACACAATGTTCTCCATGCTCCCACTGTCAATGATGAGGTCGCACACTTTTTTGTTCACTGTACACCTTGAACGGAATAGGGCATTCCTTTGAGTCGGGGAGGAAACTCTAGGAGAGAGTAGCACTCGCTGGATAATGCAAACTGCTAAATCTCCTTCATCTCCTGAAACTAGCTCTGTTTCGTCTTCCTCATCTCCACATTCCTCCACTGTGTAACTAGCCCCTGCCTCAGTAAATTCCTCCACTAGATTTGTCTGCTGAATACGTTGAGGACATTCATTAGAGCGATGTCCGGGTTGATTGCAGCGATAACAACGCCCTGGCATTGGCTTCGCATAAGGATTAGTCTTATTTTGGAATGAAGGAAGCTTTGTGGTATTCCTCTGCCCCATTTGTGTAACCTCTGGTTGTTGTCTAGCCTGAGCACTAGAACCAGTAATCGGAGGAGGGATTCGAGGACTTTCAACATGACCCTCTTGCTGAAACCTTCCTGCTGGAAAAGACTTAGTACGCTTCATGAAGCTAGTTTCCAACTTCAAGGCCAGATTCACAGCTTGATTGAGACTCCAAATAGGTTGAAGGTTGAGATGAGCTTGATACCTCTCTTGCAAACCACCCAGAAATCGAGCTACCAGTACACTGTCAGGTTCCTTTAATTCGACCCGAGAGTTTAACCGATAAAACTCCTCAACATATTCTGAAATACTCCGTCCATTCTGTCGGCACTGCTGGTATTGCTGAAATAACATCTGTTCATAGTCTTCGGGAAGAAATCGAGCCCGAAGCAATTGTTTCATCCTGGCCCAAGTACGAACAGGTTGTTTTCCTTCTCTACGCCTATGGTTTTGCAATTGTTCCCACCAGGAAGATGCGCCTCCCCTCAGCTTATAGGAGACCACCTTAACCTGTTTCTCTTCTGGTACCTCCATACCATCAAAATAGTTCTCCACAGAACGAATCCAATCAAGAAAATCTTCAATATGAAGATGACCATCAAAAGAGGGAAAATCTAGATTCAGCTTGAAATCATAACCTTCGTTACCTCTCTGATTGCGCTGAAATTGTGGACCACCAAAGACCCAGTTCACAGCTTCCTCATCGCTATCAGATTCCAGTTGTTGGCGCCGATGACGTTCCCGACCAACTCCCACACGATTGCGAGCAACATCTCGCCCATCGATCTGGTTAGGGACCGATCGTTCCATCTCAGGGACACCTCGCAAAATTTGGCGAATCTCCACTGCATAAGCGTCGAAACGTGTCTCTAGGTTACCAACCGCCATCCGTAGGGCCTGCACACCACGATCATCGTCGCCGGCGGGGCGACCTTCTCCATCTCCAGCCATTCGTGACCAAGGGAAAACCTAGGCTCTGATACCAAAAATGATGAAGCAGGTCTCAGAAGAAAGGATTTGGTTGCTCGAACCAAATACCAGAAAAGAAAAAATATCAGCTGTAGCAACAATATTCAATTTGGGGGAAGTATTCTCTCCTTCTTTTCACCACATCATAGCTATTAAGTAGCAGTACAATGACTAGTCTGTTACAGATAAGACAAAACCCATATAACAGAGTGAAAGCAAAACACCTAAATAGAAATAAGGACTCAACGACAAAGGAAACACACAAACGACAACACAAAAATAAACGACATTGCTCTCTGTCCTACATCTATTTTTAAGGTATAAAACCCAATTACTTAACATTACTTTACATAGTTTCACACGTAGAACGCCTGGGCCTTATGAGCCGCCTGGTCGCCTAGGTGGGCGCTTGAGTCGCCGCCCGTAACAACTATTGTAACTATATTAAACTAAACAAAATCAAAAATCAAAATATCTATAAGCTATTTCTCTGAACAAATGGTGTTCACTAAGAGTCTAAGACATTAATAGAGATAAAGAAGAAAAATTGCCCTCTTTGGGTTTTAAATTAGAGAAAATTGATTTGCATTTTCTAATTGATTTTTCAGGAATAAAGGCTTAAACTTTTATCTCGTGGCAATTGAAGGATATGGAAAATAGAAGAAGGCCTCAACATACTTGTTTTATTTGTATTTTTTCCCTTTTGTTTTATCAAGTCAGTATGACAATGAGGAGATCTACCATAGTATGATTCTTGCAGGCTAATAATTTATTTAGCTTATACAAACCAAATTCATTCGGAATGTTACCCATATTCACCTTCCAAAACTATATTCCAACTCAAATAAGTCATCAAATTCAAACTCTTATAAAAATTCTTCCCAATTATTCCCATTGTCTTCTGCTGCATGCCATCAATGAAGGAAGTAAACAATTGCACATATAGAAATCCTAAGAGAATGTGTTAAATCTTTAATCTCACAAAAAAATGAAGAAAAAAGAAGGGCAGTCGGGGAGGGAGAGAGAGAGAGAGAGAGATTTGGGAGGGGGATTGAGAGGTGGCAGCTACTGGCATTGCCAAGGTTGTCCAGTTGGAGACTCGGTCCTTGACTATTGGCGCCTTGGCTGTGCCGTTGTGAATCATGTGATGATTGCTGACTATGAAACAATTAGATTTAGGGCTTTAGGGAGATAAAGAGATCAAGAGAAAGGGAGGGGATTGAGTGGTGGCCAATGAGTATTACAGACTGACAACTTTCGGTGACATTGTGACTGGTGAGATAGGGACTTATGGTCAAGGATTGAGGGAGAGAGTAATCAAGAGAATGGGAGTTGTGTGCGCTTGCGAGAAAGAAGAATTGTGTGGGCTTGCGAGAAAGAAGAAAGAGGATTTAGGGGCTTAACTAACGGGTTTAGACATTTTTTTCTTATACGTATTATTCCCAAATAAATCCTTGATGATTTGCCTTACTTAAAATATTGTGAAGTTTTACTTATCTTTGAATAATACGGATAACGAATTATGCGTATTATTCATGAATAATACGCAAATTTACTAACTATGGTAAGGAATCCGCAATATTATGAACTCCCCTTATATTATAAAAAATTTAGAGTCCATCCTCTTACAAGCTATCTAATGTTATGATTCCATGGACAAGCTTCCATGGGATATCCTTCACTCTTTGGTTCATCTAATTGTATTACTAAAGAGTCATCTTTCACTATTAGTGTGCCCAGAAAATTATCATTAGAATTTTCCTCTAATTCATTAAAAATAATAAAAAAAAATCCTAAAAACACATAGTGAATCAGGGGATCCACGGGCTCTTCCAGCAAAAGCTAATCTACCCCATATCTGGGCTCTTCCATATTTGATGTCATGGTCTATGGTAAGTATGTTTTCGACCACAACCAGCCCAGAAGCAATTCTCCACTCATGAAGGAGGGGTTGGTGGTCCTTAAATTTTCCTTAGTAAAGATCTCTTTCATTGGGGTACCTTTGAACACCTCTTAAAAGGAGAAGCAAAACAAAGGCGAAAAAAACAATAAGACGGAGATTTTTGGGTGTCTTTTCCAATCATTATATCTTTTTGAGAGAGATATCTCTTCTAAGCACTTATGAAGATTCAAACATTTTCTAATTCACTCATTATTAGTGAGGGACATTATTCAATAACCCCGTTCCTCCACGAACCCACACGCCGACCTCTATAATATTGGCTGCACTTTACATTATTGAATTTCGCTTTGCTCATCTTACCAAGGCCAAAATTTATTTATCTTTAATATCCACATTTTCACATATACCTTCCTTATACTCTTCATAAATCTTTTTGAAAAATTCCTGAACACCGACTAGTTATGAGAAGGAAAATCCCTACAATGACACAATCCTAGTTTCCTCTATCGTCATTAACCATAGAGTATCTTCCTCTTCCACAAATCTCTATAATCCCTCTCGAAGAAGCATATAATTCATAATTTTAGGCCTTCTGATTCCCAGTCATTTTTTCTTAGGACAACACCATGTCCCACTTAATTCATTGATATCTCTTCCTTTTACCTTTACCATTCCAAAGTCCCTATGAAGCTTTGTATACTGGGACCTTTTAGGAAGGTAATCCTACCCTCCAAAAGAGAGATTTTTTCTTCCAAGATGCCAACATTGTATTGAACCTTTCAATGACCAGATTCTAGGTGCTTATTCAAAGTGATTTAACTCATAGAGGAAACTGAAGATATTAGATGGCTAGTCTTCACAACACGCAACTAAATCTTTTAGCATAATCTTTGGATGATCCATCTTTTGGTGTCCCCAATATTGCCATCACTTGGCTTATAGTAATATATATACAAAGCACAGAAGTTGCTTTGAAGCATTAAATAATTCCTGAGGATTAAACACTTGGCCGATCAAAGCCTTCTGAAAAAATCCCAGTGACCCCAAAAATAATATTTTAGTTGAGAACTCACAAACCCAAGGGGGTGCGATTAGGTCTTCTTAAAAGTCTATCTACCCTTTTTAATTTTATGCAATTAAATTATTAACCAAGGGAGGATGAACAATAAAGTGCGGAAATAGAGAAGACAAACAAATCACAACAAAAAAGTTTTTATGTGGAAACCCTTCCGGGAAAAACCACGGGACCTAGTCCAGCAAAGAGATATCACTAAGACAAAGAAACAAATATTTACAAGACTCGAACTGTACTCAACTGGACTCGACACTACGAGCCTCAATATTCAGTCCTCCATGCCTCCAAAAGCAATCACGATCTCGCAAGACTCGCAATCTACCATAGTAGCATGTTCTGCTCTTAGATCTCCACAACCACAACCTTCCGATCGATCTCTGTCAATGACGGCTTCGGATTTCTCTGACTAAATTTCTACGATCCTCCTCTGATCGATCTCCTTCACAAAGGCTCCGATTCACACCGGCCAAGTGCTCTTAACAGAACGGGTTGATGGTTGTTTCACAAAAAAAACCCTAGTTGTATTCCCAACAATGGAATCACAAGTAAGAATCATCAACAAAGTCTTGCAAACTCTAGGGTGGAAGAGGAGAGGAGAATGGGTTCGGAAAACCCTAATTTTCCCTTAAAAACTTTTCCTAAAGTCTCAAAACTCCTTGGGTTCGAATGGGGGTCAAAGCCTCTTTATATAGGCTTTCTCGGAATTAGAAACTAACTAGGAAACAAAAATTCACGAGGACCAGTCGACCGGAGGTATGGTCGGTCGACCGGTAGGCCATCAGTCGACCGGTTCCATGGTCGGTTGACTGGTCAAAAGACCTGGCTCTGGAAAATTTTGCCTAACAAAATTTATCGCACTTTGGTCGACCGGTAGGCTATTGGTCGACAGGTTCCTTGGTCAGTCTACTGATCTTCACCAATTTTGCCCAGAAACCTGATTTTTCAGGTTCCGACAAGTCTAGCAAGCCACCTAGGGTTTTTATGATGATCTAAGTCAATTTCCACCTAGGGTAACAGGGTATCTAAGTCACTTACCATCCTATGTGTGAAACGAAGGCGATGATCGGAATATCTTCAATCGAACTTCTTCGGTCTTCATCTTCACTTGTGTTGGATGCCGAGAGGCAAGGACACAAGGCACACTAGACTCACCTATGTTTTGACAACGGAATAAGCCAATATAGAATATGGACTTACACCTTCGACTCCTAAAAATAAAAACTTAGGCTGCCCTCTTCTTCCGCTCATCTCTTAGGGCACAGACGTAGTTTGTTGCTTCTTATGTCGAAGCGAAGGTAGATTAATGAGGAACTGCAGCCTTCGACTCCTAAAAAACTGAAACGTATCTTCCCCAGAATAGAAAGCTGTGAATTAACCGTTCTTCCTTATTTTTAAATACTAATTTGCTAAGCACCAAACTTAATGAACAAAAAGAAGACAAGGATAGTCTTTTTTTATGGTATCCATGACTCCTAAAAACTTATGGAGAACCATTGGTGAGAACATAGAATGAAGTTGATGAAATTCAAGCATTAGTCCATCTCCTCCATCTCTGTCTCAGGCCTAACCACTTTTTCTCATATGATGCTTCAATAAAGGTCAATCAACATGTCATAGGATCCAAGAAAGAGCAAAGAGATGGATAATCAAGTGATAGAAACATATCAATGCAACTTTACAAAAGACTGGGAAATTTTTGATAGGTGTTGATAGCTAGAAAGTAAAGAGGAAGAAAGCTCTTACTCTCTTGGTTTGTGATTAGGGGTGATGTTGAGTTTCTAGACCTGTCTTTCTTTTCCTCTCCTGTAAGCGGTTGGGGTTCTGTGGTGGGCTCTTTTTCTGTCATCGCTTTTCTTCTTTACTGGTTCACTCCTTGGTGAACTTCTCTTTCTATGTGTCTTCTTATCTGTATATACAGAGAATTACTGATAAAATAAAAAATACCGGCAATGATCTTGTAGATGCTAAAGAGGAGACTACTTAATAATCCCCATACGACCAATGTATACATGGCCGTGCTTTGATTTTCTGATTTATGCTTGATTTATTGGAAATCTTAAACTTTATTTTTGGTAGGAGTGCATAAAGAGTATATGCATATGCACACAAGATATTTGTGGATTAGAGTACAACTGTAATTTCTTAACGATAATCTTGGTGGGTTGTTTCTAAGTAATATCTAGGGTGACCAGTAATTTTTTTCTGTGCTCAATTTCAGGGGCAGGGCATGGTTAGCTTTATACATCTTGCGAAAAATGTGAATTCCTCTGAGCTAGGTTGGTATGAAGATCTACTCCTTGATATATGCTGTCGGAATATTACTTCTAGCGATGACTTATGGCACCATGTAGTTGAGATGTCTGTACTTCTAGTGACTTGTATCCAGCAAAGGAACCCTCGTAGTGTATGGTATGTTTTGCTCACTTTCAATCACTTTCTTAGGTACTTCTGCACAATTTTGCTTTTTTAACGTTTTGAGACAAAATGACTCACATGAGGTGAGTTGTCCATGACAGGATGGTTTAGTGGTAGTGCTGTGTCATAAGGACCACTCTTTATGCTGATCAATGCTGCATTGTTCTTTATCAACGGTAAAACAAAATTAACTAAGAGGCAATTGTCAAAACAGAATATGGTCGTATGATGGACGATGTTATCTTTATGGGAAAGATTAAAGATGAGATTCAAAACCTTATCAATCATTGAATTATTATTCAGACTAGTAATATGGATTTAGGGTTCAAGAACTAACTAGACAGAGGTGAGGAGGGAGACATTATATTGTGTTTCTCAGTTCCAGTCTTCAACAAACATAAAGAAGGTTGAGCCGTTTGATGGAGATAAATCTCATATTAGAAATCAGTCAATATCAAAAGTCAACTTGTATCACTTTTTTTTTAATCAGTAAAAGCAAATATATTAATAAAAAAGGGAAGGGAAGGGAACAGATTCACAAAAAGTGAATCACAAGGAACCAAAGCGAGCAAAATGAAACTAAGAAGCAAGCAATGAAACAAACCCAAAAAACAACAACACACTCCCTTGCTACCACTAGGAAATAAACTCATCAAACCCTATCTCCACCATATCTGCTTTGGTAGATACCCAATCTCGCAACAACGCACACGTACGGGAACATGCTCTCTCGATAGTCGACGAAGAGTTCTCGAACACCCTCCCATTCCGTTGCTTCCACACTCTCACTGGACAGACTGATACTTCATGGGTCTTATATTCACCTATTAGATTTCCTGGCTGTATAATACTCCACTATAGTTCTTTCTAATACAAAATAATGTAATAGATTAGCTGATGAGGACCATCTGGTCTGCTCAACTTTTGGCCTAGAAATTTTTTTAGATGAAAGTATTAGTTGTCTCAACCTGTGTGCTACACATTCTGCATTAGATGGATGGCCTTCTCCCATCCTATTGCACTAACTTAAGTCCCCTGAATTTAATTTATTATAATCACAGACCATTGGTGTCAAATGTATTGGGCAGGGGTTTATTTATATATTTATTTTTAGAAAGTAAGCTGCCTGCAAGTGGGTTTTATTGCCCAAGCCTTGTTGGTCAATGGTTTAAAACCCAGGTCTGTTGGTATTCCACAATCAGACCTTACAGACTGAGCAAGTACCAGTTGACTCGAACTCATGTCTGATGTGCCTAGTCTGTGAACTAATACATATATTACATGGTGTATGCTGGTATTGGGCATTCATGTGCCTAGTTTGTGAAGTAATGAGGCCCCTATTTATAATTCTTTCCTCCAGCTATTGTGCATTCTGTTGTTCTTCTCATTGGTAGTTATTTTACATGCATGCTCCTTCAGTTTATTTTTTATTTTTCATCATTTGTTTTTTTTATAGGTTTGAAAAGATGCTAAATGATATGCTAAGCCACTTGGAGCGCCAACCAAGGAATAAGGAACGCCGTATTGCATGGCTCGAACTCATTGAGCCAGTTTTCAATGGCATGGGGCTTGTTTTGTTAGCCCATTTCAGACGCATGTTTCCACTTTTTTTTCAGTGGATGCATGCTGATGATGATAAAACTGTTTTACTGGTAAGAAATGATTACATCCCTTGGCTCTATATAAGAAAAGATGATTGTTTTAACTATTGTTAAAGGACAAATTTTCTAGAGTGGTTACTGATATGAAGATACGATAGGATTCACATTACATTGCTACACTAGTTCTGGAAAATGTTTCTGTCGAGGTCCTCTTGTCTCGTTGTTTTGTTTCAAGAACTCTTATTATATAATGCTGTTATGATGATTCCGGATTCCCCATACTCTCTTACATTATAGCGACCAAATAACTGCGTTAATATAATGACCTTGAGTACACTGTATAATGGCCATTATACTGTTATTTCAAGACGCTCATAACATTTTAGTAATTTTTAGTGCTATCTTATTATTTTTGACATGAAATATGGAGTGAATTGCATGTATCTCAAGATATAATATCGAAATTTTCAATATATATATATATATATATATATATGTTGGAAAAATTACACTGTTGCAAATGCCATTATAATTGTTGCAGTGGTGTTAATACTGTTAGTCAACTTCTTCGGCCATTAGCTCCATTATTTCTGTTGTTTAAGACCTTGCATCTCCGGGATTATCCTTGGATTGGACCCTGAAAAACTTGCTTTCCTGTGGGAAACATGGAAACAATTATCTGCACTTTATTTCTTGAAAAATCCCAATCAATACAAAATTTCTAATAAGTTCTTGTCAATGTGACGGGAAGAAAGCGGGGTCTGATGCATGAGTTAGGAAAAATATTTTAATTGTTTGGGCAGGTAGATTAATCTCTTGTCATATGATTTTGTGAAGTACTGGTCCAAAATAATTATAAAATGTCGTCAAGGTACTGCTGCGAGACAAGCTGTAGAAGGTATCGTGAAACAGACAGATATTGAGCTAATAAATAAGGAAGGCTTGGAGCATTATATGGCTATGAGAAACAAGTTGATGCAGTAAAATATCTTTATGGTAGCATTGTATCATGTTATGGATCTGCTAGTGATTTAAGGGTGTCATTTTATGTTTTTTTAATCTTTTTTTGGGAGCAAACGAAAATAAGTTTGATGTGACGTTCATGTTTGCTGGAATTAGTGATGGATGAGGAAATGTTGAAAAATTTTCATGATCTCACAGGTTCTTGAACGGGTTTATACAGTTATAAGGTTAACGTGGATCAGGAACACACCTTATGTCGAAAGGTGAGCTGAATAATCAGGCTTTATACTCACCCTAGATGTACAATTTTTGTTTTTATTGTTCCTAAAATAATCACTGCATCAGTCTCAGCTCATTATACTGCACCATGATGATGTTTAACCCTATGGTCATGGTTCTTATCTCCTTGATCAAGACTTCAAGTTGCCTGGGACGCTTTTTGTTCAGTTAAAATCAAAATTTTGCTATAAAAAAGAATGTGGGATCAAATTTTAATGATTTTTCAGTTGCAGAAAGCTTCTATTTAAAGTGTTATTCCCATGTCCAACTCCCACTTTGAAACCTTTTTGTGTCCTGTTTAATCCATTTTCAGCATAGCCACTTCTGTTTCTATCTTATTTAAGAAACATCACTGCTCCACCTATACTACTGAGTGTATACCTACTCTTGCTTTTCTACATTCACTCCAGGAATCCCTTCTGTTGTGGTTATTGAATCTCTCTCCTCTTGTCTTTTGGCATCAGATTGGTGGATGAGCTTGCCATTACATACAAGGAAGCAGCATTGAGAAGAGGTCGCGAAGTAATCAGAACACATGTTATTCAGATACTGATTTTACTCCAAAAGTAAGGAATATGTTATTGACTAATTTCCTTTATACTTACTCAAAACATGAATATAATTTGTAGAGGTGTCCCCAACTGCAATGGGATCATGGATCTGATGTTTATCTTTTTTTCTCTTGCCAAGATGCAAAGGCCTGCAGTTTGAAACAGCTTGGGACAAGCACAGGGATGATCCAAATTTGACTACTCTTGGTCCATCCTTTAGTTCAAGAAATACAGCAACGGTAAAAATTTTGCATCCTTATTGCTATGAGACAGTCTAATTTGAGCTATTTGTGGAGTAGTCGACTCTGTACGGCTCCGTTGACTGTCTCAAAACGTATAGCAAACAGCCTAGAACAAAGGCTATAGAATCACTTGCGACGATCATTTATTTGAATTATACATAGGACTGACTGAAGGTGGAATCCACTTCATGTACGGAATGTTTCCCTTACACTCTTGGTAGATTATCCTTACCATTTACCAAGCAGGTAGATTAGATTTCCTTGTCTAGAAGAAAGTTGGCAAAAACAACTTTCTGTCTTTATCAATTCAATTTATGCCAACAACTTTCTGTTTTTATTAGTACAATTTGCACCATCTATATGTTGATTGTTCAATGATATGGATCATTTGGGAGGAACTGAAGTCTAGTCCATGAGCATGCAGGTTGTTCAATAATATGGATCATACCAGAGGATCAGATGCCATGTGGGAGGATCTCAAGTGTAATCCATGCGCATGCATATTGTTGAATGATATGGACCATACGGGAGGATCTGAAGTTTTACCCACAGAGCATGCGAATTGGTATTTGCTGGAGGGAATGCTAGTCATTGATGTAAATATCTAACCAAGTACTAACAGCTGAGACCGTTAGCTTTGTTTTTGCAGACACCATTAATTATCTGAAGTTCAACGTTTTTGATATGGTTCAAGATCATTTGCCTCTTCAATGTATTTTTTTTTCTATTCAAAGTTGCCTTTAAATCTTTTGCAATTTAGCTCAGATCTGCATTCACATGAAACCCATCCCTTTCTCCCACTTCAGATAGGGTATGGATTAAGTGAATGATTATTTAGAAGACACAGGAGCAGCTTTAATTGTGGCCGGACTTGATCATTTGCATTTTTTTAGAAGACGCAATGTTTTTTTTTTTGAAGGCACAATGTTGCATAAAATTATTAGCTATCATGATTTTGTTGATGTCATTAACAATATGTATGAACTAAGGATTTTGCTAGCTTTAATTGCGCCGGGCTTTAATTGTCCCCACAAAATGGGAAAGACAGACAAAATGCCTTGGGTGTAGGCCCTACCCAAAAGTGTCATATTCCTGATTTTGGGGCGATTAAAGGGAGGCACAATTAAGGCTAGCAATCCCCACGCGAACTTAATGCTTAAGATACTTTTGAGTTTGAGGCTTCAAAAATAATTAAAAAATGAGGAGTGATAGGCATACCTGGGATATGGATTTGTAAACCTATCTAGACCTCATTGGTGAGTATTTAAGAGGGCGGCTTGGACCAATGAGGTCCAACCTTAGGTTTACAAATCCATATCCTAGGTACATTAATTAATTTCCTTTAAAAACAACAATTTAACAATTACTTCAGTTGAGAATGGGAGGTGTATGTCTCTTCATGGCCCTAATTGGTTAGATACTTTACCGTTATCAATCCCTGACATTTCAAAGAAACCACAATTGTTTAGGGTTGGCAAATGAAAATTAGATTAGACAGCTGGTCAAGCCAAACAATAATATAGAATATAGCCACAAAACTGGAATTGGGTGCACTTAATCGTTAAAAATTATGTCTGTTGAACTCAAATCAAAATAATCACAACAAAACCCTAAATATCTTTCAGATTCACGAGGAAGGACAAAAGAGTGCCAAAGTAAAATATTAGATGAAATACTCTTATTCTCTTATAATGTTCCTTTTAGGATAGTTTCACAACCTTCAATATATCAACCAAAATATTCAACCTCACCTACCCCATCTCCCACAACCCATTGCTCACAAATCAAAATCAGAGACCAATTACTGCTGCCACAGTTTCTAATAAAAACCTTTAACATGTGGCATGGAAATACAAGGAGAAAAAGAAATGAAAAATGCAAAATGAACAAAAAAAAAACACCCCGTACAGATATCTATAATACTCAGTTCTAGACCTTAAAAAAAAAAACTGATCAACTTAGCTTCCTCTTCTCCAAAATCCATTTTCTGATCTTGCTGACATACTCCACATCTAATTTCACGTACAGTCTCAGCAATTTTCTGTATCCCATCATCACATATCTATCAATTTGTTCTTCATAACGCTCATACAATGCTGGCACTGTAAGGACAATAACAAGGCCTGCCAGAATAGAAAATGGCAGAAACCACGATAAGAATTACATGCAAATACTTACAAAAAGTTTACAAGTCACTCGTCTCCTGTTAAATCCCAATATTCCCTGCAACCACAATTTGACTCAAACCACAGGAACCTACCTCCTGTAAATTTCGTTCTTAAATCTTCTATGTTTTTCCTCAAGAAATGGGATCTGGTCACAATTTTTTTTTCTTTTTTCAATGATTGTTCTCACTTTCTATTCGCTTTACAAAACAAAAATCAGTGAAAGAAATCACAATGAGAACTTACTGGTGTAGCCCAAAGTAAGGAAATCAGTCCAACCTCCAACAATGGAAATCAGCCAGAGGCATGCAGCTACTTTGAAGAACATCTTTGAGTCTTTCCCCAGTGCAATATCCTCAGAAACTGAGAGAAATGTGTTCACGCGAGAACGGATGAAATCTGCTGCTTCATTTACCACATCTTCGGAAAGATACAAATCTGGTAAAGGTGGAGCAGGTCTGTATACAAAACAATTTACAGAGTGAGACTGCATTTAACATTTATAAGGATATTAAAAGCTGAAAAATGATTAATGCTAAAATATTGTTCCTAAACTTTCAAGTCCCTACAGAAAGTCTAGCAAAGGTGTCATGCAAGTATGCAACCCTTCACAAGATCACCCCAGCAAGTACAGATGACAAGTTGCAATTCTGAAAAACAGACTAAAAGGATGATCTCTGCAAGATTAGTTTAACATATGTTGGACAACTGATTGGAGTAATTTAAATTCTTATTGTCTCATTTTTAGTGGTAATAATCATTAATTAGGCATTTAGTATCTCCTGACTGACAAGAACTAATTTTGGTTTCTTCAATGAATTTATGACTACCTATTTCAGGACTCCTTCCTCTTTCTTTATGGAAGTAGCAGCTGCTTCCCAGTATTAACTGTACAATATAATGAAAATCGGGGATTTCAACTGCCTCCTTTACAATCCAATTAAGCCTCCAATTTGAACAAAAAATTAAGCCTGCAGCCGGTGGGATGCAAAAACAGTAATCAAACTATGCCGATCAGAAGCTACTATGCACGACCACTGATAACCTATTTTAAGTGCATATGGGGAATCACAAAATGAATTAAACCAAACTTGCACACAGCACTAAACAGTAAAGAAAACAATAACCCTGAATCATAGTCAAATAATATATTAAAAGCAAGAGGGAAAGAGAGGATGGAAGATAAGGTTTTTTTGTAATTAATAAAAAAACATAATATAAAACTAAAAGGATCCCAAGTTCCCATGGACTGAAAGCATCTTAAGAATTGTATGCATTGTCCAAATACCACTAGAAAATTCGATTTCATTGATAAATAAAATAAAATCCATAATTGATGATCTTGAGTTGCTTCACTTCATATAGTTCAGAATTGATAGTAACAAATCTTGATGCATTTGTAACTTCACATGTTAAGAATTGCTGCAAATTTTGCCCATAGAAGAAAATGGCAATCAAGAGCAGGAGAACACTAGAAACAAGCAATAAGAGAGTATAACCAGATCTCTTAAACACCACCCAAGTTCCCATGGACTGAAAGCATCTTAAGAATTGTATGCATTGTCCATATACCACTAGAAAATTCGAATTCATTTATAGAAAAATAAAATCCATAATTGATGATCTTGAGTTGCTTCACTTCATATAGTTAATAATTGATAGTAACAAATCTTGATGCATTTGTAACTTTACCTGTTAAGAATTGCTGCAGATTTTGCTCATAGAAAGAAAATGACAATCAAGAGCAGAACACTAGAAACAAGCGATAAGAGAGTATAACCAGATCTCTCAAACACCACCCAAGTTCCCATGGACTGAAAGCATCTTAAGAATTGTATGCATTGTCCATATACCACTAGAAAATTCGAATTCATTTATAGAAAAATAAAATCCATAATTGATGACCTTGAGTTGCTTCACTTCATATAGTTAATAATTATAGTAACAAATCTTGATGCATTTGTAACTTTACCTGTTAAGAATTGCTGCAGATTTTGCCCATAGAAAGAAAATGGCAATCAAGAGCAGGAGAACACTAGAAACAAGTGATAAGAGAGTATAACCAGATCTCTCAAACACCACCCAAGCAGCAAGAGCTATGAACAGTATCCCCATCGTTACATTTTTTCGTCTCCAGAGCATCACATCCGCAACTGCTTAAACAAAAAACCAACATAAACAATTCAACCCACAAACCATATAATCTAATAACTAAAAATTGTCATTTGAATCTTGAAAAAGGGAAAATTACCCGCAGTTGTCCCAGTTATATGTTTGGGACTTCCAGCTGTCTGTAAGTTCCCTAATAACTAGGGGCTGCCTTGTCATAAACGGAAGTTTAATAAAAAAGAGACATTGTATATATTCTATAGAATGACTGAAATTCCCTAGTCAATCAATAACTTAAAATGATAAGAATATGTGAGATAAGAGGACAGGTTGGATGAAGCTAAGGTAGTTAATATTCGCGTCAAGAAGTATTTTCAAGTTTGGGTATTTTCCTAGAGGTAAGGTTTATGTCTCCCCCCCCCCCCATATCTTCTCTCTCTCAAGATAATTGTATGCCTCATCTGAGATAAAAGATTGGATGTTGATCAGGTTTCAAAATCTATGGATAGGTGAAAAACAAAAGGTCACACCAGGTTCAGAGAAGTTACAACAGCAGCCCAGAAAGGAGAAACTTCCCATACTCCATCCTGGTTCAATACAGTCCAAGCAGACCAAGTCCAAAACAATAAAAGAGAAAGAAACATACAAATGTTTTAAAAAAATGATTTGTTTGAATTTATCTATTTCTTCCTTTACCTCAAGTACACCATTCCCCAACCCGTCAAAATCTGCAGCAAACCCAAAACGGTTATGTAAAAAAAAAAACATGCTCCGAGTAAAATGTGCTATAACCACTAAGTGATCCCCTTCTAGAACAGCTTCCCCACCAGCCTATCAATCACCACTTTTCCCAATAGGATCCCTTGTAAGTGTCATGACGGTCCACTATCCCATGTGATTGCACTAAACACCCCATCACCCGTTCCCTCTAGCAAACACTGCCACTCATTGCATTGTTGAGTACTCATCCACAGTGCAACTCTGTGTTCTCTACGGCAAAGCATATATCTTCTCTGAGTCCCATTGAGGAATCTGACAGCGACTGAGATAGAGATGTGGTAGTTGAGGTTGCGGTTGGATATCGAGCGTTAGATTGAACCTCAGGATTGCTTATCTTGATAGGAGGGGGGAATTTTTGGTGAGAGATGAGGACATATTATAGAATAAGCCATGGGAAGCATTTACTATATTATTTTTAATTTGAAGCTCGAGGAAGGAGAATAGTTTGAATTTTGAACCTTGACGATGAAGAGGCATTTCAGTCATTTTATAAAAGGGAATGCTAAGCAGAATATATGTAACGTCGCTCCTTTTATAAAACAGCAATAGATCATAGTTCACTGGTGCTTGGTCCATCAAGGAGACACGGACCTGGGAGAGGTATCTTGGGTGAGATCAACTCTTTAGTCCCTATGCTTGGTCTGAGTCTTTTTCTCTGGTGGGAATCTTTGGGATCCCGAACTGTTTAGGCTTATTGATTTTTTTTCTTTTCTTTTAGTGTTTACTTCTCGGTAAACATTGTTACCTCTATTCTGTTGTGATCTCTATCTTCATTTGTATAACATGTTTGATTACCGATCCAAAAGAAGAAAAAAAAGATCATAGTTGGTCATTAGAAAATATACAGGCAGCTGGAAGTCCCCATCTTATAAACAGGGCAGCTGAAGGTAATTTTTCCAAAAAAATTCATCCAAATGTCTTCAGTGCAGTTCACTGAAAGCCCCAAAAACTATAAAGAAAAGAGATCAGTGAAAAACCCAGATCAACCTACAAACTTCATCAATACGATTGAAGATTGCAGATTAATTGCTTCTCCCGAAAGATAAAAATACCGGAAAAATGAATGATCAATTATTTTCCATGAAGAGTGTTCAAGAAAATCATAGTATTCTAAAACACCCAAAACTAAATCAGGCGAAGAAAAAGCATATAAAACTCCACAAATTAAATCGATCTATTCTGATCAACATACACAGTTCATTCCCATTACAAAACTAAGAAATTAAATAATAAAAAGATGGGACGAAATTAACATAATTTCTTACTAAATTCAACAGCTAAATAGGCGATGAAGTTAGTGAAGATAACCCTAATTCAGATTGAAAATCAAGAAATCACAATCTAATTAGTGAGAAAAAAGGATAATGAAACTGAAGAATCCTTACCGAGTCCTCCTCCAAGGATCTGATGAACAGTTCTGTGTCTGTTGAACAAGCGATCGGAGGAATCCATGAAGAATCGAGATGCGAATTCGGTTTCGGGATCTCTAAAACCAGAATCAAAGGTTTGGAGCAGAGACGCAGATAAAGCAACCTCCCATTCGCTTTTATCATCCTTTTTATTCCCATAATAATAATATATACTCAGAATCCAACCTAAAAGCGTAGAGAGAGAGAGAGAGAGAGTGATAGAGAGAGAAAGTGGTTTCCATGACTGCTTCGTTGCATCGCATCATCATGGCATGTCACATGTGGGGGCTGCTGTTGTGCTCTCTCGTCTTTTACCTCCTACCCTTCTCTTTTCAACGGGGGAGTTGCTGCTCTTAGTCGCGCGGGACAAATCGTTTTAATTATCTTTCCCCAAAGCCATTTCCATTTGTATTACTATCGTTTTTGTTTCCGAACTGTTATAACCGGATTTGGGGAATCCGGTTATGCCCATGAGCTCATGTGTCCCTTTTGACACTCCTTAACTGCGGCCACCCATCCATGGTTTTTAGAAAAATATCTAAATATTTAAAAAAGAATTAATATTTAACCCTAATAGTTAGTGAATTTTACCTGGGGTTAAAATTAATGTTTTTCTCAAAAAGCAAGGATAGGTGAGTGAACCCTAAGAGTGGGTGAATTTTAACCACAGTTAAAGGGTGTCAAAAGTGAAATGTGGTGACCTCAAGGGTGTAACCCGACTCCCAGTCTAAGTATAACCGTAGAGGATTACATCTCCTCTTTAATATGTTACATCTCCCCTTTATATTTGAAAAAAATAAATTTGGAAGCTCACTGATGAGCTGTCATTTCATTCCTTCCTTTTGCCTACGACTTCCCTTTGGGGCGGTGTTGTTGCGTTAAACCAAAAAAATGGGTGCCAGCGAGCTTAGTTGGTAAAGTCTTTTGGCGTCGTCGTAGAAGTACATGGGGTCGAATCCGCCTATATTTCTCTGGTAGGGGTCTGCCTAACCCCTACTTATCTTCCAAAAAAAAAGTTTTAAACCAAAAAATCAAGTGTTAGTGTCAATTTTACATCAGTAGTGTACTATCACCCACTATGCCTCATGAAGTCCCATGACCCTCAAACAGTTAGTACCCATTTTGAGGTTTCGCGCGGAGCTTCATAAGGTTAGTGACTTGAGTGTGTCATGTCCTATGATCATATACATAATATATCTCATATTTGTATAGATCCCAAGACGCGACCCGGAGACAAACCCCAACAACAATGAAATTTATTTTTAATAAATATCATTTAGATATATCATCAAGCAACTGAAGTTTAAACAAAGCATAAAGAGTTAAAGCAAATTAATTAAATCTTATTACAGGTCACTCTACTTCAGATAAATGTTCAACTAAAACTCAACAAAGTCTCGACAACTAACTCTGTCATCCCGATTCCTTAACCTCTTCAGGTGTCTCCTGAAAATTTCAACAACAACAAAAGTGAGCTCTAAGCTCAACAAATGAATACAACAAACATGCAATAATTTACAAAGTATTTAACATTTAATATCCAAATATTAAAATATGCAATAATTACTACAGTTAATTTTCAATTAATTTGATCCTCTACCTATAGGGTTCTCTTAAGGTCTACCCCATTGACAATGATCTAAGGTCATCTAATCCATCATTGAGGGACCCTTAAGTCATATTGTCACACTGAGAAGTTCCGGACTCCTCAGTTCACATATACATCTAAGGTTGTCTCATTGAGAAGTCCCGGACCCCCTAGTGGAATCTCCTGAAGATCATTCATAGACTTAGACTTCTTCGAGAGTATCATACTCATATTTTAGGTTGTGGTCTTTACCATTAACAAAATATATTCTATTTATTATGGTGTCTCATACTATCATAATAAAGAGAATTAAGTGCATTCAAAATAGTATATGAAGCGAAACATTGATAACAGTGTATTAATTAAATAACTCATGTTTTTCAAGTTTATCTATCAAGTTAATTTTCAATTATCTTATTTAAAATAAATAAAATAATTTATTTATTTATTTATTTCATTTTTCTTTATTTTTCTTCTCTTTATTTATATACTTATTCTTGCATAAATAATTAAACTCAATACAATTTGATTTGTCTCACGAAATAATAGAAAACATGAACTTTTTGGTTTCATAATTTCTCAGAGATTCATCTCTTATATAAAAATTATGAGATATAGTTTTCTGGAAAATAGACTTCCATAACACAATAATAAAAATATCATAAAAATCAAATTATAATATTTTAAATATAAAATATTGAGTAAAACACAACCAATCTACAGAGATAAATTTTCTGATAGTTTCGACATATTTCACCAATAAATTCACCAATAAAATATGATTATCAAACTTCACCTACTTCATGAAAAAAACTTTGAATGAAACTAATTATGATTCAAGAAGAATATATCTACTTTTAAATTAAAAAAATTTGCACACAAAGACCTAGATCTAAGGGAAGTGAGTATTCACTTACCTCTATTTGAATCCCCACGAGTAACAGAAAAGACAATTTGAGATCCGAGATGCGATCTTCAAGGCTTTGAATCTCTAAATCAAACGCCAAAAGTTCTAACGCTTTTCCTGTAAGTTTTCTCCTCAAATTATTTTCTCTACGTTGCCTCTCTTCTCCAAATTAGGTTTTGCTAAAAAAATGGTTTACTAGGTTTAACTTTATCTATTTATATTAACACCCTAATTTAATATTTTACTAAAAGGTCATTACTAAGGGGTGTTTGGTTACTAGTTAATCTAATTCAGATTTGTACATTATTCTCTTTATTCTTTATTCACATTATTTTATTAACCTTTAATTAGGTAAAATATTATGATTAACTATAATGATGTAATTACTAACATACCCTCAACAGGATAATTACCTAAATATCTTTAGAATCAGAATATAAATTTAAAGGTCACTATAGAGTGTATGGCTGTGTGTGTGGGATAGTGTGCGAGTTTTCCTTCCGTTTGTCTCCAGCTTCGCTTTTGTGGTGATGTTGTGTTAAACCAAAAAAAAAACCTGTCATTTCATCTGTTTTTTTCTTCCATTTTTTTTTTTTTTCATGTACAATGGGTCTGTCATCGGAGAGTAATTCTCCGGCTAACGGGCTTACTGGCCCCTTATCGCCAACACTTGTCCTTTTAAACTTCTTTTAATTGTGATTAAGATTCTCTTAACTTTAGGATTATTGTTTTTAGCTTTAATTTTTTAAATTTCATAATTAAAAATATTAATCATAGTTAAAGAGAATTAACCACTATAAAAGAGAGTAAACAACAGTTAAAAGAAACATGTTGGCAATGAAGGCCCGAATGAGGAGCGGATTAATGCTCTTTGTTTTTTAGTTTTTTTTTTTTGTCAAAAGGTCGTATTCTACGCACTGTGTGGAAGTTAGCAACTAGAGGTAAACTGCTCATGCACGAAGGGGAGATTCATCCACCGCTGGTGACGTGAGGAGGCGTCTCAGCTCCCATTTTCTTGTCATGTGTCTCCTATTTAACCTCATTTAACTGTGGTTAAGATTCATCCACCCGTACTTGGTTGCTAAGAAAATAAGTAAGAACTGGGAAAAGAAAAGAAAATTAAACAAAACACAACTAAAATTTGTATCAGAAATCCAAAATTTTCTTTTCTTTTCCATGATTTCAAATATTTTCTCAGCAACCAAACATAGCTTAAGATTCACCCATCTACTCTTGGTCAAGGTTTTTAATTTAGAAATTTGTGACGATTTCGGTCAGCCAACCCAAACCAAAATCCCGAAAAATTGTAGAATTTTGACGAAATTTCGATATCCGAAATATTAATATTTTATTATATATATATATTAAAAATAATATTTTATTAAAATTTTATATATTTATATAAATATTATTATTTTATTTAAAAAATTAATATATAAAAATTTGAAATTTCAATAAAAATATCAAAATATTTTGGGAAAAAAAACCTATTTAAAAATAGATTTCCGAAATATCGTCGAAATTCCAAAATATTTGAAATTCGAAAATTGACCCGAGATTTTTGAAATTTTAGCTGAAATCTGTTTTCCAAAATAAACTGAGTATCGATTTCGTTGGGGTTGGACAAAACCAATTTCGCGAAATTTCAACGAAATTTGAAACTTTGCTCTTGTTTTTTAGAAAAATAAAATTAACTAAAGGTTAAAAAAATAACTAACCCGAGTTAATGGGAGTTGAAGGGCTGGCTATGTGTGAGCGAGGAGGAATACTCTCATTGGCCGACGAGGGGACTATTGCTCATAAAAAAAAGTGTATTACACACAAAAATATAATCCCTCACTATTGAATCTATCATATACATGGATGTATATTATCATCACCAAAAAAATCTCTAAAAAATTAGGTTATATCATGAACTCGAGTATATACTATACACCATTAAAAAAACAAAAATAGTCCTATTTATGAAAATATCAATGTGACAAAAGATCTACTTTCTAAAATATAAACCCCATGTCCCAAATGACAAAAATCATTACTAGGTGTATTTGCAATTTTTTTGGGTGGGGAGAAGAAGGGGTGACCAGACCCGACCACAAATACATGTAATGGTGTAATCATTTTTGTTTGTGTATTTACATCATTTGTGCAAATACTTGGTTTTATTTTTATTTTGGTACATATCATTTATCCAAGGTACAGTTAGGAGTTGGTTAAGTTAGGTTATTAAAATCCATTCCTATGAGGATATAGGTCCTACCCTTGGAGCAACAAGGGAGGCTTGTGCAAATATATGTAAATATATCAGAAACCAAACCGCATTATGGGCAGGTTGGTTAGAGATTCCAGACTGGGTTTGCCATATGGAGCCATGTCGAAGTATAGCTTTGAAAACTGATTTCGTTATTAGTTTTTTTTTAGTTTGAGGTTGTATTCTTCGCTTCGCATTGTGCGGTAGTTAGCAATTCGGATCAGAGCAACCAATTTAATAAGCAATGCTGTGATAAAAGATTATCAATGATGAACAGATAATAATAAAAAAAAACAGCATGCTATCATTTAACCGGCTTAGTGCACACCTTAATGCCCAGAACATCTTATATTGGGTGCCACTCCCACTTCAGTTTTGGAGCTCTGAACCTCACTCCATCAAAGTTGCAATCTTTCTAACTCCATAATGGAAAGCAGGCAACTGGTTGCAATCTTTCTAACTCCACAATGGAAAGCAGGCGACTGGCTCGGAGCACTCGTGTGGCATTCTCTATCCAAACATCATCTACCAATTGCTGGCATTATTCTGGTTCTGTTATTTCAATTCCACTGGTTTCTTTTCTAAAAATGGCAATGTAAATATGATATGAATGAGATGGCAATGGAAAATGAATTTATGCAACATTTGCAAATCTATTTGGATGTACAAAACAAGGCTTAGAACTTTCCATCAAGCTGAGACCTGAACAAGTAAGAACAATTCAACATGATTCTGAGATCTAAGATGTGGAAAACCCAGAGATCAGAGATTCATCCAATATGGAAAGAAGCTTTTGCAATTTTAACCTTGATATGTGTCAAAGAAAAGTAAATTGAAAAATAGTACAAGATGCACATTAATAAACGCAATACATAAAACTTACACTGCAGATATGAGCCCAACCATTTACGTAAAAACCATTAGTAAAAAGGGCATCGTCAGCAGTATCACTGATTTTTCTCTGGAGGGGCATGGGCTTCAGCACTGGCTATGGGTGGGGCAGAATCCATCAAGCTGGCAGCAATTGCAGCCTTCAAATCCTCATCTTCCATGTCTGAAAGTCTTTCCTCTTCTCTGGAAGGTTGAGAAGGATCAGAACCCGGCTGCGACAAATTGGTTGCAGGAGGAGCAGACTGTGTTGCATTGCAGGATTTTGTGATCCTCCGGGCATCTTCGGGTGAGAGCCACTGTCCAAAACCATTAGAAGCTTCTGAGGATGAGATAGGGCATTCCTTTGGGAAGTTTCCTTTGACCAGGAAAATGCTCCAGCCAAAGCCTTTTAGAGTGTCAAGGTATGCTGAGAGGTAGAACTTAGAAAGGTGCTCTGGGGCTGCGTAGAGACTGTCAAAATTATACCATTCTCCGTCTACTTTCCTGATGCAGAACCAATGATCCTGCAAGTGACAGATGAATGCATTTTCCAGCTCGGGGTCAATTTGTGCAGGCTCAGCAACTGGGCAATCGAGGGGGATTACTTGCAGATCCCATACCTCTAGAGCATTCTGTAAAACCTGCAAGAGAGAAGACCCGTTTTATCCACAAATATTTAGGGTATGATGATTATGCTGTATTGATAACGCTTTCACTGGAAATAAGACTCGCCGACACCGTTACGTAACAGTTTCGCTGACCCCTTCACGATACCAACAACGTTAGGGTATTTAAATTGAAACAAAAAATACGACTTGGCCAACAATTTCAAGCTATAAAAGGTTTCTAAAACCAACTTATTTCCCTCTTTTCACATTATATTCTCCTTCAATATTCTAAAATCGAAACTTCATGTGATTTCCTTTGATCAAAAAAAACTTTTAGAGCTCAAATCTTATCGGAGCTTCATTCGTCAAGAACTCCAAAAAATTTCGAATTAGGCAAATTTTCCCTTTCGCTTTGGATTACATCATGTTTTTAACCAAATATTTGAAAGATTATTGTTATGATTCATGTATTTCATTTAAATCCAAGCACATGTCTTGATTTGGGCCACTAGGGCTACTTTTTTCTATTATTTTCAAATATTTATGTGTATATACATAAATAAATTAAATACTTTTTAAATTTTGTATTGTTAATTTTCCTAATAAAGTAGGATATTTATTTACTTAACCAATAGAGTGTTTCTTTTTATTTTTAAGTAATACACCTTATACTTTCTTTCTAGAAAAAAACAGATTTTTATACCATTTCTTGCTTTTTTTAATGTTATTTTAGTGGAATTGTTATCCTGATACGTGAAATATATGTTTACATTATATATAGTTAATTTAGTATAGACAAGCATAGTAAAGTATGTTTTTTTTTTTTCATATTAGGCGTATATTTATATAATTTATCTGTTAACTTTTTAAATATTTTTAATAGTCATGTTTAAAATGTTATGTATTATTCTAATCTTTTTACAGAGTAGGTGACTAATGAGTTTGTCAATTCGATAGTGTGTAATAAAGTATAAACATCATGCTTCATGCCTAGCAAAGAATCATTGGTTGGGAGAACGAGGAGAAAGTTCATAATGACAAGCATAGAATTAAATGCAAGAATTGTCCCCACACATATTAATGGGGGGGGGGGGGGGGATTACAAGAGGCTCCTGAAACTCTGGCTCACAAATCGGGTGATCTACATAGGTGCATGGGAGTCCCGAAAGAGATTTGGGTTATGGTGAGGGATCACCTAAAAGGTATATAAATAAGGCTAATGCTGACTGCGGAGGAGATGAAGATTTCTGGTAGGATAGCAAATATGGAGTGGATATAGTGTCAGGAGCATGAGGATGATGTAGATGTGTAAGAGATTGATGAGGAGATCACATTTGAGATTGCCCAAAGAGAGTGAAAACTATACGCACTGATGAAGAGGCCTAAGTCACCCGACGTTTTGCGTTTCCATGTTTCTATGGGATCTGGGAGGCACTTTGAATCTGGTGGATCATCACATGCACCACCATCACATATCCCACCATGGTCCAGTAGCTCATGGTTGCCTATTGAGACTTCAAGGGGAGGTAGGAGTCGGGATGGCAGAGGGCCAGGCACAATTTGGGGTGTCAATGGGCCAGGCTGGCCTGACGTTCTAGTCTGAAAAAAGCTCACTTTTAGCTTGATGCCGATATATAAGCCCCTGAGACTATTCGAGCTCAAAAATTAAAGCCCATATTTATATGGGACAGGATAGAGCTTAGCTCTTGAAGCTTGGGACTGGCCCGAGCAGGCCTTAACCGACTTATATATATATATATAAAATACATTGTTAAGGCTAATTACCAAATACCAATGAATATAATACATTATTTCTTAATTTTCAATTTTCAATTTTCATTACACAACTTCTAATGTCATATACACATGGCATCATATCTTCAATTTATTTTCATGATACAATTTCATAAAAAAATTAATTTAATTTTGTAAAGCCCGAATTCAGCGCAATCCCGGCTCGACCCGTGTTAGGGTAGGGCTTGACTCATCCATGCCTGGTGTGTCTGGGAGCCTGGGACAGACTAGGGCTTAGCATTTCCCTGACCTGGATAAAACATGGCCTGGCCCGAGCTTGGCCTGTTGATAGTCCTAGGGATTATAAAACCCTATTTTATGTAATTAGATAGTGCCACACAACCTAGTGTGAAGTCTACTTTTGATAAGGGTCTCTAAGGGGAAAAGTAGTAAAATAATGGCTCAGTTTTTCTACTTGAGCAGCATTCCTTTTAAACGTGGTGAATCTCCTTGTACTTCCAAACGATAATTGATGCTAGCAGCAGCAAGGCTAGGGGTTAAAAGGCTCTACTCCATACAAGATTGGTGGAAGATTTCTTGATGAGGAGGTTAATGAGTTGACGACATACGTTCAAAAGTTTGAGCAAGTTTGGGATGAGTATGGCCGTATGGGTGCACTTTGATATGCGATGAATGGCCCTATTAGAAAATCAACTATAAACTTTATGATTTATAATGGGCATATAGTGTTCCACGAGTTAGTGGATGTATCTGAAAATTTGAATGACCACAAATTTTTGTTTAAATTGATGGATCGGGTCATTGAGGAGATCAATGAGAAGTATATCATTCAAGTAGTCACTGATAATGAATCTTCTTACGAGACTGCTAGAAAAAAGCTAATTAGGAGGAGGAAGCATCTGTATTGGAGTCACTGAGTAGCATACTGCCTAGACTTACTACTGGAGAAAATAGGCAAGCTTCCTTCAACCAAAGCAATTGTGTCCAAAACTAGAAAAATTAGTAATTGTATTTACAACCACAATTGAATAGAGGCACTTATGAGGTAGTTCACTCACTGGTAGTAAGGACTTATTACGGTCAAGCACTACAAGATTCACCAGAAATTACATAATCATAGGACATAGAGAATTGTTTGATATAATGCCCAATTGAAGCATATGTTTGCTTCTAAGAGATGGGTGGAGAGATGATAGTGATCCTTGGGGAAATCTCTTTGTGATAAAGCTCCATCTTTTAAGCATATGCTATTCCTTGTTTGCTGGTTTTTGTTCTTTTCTTGCTTTTACGCTCTCTCTTGGTTTACTATTGGTGAATCTTGAGAAGCTTTTTGTTGCTATTCCCCATATCTCATATATTATATCGTCGTTTACCAATTAAAAAAAAGAGATGGGAGTCTAAGTATGCTCAAGACGAGGGCTTGCCTAGACAGATATCGTCCTCTCCCAACAAAATGAATTTTCAACAAAGGCATCGGAAATCATGAAGACTGTAGAGTCACTGACTCCCTAGTGAAGTTGTTGAAACTAGTGGATGTTAATACTAAGCCTACGATATGCTAAATATATGATGGCTATGGATTGGGCAAAGTTAAAAACCAAAGAGATTAATAAAGCATTGTATTGAAAGTATTGGAGGCTGGAACAATAAGCTACATCAGGATATCCAGGCAACTTGTATTATTTCATTTTTTAACTTATTACATTTATGTTGTTAATTAACTTAATTTGTTATGTTCACGTATTATTTATGTTACACAACATAATTGTTCGTGTGCCAATATTAGTTTTATTCTTGAATCTTGATGAATTTAGTGTGTGCATAATTGTATACTCATTAAACTTGAATTTATTATAGGTCAAGCTATTTAAGAATATGTAAGGCGCTTTTGGTAATGCCACAGCACGGCTGGTGAGGAAGATGTTTGAACCAGGTATAATTTGTATGCATTCATTATAGTAGTTTAATTATCAAGTATGTGACTTAGAAAATTATGAATTAAGAAAAATCTATTTATTTTCAGGAGGTTAATGGGGTACATATGAGGATGCTCCAGACTTAGAAGGATTGCAATGAGTGTTATGAGTTAGAATTGCAATTCTTTTAAATGTGAGAAAATATAGCACGTTCTCCTTTATTCATTCGAAGGCACAAAACGAGGTCACTTCTGAGAAGCTGGACAAGTTAATCTTCGTCCCCTGTAATATGAGGATGTGTGTAGAGCTATAAAGTATAAACGAAGCGAATTAGAAGCGGATAGTGGAATATCCAAATTCATATCTAATTACATATCTGAATTCGGATAATATCAGAATTATCCGATTACTTTTAAAAAATTAAAAGAAAAAAAGTCAAAATATATATAATTGTATTTAAGAAATGACATATTACTTTTTATCCTCATCTAAATTTAAAATAGCAGTTAAATGTCTTAGAATTATGTAAAAACTACATATTATTAAGGCTATCTTACAAACATATACTATATATTATGTATATACAAAGTAATATATTATATAATGAGTCAGATATTTATGGAACCGAGTATTGATATATCCGAATATGTATTTGATTACAAACGGATAGTAAAAGTACTATACGAATTCGCTTCACTGGATACCTTTTCGAATAATTATCCAAGCAAACAAATTCAGATATGAATTGGATACGGATAATATTCGTATCCGTTGGCACATTTACCTGTGTGCACGTAACTTGGCAAGAATGAAGGAGGACCCCGACTTCAATTATCCAATAGATTTGGATTATATCCTCTTTGACGATGACTCACTGGACCCGTTGTTGCTTGAGGTTGAGGAGCCGGTTTTGACACAATTTATTCCTCCATAGACATGAAAGCAAAGGTGAATTGAGGCCCCATACAGCTGCCACAGGCACACAATCACAACCACACTGAAAGAGAAAAAAGGAAAAGCGGCAGTTGTTGAGGAAGATGAAAAAATCATATTGGCATGATCTCTCCTTAATGAGTAGTACTAGTGGAGTAGGAGGTGTTAATGCTACAATACGAATATATGATGAAGAGGCTAGTGGGGGAAGAGACTTTCATTGGAGCAGCGGAGCAATGGATGGGGATCCGATAGTGAGTACGGAGAGAGGGGTTTGTGGATTATTCGACTCCTTCAAAAATTCAAACTACATGGAAGGATATCATTACAGGGTTGGATATGGGCACCCTGCATCGCTGCCTTATTACAGAGGTTATGGATACACATTCCCACGAGCCATGACAACATAGACATGAAACCTATTATGGAAACCCACCTCCACACCAGCATGGATATGGAGCTTATTATGGATGTGGGACGTAGGCGGAGTCATCGAGCTCGCAGATAGTCTACCATATGGAATTTTTTCGGCGGCTTCTCTCATATATGACCAGGCTCAACAATAAGAGTATGACTACCATCAGCCTCACACTTGGCCACAAATGGATGATGATGATGATATGTAAGCTAGCTCACAAGGCCCAACACTAAGAGTATGACTACCATCAGCCTCACACTTGGCCACAAATGGATGATGATGATGATATGTAAGCTAGCTCACAATTCTATCGGGCTTTAGACTTTAGTGATAATTACAAATTTACAATTTTACATAATTCATTACATAACTTTGCCCCATTTGTTTTCTTATTTATGTAATTATATCTTGTAACTCTAAGTTTGCAACCATGAAATGAATAAGCTATCTATTTGAAATTTCTCATTTTAATTATCCAGTTACTTATATGTGTTTGTAATTTAGTGTTACTTATTGTTGGTCTGTTACAACTTAAATCTTAGTATATGATTCTTAGATGGACTGATCACTAACACTGATGGAGTTGGTTATTATCATATTTATGTTTAATTACTTACTTTATAATTTAATATTGTGCGATTAACAATTTATTCATGTTTTCATAGTTTCATATTTTTCTATTTTTTTAAATAAAAAAATTGAGCGTTAGGCTCGGCCATTACCTAAACGGTTTTGGTAGGAACCGTTACATATGGCGAAACAGTTATTTTAATCCTTATCTGGTCCAGGTCCTGCAATGATTAGCTAGTACTAGATTCTATTTTAAAAAGCATTTGAAGTGCACATGTGGAACAAGTATTCATCACTTTATTCCTAAAGTAATTTAACATGATTTCTGTTTAATTCAGCACCATGCGACTTAATCTTCCTTGCAGAACACTCACTTAAGAAGGGAAGGGAGGGGGGGGGGGAATCAAAATCAAAATAAATGTTGAAGTAAAAAATAAAATATCACGTTCATTACTGATACAAATAGGGAACCTTAGGTTTACATCATAGTGAAATAAAAAAGAAATAAGGGTTTATAAACATGTCTGGTTGCAGGGTTTTCATGGTGTTGGATAAGCTTTAATATCCAAACAATCGAAACGTACTTCAATTCTAAGGGTGGACAACATGCGATTTTGTTGGAGAATAAGTATTGCAGCACATTCGGAAAACCCCATAATCCCTTCAATCCAAACCCAAATAACTCTATCCTGGATTTAGCCTATACAGCACCTAAAGATAAAGATACTTGAAACTCAACCATCCTGTTGCATGGATCGGTTGTTATTCTTTGCTTTACCACAATCTCACAAAACCGAATTTCCCATTCTTCAGAAATCAAAGCAACCAAAACTCCAAAAAATTAACCTAATTTGGTTCTGAGCGTCAAATTCTCGTTGAGAAAAAGGTAAAATTAGGAAAAGAAAATAACATGAGTGACTGTCAACGTAAAGGAGAAGAATTTGCAATAAAAACCTAACCTGGATGCTGAAATCTCCGTCCAGAGAAACATTATGCGACTCCTCGGAGTCGAAGCGAATGAAATCATCCGAGACGGCACCGCCTTCGAGCATCATCTGACGCTCCTTTCGATCGAGATCGGAAGCGAGAGCGGCCAAATCGAACTCGGAGAAGAAAGGACCCTGCAATACCGTGTTCACGCAATGTACGGCACATAGCTTCGACTCCTGCACTTCGTGGTACAAAATTCCGCCATTGCTCGAACCTTCCATCTCTAATTTCTCTATCGGGAAACCCTAGTAGAAGAGGTAAACCCTAGAAATCTCTCTCTCTATGAATTTCCCTTTCACGACTATATTCTCTTCGCCTTTTGCGGAGGAGGAGAAGAGTGGAAGAAGACCAGTTTTCATCCTCAAATACGTTTTTCAAAAGGGATTTTCTTTTCTTTTCATCTTTCCCCTAACCAGGTTTTTCTGGGGTGCTGACGTGGACCTTTTAAGTAAGCACGTGTAAAGAACGTCCACCGCGTGTAAATAAGGCTCCGATTTAGGATCGTCTCGGATTTTTTTTCCCTGCAATTCATCTTTTAACCGTAGTTAA
The DNA here is from genome assembly GCA_015143295.1 of Tetracentron sinense. Taxonomy (NCBI): domain Eukaryota; kingdom Viridiplantae; phylum Streptophyta; class Magnoliopsida; order Trochodendrales; family Trochodendraceae; genus Tetracentron; species Tetracentron sinense. The sequence continues at coordinate 4,843,088 of CM026557.1, read as the reverse complement.
GAATGAAAAATGGACTGCTAGCCATACTTTCAACATTCAAACTATTTTTCTTATTGTCGTCCATTAAGCCACAAGTGATAAGTGGCCTTGTTTTAACCTTATTTTAGCATGTTACTTTTACCAACGACTTTAATTGTTAATTTAAATAGTTCTTTGACTAAAAAAACTTGAGTATGGCTAGCACGCCCAGCACTTCTCGTTATTTTATTTTATTTTGGTAATTATTCTAACCTTCCATTAGATGATTTGGTGAAAATGAAGAAACCTCATCTCTTGATTTTGAAATTACACCATTCTACCCTGAAGTTTGGTATAATTGTGAAAACCTTCCTCTAGTTTATGAAATTACCCTGCTTCAATTGTCTGTAACAAATTCTTCTTTTCATTAGTATGTCATTACTGACATGGATTGTTGTCCATATTACAGTATTTATTACATCAATAAGTGTATTCAACCTTAAATTATTAAAGTTTCATTAACAATAGTAATTAAATTAAATAATACAACAGTAACTTTCTGTTACAGCAAATCAGAATATTAATACTGTCTTATATTTGAATATTCTGTTGAAACAATGAATTAAAAGATACATGAAAAATTAATAACTCACTGGTTTAGGAATTGATGAGAGTAGTAGATCAAGTCGAAAAGAACTCTCTCCTTAAGACAGATTTCGTCTCTCGCACAGGTGCTTTCGAATAGCGTACATCTGCCTCTCAGGATGAAATGATCTTTACACAAGCAGAAGAAGCACTGTAATCTGCTTGTCCAGCGAACCAGAAAATTATGCAATATACCTCTCTTGAATAACATAGACTTTTGAATATGCAGATGAGATTAGAGGCTAGGGAGTAGAAGAATAAATTTTCGTACTCCAGAATATGCACAATAAAAGCCTTAAATAGCAGGCAAATGAGACTATCCAGAATGGTCATGTCTCTTAGGTTTCAATTTTAAATCCAACAGACATGACTGTTGGGTTAAAATAGCTGTTGGAATTAACTGTATAAGTTGAACGGGCTCTGGCCCAGCAAAACAAAAAATAAATATAGGGGCCAGGCTTTAAGGCCCACTAGAACCAAGCCAAGCCAAGCCAGCCAGCCAGCCAGCTGGCCGGACCGGACTCGGACAGGGGCACGGGCGCGGGCCGGGGCGGCGGCGCGCACGAGGTTGGTTTCACCTTGGTGTAAGTGCTCACTCCTTCGCAAAATTTGGGTGCCCCAATGGCCCACCCCTTACTCCAAGGTAATGGTATTTAAACCACACTATAGGTTCAATAGTTTTTCAATGTGAGACTATTAAACTACACCATTCTTCAACTTACAACATATGTTCAAGTGGCTCATTTTGAGATGAATTTCTCATTCACCACTTCACTGTTTTGAACATGTGAATATACTACATTAATCTCCTCATGGAGGAGAACACGGATCAACTTGGACCCGCCTCAAAACCCTTGTGGGTCCCACTTATATTTTGGGTCAAAGTTTGTAAAAAACTTGTTTTCCACATACCCAGATTTTTCAAAACAATGTTTTTCCAACAATCTCCCACATGAATGAGAATTCCTGGACAGAATACAGAAATTATGCAGATATAAAAGAGAGAGTACATAATAGGAGACATCTTGCATAGGATAGGTAGCTTTTGGCTTTGAACCTTCCCTTGTGTAGAACTATCGGATTTACTGGCTAATCAGTGAATATGATGTCTTGAACTGTTCAGCCGTTATTGTGAACCAAGACAATAGAATACACACATGATATCCCCAAACATAGTTTAGTTCTCATTATTGTATTTATTTTGGCCCTGAACACGTCCTGGTTTCATGAGGGCTCTAGAGAATTTTAGTCTAATCAATTCTCATAGAACCGGCCCAGTTCACACTCACATAGGTGATTCTTATTAAGAGTATTATGCTATACTCCACTTAGTATTCCAAGATATAAGAAACATTAATAACTTATCCTAACATGATGCAGTCATCACTTTCTCATTACATAAATTGGTAAAAGATATTATCTCTTAAGTGATTAGGTCGAGTCATACACAACTTAGTTGTCCCTTTGAACCTAGATCTTGGGATCTCCAGTCAACTAGGTTGGGTTTCCATTGTGAATACTCTTAAGTTATAGACTTTAACTTCATTCCCCTCAATGAGTTACTTACTTGCTCTCTTGATAAACCTTTAGTTAAAGGATCAGCAATATTATCATTTGATCTTATGTACTCTAAAGAGATTATCTCACTTGAAAGCAAGTGTCTAACGGTATTATGTCTACGACGCGTGTCGAGATTTTCCGTTATACATGTGACTCTGTGCTCTTCCAATTGCAGATTGACTGTCGCAATGTATGCAGATTGCAGACACAGGTTTTTGCCACATCGGAATATCTTCTAAGAATTGTCGAAGCCATTCTGCTTCTTCACCAGCTTTGTCTAATGCAATGAAATTAGATTCCATTGTAGACCGTGCTATACATGTTTGCTTAGAAGATTTTCATGAAATTGCTGCACCCCCCAATGTAAAGACATATCCACTTGTGGATTTTGAGTCTTTAGTATCTGATATCCAATTTGCATCACAATATCCTTCAAGGACTGCTGGATATCTAGTGTAGCACAATGCATAGTTTTGGGTAAACTTTAAATATCGAAGTACCCTCACTATGGCTTTCCAGTGGTCTTCCCCTGGATTACTGGTATATCTACTCAGTTTACTTATGGAGTATGCTATATTAGGACGTGTACAGTTCATTACGTACATCAAGCTTCCTATGATTCTAGAATACTTCAATTGAGATATGTTTTCGCCAGTATTCTTAGCTAAATGAATATTTCTATCTATTGGAGTCTTTGCTAGATGGTCATCGTACTTGTTAAAATTTTCAAGTACTTTCTCACTATAATGTGATTGAGATAAAACATATCCATCAGATATTTTGGTAATTTTCATTCCCAAGATTACATCTGCCACTCCTATGTCTTTCATGTCAAATTGTTTGTTCAATTTGATTACATTTCGGGGTATTTTATTTAAAATATAATTTACAGAAAGAATTGCTTCCCCCCACAAATTCTAAGGTAATCCTGAACTAATCAACATAGCATTCATAATTTCTTTTAAGGTTCTATTTTTCCTTTCAGCAATACTATTTTGCTGAGGTGAGTAAGGTGTTGTAGTTTGGTGTATGATACCATGTTCTGAACAAAAAGCACCAAAAGGTGTTTCATATTCACCACCTCTATCACTTCTTACAACCTTAATTTTCCTGCTAAGTTGATTCCCAACTTCGGCTTTGTACTGTTTAAACATATCCAAAGCTTCATCCTTGCTCCTCAAAAGATATATTTTACAATATCTAAAGCAATCATCAATGAAAGTAATAAAGTATTTCTTTCTCCCTCTAGTTTGTACAAATTTTAAATCACATATATCTGTGTGAATTAAATCTAAAGGTTCAGAATTCCTTTCAATAGATTGGAATAAAGTTCTAGTTAATTTTGCTTCCACAAAAATTTCACACTTATGATTTTTATCAAAATTACATTTAGGCAAACATCCTAAGTGTATAAGCTTACGTAAATAATCATTATTTACATGTCCTACTCTACTATGCCATAAATTAGAAGACTCAAGCAAATAACTAGAAGATGATGCTTTCTTATTCATATTTTTAGTCAGTACAACAGTCATTACATTAAGTTTGAAGAGCCCATCGCTCATATAACCCTTCCCTACATACATACCACTTTTAGTCAGGACAAACTTGTCCGACTCAAATGCTAATCTAAACTCATTCTTAAATAACAAAAATCCTGAAACCAAATTCTTCCGGATGTCCGACACATGGAGCACATTGTTGAGGGTAAGTTCCTTGCCTGAAGTCATTTTCAGCACCACTTTTCCTTATCCTTCAATTCTGGAAGTTGAGGAATTACCCATAAAGAGTTGCTCTCCATTTTCCACCACTTGATAAGAAGAAAACATATTCTTGTCAATACAAATATGGCGAGTTTCTTCGGTGTTCACCCACCATTCTTTAGAATTGCCAATGAGGTTCACCTCGGACACTACAGCGGACAAATTCATATCATGGACTCCATTTGAAACCATGTCCATTTATGTAAAGTTGGCTTGAGCAGGTTTCTTGTTTTGGCTTATTCGCTTGCTCTTGCAATCCTTAGCTCGATGCCCAGGTTTATCACAAATATTTTCCGGTGAATTTGAATCTCTTGTTCTCTCCACCTTTAAATCCTTTTGAGGAGCCTTCATTGAATTGCCTACTCTTTTCATTAAATCTTTTCTCCTGTTCCACAACATTTGCCTTGGACTCCATTGGAAGTTTTCCGGTTTTCTTTTCAGAAATCCTGTTATCCTCTTCGATCCTTAATCTAACAATCAGTTCTTCTATTTTCATCTCCTTTCTTTTATGCTTCAGATAGTTCTTGAAATCTTTCTAGCCCGGGGGTAATTTTTCAATCATGGCTGCCACCTGAAAAGATTCACTAAGAACCATGTTTTCTGCATGAATGTCATGCAAAATTAATTGGAGATCCTGAACTTGACTGATAACAGTCTTGGAGTCTGACATCACATATTCCAGAAATTTTCCGACCACGAACTTCTTCGCATCGGCATCTTCTGTCTTATATTTGATGTCCAAGGAATCCCAGAGTTCCCTTACAGTTTTGATTGGGCTATATACATTATACAGTGTATTATCCAATCCATTAAGGATGTAGTTTCGGCATAGGAAATCAGAATTTTTCCATGGCTCTACAGCAGCAATCACTTGCTTATCAGTTTCTCATTCCTTCAATACAGGAGCATCTTCTCTAAGAAATCTAGCCAGATTCAGAGTTGTAAGATAGAACAACATCTTTTGCTGTCATCTTTTAAACTCTGTTCCATTAAACTTTTCTGGCTTTTCACCATGGTTCACAGGAACAGTAGGATGCAAAGAGGTATGCATAACAGTAGGTGCAGTGACTGATTGACTTGTAGAAGACATTATTTCTGATATACAGTATATAGAAATTAAATATTAATACAGTATTACAGAATGCAGAGATTTATTGTATTATACAAAATTCTGAAATCAGAAATAGTATACAGAACTCTGAAATTAGAAACAATATACAGAATTCTGGAAATTATAAAGTGTACAGAATTCTGAATTGTAAACAGTATACAAAATCAAAAGTATAAAAAGCAGTATATTTAGTAAACTAAAGATTGAATACAGCGAAATCTGTCTTAAGATTGTTGTCCATATTTTAGTATTTATTACATCAATAAGTGTATTCAACCTTAAATAATTAAAGTTTCATTAACAGTAGTAATTAAATTAAATAATGCAACAGTAACTTTCTATTACAGCAAATCAGAATATTAATGCTGTCTTATATTTGAATATTCTGTTGAAGCAATGAATTAAAAGATACAGGAAAAATTAATAACTCACTGGTTTAGGAATTGATGAGAGTAGTAGATCAAGTCGAGAAGAACTCTCTCCTTAAGACAGATTTCATCCCTCGCACAGGTGCTTTCGAATAGCGGACGTCTGCCTCTCAGGATGAAATGATCTTTACACAAGCAGAAGAAGCACTGCAATCTGCTTGTCCAGGGAACCAGAAACTTATGCAATGTACCTCTCTTGAATAACACAGACTTTTGAATATGCAAAAGAGATTAGAGGCTAGGGAGTAGAAGAATAAATTTTCGTATTCCAGAATATGCACAATAAAAGCCTTAAATAGCAGGCAAAGGAGACTATCCAGAATGGTCATGTCTCTTGGGTTTCAATTTTAAATCCAACAGACATGACTGTTGGGTTAAAATATCTGTTAGAATTAACTGTATAAGTTGAACGGGCTCTGGCCCAGCAAAACAAAAAATAAATATAGGGGTCAGGCTTTAAGGCCCACTAGAACCAAGCCAAGCCAACCCAGCCAGCCGGATCGGACTCGGACACGGGCTAGGGCGGCGGCGCGCGCGAGGTTGGTTCCACCTTGGTGTAAGTGCTCACTCCTTCGCAAAATTTGGGTGTCCCAAGGGCCCACCCCTTACTCCAAGGTAATGGTATTTAAACCACACTATAGGTTCAATAGTTTTCCAATGTGTGACTATTAAACTACACCTTTCTTCAACTTACAACATATGTTCAAGTGGCCCACTTTGAGATGAATTTCTCATTCACCACTTCACTGTTTTGAACAAGTGAATATACTACGTTAATCTCCTCATGGAGGAGAACATGGATCAACTTGGACCCGCCTCAAAACCCTTGTGAGTCCCATTTATATTTTGGGTCAAAGTTTGTAAAAAACTTGTTTTCCACATACCCAGATTTTTCAAAACAGTGTTTTTCCAACATGGATAACTTTTGATTATTTTATGGTTTAAACATTTTAAAATATCCAAATTATCCTTCTTAAAATCAATCAACTTAATCATACAACGTCATTTTCTTGAGTAAATAAATGAGAGTAATATCATAAAAGAGCATAATTCTTTAACGGTGTCAACTAGACGAGCGTTATAATGAAGGACAGTGTAATTCAGACACAAGAGAAGTGGTTTTTGCAATTTCGTCAAATCTCAGTGAAAAGCAATATACTTTTAAAAACAAGATGAAAATTTTCTACAATTTCACCAAACATCAATGTAATTTACCTTTTTTGTGTGATGAAACTCATCTTCAAAAGTGATTTGCCTTGCCTACTAGTGATGCCAATTACTCATCTGATTATATAGCAACGACAGGCTATGCTCTTTGCCCATAAATCTGCTTTAGGTTGCGATATCTTACATTGATATGATGGTTAATAGTTCTACGGATGTGTTTTCTCAAGCTTATAAGCCTTATATAGTTAGGTCATATTGATTGCTCCTACAAAGACTACAAATCTTTGTTACCAAGTTTACAATTTAAGCATCAAACTGGCCTGACCTCGGATTGTCTCTGGTGAAGCCAAAAAAAACCCTCTCGGGCAACCATAGAATAGGGGACATGTGGCGATTAAAAGAGGAGAAGTCTTTTCATTTTCTCCCCTTGATTTTGATTTCTCCCCACTTGATATCTCTCCCCCTTTATCTCACCATCTTATCACTATCTGTCATGCAATGGGCCCATGATTTTGACTTCTCCACCACTTGTCCCCTATTCTATAGTTGCCCTAGACAAGGGTTTTCTGGCTTAGACAGAGACAATCTGAGGCCCATCAAACTACACCTTGTGGGTGATCTACCACCGTACTGTGCCATAGACACCAAACAGGATGGTAGATTTAGTGGCCAAAAGGAGGAAACTGAACGAATTGATGCTCTATGCAGCATTGTACAAAAACCGCCTTAGCGAGAACCATAGAGACATCATTGAAAGAGATTGAGAAGACAATTGGCACCAGTTTAAATCCAACAGACATGACTGTTGGATAATTAAACTGCTGTGTAAGTTGAATGGGCTTTGGCCCAGCCCAGCAAAAAAAATAAATATAGGGGCTTGGGCTAAAGGCCTACAAGAGCCAAGGCTACTAACCAAACCAAACACGGGGCGGGGCGGCGCGCGCGCGTGAGAGGTTGGTTTCACCTTGGAGCATGGGCTCACTCCTTCGCAAAATTTGGGTGAGAGGTTGGTTTCACCTTTGGCGCGTGAGAGGTTGGTTTCACCTTGGAGCATGGGCAATTACTAGAAATGTTGAGGCACACTCAAGTCAAGTACTCCAATTCGATGTGTCAAGAGCTCACTGTCGTAGATGGTTATGGTTCGTTTGTTTTGGATTATTACAGTTATAAGCAATTATATTGATAAGCGCTATTGACTGTTAAACGCTAACAACTAAAACCATGTTTAGTTAGGACTATGTTGATATTTAATTATTTTAAAATAAATATATTTTGATCATTTAAAGAATTAAGAATCTTTCTCAAGTTTAAGTTTAATGGATCTTGTATGTCTTATTAAGTACAAATTTGAGTGTTTACAATATTTTCAGTCTTAAAGGTGCATAAGCAATTAGGCTCACAATAATCACCCTCTAACGAGATTATAAAATTACTACTTACTTATTTTCATAATCGCTTATGATTAGTCAAATCATTATCATGACATAGTTCAGAGATCGGACAAACAATTAAGTCTCAAATAAACACTTATGAAATTCGAATCAAACAAGCCTTTAAGTCATTAGCACGGTTCCATCTACTCTAATTAAGAAGGTTAATTTTTCAGCATGAGGCCCAAATTACCCGCACGAGGTCGTCTATCCTCATAGGATTTGCAAATGTGTTGAAACACAACTCTGTGTTGGAGTTGAATATTTGGTTGATTGCCTGTGTATGACAAACATTTATAATGTTTATGAGTAATGTCTTTCACTGGTGCCGCATAGGACCGGTCATACGAGATCAGATCACAATTAGGAGGTTCTTGCATATGTAGCGTTTGACTATTGGTAGACAATTTTTTTCTCCTCCAATGGTCAAGCCACACATAAGTGATTGAACTGTCTCGGGTTTATAAGGATTTTGTACATATCTCCCGGGTTGTGGTAGGGTGTATTTTCCTTGGAGGATTCCGGTTCAGACACTTACCCTATGTTTGGTTGTCGAGAAAATAAGTAAAAACATGGAAAAGAATAGAAAATTGAACAAAACACAACTAAAAATTGTAATAGAAATCTAAAATTTTATTTTATTTTCCATGTTTTCACCTATTTTCTCGGCAACCAAACATAGCATTATACTATATTTGGTTGCCGAGAAAATAGGTGAAATCGTGGAAAAGAAAAGAAAATTTTGAATTTCTACTATTATTTTTAGTTGTGCTGTGTCTAATTTTCTTTTCTTTTCTTTTCTTTTTTATGTTTTTACTTATTTTCACGACAACCAAGCATAAGATTAATGATGAGCCAGTTAAAAAGCTCCTTAATTTACTAATGTACAGTGAAGTCGACTTAGCTAAAGGGTGCAGTGTACCAAAAAATGGGTTTTAATGACCAAGGCGTAGACCTGATGGATTGACACGGTATCCCTCTTAGCTACTCTTACCATTACCATGTTTAAATACCTCTGGCACTCTAGGTTGTGAATTTCGTAGGAAAAAAAAAAGTCTCCGCATTCTTCTTCAGGAATATGTCCGCAAATTAAACACTATCACATGTAAAGTTATAAAATAAGAATGTTTAATTAAAAATTTTAAATATTAATTAGGTAGGTATTTACCTTTAAAATTAATGTTGACCAACTAAATTAATAAATCTTAATCAGGGTTTAAAAAGAGATTAACTAACTATGAATAAGAGGTTGGTTGAACAATCAACCGGAGCAATCCCCAAAAAATGCCTTGGCCAATGGCAATTTAGTAATTATAAACAAAAAGAAAGATATTCTTAACACTAATTTTTTTTTCATAAATACTCATTTTTAAGACATTTTTGGGGTTACTCCAATTGATTGTTCAACCGAAGTTCCTAATCATAAACTCTTAAAATATTTAATCTTAACACTAATCTTTTTTCATAAATACTCATTTTCAAGATAGTTTTTGGGTTGCTCGAGTTGACTGTTCAACCGAAGTTCCTTTTATCTCTTAAAAAAATTTAACTAAAAGAAAATCTTTGTTAAACTTGACATTCCCTCGTTGGGTAAGTGTTAAGATTTCTCTTTTTTCTAATACAATACTTATTCCCCTCACAAGCATCAAATGAAGCATGCACTTTAAGGTAAAGTCGATCGATAAGCTAAATATTTAATAATTTATTATGTATTATTTTATTTTATTTTGGTTAAGGTACAAGTACAACAACACTACACACATTTGGTGCCAAATCATCTCCAAGTGATAACCTGATGTGGCACATCCGGTTATCACCCCTAGAGGTCGCCACGTGTCTCCTTTGACACCCCTTAACCGTGGGTAAGGTTCACCCACCCCTAGGGTTCACCCACCTATTTTTGGTTTTTTTTTTTAAAATATTAATTCTATTTTTAAAATTAAAAAATTATTTTTAATATTAAAAAAACTTTAAAAACAGTTTTTTAATTTTAAAAATAGAATTAATATTTAAAAAAAAAAACCAAAAATAGGTGGGTGAACTCTAGGGGTGGGTGAACCTTACCCACGCTTAAGGAGTGTCAAAGGAGACACATGGCGACCTCTAGGGGTGATAACCGGATGTGCCACATCCGGTTATCACTGGAGAGGATTTGCACCCCACACATTTATGCCAACACACATCATCGACAGAAGACGGAATCCAACCATCTTACCAAATCTAATGGTGAGAAGGACTTAGCAAAAACAAAAAAGATAATGTAAGAAAAGGAACTTAAGTAGCGAAAGGGGTAGAAATAGCTACATAGGCTTCCCTTTGAAGTACATGCAAGGCAATAAGATAGACATGATAAGGCTTTTTATATACAACCTGGCGATATTTATTTCCCTCCCAAGCATAACTTACTTAATGTGGCGGGTTGTCTTTGAACTCTCGGGGATTAGTCCTCACCAAGTCTTTGCACTCTCGGGGATTAGTCCTCACCAAAAGGGTTGGGACACCCTGAGTCTCCAAAAAAAAAATGGAGCAGGGAATTTGAAATTGACCTATCCTTAGAAATTTAATATAGGATTATGTTTCTTGCTTATTCCTACAAAAAAGGATAAAATGAATAAACGATCTACATTACCTAGAGAAAATATATTATATGATAAAGCTTCTGAGACCGCCCAATCACATGGCAACTCGAGATCAGATGTGATAGGTCGTCTAATTTTTTGAGATGCCCTAATATGCTTATTACTTGTTAATCCTGATAACCTATTTTACATTATTTTAACTGGATCATGTTACTTTGAATGAATTATATAAGCTGAATGATTCAAGTAAAATAACATGAATCTCAATAAAGTTACATTAGTGAACCATACAAATTAATTCAAGTAAAATTACATTGATCACATTATTTTACTTGAAGACGGAAAGTCTTTCACCATATGAGGGCATCCCAAAATTTTGGACATTAGACGCCCCAAAATCCAACCCAAACGCGAACGATCTCGGTCGTCCTAAGTCTGCACGGTCTAAGTCTAAGTAGGTGCATTGTGTATTATATACTAAAGAAATAATATGGTGTTTACAAGTCAACTCCATTAAGTTTATTTTATTTTTCCAATGTTCCAAATTCATCACACTCCTCTCTCTTACACTCAATAGGACTCATGGAACTATGTCCCCAGTTCTCTCTCTCCCCTTGCATCACATACCACCGGGGGCAAAGCCAAGATTTTCTTCTAGGGAGCTAACGGACTACGCCCCCTTAAATTTGTTTTTTAGGGGCAAGTTTGTGAGTCATCTCATCTCTTTCTTCGTTTCTAAATAATATAATTTTGAGCAGTAATTACCAGACCCGAGGTCACTGCTTAACTTACCACTGTGTCCTCGTGTCCCTTTTAACACTCCTTTAACCCTAATTTAACTTAATTGAATTAAAGTTGAGATTTTTTGTTGTTTATTTTTTTTCTAAAAACAAGATTGGATTGCTTAACTCTAAGGGTGAGTGAATCTTAACCACAATTGGTGAGTGTTAAAAAATGGGTCGTGGAGCGATGAGAACCGACCATTTCGTTACATGATGGAAACCGCAGGTAGGTTAAGCATTTTTCTATATATATTTTTTTAAATTAGGGGTAGTTATTCATTTGCTAATGACTGTCATCTCAAACTATATAATATAATATAAAACTTACTTTTTTTTGTTTTAGTTGAGGGGTAATTGCTTCCTTTCCATGCCTATGCCCTCTTAAATTAAATAATATAAGTATAAATTTTATTGTTTTTTTCTTCTCAAAAGTTTCGGGGGCTTAGAGCCCCCACTGCTACCCGGCTTCACCCTAGCTCACAGGCTGGGCATATTGACACTATACTTAACAAAAAAATTCAAAGTTTGTTGGGGGGGGCTGGGCTTTAGCCCCCTAGCCCCATGTGGCTCCGTTCCTGCATACCACCTTGACTTGGGATCCTCTCCGGTTGTGACGAAGACACCGCTAACTTCACCGTGTCCACTCCCCATGTACCCCAATGCATGAAGCCCAACACAACTTAGCACCGCATCCAATGATGACAAATAAAAAAAGACCTCACCATCTTTTAAAAAAGACCTCTGATATTTTGAAGTTAACAGTGTCCTGGTCGGCACCAATTGGAGAGGATCCCGTGTCTACCACATTCCCAATTCCCCCTCTATTTCTGTCACACAAAATGGACCACTACCACCTCATCATCTGCCTCTCAATCTCCGGTAGTGGATCCTATAAGATATGGAATGAAAAATTGTAATTTTATAATTAATACTAGCAAAGCCCCTATGCGATGCCCAAGATTATAAAAAAAAATGGAAAATAATCACCTCCTCGGTCTGTGACGCGAGGAGGGGCATCTTGGCTCCCATTTTCTTGCCACGTGTCTCAATTCTAACCCCATTTAACTGTGGTTAAGATTCATCCACCCTTAGGGTTCACCCATCTACCCTGTGAGAGCGAAGAGAAATAGTTCGCTCATCGCTAATGGAGCGAACTATTGCTCTAAAAAAAATGAAAAAAGAACAACTAAAAAAAACAGTTGTGATAAACGTAAGAAGACTATTGGAAAATATTGAGATGAGTCGTGTCATTTGAGAGAACAAAAAAGAAAAATATGAGATACATGAAAGAAAATTTAGGAAGAGATAATTTGAGGTTTTTTGGGATCAAACAGAAAAGGAGGAGACTTAATAAGTGTGGATAGATAGAGAAAATTGGGAGGAGGGACTACACACCTTTATCTGTGTGAGAAAATAAAGGACTACAATTCCCTAAAATCCTTCAAATGATTTTTGAATTGAGAGATTCATGGGATTGAAGATTGGAGAGCAAAGAAAAGGGGTTAAGTCACACTTATTTCTTTATATTATAGATAGATGTTAAACATTAATCTGGTCAAATTCAAATTTTGAGTAAATGATGGATTTTGAATTCAAATTAGACAACTCAAAATCCAAAGAAATTATATTTGTTCAACAAAATATTCGGATTCTAACCGGATCGGATAAGAGCAATAGTTTGCTTCCGCCCATTCCACCTGCTATGAACTCGGGTTAACTTTTGTTTTAACACTATAGTTAATTTTTTTTATTTTAATTTTCTAAAAACCAAAGGTAGATGGGTGAGCCTTAGGGGTTAATGAATCTTAACCACAGTTAAAAGGAGCCAAAATAGGGACACATGACAATAAAATGGGACCGAGACGCACCTCCTCGCGTCACCGATTGAGGAGGTGATTATTTTCCATGGGGATAATGTGCTTGGTTAATCTGACGTGGAGTCCAATTACCATTTTGCAAGTTTTTGTTCGCCACATCTCAGCCTTAGCCTAACAAGAGATTCCAAAATTCATCTTTTTTTTGGTTAAGAGATATTCATTAATCAAACTGGGAAGTGGTTACATGATTGTAGGGGGCTCCGTTTGAGTGGCCAGCCACCCTAGTAAAAACATAAAGAGGAGATGCCATGTGAATACTGGTGTTTAGAGCTACTTGGGCGATATCATGGGCTGCCGAGTTCGCCTGGCGATTGATATGCTTGAGGACTGCTTCTGGACAGCTGAACCATATGGATGATATATCAGCTATTATAGCCTGAATTTTACAATGGGGATTTGTCGTTGAGTCATTTAAGCAACCAGTTACTTCTTTGGAATCTGACTCGACAATAACTCGCTTTCATCCCTTTGAGATAGCGGTTTGGAAGCCCTTTCTAATGGCTTCCGCTTCTGCAATGCGACTTGATCCGCCACCTAGAGGATTTAAGCGAGTAGAAAGGTACAAGCCAAGAAGATTTCTTGCCACGAGACCCATTTCAACAGCTAGGCCATTCAGGAATGTTGCACCGTCCACGCTAATTTTTATCCATCCTTCTTTGGGAGAAGCCATTTTGAAAAGATATCGGTCTTGGGGGTGCTCAGTCCTTTGCAAAGTTCTTGGGCATAGGGGTCGACCTTTTGGATGACTGTTACAGGATCTGGGGATGCACCGTTGAAGACCACATTGTTTCGATGTAACCATATGAACCATAGAGTTACACTCATACGAACTGCCAGATCACTATTCCCTGCCCTGAAATTTGGATGTGATGACCAAAACTTCCACCAAAGGGTGAAAGGTTTGGTTGATTGCGGAGGGAGCTGTAGCGACAGTTGGGAGCCGAACAATATTCCCCTCGCAAAAGGACACACCAAAAACAGGTGAGTGATGCTTTCTTTTTCCATTTAACAGAGTGGGCACCACTCGTCCACAAACACATTCCTCCTTTGAAGAGTATCCGCCACCGCAAACCATTGTGGCAGAGGCGCCATAGAAATACTTGAAGTTTAGGAGGTATCGGAATTTTCCAAATCTGACCCTAGAAACGCTTAGGTAAGGTTGGCATATGCCGACTGGATGAAGGCTTTTTGGCATCTATCATGAGTTTTGCCAAATGGGTGGCAGAGCTTACCTTGAACATGCATGAATTTACATGGTACCAAATTAGCTTATCAGGGTGGTTTGGGGTGCTAATTGGGATTTTTTGGATCTCCTGAATAGTTCTGTTTGAAAGGAAGCTTGATAGTCGGTGCCGGTTCCAACACCCTTGATCATGGTTTATAAAATCAGCCACCACAAGATCACCCATCGATTTTCCGGGACAAGTTTGAAGAGAGGAAGAGTGGGGATCCAGGGATCTTCCCCAGCCCTCACCTGCTGCTTAGTCCCAATTTGCCATCTTACACTTCTTTCCAGTACCTCTCGACCCGCCATGATACTCTTCCAGGCCCTCAACGGTCTTCGGCCCAAGGACGTTGTGAGAAAGGATGTCTGTGGGTAATAAACAGCCTTGAAGGTCAGGGCCCATAAAGAATTCGACTGTTGGAGGAGGCGCCATCCTTGTTTTGCAAGCAGGCCGAGATTAAAGGTCTACAAATCCCTCAGCCCAAGATCACCATTATCTTTGGGTTTGCATAATTTTATCCAACTAATCCAGTGAAACTTGTTTTCTAATGAATTATTCCACCAAAATTTTGCGGTAGCCGGTCTAATCTCAACGAGCAATTTCGTGAGCAATTTGAAACAACTCATCGTGTAAGCTGGGAGAGCTTGAACTATTGCTCAAATTAGAACTCCCCGACCAGCTTGGGACAGTAGCATACCCTTCCATCCTTGCATACGGTTCATGATTATTTGTTTTAGAATTTCCAAAGTCCGGATTTTTGATCGCCCGAATTCTACAGGTAGGCCGAGATACTTTTCTTGGGCTGTGATCTTGCGACTATTCGGAAAGTAATCGTCTTTATGGTATGGTATAGCAATAATAGCTATTGTAGATGAAACACCCTATTAGAGCATTCCTAGCCTAAAAAGTTATTTTGGTGAGCCAAAACACTAAAAAATACCAAAATGGGTCCCCAACAGCCTCATCAGAATAAAGATTTCAGTTTGGTGAGTACTGTACACCCACCAAAATTAAATCTTTCTCTCCCTTCCTTTATTGTGGTCCCACACAAATAATAAAATAAGGTTTCTCTCTCTCTCCCTTCCTTTATTGTGGTCCCACACAAATAATAAAATAATGTTTATCTCTTTCTTCCTTTTTTATTATCCAGACAAATAATAAAATAATGTTTCTTTTTCCCTTTTTTTTTTTGTTAAATTGGTAAGACTGCTGGAGTGTTTTAAAAAAATAGATAGCCAAATAGAAAAAAATAAGTTTTGCCTTATTTTGGTTGGTGAGGCTACTGGGAATGCTCTTATGATATATTCCCTTCCCACAAACGACCAGTCAATAATACAATGGCCAAAATATCCTCGTTAATGAAAAAGTATGAAATTCCATCAAACTAGATAGGCAATAGACACCAAAGCCACTTACTCTCTCGAAAAAGTCTATTGTATTCCGTACTCAATCACCATAAGATGCCCTTTCCCATTATATGATAAAGCTTCTAAGACCAATCACATGGCAACTCGAGATCAGATGTGTGGTGCGATATTCTATGTCGTCTAATTTTTTGAGATGCCCTGATGTCCTTACTAAATAATCCTGAAACCTGTTTTATATTATTTTATTAAATGGATCATGTTATTTTGAATGAATTATACAAGCTATCTGATTCAAGTAAAATAACATGAATCATGAATAAAGTTACGTTAGTTAGTGAACCATACAAATTAATTGATTTAAGTAAAATTACATTGATCACATTATTTTACTTGGACAGAAAGTCTTTCATCATATGAGAGCATCCCAAAATTTTGGACATTAGACACCCCCAAAATCCAACCCAAACGTGAACGATCTAGGATTGTCCTCAGTCTGCAAGGTCTAAGTAGGTGCATTACATATTATATACTAAAGAAATAATATGGTGTTTACAAGTCACCTCCATTAAGTTTATTTTATTTTCCAAAATCATCACACTCCTCTCTCTTACACACAATAGGACTCATGGAATCATGTCCCCGGTACTCTCTCTTCCCTTGCATCACATACCACCAGGGGTGGAGCCAGGATTTTCTTCCAGCTAACAATGAGGTGTGGGGCTTCAAGGACTATGCCCCTGAAATTTGTTTTTTTAGGGCCAAGTTTGTGAGCCATCTCATCTCTTTATCCGTTTGTAAAGAATATAATTTTGAGCAGTAATTAGCAGACCTCGAGGTTCACTGCTTAACTTACCACCGTGTCCCTTTTAACTCCTTTAACCCTAATTTAGCTTAACTAAATTAAAGTTAAGATTTTTTGTTGTTTATTTTTTTTTCTAAAAAACAAGATTGGATTGCTTAACTCTAAGGGTGAGTGAATCTTAACCACAATTGGTGAGTGTTAAAAAGTGGGGTGTGAAACAATGAGAACCGGCCATTTCGTTACATGATGGAAACCGCCGGTAACTTAAGCATTTTTCTATAATTTTTTACAGTTAGGGGTAGTTATTCATTTGCTAATGGCTATGTCATCTTAAACTGAATAATATAATATAAAACTTACTTTTTTGTTTTAGTTGAGGGGTAATTGCTTCCTTCCCATGCCTATGCCCTCTTAAATTAAATAATATAAGTATAAATTTTTATTTTTATTTTTTCTCAGATCGGGGGCTTAGAGCCCTCACTACTACCCTACTTCGCACTAGCTCAAACTAGCCATATTGACACTATACCTAACAAAAAAATTCAAAAGTTGGGAGGTGGGGGGGGCTTCAGCTCCCTAGCCCCATGTGGCTCCGTCCCTGCATACCACCTTGACTTGGGATCCTTTCCAGTTGTAGTTGACGAAGATACCGTCAAACTTCATCATGTCCACTCTCCACGCCATCCATGTACTCGCACCGCATCCAATGATGACAAATAAAAAAGACATCACCATCTTTTAAAAAGACCTTTGATATTTTGAAGTTGATAGTGTCCTGATCTACGCCAATTGGAGAAGATCCCGTGTCTAGCACCTTCGTCGCACCTTCCCAATTCCCCCTCTATTTCTCTCATCACAAAATGGACCATTACCACCTCAGCATCTGCCTCTCAATCTCTGGCAGTGGATCCTATAAGATATGGAACAAAAGATTGTAATTTTATAATTAATACTAGCAAAGCCCCCATGCTATGCTTGGGAGTTTAAAAAAAACAGAAAATAATCACCTCCTTGGTCTGTGACGCAAGGAGGAGCATCTCGGCTCCCATTTTCTTGCCACGTGTCTCCCTTCTAACCCCATTTAATTGTGATTAAGATTCACCACGCTTAGGGTTCACCCATTGAACATATGAGAGCAAGGAGCAATAGTTTGCTCCTTGCCAGTGGAGCGAACTATTGCTCTAAAAAAACAGTTGTGATAAATGTAAGAAGACTATTGAGAATTATTGAGAGGAGTCATGTCATTTGAGAGGAAAAAAATATATATGACATTACATGAGAGATAACTTAGAAAGAGATAATTTGAGGTTTTTTTGGAATCAAACAGAAATTGAGGAGACTTAATATGTGGAGATAAATAAAGAAAATTGAGGGGAGGGACATGTCTCTACACACCCTTATCCGTGTGAGAAAATAAAAGACCACAATTCTCTAAAATCCTTCAAATGATTTTTGAATTGAGAGGGATTCATGAGATTGAAGATTGAGAGCAAAGAGAGGGGGTTAGGTGACTTATTTCTTTATATTATAGATAGATGTTAAACATTAATATGATCAAATTCAAATTTTGAGTAAATGATGGATTTTGAATTCAAATTAGACAACTCAAAATCCAATGAAATCAGATCTGTCCAACAAAATATTCGGATTCTAACCCAATCGGATAAGAGCAATAGTTTGCTCCACTAGTGAGGAGCAAACTATTGCTCCTCGCTCTCTCAAAGCCGCTCATTCCACCTGTCATGAACTCGGGTTCAGTAGTTTTAACCCTGTAGTTACATTTTTTAATTTTAATTTTCTAAAAACCAAAGGTAAATGGGTGAATCCTAGGGGATAATGAATCTTAACCACAATTAAAAGGAGCCAAACTAGGAACACATGGAATTAAAATGGGACCCGAGAAGCGTCACCCACCGAGGAGGTGATTATTTTCCATCGGAATAATGTGCTTGGTTAGCCTGACGTGGAGTCATTACCATTTTGCAAGTTTTTGTTCGCCACATCTCAGCCTTAGCCTAACGAAAGATTCCAAAATTCATCCTCACTGCGGCTATTCGGAAATTTATCAGTCTTCCTGGTCCGCTACACCCTCTTATGGTATGTTCCCTTCCCGCAACTGATGGGTCAATAATACAATGACCAAAATACCCTCATTAATGAAAAAATCTAAAATTCCACCACACTAGCCAGGCAATAGACATAGCCACACAAAAAGTCAATCGTATTCCGTACTCGTTCGGATAAGGTTCATCAGATATTTTCCAGTCCAAAATATGTGAGACTAGAGAGAAAGGGAGTTGTCTATATATAGAGCCATCTTCTTCGTATTATTTTGAAAAGAAATAAAACATAGAAAGTAAAAAATGGAGGATAGGAGGCCGAACCGGAGCGACGTTCATCTGTCAATGGAGGAGGAAACGAAGGTAGAGGAAGAGACGCGAGAGTACTTTGATGGTCTGGCTCCTAAACGCCACACCAAGCCCCAGCGTAGCGAATACTCTTCTCACTACGTTGATGCTCTCTCCAACCCCGACCAAATTAACACCGACTCTGTAACTCCAGAATTCGCCAAGTTTCAACATCTCGAGAACGATCCACAGGTAGGCCTGCACGCTAGCTCAATAGCTTGACTCGGTTGTATCAAGCATTTCATGTTTGAAGGAATCAAGCCGAGCTTTTATTTTTATTTGAATGTT
The DNA here is from genome assembly GCA_015143295.1 of Tetracentron sinense. Lineage (NCBI taxonomy): Eukaryota > Viridiplantae > Streptophyta > Magnoliopsida > Trochodendrales > Trochodendraceae > Tetracentron > Tetracentron sinense. Next base: position 4,823,697 of record CM026557.1, on the reverse strand, counting down.
TAAACAAACCAAGCTCAAGCCAGATCTGTTTAAATCGGCTCGAAGTTTGGCTTTGGGGCTCGGTTTGACTTGAGTTGGACTCAGCTGGAAATATTATATACAATTATTTTTTTTCTAATGTTATTTATAATAATGCAAAATAATATTTTAAAATTTCTTTATTATAGATTTTAATAATTTTTAATAAATAAGTTTAAAAGATAATAATAATAATAAAAAAAATGTTAAGCAAAACTTTGATGGAATTTTCTACTCTTTGGTGCGAGTTTTCATTTATAATATGAATGTATTAATTTTTTGCATTATCATTTATTAATAAACATTTTAAATAAAATTATTTAAAATAAACAAAACAATTGGTGAATCAAGCTTGAGGCTTGAGCAAAGTCGAACTCTGCTCGGTTTGACTTGAGTTGGAGCTCGAAGCCAAGCTCAAGCCTAAACATTAGGCTTAAATCAAGCTCAAGCCGTCAAGCTGAGCTCGAGCATGTTTAAGCCAAGCTCAACTCAGCTCGGCTCAAATACACCCCTCTCTCTGTTTCTCATGATTTATTACATATTGATCCTTGGTTATTATTCCATACACCTGGGGCTACGGCATTTCTTGCATCTCGTTGAATCCTCACCATTTGTTCCTTTTACTATTTCTTGTTCGGGTTTTGTTGAAGAAATTGGTCTACAATGGGTGCGAAGCAACAGAGGAATACGTGGAGACGGAGTACTACAAAGATCTGAACTGCATAAACAAGCAACACCATACGGTATATACTCAATTAATGCTTGGGAATGATCTGATATCTTGCTTGTACACTGGCAATTTTTATTCAAATATGGGCGTCTATCGCAGACAGGAACGGGGTTCATAATGGTGGAGAATGCAAATGGCAATTGCTTTAGTCTGACACCAGATTCGGCCTCTGGCTGCAACTCCTCCTGCAAGGGAAACCCGGCAACTAATGACTGGATCCCGGCCGCCCCTGATATGGTAATCCAAATGCATATTTCACCGGAACTTCATGTAAACCTCTAGCTAAAGTTTCAGATACAATTATGTGTGATTGATTTGTTTCAGGAAATTCTGACTTCTGACAAGCCCAATAGAAGCGAAAATTGAAGGTCCAAACGATGGCATCATGGTGTACTGTTTTTATATGGCATTTCTAGTGGTTCGAGCTATCTCTAGATTAGCATTGTTGTATGGTGTGTCTTGTGGGCAGGGTTTTGATTTTACAGACTATTTTCATGCTGTTAAAGCATGTGTGTGAGCGTGTGCTACTACTACATAAATACATTTATCTGCAGATTTATGGTGTAGGCAATCACCATGTATTTATCTCCTAAACAAACAAATCACATCTGCAAGGTACTCTAAAAGTTCAATCTAAAGTCTATATCTTCCCTGTTCTTTTTCAGTGCATATCTCACGAATCATGTTCGGTTAAGAGCCATATCCCCACAAAAACAGATAATTGAAGGGATTATAAAAGAACACAAACTTCACCAAAGAAATGGCATTACATTTTCCCATACCTAGAATTGCCAACGTTTTTTTTTTTTAAAAAAAAAAATCTCTATAAGGGGGTTTGGCAGGACTCCTGCCAGTTTCTTCAAAATAAACCATAATTTCTTCAAGATGGGGAAGCATAAGAGCCTTCCCACTTGCAGTCCGTGGATACAACATAAATAAGAGCTTAAAATCCGAGGTTATGGAGATCCAATTTATTATCAAAGATCAAAACTATAATTTCAGGAATATCCAAGCCACTGAAAAATGATTGAGAAATTTGACAATGCATCCCCCGCCTTATTGCACTCTTGCAGACATGCGCAGGCAAGATAGCGAACAAATCATATATTGAAACGGTTTCATGATACCAATACCAAATCAACAAAGGAGCTTCAACAATTTTGATGTTAAGATAGCCAAATTAAAATCATCAAAAAAAAAAAAATTTGAAACGATTTGATGATACCAATACCAAATCGACCAAGGGACTTCAATTTTGATGTTAAGATGTCCAAATTAAAATTATCAAAAATAAATAAAATTTGAAATGATTTGATTATACCTATACCAAATCGACCAAGGGGCTTCAATTTTGTTGTTAAAGATGTTAAGAAATAACTGGACTCTTCAAAGATATGCATACCAAACTGGCCTGATATTAAGAGACAGAGTGACATACCATCAAGGCACCATAAGAAGTAAAAGCAGCAATTGGAGAACCAAACGAATGGCAAATTATCCCCCTGCCACCACTACTGCCCGGATTCCCACTAGCAGCACCATCCCTGTTAAAGGTTCACCACCATGCCAACTCATTTTACCCATTTCGTCAAGATGTATCGCTTAAACGAGGCAAGATGGGGATAACATGAAGACCTTTAAGAGATAACTTTGTTGGAAAAATTCTTTTTTGGAAAAATCTGGGTATTTGGAAAAACAGTTTTTTACAAACTTTGACCCAAAATATAAGTAGGACCCACAAGGGTATTGAGGCGGGTCCAAGTTGATCCGTGTTCTCCTCCATGAGGAGATTAACGTAGTATATTCACCTGTCCAAAACAGTGAAGTGGTGAATGAGAAATTCATCTCAAAGTAGGCCACTTGAACATATGTTGTAAGTTGAAGAATGATGCAATTTAATAGTCCCACATTGGAAAACTATTGAAACTATAGTGTGGTTTAAATACCATTACCTTGGAGTAAAGGGTGGGCCCTTGGGGCACTCAAATTTTGCAAAGGAGTGAGCACTTGCTCCAAGGTGGAACCAACACGCGCACCGCCGCCCCGGCCTGTGCCCGAGTCCGGTCCGGTCCAGCCGGCTAAAGCCTGGCCCTTATATTTATTTTTTGCTGGGCTGGGCCAGAGCCCGTTCAACTTATACAGTTATTTCAACAGCAATTTAATTCCAACAGTCATGTCTGTTAGATTTAAATTTAAACCCAAGAGACATGACCATTCTGGACAGTCTCCTTTGTCTGGTATTTAAGTCTTTTCTAGTGCATATTCTGGAGGATGAAAAATTACTTCTTCTACTCTCTAGTTTCCCAGTTTCTTCTGCATACAAATCCTTAGTGCTCCAGAGAGAGAGAGATACATAGCACTGTTTTGGGTTCACTGGACAAGTAGATTGTTGTGCTTCTTCTGCTTATGTAAAGATCATTTCATCCTGGGAGACAGACGTCCGTTGATCAAAAGCACCAGTGTGAGGGACGAAATCTATCTTAAGGAGAGAGTTCTACTCGACTTGATCTATTGCTCTTTTAAATACCTAAACCAGTGAGTTCATTTATTCTATAGTTTTAATTTATTGTTTTCTTAACAGAATATTTAGTGAATCAACATAAAAATAATATTTTGTTTACTGTAAAAGAATATTTTACTATTGTACTGTTTAATTTAATTGCTGCTATAAATGAAATTTTAGTTAATAAAGGTTGAGTACAGAATTACTGTAGTAAAATACTGAAATAAAAACAACAATCTTAAGACAGATTTCGTGTTGTATTCAATCTTTAGTTGACTAATTTCGATTTCTGTATACTGCTTGCAACTTCAGAATTCTATACACTTTATAATTTCCTGAATTCTGTAATTCTATATACTTTTTCTGATTTCAGAATTTTGTATACCAATTTGATAATACTAAATTCTATATAATAGAATCAATCTCTGCATTCTGTAATACTGTATTAATCTCTAATTTCTGTATACTGTATATCAGAAATAATGTCTTCTGCAAGTCAATCAGTCACTGCACCTACTGTTATGCATACCCTTTTGCATCCTACTGTTCCTGTGAACCATGGTGAAAAGCCAGAAAAGTTTAATGGAACGGAGTTTAAAAGATGACAGCAAAAGATGCTGTTCTATCTTACAACTCTGAATCTGGCTAGATTTCTCAGAGAAAATGCTCATGTGTTAAAGGAATGAGAGATTGATAAGCAAGTGGTTGCTGCTGTAGAGGCATGGAAAAATTCTGATTTCCTATGCCGAAATTACATCCTCAATGGATTGGATAATACGCTGTATAATGTGTACAGCCCAATCAAAACTGCAAAGGAACTCTGGGATTCCTTGGACATCAAATATAAGACAGAAGATGCTGATGTGAAGAAGTTCGTAGTCGGAAAGTTTCTGGAATATGTGATGTCAGACTCCAAGACTGTTATTAGTCAAGTCCAGGATCTCCGATTAATTCTGCATGACATTCATGCAGAAAATATGGTTCGTAGTGAATCTTTTCAGGTGGCAGCCATGATTGAAAAATTACCTCCAGGCTGGAAAGATTTCAAGAACTATCTGAAGCATAAGAGAAAGGAGATGAAAATGGATGAACTAATTGTGAGATTGAGGATCGAAGAGGATAATCGGATTTCTGAAAAGAAAACCGGAAAATTTCTAATTGAATCCAAGGCAAATGTTGTGGAACAGGGGAAAAAGATTAATGAAAAGAGGAGACAGTTCAATAAAGGTTCCTCAAAAGGTTTTAAAGGTGGAGAGAACAAGAGATTCAAATTCACCGGAAAATGCTACATTTGTGATAAACCTGGGCATCGAGCTAAGGATTGCAAAAGCAAACGAATAAGCCAAAACAAGAAACATGCTCAAGCCAACTTCACAGAAATGGACATGGTTTCAAATGGAGTCCATGATATGAATTTGTCTGCTGTAGTGTCCAAGGTGAACCTTATTGGCAATTCTAAAGAATGGTAGGTGGACATTGGAGAGACTCACTACATTTGCATTAACAAGAATATGTTTTCTTCATATCAAGTGGTGGAAAATAGAGAGCAACTCTTCATGGGTAATTCCTCAACTTCCAGAATTGAAGGACAAAGAAAGGTAATGCTGAAAATGACTTCAGGCAAGGAATTTACCCTCAACAATGTGCTCCATATGTCAGACATCCGGAAGAATTTGGTTTCAGGATCTTTGTTATGTAAGAATGAGTTTAGACTAGCATTTGAGTCGGACAAGTTTGTCCTTACTAAAAGTAGTATGTATGTAGGGAAGGGTTATATGACCGATGGGCTCTTCAAACTCAATGTTATGATTGTTGTACCATATAAAAATATGAATAAGAATGCATCATCTTCTAGTTATTTGCTTGAGTCTTCTAATTTATGGCAGTGGTAGATTAGGACATGTAAATAATGATTCTTTACATAAGCTTATACACTTAGGATGTTTGCCTAAATGTAACTTTGATAAAAATCATAAGTGTAAAGTATGTGTAGAAGCAAAATTAACTAGAACTTCATTCTAATCTATTGAAAGGAATTCTGAACCTTTAGATTTAATTCACACAGATATATGTGATCTAAAATTTGTTCAAACTAGAGGTGGAAAGAAATACTTTATCACTTTCATTGATGATTACTCTAGATATTGTAAAATATATCTTTTAAGGAGCAAGGATGAACCTTTGGATATGTTTAAATAGTACAAAGCCGAAGTTGAGAATCAACTTAGTAGAAAAATTAAGGTTATAAGAAGTGATAGAGGTGGTGAATATGAAGCATCTTTTGGTTTTTTTGTTCAGAACATGGTATCATACACCAAACCACAACACCTTATTCACCATAGCAAAATGGTATTGCTAAAAAGAAAAATAGAACCTTAAAAGAAATTATGAATGTTATGTTGATTAGTTCGGGATTACCTCAGAATTTGTGGGGGGAAGCAATTCTTTCTGCAAATTATATTCTAAATAAAATACCCCGAAAGGTAATCAATAAAACACCCAATGAAATATGGTATGGAAGATCACCTCCTTTCAAATACTTAAAAGTGTGGGGGTGTTTGGCTAAAGTGGTTGTTACTAGTCCTAAAACGACTAAGATCGGACCCAAAACTGTTGATTGCATATTCTGATGTTAAGAAGGTCCCGCCTCGACGCCCGATAGAAAATGAGGGTATCATCCACAAACTGGAGATGAGAAATCCGCAAACCAGATGGACCAATCTTGAAACCTTCGAAAAAAGTCCCATCGGCTTTCAACAACATTCTACCTAACGCTTCAGAGACAATCACAAAGAGGAACGGTGAGAGGGGGTCCCCTTGCCTCAACCCCCTAGAGCTAGGAAAATACCATACAGAGCTACCATTGATCAAAATGGAGAATGAAACAGACGACACACAAGTCCACATCCATTGCCTCCATCGCCTCCCAAAACCCATTCTGTCTAGAATGTAATCCAAAAAAGCCCAGTTTACATGGTCATAGGCCTTCTCTAAATCAACCTTGCAAAGAATGCCTGGCTCTTTGGCCCTCACCCTGGAATCAATGCACTCATTGGCAATGAGGATCCCATCTAATATTTGGCGCCCTCCAACAAAGGCACTCTGGCTAGGAGAGATGAGGGAAGACATAACCTTCTTAAGGCGGCCTGACAACACTTTAGATAGGATTTTATAAGTACTGCTGACCAAACTAATGGGTCTAAAGTCTGTAAGCTCCACCGCCCCCTCCTTCTTAGGAATTAAAGCAATGAACTTGCTATTCAATACTCGATCAAAATGCCCTGTATCGTAAAACTCCGCCATCACCTCCATGAAGTCTTGCCCCACGATTCCTCAACATCTCCTGAAGAACTCAATAGTAAAGCCGTCTGGACCAGGAGCTTTGTCACTCTCTAAACACCGAATCGCGTCAAACACCTCCCCCTCCTCGAAAGGACTCTCAAGAGCCTCCCTCTGAAGATGAGAAATGCCATCAAAGTCGAGTCCATCAAGCTTAGGCCTCCACCTCTCCCTCTCCGGATACAAACCTTTATAATAGGATATAACACAATCTTCAATCGCACCTTGATCCTCCACCCACCTCTCGTTTACCTTCAGCTTAGAGATGAAATTCCTTTTGCGGTTATAATTAGCCATTCTATGAAAAATATTTATGTTTCCATCTCCCTCATTAAGCCACCGAGTCCTAGCTTTTTGCTTCCAACTTATCTCTTCCAACTTTAAAGTCGATATATAGTCCATCTTCTTGCTTTCTCTCTCCCGAGACTCTGAAGGGGAAAGATCTCGCACTTCCGCCCAACCATCCAAAATCTCTATCTCTCTTAGTAAACCGGAGAGGCGAACTTGGACATTACCGAAAACCTCCTTATTCCAAACTTTCAATCGAGCTTTCAGAGTTTTGAGTTTAAGTCCAAACCGAGTGCTAGCCAATCCCCACCCCCTAGTTTGGCCCCACACCTCGGCTACTAGGTCCTGAAACCGCTCATCCTCCAACCACATATTCTCAAATCTAAACGGGCTAGGACCCCCCCTAAAACTCCCCATCTCTAACAAGATTGGGACATGATCAGATATAGTCCTCGGAAGAGATGACTGAATCGCGTTTGGGAAGTGAGCCTCCCAAGCTTGGTCGACTAGTAACCGGTCAATACGGCTCGCTTGACCATTGATCCTCGGCCGAGACCATGTGAATAGAGTACCTCTCAAAGGGTAATCTATCAGACCGTGGCGGAAGACAAAGTCCCCAAACCTCCGCATCTTAGGAGAGAGCGAGCAACCTCCCTTCCTCTCCGAAATAAAGCGAATACTATTGAAGTCCCCTCCCAGACACCATGGTTTTCCCCAACGCACGCTGACATCATCCAGCTCTGTCCAGAAATCGATGTCTGTCGACCTCTCAACCGGCCCGTACACCCCAGAGAAAACCCAAAGAAAATCCTCCCCAATCAAACGGCATAAGATAGAAATCGAAAAAGCGCCCACTTCGGATTCCAACAGCTCCACCCTCGAAGAATCCCACAAGAGCAGAATACCTCCCGAGGCCCCCACCGACGGGAGCTCAATCCAACCGGGAGCCTGGCACCCCCACAAATCTCTAATATGAAACTCCTCGATGCCTGCCAGTTTAGTTTCTTGAATGCATAAAATCGATGGGTGCTTGGTCCGCACGAACCTTTTAACCGCCACCCGCTTCTCCACTCGCCCCAGACCTCTTATATTCCACGAAAAAATAGAGAACCCAATCCTCTTAACACCTGAAGGTCCCGAGCTGATTTCGACCTGGCTAAACTCCCTTTCCCCTTTGCTCTATCGTAATTGATGCTGCAGTGAAGTCTTCTCATCTCCATTGCCGAGGCTCCTCTACGACCATTGCTCTGCTTAACATTATTTCTTCCTCTGTGCCCCTTGTCCTCTTCTTCTGTGGATCTACAAATCCTGCTGGTTTCAGCTTCCTGACCTCCAGAAGAAAGCCCCAGAATTGTCCCCACGCCTACCATATTAGACATCACCCACTCCGCAACCGCCTCCTGTTGCATCTGCGGTAGCACAGCTAAGCTCGACCCCACCGTTGGCTGGCAATCTGGCTGTAATATCCCCCCCTCTAAATTTCCGTCCCTCTGGCTCTCCCTCTCTGCTTCCCCGTCGACCCACTGACGACCCACATGGTCATGATTCCCAAAAGCTACATCTTCAGAGATCCCCGGCATCACTCTCAAATCTGTTGTTCCACCACCAACCCCTGGTTCCAACCCCAAATCCAGATCTAAACTCCTCTCCCCTCCTGAATCCGCTTCTTGCTGGACTGGCCGACCTCTCTGCGTCCCCAACTCCCCTTCGAGACCTTTTTCAAGAGGATCTGAAAAAAGATTTCTCCTGGAGCCTTTGTCGATCTGCTTCTCCTCCAAGGTGGTCGACATCAAATCTGAGAAAACCAGTGGGGTATACTGCTCCATCTCCGAATTAACCGACTCATCATCCCAAAATCTACCCTCCGTAATACCACTCGGAGATGCCATCGGACCAGTTTGAGAAGGAGTAGATCTCCCCCCGCCTACCGAGTCGAGGGCTGAGCGAGAAGTTACAGCCCTCCTCCACTAGATGACAACCTTCTGTCTCAGGGACATCCTGTCCAGAACCCATACTGGTTGTGGCCCCCCCCCCCCCCCCTCAACTGAACTGAACCCGAGAGTCTCTCCCCGCGGCTCCAAAAGCTCCCTGTCTCGTGGGAAAACCTTGCCTGGGTGCCAAGCCGAAGACTGCCCTTGATCCAGCAATAGAGCCCCCTTCCCCTTATCTACCCTCGTCGGGCTTTCAACCACTGTGGTAGAGATCGGGCCATTCGCATGGGCCTCTGAAAAATGGGGCTTTGGCCTTACCTCCGCAGAAGGATGATTGGGCCCCCCTCCATTATTCTCACAAGAAACCCCGGGCCCACGTCTTACTAACCCAGAAAACACCCCCCCATCGATCATGGGCCTGACTCGAGTCAAGCCTTGGCCCGCCACATGGGCCACCTGCCTCGTTAAATCCAGGCCACTCATCGCCTGATCGAACTTAGGTTTAATTATCGTCCTGTTCACTTCAGAGGCCTCCAAGGCAACCTTTCTCTCCCATCTCTTCCTTCGTCTCCTCCAGGTCCTCTTTTGGTTTTTTTTCAAAATCACGCCCCTGCCCTTGCTGCCACCATACCCATTCTGGGTAAACATTGGTTCCCCCCTTTGGCTGGACTCCGACCCAGAGGTCTCTTTAGCAACTCTTGTCAACGAACGATTCCTTCCCGCCTGCAACCGTGGTACCTCCTCCTCTGCTCTGAGACTCCCCGGATTCAGAACCCCATAATCCCGTACTACGGGGTCCGACCTTGCTGGCATGCGCCCCTTGGTGAGCCGAGACCACTCCTGTACGACCTCCCCCGCAGCCCTATTATCGAGGGTGTTAGAAATCTCGCCGTCCCCTCACCGGTAAGAGCTCCGATCACCGGCTTTCCCCACCTCCTCCTCTGGGAGCAGCACAATGCCGATCTTAAAAGAACCTCCGCGATCTGGGATCACCACTGACCGCGGAATATCCTCCCTGTTAGAAGCCATGATCTTTATCCGAGCAACACGCAGGTCCGACATTGTTGCAGTGTTCTCATCTATATCCAGAAACCCTCCACACGCATCTCCTATCTGCCGGAAGGTATAGGAGTTCCAAAGATTCAGCGGTAACCCAAGAATACCTACCCAGAAAAAATCCCTAAAAAAAGTCGAGGGAAGCTTGTTGGAGTCTCTCCCCCAGCGGTGCACCCACATCACTCCCCCGCCGGAGATCTGCCACTGAAACCTCGCACACAAGTCTGACGCCGAAACGGAGTTTTGCAACACCATTAACCCTTTACCTTGAACATAAGGTATCAGGGGGGTTCGGTCATTACTAGGGAGAAGAGAATGAATGAACTCCTCCAACACGGACCAGCCTACAAGCAAAGAGGAGAAAGAACAGACGATTGCCCTATCCCACCAGCCCTTGGGTGTGCCTCGTCCCTCTGCAATCAGAGTAGGAAAGTCACCCGAAGGATACACTCCCCAATCCGCCTTAGCTCCTCGCAAACCCCCTGCCTTCTCTTCAGAGGTCGCTAGTCGGTATGAAGGAGGTACCACACTAGTCAGGGATGCCAGGACCCCTTCCACCCGAAACCCTGCTTAGCCTTGGGGAAAATAACCCATCTTCTCCTTCCCCCATCCACTGGTAAGGAAGAAAGAGATATGAACTCTCCTTTTGCATTCTGCTTCCTTTCTAAGATAAACACCTTCGCTGCGCAGTGACAACGATCAACCCTGTAGACGTGCTCCACTGCTCTCACACAATCCTCAACGAACCTTAACAGCCACCGTAAGCTTCGCTCCCCCAACTGAACCTCCACCGAACTTCCCCTACCCCTCTCTATAATCTTCACCACAATACCGTCCCTACCTTCTTCCGCCACGAAATCGAACGTCTTCGCCTCCACAGCGAAAATCTTCCTCCTCGGTGCCTTTACTAGCATAGTCATGGAGGGTTGGCCACAACTTTCTCAACCAAAACATAAAGAGAAAACATAAAGAGATGAAAAGATAAACCAAAAAACGGGCTTCATCTGTTGCTCATGGGGAAGGTGGAGGATCACTGGAATCTTGGTAAAGATAAATCTGAACTGTTCTTCAAGTAAAGTAAGTATACTACTGTTTAATGTACATGTTAGGGAAAAAATATAGAAAGGAAAAGAAGAGGTTCAGTTGGATATCTCAATTGGAGTATTCTTCAAGTAAAAAATCTGATGGATATGCTTTATCTCAATCACATTATATTGAGAAAGTACTTGAAAATTTTAACAAGTACGATGACCATCTAGCAAAGACTCCAATAGATAGAAATATTCATTTAGCTAAGAATACTGGCGAAAGTATATCTCAATTGGAGTATTCTAGAATCATAGGAAGCTTGATGTACGTAATGAAGTGTACACGTCCTGATATAGCATACTTCATAAGTAAACTGAGTAGATATACCAGTAATCCAGGAGAAGACCATTGGAAAGCCATAGTGAAGGTACTTCGATATTTAAAATTTACCCAAAACTATGCATTATGCTACACTAGATATCCAGCGGTCCTTGAAGGATACCGTGATGCAAATTGGATATCAGATACTAAAGACTCAAAATCCACAAGTGGATATGTCTTTACATTGGGAGGTGCAGCAATTTCATGGAAATCCTCTAAGCCAACATGTATAGCACAGTCGACAATGGAATCTGAATTCATTGCATTAAACAAAGCTGGAGAAGAAGCAGAATGGCTTCGACAATTCTCAGAAGATATTCCGATGTGGCAAAAACCTGTGTCAGCAATCTGCATACATTACGACAGTCAATCTGCGATTGGGAGAGCGCAGAGTCACATGTATAACGGAAAGTCTCGACACATTCGTCGTAAACATAACACCGTTAGACACTTGCTTTCAAGTGGGATAATCTCTTCAGAATACATAAGGTCAAAGGATAATACTGCTGATCCTTTAACTAAAGGATTATCAAGAGAGCAAGTGAGTAACTCATCGAGGGGAATGGGGTTAAAGTCTATAACTTAAGAGTATTCACAATGGAAACCCAACCTAGTTGACTGGAAATCCTAAGATCTAGGTTCAAAGGGACAACTAAGTTGTGTATGACTCGACCTGATCACTTAAAAGATAACATATCTTACCCATTTCTGTTATGAGCAAGTGATGACTGCATTATTTCTGTTATGAGCAAGTGATGACTGCATCGTGTTAGGATTAACTAAGTTATTAATGCTTCTTCTATCTTGGAATTTCAAGTCGAGTATAGCAGAATACTCTTAATAAGAATCACCTATGTGAGTGTGAACTGGGCCGGTTCTATGAGAATTGATTAGACTAAAATTCTCTAGAGCACTCATGAAACTAGGATGTGTTCAGGGCCAAAATAAACACAACAATGAGAACTAAACTATGTTTGGAGATATCATGTGTGTATTCTCTTGTCTTAGTTTACAATAACGGCTGAACATTTCAAGATATCATGTTCACTGATTGGCCAATAACTCCGATAGTCCTACACAAGGGAATGTTCAAGGTCAAAAGCTACCTATCTTATGCAAGATGTCTCCTATTTGTACTCTCTCTTTAGTGTCTGCATTTATTCTGTATTCTGTCCAGGAATTTTATTCATGTGGGGGATTGTTGGAAAAATTTTGTTTTGGAAAAATCTGGGTATTTGGAAAAAACAGTTTTTTACAAATTTTGACCCAAAATATAAGTGGGACCCACAAGGGTATTGAAGCGGGTCCAAGTTGATCCATGTTCTCCTCCATGAGGAGATTAACTTAGTATATTCACTTGTCCAAAACAGTGAAGTGGTGAATGAGAAATTCATCTCAAAGTGGGACACTTGAACATATGTTGTAAGTTGAAGAATGATGTAGTTTAATAGTCTCACATTGGAAAACTATTGAAACTATAGTGTGGTTTAAATACCATTACCTTGGAGTAAAGGGTGGGCCCTTGGGGCACCCAAATTTTGCAAAGGAGTGAGCACTTGCTCCAAGGTGGAACCAACACGCGCACGCGCGCCGCCGCCCCGCCCCGACCGGCCGGCCGGGCTTGGCTTTGGTTCTAGTGGGCCTTAAAGCCTGGCCCTTATATTTATTTTTTGCTGGGCTGGGCCAGAGCCCCTTCAACTTATACAGTTATTTCAACAGCTATTTAATTCCAACAGTCATGTCTGTTAGATTTAAATTTAAACCCAAGAGACATGACCATTCTGGACAGTCTCCTTTGCCTGGTATTTAAGTCTTTTCTGGTGCATGTTCTGGAGGATGAAAAATTACTTCTTCTACTCTCTAGTTTCCCAGTTTCTTCTGCATACAAATCCTTAGTGTTCCAGAGAGAGAGATACATAGCATTGTTTTTGGTTCGCTGGACAAGCAGATTGTTGTGCTTCTTCTGCTTATGTAAAGATCACTTCATCCTGGGTGACAAACGTCCGTTGATCAAAAGCACCAGTGTGAGGGACGAAATCTGTCTTAAGGAGAGAGTTCTACTCGACTTGATCTATTGCTCTTTTAAATACCTAAACCAGTGAGTTCATTTATTCTATAGTTTTAATTTATTGTTTTCTTAACAGAATATTTAGTGAATCAACATAAAAATAATATTCTGTTTACTGTAAAAGAATATTTTACTATTGTATTGTTTAATTTAATTGCTGCTGTGAATGAAATTTTAGTTAATAAAGGTTGAGTATAGAATTACTGTAGTAAAATACTGAAATAAAAACAACAAACTTATCCGTAAAAGGGACATTAAATTTGGTAGGGAGCTGCACCAAGAGATCCTTTATCCCGCCAATAATTTTTTAGATAATGCAGACCAGATTTGAATACTTGGAACCAACCAAATTTCCCAAAGGATAATGTCTGAAATCAGTCTTCTATACCAGCCCACTTGAATTGAGATGACCTTGAAGAACTACTAAACCAATCAGAATTCTTGACTGGACGGTTTCAAAGTTGAATATTGGCATGCCCATGATATGACATAAATGACTCTACACTGATCTAGCAATATCATATTTAAGTTGAATTTGTAAGTTTTTGTCGTTTTTAATCTTTTTATAGAAGATCTTATATCTGACATTTCAGGATAATCCTCCATTTTGACAATTACATATAACCCCACAGTTTCTAACAATTTAATAGCTTAAACATCCAAAATTTATTGTGCTTATGTGTCAACATAAGACCCAATCTAACCGATCAAAAATTAAACATAACACAATCTTGGAGCTTATGGTGTTCCAACTTCCAAGGAGCATTAAGTTTGATTTTTCATATCCATCTTGTTATAAAGTTTCTCAAATTTTATTTGGAGTAATCCTATATTATGAATTATCATAGCTTCACTTTTCTTGTGGAGATAAAATTTGGAAGACTTTTAGTTAGGAATTTGCATATGGGCATTTTTCCATTCCTGGGAAACATAAATGTAAAAACAGATTTCCCAGAACTTGGTATCAGAAAGATTCTAAAAGCATCCTGATTCTACAACAGATTTTTTCAGACCGACAAGAATTTAATAATGAGAATTATGAGAATCAACTCTCCGAAACAACTATTTTTGTCTGGGTCTTGACGATGTTACTTCTCCAACTCCCTGTTCTTCTTTCCCACCCTCACCAACAAACCCCAAATCTTATTTCTCCTAGCCATGCTTAATCATGTGAAAGCAAAAATAAATATATATTGTTCCAAGAAAGCCAATGGCATCTTACAGTTGAGAATGTGCATAGACAGCCCGTAAACTTCAATGCGTGTGCAGGTACCGCTTGATGTTCTTCTTCAGCTGCTTGTTCCCGCATACCTCACATAATATATTGGTAGCAAGACTGGAGATGTGCCTTAAAGCATTGAACATTGGTGAACTCTTCCATGAAACCTGGTTCAGAAGAGATTGCCTCCACAAAATCCAGTTTAACTGCAGCAGTAAAGACAAGCAGTGGAGTTCAAATTAAAGAACTGCCACACATCCAATGGAAAATATTTTCTTTCTTAAATTGAAAAATGATGTAATGGTTTATTATCAATTCAGGGGTTAAGGCTGATGTTTTGGACAAGCAGGTTGTGTTTGGGTCTGGCGTTCTTAGCCCATTTATAATTGAGCCGGGTTTGGTTTGACTTTTGGGTCCATCTGAGTTAGAATACCTTGCTAGTTTTAAAATAAACATATAATTATGGACTTAAGTCTATTTATAAATAGTAACTCTAAGCATAGTTACCAAAGCGATAAACGAAATTGAGAAGCAGAAAACGAGACTCAAAAAAATTATTAGGAAATGAAATGCAAGAAATAGACAAAAGTGCCTCATTCCCATTATATTAGGATGGTCACTCATTCCTTAAATTTTATCTTACATAAGATATTTATAGAGAATTAGGTGTCTTACAACCTTAGACTTTAATCCATCGAAACTTGCTTAAGATCTATGTCTCATGCATATTCCCCGTTGACCACTAAATGAGACCTGATGGAAGCGAGCAAAAGCAAGTCTGGGAAACGAACTTCCTGTGAAGCGGGCTTCCACCTTGTACATAGCTTCCCTGCAAGGCTGTAACTATGATTCGAAATTTGCATTTTATATTTTGTTGCTTTTATGTTTTAAAAGTGTTGAGTTTGATGGGTCCCTTATCAGGTCGTATTCGGATTTGCCTTTTCCAAACCCAATTTTAAACAAGTTGGGGGTTCGGGTTGAGGGTATTCTTATCCAACCCAAAACTGATCAAATCTAAACCCAACCCATCCCTTTGATGCAGCTGGGTCATTTACAATATTCAGTAATATAGCCATGGATGGCAGCATTTTGGAATCACAAAATAAATTGACCAGCGAAGCAACTTGCCATGGGAATCCTCGTGCTTCCTCAGATTCGATGCAAATTTAAGCATCTTTGCGCACCCGATTACTTGGTAAACATGCTGCTTCAGACCCTCATCACCGTCATTGGAGGGAGAGTTTTCGCTGTCATGAAGTTCCTTCACACGTCACTTCATGTTGCTTTGAAAAGCAAACCTACGGTTGCAGTTCTCCACAGGGCAGATGAAAAGTTCCCTTGGTGCTGGAGCAGGTGATAGGTTAAATGGTCTTTTCTTCCTTAGATCGAATAACTGCCCCTGCAACAAGATGGTAAATATTAACAAAATGTTTGAAGTTAAAATTTGAAGATATCCAATCATAGCTCTAAATACACAAACGATAAACTTCAAAACTCCATGAGTGAAACATAGGCTCACTTGATGGAGCTTCATAGGAGGTCCCCCAATCTGGTATTGGTCCATTGAAGGTATAAAATAAGTTCCACCCTAAAGTTCCACCAAAAGAACGACTTCAAAACTCCATGAGTGAAACATAGGGCTCACTTGATGGAGCTTCATAGGAGGTCCCCCAATCTGGTATTAGTCCATTGAAGGTATAAAATGCTGCTTCTACGCATATTGGAGTTCTTTAGGTGGGATCCAAAGCTTCGTGATATAACATCCACGGGTATTTTCCCAATTTTTTGATCATTCAAATAACCCAAGACCCTGTAAAATCATTACTTTTCAAATCATACATATAATGAAAAAATAATTAGATAAATAAATTGGGGAATAGACTCAAGACTCAGAACTTCGAAAACAGTATAAATTTATACTACTCCCTCAAGCCATTTGGAAGGGGTAGCCAGGTCTTAAGCATGGTGGCACAAATACTCCTACGACAACTGCTCCACTAAGTACCCAATTAAAATATTCCAACTGTTACCCAATTCAATTGCCAAAAGGCTTTTGTATTGTTAGTGTTACCTTACCGCTTAACCCAAAAAAAAAAAAAATCCGCTTGCAACTGAATGTTACTGTCCTCTTATAGTCCCACATTGGCTGGGTACTAGACTTCGCAAAGGTGTATTAGGGTCCAAAACTCTTCCATTAGTTGGGCCCTTTTGGAATGAGTGTGTGGGTTTACTCTTATGGCACCTTGGTGGTTACCTTAGGTCTAATTGCGTGTGTGTATTTAGTGTTACCTTACCTTTTAATCAAAAATAAATAAAAATACTCATATATCATTTCTTCTCAAGATGTGAAGATTGCCAATAAAAAAATTATATAACTAACTGATAAAAAAAATTATATAGCTAACCAACCCCCTATTGGAGGTTTAGCAGCTTAAGTACCACTGCCGATGCTATAAACAACACCGACAAACCATGACAATACACTGGTAAATGGTAATATGTAATAGAATCCATCTTTTAGTTGATATAAATACAAATTATACAAAAATAATAATAGCAAATATGTGTCACCTAACATGTAATAAAATAGAATTACCTGAGCAGTTATTGAAATCCAATATTATTCATTTACTATTATTAACTAGCACTTGAGCTTGTAGCCTGGTGCGCATTATGTACCTCAACCATGAGGTCACGGGTACAATACCATATCCCAAGTCAAAAAGCTAGATTAGATATAATGTTATTCTATTTAAAACACACCTCAAAACATCATAATTATTTCCTTTTATTCCAAAGGAAACCCAACATTCGTAAATTCTTGCAAACCAAAAGAGAAGATTGGTCATACAAGTATACAACGCCCGCATTCCTAAATTCTCCACGGAATCTCACACTCCAAAAATTGGAGAGACAATCCAGCTTACCCATACAATGCCCACAGTCGAGAATCACTCAGGAGAAACATAAATGGAAAAGAACACCATAGCACATCCAGCAACCAACCCATTTCAACTCGCAAATCTCAATCTATGAAAGCACTGTATCAACGTATTTTCTACTAGCAGTTTTCAAAGGAAACCCAATGATAAACGCAAGAATTACATACAGTTGAATCCCAGCAACAATAATGCTAGAAAATAATTCATTATGCATACTATTATGAAAAAAAAGGGGATACAATCGCAAATAAATAAATTATAAAACTGAAAAACTTTATTTTATCTTTTTATCCACTACTATCTGCTCTTTGCTGGTAGATTTCTTCCTGAATTACACACAAAAAAACTGAGAAAAAAAATCGGGTTGAGAACTTTTTTCTTATCGAGTATCAGTTTTCAACTGCCAGCATTCAAGAAATAAAAGCAGACATCCATTAAAAAAGGTAAAAAAAAAATGGGATTTCGTGTCAACATGTCCTTTCAATGCAAGAAAAATCTCAAAATCCCTCCTCATAGGGATTTTAGCGCAATTAAAATCCAAAAGTTTAGCATCTTGACGATAAAATTCTGATTCTAGCAGGAAAATCATGCCAACGATAATAAAAAGGTCCAAAGTTTCAACTGAAAGAACAATCTCTAGTCTGGCACACAATAATCAACTATTAGCTGTGAATAGGGCGAAAAGCAAATATTATGAACCCTAATCTTCAATAGCGATGTGTGTGATAGATCACAATCGAACCTTGTGGTAGGAGATGATGTGAGAGTTAATCAGGGATTTCTTCGACCTGCAAATGCAGCAGTCGCAGCAATAACGCCTGATGTCTCTGAAAATCTTCCCTTCTTTCTCACCTCCGCTTTCCTTGATATCACACACAAATATCTTTTTTTTCTTTTTGGTTCAAATTATCACACACAAATATCAACCTCGTCGCAATCTAATCTACTGAAATTTTAGAGGGCTTCCTAGTCCCTACATAAATATGCTAGTTCTTTAATTTTTTTTTGTTACAAAAATGCTAGTTCCAGTCGTCTTGCCCAGACGCACGGTGGTGACAAGGGCCAACAAGTTGTTGTTTTTTGTTTTTTTGAAAAAAAATTATTTATTATTTATTTTACTTACTTGTGTTTCGGTTGGCTACAAAACTAGGTAAAATGAAAGAAAGTAAGATATTATTATTATTATTTTAAATGTTCAGTTTATAAGAAATAGTTATTTTCTCAAGAAAATTAAAAGAAAATCAGCTCAATTTTCTAGTGGTGCGCATGGGTACGGGTCAAACCGTGAACCGGACCGAACCGACCACCATGGTCCGGTTTGGTTCAATTTTTTTAAACGCATGGTTAGGTTCTGAGTCATATTTTATTTAAACCGATTTTCTGCGGTTGAGTCCTGATTTGTTTCAATTTGAAACTGAATCAAACTGAATGTAAAACCGCGAACCGAACCGAACTAATAACCAAATATGGAGCTGAGAACTGAAAACCGTATGAGAACTGAACTGATTTTAGGTCTTATAAATATTTTTTTAAACCTAACCCTAATATCCCTTCCGCCTCCACCTTTCTCTCTTTGTTCAAATTTAATATGTTTTAATTGGTGATTATTTTTATTCATTAATGAGATTTGAGTTTTGGTTTTAGTAAATTGAGAATGTGAACTATTAGATTTATCGACATTAGGAACAGTTTGTAAACCCGATGGTAGAACCAAACCGAACCCTGGCTCTACGGTTCGGTTCCGAGTTGATTTTTTTCCAAACAAATACTACGGTTTGATTCTGGATTGATTTTTTTAAAACCGAGGTTCATCGGTTCGGTTCAAAAAATTCTTAGAACTGAACCAAACCGAACCGTGTGCACCCCTACAATTTTCTGGCACTTCTTATAAAATTTTCTCTCTAAATCAATGGTTATTATGAGATAAAGTAAAGCATTTGGTTCAAGAATAATGTAAAATTGCCATTTTTTCCATAATATAATGATTACTCAATCACTTTCTTCTAAACTTTTATTCTCAACCGAACATGCACAAGAAAGCCACTTTCTTTCTTTTATTTTTGTTTACTCTTTTGTCTTTTCTCTCATCCACTTTCTTAGTGTAATTGATAAAATTCGTAAAATGAACAAGTGTGTCAAGGGCGAGTAGAATATTCATGCTCCGGAGGATGGTGTTAGAATTTGTCGTCATTAGGATAATGTCCAAAATCGTCGTTATCAAGACGGTATCCAAATTTGTTGTCATCGGGACGATGTCGTAGCTTATAGTCAAGGCATGAAATAAGTATTCGTGGGCGAATGACGGTACTAACGTAAATGACGAGACTAACGTAGAGGACGGAACCGACTTTCATGACAAAGTGATCAAAAGGCGATCTCTATATTATGACAATTAAAAGTTAATGATGGTTATCTCAGCCCACAAACAGTCAAAAATCGACCTGAAAAAAATAGGCTTACATGTGTGGCATGTGTCCAAAAAATGTAGGCTTACACATGCGACATATATGAAGGAAGATTCGTCTGACATATTTGGTAATGATCACAAAACAAATGGTAAAATCATGCATGAGCATTGACGAGCATATTGAGGCATTAAAACTCAAGCATATAAATTTCACAGACCTCCCACAAAGAAGATGATGAAAAAAAAAAGAGCGAAGGAGAGGGACTACGACTACTAAATCTCTACCGCATGAGGCCCTTCATCAAGGAGAATGTCTTACTAAAAAATGAAATGCCTTAAGACATTTTCTTATTCAAAGCTTGTTATTTGTATTTCATTTTCACCGTATATTGACTTGATAATCGGAAGACTTTGACAGGAGGGGCCCCCATCTGCATCGACAAATGAGAATAATGAACATGCTTGCATCCTTTTACCAGTCAACTTGAGTTAATGACGCGTGGACGATCGAAGAATTTCCCCTACACTTAGCAACCGAACACAACCTTAGAGCACCCGACTAAGTCCCTTGGGCGGTGCAGATCCCCTTATACCATACAACCAGAAAAGCCGGGATGGGTTGCACCTCCGTTTCTTGAGGCGTGGTGTTGATCACCAGCCCAACCGCTATTGTTGGTTATTCAAAAAATTATTATACATAAAATAGGAAAATGCCTAACTAACTGCCGTTTTTTTCATTGGTCTATGCCAAACTTTTTAACACTCTAACTTTGGTTAAGATTCACTCACCCCTAGGCTTAAGCAATCTAACCTTGCTTTTTGGGGAAAAAATTGTCTTTAATTTAGTTAAGTTAACCATGGTTAAAGGGCACGAGGACACAATGGTCAGATACATAGATGACGTGGTGTGCTAATCATGCTCAAATAAGTAAAAGGAAGTGTTTAAATTACCATGGCATTCCATTATGCAGTAGAATTTGTGGTCCTCATTGGTTCATTCCCCCTTTTTCAGAACCCATTAACTATGATTGGTTTTTTAGAAATAACAAAAAAAAAAAAACCCATAATATTGTTTTTAATTTTATTATGTTTAACCATAATTAAAATAGCATTAAAAGGGGCATGTAGACACGATCTATTAACACGTATGCTCAAAAAGAGGATTAGTGGAATGGCTCTCCTTAGGGTGTCCATAACTCTACTCAACTCGAAGTGAGTCAAGTTTGAGTTGAGTATTTGAGCTCGTCATACGAGTCAAACTAAATGAATGAGTTCGTTTGTTAGTTGAGCTGAACACGACGAATTATTAATTTTATTATATTACATATAATATCCTTAACGGTTTTAGTTACATAAAAGTTAACAAACTTAAATACAATGTAAAACTTAAAGTTAATTAACAGTTTTATAATTTTTCTATATTTTATTGTTAAAAAAACCCAAAATTACAATGAGAATATAATCTTTGATACATTACCATTTTGGAGTGTCAAACCCAAAATTCACACACCAGGGCTTTGTCCCAGTGGTAGTGTATCCCCTGTTTTGGGGGGAGGTACTGGTTCCATTCTCGAGAGGGTGAAAGTTTATATATATTCTCCACCTGCCCAATAACTGAACAATACTAACACCTAACTGGCGCGTTGCAGCCTAAAAATATATCTCGAAAAAAGAAGAAGAAAAAAATGTAATTTTCAAGTTTGAATAAGGAATGACATCCAGAGAGGCAACGTTGTTAATTTCAAAAAACAAGTAGCTTATCACAAGACGATAGAACTCACAGCTCATAAATGGGGTCAATTTCAAATCATAACAACACTCAGTTTGACTCAACTCGACTCCTTTACACCCCTATTCATCCTACACCCATCTCTCGTTGTAACGGCATTGTGTGTCCAATTTTATGTAAGATAACCCAATTCAAGCTATGTGGTGATGAGGGTTGAGGCTAGCAATACCAATCCGCTAACAAGACATAAAATGATGGACAGTGATTAGGTGCGCTCGATGGCACCTACTTAGGTTACTATCGAGTGTTGTTCGATCCAGAATCCAATGACACCATGACACGTGTGGGGCTCATTGTTTTAATGCATGTGCGCAACTGTGCCATTGGATCCTGGATCAAACGGCCTAGCGCTCGATAGCACCTAATCACTTTTCATAAGCGATGTCACACAATCAAAGCCTCCTTGCTTTTCGTTATTTAAGAACATCAACTGTTTGTTTTGCTTTGGACTCCACCATATCACACTACATTGCATATCACACTACATTGCGAGGCTCATTTTCTTTCGGGTATTTTATATTTGCCCCATGTTTTTTGACCTAAAATAGGGGGAAACAAATTAAATATATAGAAAATATCCTTTATGTGTGCTTTTCTTGCACAGAAAATATTTTGCAAGTAAATATTTTACAAAAAATAAAAACTTTGGCAAAAAATGACATACATTTTTAAAATATGTATGTCATTTTTCTTTAAAATCTATGCCTCCTTAAACATATTTTTAATATTACAAAAGTATGATGTTCACAAAAATTATAATTGTTTAATTTAATTTATGTTATTTTAAAGTAATTTAAATCATTTTTTCACATTATTTTTAAGAATACAACCAAATAACAATAAATGAGTAAAAAATTCACATTTTACCCTAAAAATGAGTAAAAAATTCATATTTTACCCTAAAAATTTATGCATAGTAAATAATTTACGTCGTAAAACTATTTACATACGAACAAAATGAGCCTATAAAATAAATGTAAGGGAATACCCCCAAATATATTCTCGAATCCTCAAGAGTTCATGGCTAACCGCAAAGAATTAGGATTTGACTCGACTTATTTAACCTTTTGGTTAAAGGGTTAAGATTTGGAGTAGCCGTGGTGCGCACTCCGGAGCTTTTCTCTATTTTTATATTTTGCTTTCCGAACTTGTCCCTCAAAATCAGGTTAGGTTGGAAAAATACCGTATTTTTTCATTTCAATTCCATCACCGGGTTGGTTTCACTTCTTTCTCTCTCCGACTTCTCTCTTCCATTGTTGTTGAGAAACAAAACCCTAAAACGCATCAAAAGCTCCTTCTCTTTCCCTTCTCTCCAATCCAAAAACAGAAGAATTCGATGAACACCAGATCTCTCACATATTTCTATCTCTGTCTCTATGTCGATATCGCTTGTTAACGACCGGTCGATGTAGAAAAGAGGTACACAATACTTTTCATATATTTTGTTATACTTATCGATGATTGGAGATAAAGGTAAAAAAAAACCTAGATTACTGTTTTTTTTGCTTCAATTCTCTGTTCCAGAGAATCAGAGGGGAAAACCCCTTCAATTTCGATCTAAAGTGGCATATTTGGACTACATTCGTTGGGATTTTCACTTGTTTTTGTTTCTAATTGTTGCAAATCGTGATATTAGTAGCAAATATTCGTGTTTGTTTTGCGGAAAAAGTAAAGTATTTGGTGCCATCGTGCGACGAATTGTCTACAGTGCAATGGGCTTACGTTGATTTTAACAGTTTCCTGGTTTCGGTAATAATTGCACTGAAATTTCACGTATAATACTTAATTATAAAAAAGTTCACATTATCTGGCATTTCACGGTGTTCAACATAAGTGTAACTCTGAAAGCTTGTTTGAGATTAGTTAATCAAGAACTTTGATGATCAAGGAAAATAAATACTCATTTGAATAGATTTTCACTTCATTAAGAGTCGTTCAATGCATGGCTGCATAAGATAGTAGTTTTCCGTCTCTAGGATTTCATCAATTTTATCTAGCAAGCTCAATAGTCTGTCTTCTGTGTGTAGTGAAATGTATGGGAAGCGCACAAGATAGATTTCAGTTTCTAGGATTGTATGAATATTTTTTTTTAAAAATTATTTCTCTCCATGGAGTGAAATATCTGGGTGCATAAGAAACCATTGTCATCTACCTAAAAAAATAAAAAGGGGAACAAATTTATGGGGTGTTTGGAGATAATTGTTAGTTTACTTAACCCATGCCAATGTCTTCCTAAACTTTTGGCGTCTTCAATCAAGGTTAGTGTCAACACCCAAGGTCCCAAACTGATTGAGAGTTGTTCCCTCATTCAGGGAAGTTGAAGGTGTCCCAAATTAAGAATCTCAAATATTTCTTATAAATTCTTAATGTTCTTGGCCTAGGTTGATGTTGACACTCAAACTGGTTGAGAGATGTTCCCTTAGTCAGGTGAGTTGAAAGTGCCCCAAACTAAGAACCTCAATTATTTCTTAATGTCACTGACCTAGGTTGATGTTG
The DNA here is from genome assembly GCA_015143295.1 of Tetracentron sinense. Taxonomy (NCBI): domain Eukaryota; kingdom Viridiplantae; phylum Streptophyta; class Magnoliopsida; order Trochodendrales; family Trochodendraceae; genus Tetracentron; species Tetracentron sinense. The sequence goes on along the minus strand of CM026557.1, from coordinate 4,799,501 downwards.
GCACACTAGCCCTAATTTTTGTGAGCTGAAAAAAAAGAAAAAGAGAACAATATCCCGAAAAGGCGGATTGAGCAGTGGTTTACCCACCACTGGAGTGGGAGCCAGCAGAGGAACTTTCCCAACCTAGTGGGCTATGTTTGACACCGGAAACACAGATCTACTTCAGTATCCAACTGCTGCATCTTCTACTCCATATGAGTTACTTAGCATGTTTTGGATCTCCCATTTTATCTTGTAGCATATGGATAAGTCGTTGGCAGCTTTACCAACCAGATCTATTCCTTGAACTAGCAATCCTCAGACACTGTAACCTTTTTAGTTGTTTGGTTTGTTCTATTTATGCTCCGTTTGTTTCGATGTAAAATAGGGGAAAACAAATGAAATTAATGGAAAATGTCAATTGTCCTACAGAAAATACATGCGAAAAATGACATTTTTTGTGAAATTTTTTTGTTTTCCCTTATTTTACATCAAAACAAATGGAGCATTAATGGTGTTTTTTTTTTGTAATTCGGTTTGATATATATTATTTTTTTGCACTGTTAGCCTTATAGGAATGTTTTCATTCTTAGTAGGTTTAAGTTCAACATCTTTGCCGATGTGGATATTATTATTATAAGAAAAGCTTTACGGGCCTGTAAGGTTTATACTTTATACATTGGCGGATGTGGCTTGGTAGTTGTTGAACGATCATCTCCATGGACTTAAATGCCTCGCCCTTACCCGAAGAAGATGAAGAGATTTTTGTAGAGCATGCTGAAGAAGAAACTGCACCGGAAGAGCATATAGAGACTGCAGTGGAAACTTTGCGCAGAGTACTTCTCTTTCTTCCATTTACTTTTGAACAAGTTGATTAGTCATTAGGGTATTAATTATTAACTCACTTAATTTTTGGATATATTTTGTATTTTATTCTTTCTGCCTCTGCTGATCTGAATTTGGTAGTTTATTGATGCTTGTTTAATTAGTGCATTCTAAACCATGAATTTATACAAAGCAACTGCCAATAACTGTGAAGGTTTTGATTGCATGTCTCAGTGGCCAGTGCATTGCTGTTTGTCATACATTTTTTCAATGTACTTTCAATTTTTTTCATCTACATGGTAAATTGTTGCCAAAATATTTGTTGAGTACGAGTAAGAAGGGCTGGTGGTTTCTTTTGGTGTGCTGAGGATACTTTTTACATCACCATTTTTCACCAGAGAGTAGCTATCTTATGAATGTTTTACAGCTCACACTTCATTTTCTGTTCTGCTTTTTGCTTATCCTGTTGAACAATTGTTTACATATATGTTGTGTAATATGGAGTTCTAGTGCAAGACTTTGTAGTTGTTCTGTCAGGAAATATATAGATTGGATAACAGAAATTACTTAAATCCAATTAGTTATCAGCATTTTCATTTGGACAATAGATAGGTTGGATAATAGAAAGTGCGTAAACTGATATACATATTGTTTGCATACAATTTCATTCAGCATTTTTGCTCTGTGGGCACAAACAATGTAGTAGTAGGCACTTGTGTAGATCTGATGGGTATGCAGTCGGTTGCTTAGGATATACTCAACGATCGCGTGACCAATTATAGAAATATTATGAGGCTAGACAGCCTTGTGGAGCATGGGGCAAAATGTATTTGTCCCTTAGGTCGTAAAATATCATTTTTTTAGAGAATCCAATTAGTATATTGTTTACCTAGAAAAAGAAAAAAATGTTTGGTTTGCACTTATGGCAGGGGTGTCGACAGATCGGGTATCAATATATCCAGATCCAGACCCTATACTATCCCTTCTGTTTGCGCTTGTGGATTAGATGGATAGGTTCATGCTTACAATTTCAAAGGGAAAGCACTAAAAGTTGAACATTCCAATAAACATACAAGAGAGAATAGAAGTTAGGAAGATTTGTACCCTCTTCCAAAAAAGAAGAAGAGAGAGCGTGAGATAAAAATCAAGGTGCATGCTTTCATCTGGATAAAACTGCTTATAAGAATTTTTTTTTTTGATTGGTAATTGAGGATCAGGGCATGTCGAACCAAATATGTGCTGCTTATGTATATGTCAGAGGAAGATGTGAGCTACCTCCGCATCTATTGCTCGGCGACCTGGATTGTCTAGTGCCTCTTCTTATCTCCCCTAGGGTTTTTGGGTTCTCCTATGAGAGGTGGGATATATCTTTATTTCAGTCGGCCAGGAGTGTTTAGCAGGAGGGTAACTAATATGCATTTAGAAGCCCAATGAAATAACATAATCTCGATGCTCTCCACACCACAATTTTTCTTTGTGTTCAATGATGCTGCTGCTATTCATTTCCTTCAAAATAGTCCAATATAAGTCAAAAGAAAGAAGCTCTCAGAGTTCAACCTCAGTCACGGCTTGAGCTCCCTTGAATTAGCTTAGGAAGTGTTTAGGTCCTTTAGGAACTACCATGCAAACTTTTTTCTTATTTCCTTTATTTTTTCTATTCATTTTTTTATTATCCATTGGAATAGAGATATGCCTTGATCTTGTAATATTAATGGATTAAGAGCTAGATAATTTTTTTCCTTTTTCTTTTGGTCGGTAAATAGGAGGCTATTGATATATTTAGAAGAGGAAGAATACTTACAAAAGCGATTCACAAAGGCGAAAATCAATGGAAAGCAAAAATTGTACAAAAATCGACAAGGATCCAATCCCCACCCTTATAGTAAGGACATAACCCCCCCCCCCCCCCCCCCCCCCCCCCAATCATAAAAAAGGAACTAAAGAGGCCGAAAGAGACCCTAGCATTACCTGCACATTGGAGCTCCAATTAAATGCAAGTTTTCAAACGTTCTAAATTTCTTTTGTCTATGAAATGTTTTCTAAAGCCCTCGGTTCTTTTCCTTCCAAGTCTTCGAAGAATCAGTCTGGTAAGCACCTTCCAGAGGCTAATCAAGTGGTCATCAATATGAAACATCCTCCAGCTGGTCATAACATCCGAAAATCGCATGTGAAATACCCAATGCCTACCCATTGAAGATAAGAATTGTCTTCAGTTCCATGATGAATAAGTGCAATGAAGGAGGTGATTCACGCTTAGCTTATACCAAGGTTCTAAATGTCGATATCGCACGGCATGTCACACTGATGAGATAAAGATATATCGGAGATTTATCGAAAGATATCTCGTTTATTGGGAAATTTGCATGCGGCGATGGAAAAATGAAAACTAAGAAAGGCGAAAACATGAAATGCGAAAACATGAAATTTTGCGGTGAAACTCAAAGAAATGTTAAAATATATGTTAATACACATTTGAGATTAAAAAAAAATAAATAACAATGTACTTAAGAGATGCAATGAGAAAGGAGCAAAGGTGTGCACTAAAGAGTGACGATAATGTATGATTGATTAATATTGATTTAACTTACATAAAATGTTTTATTCATTTTTTTTTGATCGGTAATAACAATAAAAATATACAATCAAAATTTCATACATAATCCATCAATGATGACATAATCCAACCCACCCCAAGAACTACAATTAAAACTACATGGAGTTACGTAGAGATTCAGACTCATCTCTGTCTTGACTAGGCTGACGATAGTGTCGGTTCTCCAAATAGGTACAATATTGTGCCAAACTCATCACATTATGGTGCAATGATGTATACTCTTGTACATAATGGTGGTAGTCATCTGATCCAAGATGTCGCAAGACTCCCATTGCCCATCGGTGGATACTGTGGGTACTGATGCACACTTGTCACAGACACTGCTACATAAGCTGTACACCTCTATATTACTTAGAAACATATCCATATGATATTTAATTCTTTTGGAAGTTAAATTTGAGAGTATTTTAAATGGAGGGTACCCATAATATGCTTAATTTGTTTTTGTAAAGCTTGAATATAAGTTTCTTTATGCTGAATTGTTAGTTGACTTTTGACTCTGTAGATGAAAATATTTTTGAAGACTAAAATATGAGACATTTTTCACTGGACTTTTGGATTTTAGTAATGTTTTGATATGGTAGAATTTATGGAATTATAAGATTTGAGAAATACTTTAGCATTTGAAAATTAAATTTTTGAAAAATGCTCTAAAAAATGGATTTTGTTCTTGAAATGGAAAGTTGACTTTTTATTCTTCAGGAATTTGGATATAGGATAATTTTTATTGAATTTAAATGGGAGATATAGCCTTATTTACATATAAATATCTTAAGTAAATGAAAAAAAATTATTTACTTAAGTGATATTTTATTTAAATAAGTTATAAAAGAAATGCCCCAGGATATTGCACGATAGCGATAATATATGGTTGATATTGTGTGACATGATGTAAAATTTATAATACCCCATGTAGAAGTGGGGGAGGTGCAATATCGACATATACCATCGATATCGATGATATATCGTCAACATTTCATTCCATGGCTTATACTAGTGCAGAAATTCATACAAGTGCTAGCTCTAAGAGTTTTCATAAAATCATTTATAAATATGGAGGGGACCTAGAACTAGAAGAGTGGAGGCAATGATTGCATTAATCTAGTTTGGGAAAGGAACTGTTCAACCCTGCATGTGAGTTATTGTAAGTATTTATAAGCAGTGTTAGAATAGCAGAGAGTGAGACAATACACAAGTGTCAGTTTCACAAAAATCATTTGAATATATGGAAAGAAGAAGCAAGAAGAGTAAAGGAGATAAAATGCATTTGTTTGGTTTAGAAAGGAACTTTTGCAAGCCCCTGTTTCATATCACTGTCTATAAATATCTGCAATTCTGACCTTCAATATTTGAAAGTACCCAGCAATATACTATTGCGATGGACTGATGGAGCTTTGTTGTAGGCTTTGCTTTGTTATCACCTGTGATGTTCTTCTATTTGTATTAGATATGCATTGCATTTAAATATTAGCCTATTGTTGATATATATGACTTTATCTACTATGCTCATGATAAGAGTAATCATGGTGTTTTTTGATAAAAAAAAAACAGAGCAATCATAATGCTGAACTTTATATAAGTGTCTTGCTATATTTTTATTACTGATGAAACCTTACTGCCTTAAGCAATACGTCGCTTTGATTTCCGCCATTCTCAAAATTTTGTATGCAAATGTAGCATGGACATGTCTATTCTTTTTGGAACAGTTGCAAAGTGTTCCCTTTGTTTTTTTATAAGAAAATATAATGCCATTTTGTATTGTCTCTTACTTTTGATTATGAGTGCTTCATTCCTTAGGAGCGCGAAGAAAGACGACGGCGAATGAAAAGAGAGTACTTTGATGAGGGGCCAAAGCGGGTTATACAGCCACCTAAGAAAGATCCAGTGGTTCAAACCAAATACCCCCGATCTTATGACCAAAACAAGCTCCCTCCTGGTAGGTTAGGGTGTTTTACCATGTATAGATTTGGGTATAGATCTTGGAGATAATGTGTATTATTTCCATGATATTTTATGATGAAATGGAGATTTTGATTATATTAATTCATGTTATCATCATGTTCTTGGGGAATTTGACTGTTCTATTCGAACAAGTTATTATTTTGAATTTGTTAGTGAACAAAGGCAAGTATTTTTGAGATAAAGGCCATGTTTGTTGATGAAAAATTACATATATAACAATTTTTGCACTTCTTTTTGGTAGGTGTCATTTTGGACATCAAATCTGGTCTTTTTGGTTATGCAGTCGGATAGGTGAGAATCCATTAAAAGCGTTTGATGTGTTGGCAGGAGGGTACAAGTAGTTCCGATTCAATAAAGATTTACGGTGACGAAAGGCCTTCACACCGATTGGCTTTGTAGGATGTTGAGCTTGATGGGCATGAATGGGGTGAGATGGGTCATAGGAGTGAGTAGTTGGTCCACTTATTATCAGATTGCGGCTTTTCAACCTTTTGTCTCTTAAAGTCTTTCCGAAGGCTGTTCTCGAGGGGATACGTTCCTTAGAAGATATGCGATGATAAAACTTCTTGTTCACACGCAATTTTGCAATACCAAAAGGAAAATGTAAAGGAATACTAGTTTAAGAGTGTCATCTTTGTGGGGGAAAACCCAGCTTGCCTTCAAAAAAAAAAAAAAAAATCTTTGTGGGGGAAAAAGATTGTTTATTTGGCAATTATAAATGGGGTAATTATTATTTGCCCCTCTAGCTCATATGGCTATGTAAGCTCTTCATGAGATTGGTCCTGGGTTGAAACTTTCCCTCGGTGATGTGGTAAACAGAAGGTTTACTTACTCGTTACCAAACCACTAACCCTTACTACTAATAGTAGATAAATGATGCGTTGTACCCATGCTTCAAAATATCAGTATCGGACGCCATATTAGTAAGTCGATTTTAGGATACGTAACGGTTGGATACGCCGAAAAAATTTAAGAAACACTTGGTATGCAAAGAAAATTTTAGATATATTGCATAAAATTTCTTTTAATGCAGATATAAGTTAAAAGCAAACTAAACGAAAACCCCCAACTACATTTATAACTTTGCATATGATAGTTAAAGATTTTATAAATTAAAAATGGCGGTCATGCTGATAAACATGTATGAAAACACAAATAATAGTCACTTAGTAATACAATCTAGATATTAAAACTTTACATTCAATTAATTAAATAAAAAATATTGAATTACAACCATAAAATAGATTACATACATGATACAAGCTCAATAACACATTAGGTTTCGTGCCCACTCAAACGGTGTGGGCTTAGAAAGTGAATAAAGTGATACATTATAAGTAAGCTAGAAATATTGACAATAATGTGACAAACTCATGTGAACATGGTATGTAGACTGATACATATGTATGCGCGTCTATTGTAAATCCGAGAGTTGTGGAATCTGTTCATAAATGTCACTTGATGCTTGAGATTGAGCATGCAGTGACCCAACTTTATATAGAAGCCAAATTTGTGAAATAATTTTACTAGTCTTTTGTGTTTTAATAATGTTGACATATTATAAATTATGTGCCATTAAGATTTGAAAAATGCCTTATAATTTAGAAGTTGAAATTTATTTCGGACAACTAAAATTCTATTTTGGCCTTGAACTAAAAAGTTGGATTTTGATTCTTTGGAAATTTAAATTTGAGAATATATTTAATGAATTTAGATGAGGGATACCCACATATGCTTAGAATTTTTTGTAAAACTTGAATGGAAGTCTTTTTTTGTTGAATTGTTAGTTGACTTTTTGACCTTGTAAATGAAAATATTTTTGAAAACTAAAATATGAGCTTTTTTTGTAGGACTTTTGGATTATGAGAATTTTTTGATATAATAGAATTTATGAAATTTTAACATTTGAGAAATACCTTAACATATTTAACTTGAAATTTTGACATAATCCATAAAAAATGGATTTGATTCTTGAATTGTAAAGTTAACTTTTATTCTTCCGGAATTTGGATTTTGGATAATTTCTATTGAATTCAAATGAGGGGTACAAGTGTATAACCTTATTTACATATAAATATCTTAAGTAAATGTATGTAATTTTTAAAATTCTTAAGTAAATGAAAGTAAAGTTCAAAACCATTTACTTAAATGATGTTTTATGTAAATAAGCTGTAAATAGGCTTATAGTGTAAATGAATGGAGAAAGGGGACCATAGCGCATGTATCGGGTCCGTATTGATACACACGGCACGGATAGATACGATGTCGATACGGGGGATTTTTTTCATCACTGCGATATTTTGGACCATGATTGTACCCCAAAACAATGGAGTAATGATTTCATCAACTGTCTATTTTATCTATAATGTATGAAAAATAGAAATCAGTTCTAAAACAAGCAGGGAAGTGATATAAATAGCTAAAAACGGACAGAATTGTCTTGATGATTATGAAAATACGAGGAAGCATGTAAAAGATAATCATGGAAAATGTATGAAAAATGAAAATATTAAAAAAAATGGGGGAAGATGTTCCTGTGATCCTGTCTAATCAGGCTACCTGAAGGTCATACTGATTTCTACATCTTTATTGGGTGCAACTTTTCAACTCACTCAGTTTAAATTTTTAGATCTCACTTCTATATTTATTTATCTACCTATTTTTTCTTCTTTCACGCGTGCATGTCCATGATAGGTTTCTCCTCCGTTGTTTATGTTAGGTGTGGTTGTACAACGATGGTAGTCTGTTGGGGTGTCAACGGGCCGCTTACCACTCTATATTTTTGCTAAAACTTACCATTATGTCTAGATCCCACCTGATTCTTAGTTGTGGTCTAGAAGTTTGACTTAATCTGACCCCATATGTACCATACATGGCCCCATTTATTATATGTGCTTGAGAACTGTAATCCAAGCCCAGATAATCAGGTTTGAAAATTTATGGTAACCGGGTGACCAAGTACCTATGAAAACTCTATTCTCATCATTGGGTTCCAAGTTCTATATTATCTCATGGAAATTCGCCTCAATTTGGCAGGCATTTGTACCTTTACGTCCTCATATATATTTTTTAAATCATGGTAATTGGTGAAGGGCTCCTATATTGATGAAAGCCAACTATGGCTCTGGTCTTCAGCAAAAAACTAAGAGTTTCTCCTGTAGAGTTAATATTCTTTGTTAGTTCTTTAATGCTGTAGACATTTGGCTTTGCATTATTCCTGCCCATTTTGTTCTTTGTTTGTGCTGAAATTCTTTGACTGAACAGATCCAAGAAACTTGCATTTTATTTTCTGCTTTTATATTGAAATCATATTTTGTTTTCGTCTTTTCGTTTTTCTGATCTACTGTTGCTAAATCTCTGAGGTTTTGTCCATGTTACAGGTTGGTTGGATTGCCCTGCAAATGGTCAGAGAATTGGTTACATAATTCCATCTAAAGTTCCTCTTGGTGAATCTTTCAATGACTCTATCATTCCTGGTAAAAGATACTCTTTAAGACAAGTGATTCATCAACAAAGAGTTATGGGAAGAGAAGTAAGCATATTGGACTTAATTTTTTTTTTCTCTAGTTAACTGTTCAGTATTAAAAACTACAATATGTCCTGCCTTTGGAGGCTGAAAGGCTTTCTCTTATGACAGATAATAACCAAATGGAAGATTTATTTGTCCACTTTTCCACTTCTATATTTCCTGTCCCTTGCAAAGTTTGAACAACAAACATGCTCACCTCCCATCTTAAACGGTTATTACTGTATTGTTGCACTTTCGTTATCGAAAAAAAAAAACATATGATAAATTTTGGTATTTTTTTATTGATAGCAGCAATTTCTGGTATCAATTAACTGTGAGAGTCCTTGCAATCTCTGAAATTATGTTTTCAGGATTTATGGAATCAAGGAAAAGGATCATAGTTTTTTTTTTTGGTAGAAGTTTATTATGAAAATTTGCAGATGAAGTGGTGATAATCTTAACTGCGATATGTGAAAAGACATCATTTTGATGGCAAGTATGCGTGCCTGAAGTGTTGGATATTGGTCTATATGTTTCAGTGAATGTTTCATGTTGTAGACTTGTTAGTAATCATACAAATTATTATTATTATTATTTTGGATCGTAGTAGTACACAAATTATTAAAGAAGAGGTGGAAACTATATGTCTGAACTATGTGTGTCAGACTGGTGGCATCAATTTTAGCCTTTTAGGTTATCAGGTAGTCTAAGACCTGCATATTACATCATTGGTAGGGTCTCACTACAACATTTGTCTTATCACTTTTTTTCCACTCTTATTTTTCAATTTTCAAATATCTATCATTTTAAGAATGTCATGTTCAAATTTCAGAAATATGAATCTGTCTATTACTGACATACAGATACAGCATCAATACAATTGGTTACTTGTTTTCTTTGTGCGAATGAATTGCGTTTATCAGGCTGGCGGCATTAGTTTTACATTATCCTATAAGCTAGCATAACCGCATAAGGCCTGAAATAACATTCGTAACAGTTTCTAATGTAGACATTTGTTTATCATTTGTCTTTGTTCTTTTTCTAATTTTTTAATCTCCCAAAATTTGTCTATCATGTTATGTATCTCTCAGGAGTTTACTGACATTGTTGACATATGACATCAACACGATTAGCGATCCTTTATCTTTTGTGCGAATGAACATCTTAGTTCTTTTAATGTGACGATTTTACATGATTTTTCCAGCTTGGTTTAGTGATTGATCTAACAAACACTACTCGCTACTATCCACCATCAGATTGGAAGAAGCAAGGTATCAAACATGTTAAGGTGAGAAATGGGTTGCTTAAGTTTTGTTCAAAAATTATGATTCCTGGATGTAAAATTTGGTTGTATCTGAAATCTTCAATCAACAAATTTATTTTGTGATCTAGATTGCATGCAGGGGAAGGGATTCTGTACCTGATAATGAATCTGTAAATAACTTCGTCTTCGAGGTAAATTTTTGTAAAAAAAAATTACAATCCATTAGACTATTCAGCAAATCTAGAATGTTTGCCTTGTTTTCCAACATCTTGTATGTATGTGATACTCACCACAACACCACCTATGTTGCACAGATTCTTTAAGACAACAAGCATGTCCCGTATTGAAACGTGTGGCATGGACATGCCTCGAACACGACTGTTGTGAATCAGTGAATCATATTAGAAGAATTTATTGACTTTGGATACAAACACCGACACACTTGATATTCATAAATTTTTAGTATTTATCATATAAGAAGGCATACAACACATAATTAGCATAAATTTCCGCAAATTCTTTCCAAATCTTAGAAAAAGAGAAGCCGAGAGGAAAAGATCCACAATCTATTTGTTTTCAATAAAAAAAGCAGAGAAAGAATTTGAGAAATTATCGATTCTTGTAGAGAGAGAGAAAGATGGGCTGAATTCAGGCCACTGAATTTTTTATTTAAATTAATCATTTTTGAGATTAGCAATAACATTTAGAATTAATATATGTTCTTTACTTCATTAGTTTATTTACTTTAACTCATGTCTTATGACAATAATTTTGCTTTCATATTTAATTTGTTTTTTTTTTAATCTTATATGGTATTATTTTAGAAAAAGCTTTAAAAGCTCTTATATTTTAGAAAAAAAAGCTTAAAAAGCTCTGAATTTTAGACTTGCCAAATGCTACCTAAGCTCTATTTTTTTTATACATACGAGTATATGACACTAGTAGATGAGTAGAACTGCAGTCTGGCATTTAAAATTCTTTAGATGAGGTGGTTATAAGGATGCCCGTCATATATATATATATGTGTATATTTATATATATATATATATATATATTTATTTTAGTATTTGTTTTTGGTTTTAATGATTTTCTCTTCTGGTGATCTATCTTCTCTTGTTTTTTTGATCGGTAATCAAAATATAGAAAATGAACTAAAGTACACTCCTACAACTAACTACAAGGAATTGACAAGCATGTAAACTCGGGAAATAAGGAAATTAAGTAAGCAAACATAGATCTCTATTCTCTAGTAATGCTTTCACTTGACAGACATAGGACCCGAGACTCAACCCATCACCACACCCACGTCCTTAACTGATCGCCTAACTGAATTCCAGTCCAGAATATGCTGTTTTATTTGAGAACAAATGCGGGATGGAGGGCATGCAAAATCCTCAAACACTCTCTTGTTCCTCTCTTTTCAAATGAACCATGCTATAGCCCTAAGGAGCAGCGACCAAACTAACTCTCTAGTACTATCCACACCGACCCAAGACCAGCAAGATAAAAAAGTCTAGAAAGGAAGAAGGAAAGATCCAATCCATGCCTACTCTTGAAAGGAAAAACCCATAAATACCATGCACAATATAGCAATGCAAAAACCAATAATCCAGTCTCTTCCTTGTGCAGGCACAAAAAGTAACGATTAGAGATTCTCCATCCTCTATTTTTCAAGTGATCACAAGTGAGAATTTTATTCAAAGCAACATTTCATAGGAAGAAAGATACCTTTGAGGGAATACCTGGATTCCACACAATCCTTTAAGGAATTGAGACTGAAGGTGTTAAGTTAGACGATTGTACCACTGATCTAACTGAGAACCGACTATCGTGACCTTTAGACCAAATCCTACCATCCACGTTCTGAGAACCCAGAGAGACAGTTGTAGGACACTTTAGTGGAAGACACATATCTTCTATTGCCCAATCGTTAAGCTCTCTCCTCATTTTTGGACACCATATCACCTCGCCCAATTCCCAACAATTTGCTACAAGAGCTTCCTTGTTTATAGCCAGAAGGAACAGACTACCAAAGTCATCCTAGAGTATCGCAGATCCACCTTGTAATCTTTCCAAAACTTGACCTCTGATCCACTACCCACCTGGAACCTGACATTGGGTAAGATTAAACTTGTCATAGCCATGATACATTTCCATAACCCGGAACCATATGAACATTTAACCTTCCTCAAGAACCATTTAGAAGTTTCCCATATTTGGCTACTATCTTCTCTTATTGAAGAAACACTGGAAAATTCCTTTTTTTCTTGAATTTTCTTTTTGGGAATTACTTGTACGACCTTTCCTCAAAAGTATGTTGTGGTTGCAGGATAAAATTTGATTATTGTTGATACGTGAGTTTTTCCAGGTACTGCAGTTCTACTCCCGCCAAAAACACTCAGAGAAGTATATTCTTGTCCATTGTACGCATGGGCATAACCGCACAGGGTATATGATCGTTCATTTTCTTATGCGTTCACAATCAACTTCTGTAACTGAGGTAAGCATTATGTGGTTTATCTTGTTTTAAAGTTGTCTCTTGATTGACTGCATTCAATAACCCATTTATTTTGGAATTTTGTGTGGAACATCATATCAATGTGCAGGCAATACAAAAATTTGCTAATGCACGCCCTCCAGGAATCTATAAACAGGACTATATCGATGCATTGTACATGTTTTATCATGAAAGAAAGCCTGAAGCAGTCATTTGCCCATCAACTCCAGAGTGGAAGAGATCTTCTGATCTTGATCTCAATGGTGAAGCTCTGCCGGATGAGGATGATGATGGTGGTATAGTCGCTCCTTTGCATGTATGCAGTGTCTGGAAAGTATAATCTAATTTCTAGTCATTGTGTAATTGTCTTCACTTTAGAGTAGGGGAATGCCGAAGTCCGTATACTAAATGTATAATTGTTAGTTTTATTATTTTGTATGATGTCGTCGTTGATGAATGGGCGTGCTTGATCAAGTTTGTAGTGTTCCTCACATGCACAGATAATTATTTGACATGATTCAACTTTTTGTGGTAGTTTTTTTTTAAAGGTTATCAAAAACAATTTTTTCAGCTTGAGACGTGTCATTTGAGCAATTGAGAAATGGACATGTGGAAGAGTATGTACATGGTAGTTTTTTCGGTTTATCTAGTCTTATAATTTCATTGATTATCTTAGGAGAATCACGTGGAAACTGAAGTGATGACAAATGATGACATTTTGGGAGATGCAATACCTTTTGACCAACAAGATGCGATGCGGCAATTCTGCTACCATTCACTGAAGTTGGGTAGAGGGGTAGGCATTTTGAGGACTCTCTTTCCATATTTGGACTGATTGTAATACATATTTCATGTTTATACTTTGTTTTAGAATCATTCTTACGCAGCTCCTAACCCCCTATCACGACGTATCTTCCTAGAGTTGTTTCCGTTATCAATGTTGTGATACAAATACAATCACCACTTTCTTTAATGTATTTTTTTTCTTTCTTCTGGACCCATTAATACACTGTTTCACATACTTCATGCTAACTGCACGCTAATTTCTAGATGGGCAGTATAGTATAGTGTGTATATATATATATATATATATATATATATATTTCATCTTTGCTTCATGGTAACATGCTTATTGCGTGCACTTTGATTTAAATATAAATTCTAAAATGCCTTTCCTATGTGGTCTTCAGGCAAAAGGAAACTCACAATTTCCAGGATCACACCCCGTTTCTCTCAACAGGTCTAACCTAACCGCATCCTCTTTACCAATAGTTATCTTCATTCAGCATTTTCAATTTATTTACTTTTTAATTGAGCATCTTAAAGTGTATGTATTCTCCAACTCCTATTCTGCCTAGTGCTAAGATTTTACTTTCCTGTGTTGAAGTACCACAACAATATTGGAGAATAGGATGGTCTTCATCTTCTAGCCTTATTGCCTTAAGCTATACATGTTTCCGAGTGTATTCATATAGGTACTTGCAAATTTTGGTTTGTAAAACAGAGGACTTACTCATGCACTTGGGGGGATTCAAGGAGAAATTTTATATTTTATGGCAGCCATGAAATTTGCTCTTTGATGTGCATAATGAGCACTATTAACAACGTTACACAGGCGCCTAGCCGCCTACAATCACAAAATGGATTTATTGCCAGCTGAAGAAAAATAAAATCTCACTTTCAACATATTTAAAGGGAAAATAAGTTGAAAATTATAGTATCTCCTTGAGTACTATCAACAAGGAGCATGTTCTTCTTAAAGTTGTCCAATTAAAAGATCCAAACAACTGTAACTTGGTATGAATGATTCTTCTATATCCCCATTTTCATCCATCTTTTGGACATAAAGTATAGCTAGACAACAATAAAACAACTATGCTTTATGGAGCAGAATGTTGGGTGACCAAGAAGCAATATATTCATAGAATTGGGGTAGCTGGGATGAATATCTTGTGATGGATTAGTGGAAAGTCTAAGAAAGATAGGAAATTAGGGAATTCAAGAGAATCTGGGAGTAGCTCTAAAATAATGGTGAATCGATTGCGATGGTTTGGACATGCTCAACAAAGGTCAATGACGACATTATTAGAAAAGAGTGAGTTGATGCAAGTTGAAGGCTCTAAAATGACGAGGGGAAGACCAATAAGGTGGGTGGAGTAGGTGGTGAGAAAAGATTTGATAACACACTATGATCGACTTCATGACTTTTGATAGAATGGAATGGTGGAATAGGATCCCACCGATTAAAAAAAAAATGGTGGAATAGGAGCTGTGTTGTTGACCCCAAAATACGGACTAAGACACTGATGATGATGAGAGCTTAAAGGCGTTATAAGTTGCTTCCACCTGTAGAAACCATGCATCTGCATGGATCTTCTAATTTAGTAAAACTAAAACATACTGTTCTTTTACAAACATAAATGAGAAAAACTTGGTTAAGGTGTGAGAAGGACTATTGTTTCTAATGAAACTTGTAGCGGGAAAGGTCTTACTAATGAAGTGCGAGCAGGAGTCTTGATTCTTAAAATAGAAGCTTTATAGTATGTCATATAAAATCTTAAATCAACAGTAGTATACCTATATGTCTTGTGTTATCATCAAATTGAATAATTGAAATTTGAATAGCCAAGGTAAATATGGTCAAGAAAGAATTATAGATCAAAACAAGTTTTAGGGTTTTATGGAAGGATGAGACAATGATGGGAAAAATAGCCAATGCTGGGAGGTATTGAGGTCTTGGAGTGGGAGTTGGATTAGGAGTGAGATTCTAATGCTGGAGCGACACCTTAGAAGCTTTTGCAATGAGTAGCAACACACACGTGTGCACACACACACACATGTATGATGCATGTTCGACGGCTTTGGTAGCAACTAGCAAGGGGGAATGTACAGTGGCAGGGCACCTATTACTTTTTTGAAAGGTAATATGTAATAATTTATTAATGAGGAAAAGAAAAAGAAACAACAAAAGGGTTCATGAGAAGTGAACACCAGATATAAACAAGTGCTCTAAAAGTCTACTAGATTAAGAAGCGAAAACAAGAAATAAAGCGAAAGTGAGGCTAAAAAAATTCTTTGGAAATGAAAAGCGAGAAATAATTTAGGTGTCTCATTCCATTATAATAGTATGACAACCATATCTTAGATTTTATCTTTTACATGATATACTTGTAGAGAAGTAGGTGTCTAAAGTTCCAACCCAACGATACTTACTCAAGTCTTATCCGAGGTTGTGGACTTGGGTCTATCCCATCACTTTCCATATACATAGCCCTCTTTGACCACTCAATGAGACGTGATGAAACCGAGCTTCCTAAGAAGCAAGTTTGGGAAACGAGCTTCCTGGGAAGTGAGCAGTTCACCCTGCAACTATGAGCAAAATAGCTCCCCATAAGGATACAAACCTCTCCCCAATCTCAAAACAAAAAGGCAAACTCAACTTAACACAATCCATCCTAATTGAGCTTCATGGCAATAAGAAGTGCAAATTGGTAGAAGTTCTTCTCCAACACCACAAAACGATTATCAAATACCCTTATGTTCCGCTCCTCCCAAATGCACAAACAGATAAGCACCTGGAATCTTCCTCCTGATAGGAAGTGTCCACCTCTTTCAAGATCTAATTATCTATTTTATTGAGAAATAAAAAGCGATACACTGATCTTCAAAGATGTAAAAACAACACATTACAAATGAAAGATCCTCATCGAGTTTTTTGAAGTGCGATGAGACTGATGTGCGAAGATCCAAACCATCTGAAGCATTTTTGTTGAAAGCTGAGTACCGAGGGTTGGCTTTTTGTTAATTTGACCATTGTCTCAAGCTGTTTGAGTAATAGATGAATAGCTCCAACTAATATTGAGATTCATTATGTGATGATGGATTGAAAAGGAAAGTGCTCTTTTTGCACAATTGTGGCATCTTGATTCATGAGGTTAGATTACCCAAAAAAAAAATCCACAAGGTTGAATTTTCAGGTGATTAGAAAAGCCGTTTCTTTGGTCTAAGATATATGAGCTTCTTGTACTAACAAGTTGGGGACTAGATTGCAGATTATGTTGTACAAAAGAGATTAACATTTGGAAGACTATGGTGTTACATGGTAGAAGTTGAATTATAGGTGCACAATCATGAATGATGGTTGGACTGGTGATGTATTTGATTTTATTGATGCATCAAGTAAGGTAGAGAAGGCATGTTACCTCCTCAGTTTGCATGATGAAGTTGTATCTGGTGGTATATATGGAGGTTGCATCACTATTGGCCTGTTGGGCCTTCTTATGGAGAATGTGACACATTTGTTTCAGACTTCTTTTCTTCTTGGAAGTGATTGAATAGTCCACTCAAAATGTTATAGTCGAAAGAAGCAACCAATCACTGGCATAATTATATCTGAAGATTTTTGGAAACTTGGTTATATCAGAAGATTTTCTGAACCAATCTTTTCTCCTGGAGCCAAAACTTTTAGTGGGATGTTTGTGATAATGTGATGCTTATGTATGTTTCTCGTTCTATGATCTTAAATGCCCCCCCACCCCCACCTCCACCTCCACCCCCACCCCTCTGATGACAGCTAGATCTTTGCACAACTTGACTTATTAGGGAGTTTATCATCGGACCAGAAAAGAAGGTATTCACATTAATTGCTTAATCGGAAAGTTGACCTAGCACTTTATATCATTCGGCTGCTATCAATTAGAAAAAAAGTCACTTACTCTGTGTAAACTATGATAATACATGTAAGCTAAGCTCACTAATAACTAATAATGACAGTAGAAAGAGATACTATCACTTATTTGAAAATATTTACTTTTTGCTATTTTCTAATCGTATTAAAAAAGAGAAAAAAACTTTGTATAGAAACATTTCATTTCTCTTAAAAACTTCTAATGCAAGTATATATTAAGTGATTTTTAAGGAGATATCAGGATAGCTTAACAATTATGGATCAACTTTCCATACCATACCAAAACAAAACATTGTATTATGTTGATCTCAGGTAATATATACTAGCCTAGCCTAAAGAAAGGGTAATGTCATCTTAGGCGGTGTTTGGTAAAACTAATCTAAAAAGTAGAGCTTACTTGAAAATTATGCTTAGTTGGACTTTTAGATTTTTAAGTTGAAGGTTAATTGCATGTCTACATCTTAGAGATTTTAGAGGTAAAAACCTCTACTGTAAAAAGTAGTAGACATGCAATTAACCTTCAACTTAACAATCTAAAGTCCAACCGAGCATAATTTTCAAATAAGCTCTACTTTTTAGATTAGTGTTACCAAACGCCACCTTAGTATTTAAATTTTTTTTGATCTTTCCATTCTTTCTCAGGCATTGTTGGCCTAAATAACTTCCATAAATCAATGTGGATGTTGTGACTTGCAATTCCATCCTCTAATTCATGTATTATTGATAAGATATTTGGGTCGATAGTTAAGAATATTAAGGTGCAATGTTAATATTCATGATGAGCTAATTCATTATGACTATATGTCTTGAAACTGCCAGCCACCCTGACCCAATTCATGATTAGCTATATATATATATATTATGTTCCAGTATATTATTCTCAACTGAAATACCCCGAAATATTATTGGTTAGAAGGTATTCGGGAGCATTAATTATTAACCGTGGAGCCCACTTGATTCTCCTAAATGTTATTTAGTATTAGGATTTAAAGTTTGTAGATGATTAGTAAATAATAGAGGGTGTACTGTTTTTCTTTTATTACGCACTGTAGTTTTACCACATGAACAGGGACATTGGTATCATTGGTCAAATTGACAAATCTATAAGGCATTTTCAATTCAATCTTTCTCCTTGATTTAGTCTCATTTCTGTAAGATTGCATTCCATCATGTATAATGCAGGGACAATTTACAACTGTTAAGACAGCGGTATTACTATGCTACATGGAAAGCTGATGGAACACGATATATGATGCTAATAACTTGTGATGGGTCTTACTTGATCGATAGAAATTTTTGCTTCCGAAGGGTCCAGATGCGGTTCCCTTTGAAAAACGCAAATGAGGTGTGTATGCATGTATTTCTGCGTTAAGGAGGGTTTCTGATTTGGGAAATTTCTTTCACGTCAAATGACTTTCAATCTGACTTTGGTATGTTTACTTGTAAGGGTATAGCTGAGAAGACCCACAACTTAACATTACTTGATGGTGAGATGGTAATTGACACCCTGCCGGATACACAAAAGCAAGAAAGGAGATACCTCATTTATGATCTAATGGCAATTAACCAAGAATCTATCATAGAGGTTAGATACACAATAACTTGCATGAGCACTCATGCAATAAGAAAACTGCAAAATTCTACCTTTTTTTCATGGTTTTCTTTCTCTTTGTTTATTGATGTGTAATTATATATGGTGTGATAAAGGTGTTCTATACTTTGAAGCATCATAGGACATTTCAGCAGGACTTATGTGCCTTTAATTACTCCACACCCTTATTTCTGTAATTGCGCGCTCTCACACAAGTGCATACATGTATACATCTATGTTGTTAATAGAAAAAAGACTGTACATGTATCCATGCATACATCTACTAGATCAATAGTATAATGAATGTGGCACATGAGCAAAAGGTTATTAAGTCCAAGTGTCTAACTTCTTGAAACCATAGGTCAAAAGACGTTTATTAGGCCATATTTGGAATCATAATGATAACATGGAGTTACAGCTAAAATACCACTAGACACAATAAATCCAACTATTTATGTTCCATGGATGTTATTGCTAATTACGAGGCATTAGAAAGTCGATTTTTATTCAAGAGCAGCTTTTTTGTCGATGTCTTATCCCAACTATTTGTGGTTGGCATCATGAATCCATTTTGGCATTCTATTCGTCTAAGAGCCATATCTTTGGTTAAAGCTTGAACTATCAAATCGTTCCTATCTATCTACATCCATGCTCTTTTCAACGCACTCACCCTTTCGGAGCCATCAACATGCATCAACTCACTCCTCATAGGTGCCTTTGTCAGTCTTTGTTGAATGTGTCCAAACACATATTTATGAATCCACTCATTCATCTCAACATCCTCATCTCAGCTGCACTAAATTCTAATTGTGTGAATATGTTGCTTCTTTGTCGCCCCGTATTATGGTCCATAAAGCATAGCTATTTTTATTGTTTTTTGTTTTATAGATTTTTCCTTTTAATTTGATCAGAGGTGACCATTTAGTGTTCCTCTACAACTGGCCCATTGACATAGGCCAAGCGAGTAGGAGCATACAGAGATTTAATATATTGGTATGGACATGTAATTTAATTCTTGCGCTCTTCACCTTTGCTGCCCCTGTGGTCCATTTGCTTTCCTCTGATCATGTTGCCGTAGCAAGTATTTTTGTTTTTCCTTTGCAACTTGGCCAACACTAAAACCAACACAAGTCTATACAACTGGAGAAGGTCTTATTTGCAAGTTGTTATTATTGGGTTAGTTTATTTAACTCATTTTGGTATCACTAGAACCATTATGACTTGATTGAGTCTCTACACCATATTCTCTCAGGTAGATCAATTTTTTAAAGACTCTATTTTGGACCATTCCAATAATATGGGCACATAGAATTGCCATCTACTTGGCCCATTCCAGAGACCAAGTCACAGCAGTCTCTATTTCTTACACATGGCCCGTCAGTTTGTTTTCTGGTGCCCATTTCACACACAATCCTTTTCTTTAAATTTGTGCCCCTTAATCAAACCCCCATCCTATTGTAACTACGCCTCATTTAATGGCTGACTGTTTTGGTAATATTTCAGGGTGATATCATGGTAGTTTTAAGTAGCAAACTAAAACAATAGAAGAAAAAGATTGTTGAACCTGACTGCAATCTAAAACTGGATGCCTAGTGTCATTAGTAACTGCATTATGCTCCACCATTTTTTTTCAACACTGGAGACCCTCTGAGGGAATACTCGCAGAGCTAAGAAGAATTATGCGATTTTCTGCCATTTTAATACTTCATAAAGAGTGTTAGAGAGCAGTATATATATACCTATATAAAAAATGGATAGAAGCTAGCAGGTGTCACCGCACCACTTTCAATTGCTGTTTTGCCCTTTAGAATTAGCAATTGTTTTCTATGACATCTGTCCTAACTTCTCTTCCATGTTAGTTTTTCTCCACATGCTTTTGCACCGTCTCAGTCCCTTGCAGTATTTGTTTACCATCCAGACTCATACGCATCTCTCTGCAACTCTTTCATTTCTACCTGAGCAACAGACTCGGTCGGTCAGTTAGAATTTGTTACTGAAATATCCGGCCACGAATGATAACTTCGGTGGTTTGTTTCTGGCGTGACAGCCGTGTTGTCTTTAGCTAATAGCAATACAACCAGGCTATCTATTATATTCGGTTTGCTTTCCAGAATTCAACACCCCAACAGAGCCAAAGGTCGCAAAATAATTCCTTTTAAACCTCCTCTTCCTCTTGTTTGCTTCACCACTTCATTTGATAATTGCTCAAACATCTTCTTTGGTTATTCATTATCCAAAAAACTGAATTTTGAAAGCTTTTTCTGGAATTCTTCTGATTCGATTCTGAGATGGGATGGTCTCCTAAATCTGCTTCAAATGCTTATCTCGACACCCTCACGCTGGTAAGCTTCTTACTCCCTTATATACTTCTATTCTCATATTTTAAGGAACCAAGACCATAATATTTGATTTTTAAAAAAAAATCTCTTCAATGGGTCTAATTGATCCAAAATGTAGCTTGAGCAAAACAAAAGAACATTGAGAAATTATTCTTTTTTGTGTAACTTCTAATTCTCTTTTTTGTGTCAGACTTATTGAAACTAAAAATAGAATCATTGGATTTTCTTGGGTTGCATGGAACTTATTAATTTCAAAGGGAGCTATAAATCCTCTATTATTACTTATTGTGAACAATAGGTGAAGAACACACTAACTTTCATAATTCTCTCTCATAATATTTTTCAGTTGGGGTGATGTATTTATTTGTGACTTAGGATTCTCTCAAGTTAGAACCGACATCATTTACTGCTTTGAAGTAGCTAGGTACTATGGGACTACGCAGTCGATATGCTATCACATATTACATGGTGTGATTACTTTTCTCTTCCCTGCACGTGCCTTGCATGTCCAAGGCGAACTAGTATTATACAAAGAATAGAGAACCAATATTCCTTTTTGTTGGAGAATTATGGCTTAGTAGAAGGCAGTCATGGTATTAGCCTCAAAATGCTCAGATTGCCCAACATTTTTCAAGGCCTTCTCTTTCTTTAATAAATGCAGGTATGTTTAATTCCATGAAACTAACAAAAGCAAACAGATGGCAGTGATGGATGTAAAGCACCAACTTTCTTGATACTCTCTTCTTGAATAATATGCTGTGTTAATTTGCTTGGAATCTTGTCATGTTCTCTACTGATTTAATTTCACTTGGTGCAATAATGGCTAATAAATTGAACTGAGGGGGATTTCCCTCATTCCATCTGGGACTATTAGGAAGAGGAGACTAATAGGGCCATTAACAGAGCAGATTCATACATTAGTTTTTCGTGGGTAGCCTTAGAATATGGAGCCTTTTTAGCCGGAAGAAAAAAAATTGGAGCCTTTCTAGGTCCTCAACAACAATTTGGAATCTTCAAAACTGTAAAAGAAGGTACAATAT
This sequence comes from Tetracentron sinense, assembly GCA_015143295.1. Classification (NCBI taxonomy): domain Eukaryota; kingdom Viridiplantae; phylum Streptophyta; class Magnoliopsida; order Trochodendrales; family Trochodendraceae; genus Tetracentron; species Tetracentron sinense. Next base: position 4,777,195 of record CM026557.1, on the reverse strand, counting down.
CCTAAAAGAGTAAAAGATCACACAGAATATGAACCAAAGACAAGAAACAAGACAGGTACTATCTACTAATAGAGATTCAAACACAGAATATATGGAAAGAAGCACTACTATAGCACATCAGACAGCCCCTCAGAGAACTCGACAGCTATCTTAGCTTTGTGTGTGATAAAAAAGTGTTGTTTGTAAGCTGGTTTACATTTTGGATGTCTAGGGGTGCACCAAACTATGAATCTTTGAGAGTAATCTTCCACCATAGCCTTGGTTTTGGAAAAGAATTCTGCAGAGAATTCTCAGCATCAATCATCTGGCAAATCTTTCTGAAGTCTCCCAGGAATGGATCTGAATCCCAACTGCGCATATAGAATCATCAATTCAAATGCATTTAAAGTTTTTTCTATTCCAGAATATCTATTTTTTTTCAAGGTATATTTTACTTTTTCCCCTGTTGAGTTCCATTTGCAAATCATAAGGTTTGATTATTAGAATTTGATGCAGCGGCCCTTCTGTGAAAGGTGGAAGTTGCTTGAGAAAGAAGTGATTGAACCTAGAAATTATGAACGCCATTTTATCTACCAGAGTAGAAATCCTTACTACAGATATGACCTGGAACCATTCAGGGTACGTAGAATGAGAACTACAGACTGTCAATTGCAATTGATTCCTTTTCCAACTCTTGCATTTTCTGCTTGGAGGTATTGATTTGCTCAAAAAAGTTGATTAGGTGAGGAGGAAGGATTTTTGGTTGCTCTCTACTGTTACCAAGCTATTGAAGGAATTCATTCCAAGGCTTTCACATGAGGCAGATGGTCTCATTTTTCAGGTACTGAAGGATTATGTGTTGGCGGTTCTTCTACTAGGCAATATACTCAATTTTTTGCTATATTTTCTAATCACTTGGCTGATTAAGTTTGGACAACATTTGTACACTTGAAAACTCTATCCTTTGGGTCGAAGCTAATAAGTTATCTAATTGTGTTTTTCTGGTTTTATGTAAAAAGCTTTAGTTCATAGTTTTATACTAAATATGCCACTATTGAGTACACAAGACACATACCACATTTCATTGTTGGTGAATTGTTCGAATTCTAAGGAGTTTCTTGGCGATACTTGAGTAGCAATGACACTCTTTTTGGTGCAATATTCTGTTAATTTGGTGATGTAATTCCTATTAAAGCAATTCTTAAATGTGCACCCTCATTTAACATATGAGAAGAAAGTACTTTGTTCCAGACAACTGGAGTACACTTCATTGTTAGGCTGTACATAAATAATTACTGATGAGCTTACTCTTCCAGGGTTGGGACGATCCTTATGTGCCACGTACACATGAAGGCCTCTTAAAGTGGAAATATCCTGAAATGAACTCGGTTGATTTTCTCTTTGAGGTTGGACTATGGACTTTGTTATAGTCACTCATAGCTGTTGCTTTTGCATTTTTTTCCCTACCTCAGTCCACAAATATCTGAACTGTTTGTTCTCATAGGTGGGAGATGAAAATCGTCCGCTACTTTTTCTGTATGAACGAGGAAAGAAGAAGCTAATGGAAGGGAATAGAGTGGTATTTAAAGGTTAACATGAACTCTTTCTTTTCTTTTATTTGATAATTTTCTCTTTTCTCGAAAATGTGGGAACTGTATTCATACACCATTTCCACTATAACATAGGCGTTTAATTAACATTTTACACTTTTCATTTGTGCTGTGTGTGAACTGCATTATTGCTCAACCTTTTACATGCAAACAAAAACTTGCACTTTGTGGCCTTTTAATTGAAGCACAATCAATAATAACATTTGGTTTTTCTTCATCACTGTTCATGTTAAGACAATTTTATCCCCAAGATCTCGTTTGATCTTGCAAATGCCCCGGAATAATGGGAAGGGAAGGATCCTTCACAAGATACACAAGATGCATTCTCTTGTACCAATAGCTATGTTCACCCCATCTAGTTACTGGCATCACCACCCTGCGATGCTAGAAAGGGATAGAAAGTGACCTCCAATATCTGTGGATTCTCTCCCAATGAACGAGAATGTGGTATGCTGATTCCTTCTCCCTGCACATCATGCACATATTTCCTTAAATTTTTCCTTTGCTGACGATGATCTGCAAGCAATGGTCTTGTCCAACACTGGCATCTAGTAAAAGGCTCCACCATAGAGGAATTAAATGCTTTCCACATTCCGGCACATATGGAGGTCCACCCTACAGAAAGAGCCTTAATAGATATGCGAGAAGTACATGCTTGTGCCACGACTTTGGGTCTTCTACATGTGCTGAACCATTATGCATGCTTTGATATCTTCCCGTAGTTGTTGCTAATCCTTCAGATTCTGAAAGTATTGTTACATCTATTTTTTTTGCATATTTTGAGACTGACCATATCATTATGCTCTTAATTTTTTATTTCAACGACTTACTGTGCTTTTATCGAAGTTACAGATTTTGTTGTAATTTTGCTTCGTATTACTTTTCAACTTAACTCATTACGGATGGTTCTTAATACATAACACCAACTCTCATTCCTTATGCTCCAAGACCTAAACCTTGCAGATGCGTCAGATCCCTCTTCATATTCAGGGAAGATAATAGAGTGTTCCTGGGATTCAGAGGAACAGGTCTGGGTATGTATGCGCATCAGGACAGACAAATCAACCCCAAACGATATCAATACCTACAGGAAGGTGAATCTCGTGGTTCTCATATGCTATTTTGTTTCTGGAAACATGTGTAAAATATGGACTAACCAAGCTTCTGGCTGAACTAATAACAGGTGATGCGAAGCATAAGGGATAATATCACAGAGGATGTCTTGTTGAACGAGATTGGTGAGATTATTAGTTTGCCCATGTATGCCGATAGGATACGCAATGATAGCAAAGCCGCTCACCAGCACGCAAATGCAGGGAGACGTAGGTGATGGGTGGTTGATCACCATCATGTCACCTGATTTTCACCGGGAAAAGCACAAAGCCCAAGCAGACTTGTTTCCTGCTGCCTGCCCTAATTAATTCGAGGGTTAGTAGTGTCAATATGGCTGTGCATATCAGCTATGGGTAGCTGAAAATGATTGTGTGATTATTATCCGCCAATACCTCTTGCTGTAGGCTTATTGCGCGCGCATACCGTAGGTGAGTTCGCCTGATCCAGTATGTATGCTTTGATAGTGTTCAGATTGGAAGACTTAGCAGCATTCCGTTCGCAATGTATATTAACAATTTTGTACTGTTTTGGAAAGTTAATTATAAGTTGGCCATTCTAAAGTTTTATTATTTAATTATGCGTTATCCTATCTGATATGATTTTCTTTGATGAACCCCTTAGATACAAACTTTAGTCTTTAGTGTTAAATTAACCTTTTGCTTTTCCCCTCAGCTAATGAGGTCTCTTCCAGTCGGGTAGCAGTCCTCACAATCATGCCCTTCAGGAACATCTGTAAACTCAGTATCCGTGAACAATGCCACCAAAGAAATTAGTTATATATTCATAGCAATGTCTGCACAGAACATGAACACTGACTCAGTTGTAAACCACTTATTTCCACCCATTCAGAGGATACCCAACTGAGATGAATAAGGAAATATGTCGTATATCTATAGCGAAATAATACTGGATGAAACAAATAGGCGGTCGGTATATAACTGAAAATTTTCTCCGTGAAAAAAATTTCTCAGGCCACAATAAGTAGCAAATTTTTTTCTCAGGCCACAAATAATCTTTGGGAAGCGTCATGCTTCAAAACTTTTCAGATTCAGAAGAAAATGCGCCAATTTTGGTCCCCCTGCTAAACCAAGAAAAAGGTAACGGGGAGCTGAAAATCATACTCATAAAGGTCTTTAGAGAATTTAGAGCAACAAATCACAACTCCCTTTCATGGTACTCAGTCATCAGGTTATTCTTGTAAGCAAAAGCACTACACAAAAGTAGGAAAAGCAAATTGTCATTACATTTAATGCTCCTTGGAATTTGATTGTATTGCTCAAACCTGAGTGAAACCTGGCCACAATGGTCTTTGTACAGCCTTGGCTACAAAGGACCAAGCCATTTCCCACACCAAAAAAAAGTGATATGCACTCTATCCCAAAATTTTATCTCTTAAACATTTTTTTAACGTGTCACCAACTGTTTGGTCCTTTGTAGCCTTGCCATTGCTGTCAAGTTTCACTCGCCCAAACCAACTAGATATCTCTGATATAAGCAAATTATCATAAAAAATTAAGGAAAAATGGGTGGGGTACCTCTGAGCCTGTGAGCCCTAAAACCCCACTTCTCTCTCTTTTTTGAGAGGGCATATGGGCGCAATGGTCTTGTGGCCTGGGTGTGTGTGTTGACAGTGTTACTACAAGCTAGCTGGCCACACAACAAGAGACACTGTTCAAAATATGTCACATCTATTTTTTATAATTTAAAATATTATATTTGATGTTTTTTTTTATAACTTGATTTGAGTGATTTTTTTTGGGTAAACACATCAAACACATAAGAGAATAATAAGTTTTGCCATAAAATCTCAACTCAAACCTTTAACCACACACCTCTCAAAAACAGAAGGGTGAGGTTGGAGTACTTAAGGAGAAGACCCTTACCATGGGTTGGCGATGTGAGATTATAGGCTAGGGGAAGATTTGAGTGAAACTTAATAGCAAAAGAATTTGTACTTGGGATACAAAAGACTAATAAGTTTTCCACGCATTAAAACATGAATTAGTCTAGGGTACTCCTAAATGTACGACAAAATCTTAACCGTTAAACTCCATTATTAAACGGTTAGGATTAGAGATGATGTGGCATTACAAAAGACAAATTAAGCCAAGCTAAACCATGCCTGACACAGTCGCTTGCGGTTGCATCCGCCTTCGCTTGGGAGCTGAGAAACATCAAAGACCACCACCCCAGTCCTCCTCCTCGAGAAGTTATCACCCAGCACTCGGTCTGGTATCCTCCCCCTCCCGGTTGGATCAAGATAAATTTTGACGGGGCTTGGGATGCAACCACAAACCGAGCTGGGGCAGGGATTGTTATTCGCGACCACACAGGCTTTACTATCTTTGGGAACTCCTTCCTGCTAGATGCAGGAAGCGCTTGTGAGGTCGAAGCAAAGGCTATGTTCATAGGGCTCCACATTGCAGCTAGCCACAACTGGACCCATTTCATTATTGAGGGTGACACTACTCAACTGATGACATCCTTACAGAATGAGGATTATGAAATTCACTGGGACGTGCAGACTCTGATGAAGGATAACAGAAGTTTATGGGGTCTCTTCCCTTTTGCTTTAGCCCAGGCAGTCCGTCGAGCAGCAAATGTTGTAGCCCACCAGCTGGCAAAGAGGGCCCTTACTTGGCGCAACCAAGCTCGACGAGGTCCATACCCTCGCCTCTTGGATTCGTACCCGTTCGATCCAGGAATCAGCGATTTATCCCTGTCAAGTTAACTTTGGTTGTTTTTTGTTTTGTTCCTTCCTTCTGTTCTCTGTAAGTTTCTAGTTGGTTACCAAAAATATATATATATCATGGCCTTAGTGTTTAGTTATAGACTATTAGTTCTATGAAATATATTTGGGAGTACCCATAGACATAGACCGACTCTTAAAACATTTGTCAATTTTTTATAATTTAAAATATTATACCCAATAGTTTTGAATCTTTTGATTGTCCAAGGTTCCACGGGCAATTGATTTCATGTTCAATCCCAAAAATCTATTTGGACTAAATAAAAGCAAGGTGGTTCGTGATGTGGCCCAGAAAATCAGTATGGGCAATGTGCTCGTAGTAGACCCGGAGGGGTTTTCAGGGGGTCTGGCGTTATGTTGGACTAACGAAGTGGCAGTTAACATCAAGAGTGCTACAAAGAATGTTATTGATACGTCTATTGTAGGTGGGCAAGGTTCTAGTTCGTATGATTTTTCCTTTGTGTATGGTCCTCCACTTGGTCAGGCTCGGTATAATCTATGGCGGCATTTGGCTCGGCGTGGAAATTGTCAACAATCAGAGTGGGTTTGCTTGGGGGATTTCAATGATATATTGGATCCCAGTGAGAAGAAGGGTGGAAATCTTGTCGGACCAAGTCAATTACGGCCTTTTCAGCAAATGGTGTCAGAGGCAAACCTTATGGATTTGGGATTCCAAGGTACAGCTTATACATGGTCTAACAAGCGTATGGAGCCGGGATATATAGCAGCTCGCCTTGATCGTGCTCTTGCAAATCTTGCTTGGCGTACGGCCTTTCCCTCGGCGGTGGTTAGAGTGATGCCTGCAATCGGTTCTGACCACAGCCCAATTATTTTGGAATAGGTACCTCACCCTCAAAGATTTAAAAAAACTTTCCGATACGAACAAATGTGAGATAAGCATGTCGGTTGTAAGGGGGTTGTAAATAGGGTGTGGGCTACCCCATGTTCTGGATCACCAATGTTCCAGCTTAGTAGGAGAATTCTTTTATGTCGGGAGGCTCTGAGCATCTGGAATAAACAGGTTTTTGGCAATTTGTATGCTCGTAAACGAGCTCTGATAGAGCAGCTTGCTTGTCTCCAGGGGGAGGTTCAGACCGATAGTTGTAAAAGGCTTCAACAACAGATTACTATTGATCTGCATACTACTTTGGAGGGTGAAGAAATCCATTGGCGTCAGAAATCGAGGGCAGATTGGCTACAGTTGGATGATAGGAATACTAAGTTTTTTCACACGTCAGCTATTCAGCGTCATCAACGTAATAGGTTCTATGCTTTGAAGAATGAGGCAGGGAACTGGATCTCATCTGAAGGCGATATTGGTAGGCTGATTATCGGTCATTTTAAGTCTTTGTTTTCTTCGTCCCATCCAGAAGGTATTGAAGAGATTATAGCCCCGGTTTGGTTTTGTATTTTCGAGCAACGAAACATTGCGTTATGTAAAGAGGTTATGATGGAGGAGATCAAAGAGGTTGTTTTTAAATTGGGGTCGATGAAGGCACCTGGGCCGGATGGGATGTTGGCAGCCTTTTATCAACAACATTGGGAGACAGTAGGAGAGGATTTTAGTGCTGCTATTTTGAGTTTTTTTCAATCTGGTCATCTCTTGAAGAGTTTCAATTGCACACATATAGTTCTCATTCCCAAAGTGTCCAACCCCGAAGAATTACATCAATTTAGACCAATTAGTTTGTGCAATACCAGTTACAAAGTAATTGCTAAGATTCTTGCTCACCGTCTCCGGGAGTGTTTGGAGGATATCATAGACCCAGCTCAGTCAGCGTTTATTAAGGGGCGGCAAATTTCTGATAATATATTAATTGTTCATGAAATCAATCACTTTTTTGAAGATTTCCTGGCGGCTCATGGTTGTCAAGCTAGATATGAATCGAGCTTATGATAGAGTGGAATGGAATTTCCTTTTAGCTATGATGAATCGGATGGGGTTCTGTCAGCAATGGATTCTCTGGATTCAAGAATGTATATCAACTGTTCACTATTCAGTTGCCATTAATGGAGAACCTAAGGGTCATATCCATCCTAGCAGGGGGTTGAGACAGGGTGACCCGTTGTCCATATATCTTTTTCTCATTTGTGCTGAGGCATTATCCCAACTTCTCAACCAAGTTTTTTAAGTGGTATTTAAGGGGCACCTGTCATATCTCATCTTTTCTTTGCAGATGATTGTATGATTTTTCTTCAAGCGAACACCCAAGAACCGGAATATTTGTTGCAGATCCTAAAAAATTACGAAAGAGTGTTGGGTCAAAAGGTAAATCAGCATAAATCTGATTTAATTTTTAGTGCTAACACGCCTCGCCAGTTTCGTAGGATTATAGCAGGTATCCTACATATTCGGAATATCTCGGTTCCTCAAAAGTACTTGGGTCTACCAACCGACTTCAGTGGTTCGAAAATGCAAGTTTTTGATCAGCTTAAACAACGAGTTTTGAGGTGCTTGTAAGGGTGGAAAGGGAAGCTTTTGTTCCAAGCAAGGAGAGGTATCCTGATCCAGTCCATAGCACAAGCTATACCGGTCTATGCTATGTGTTGTTTTCAATTTCCTTTAGGATGGATAAAGGAGATAAACTCGGTGACTGCGAAGTTTTGGTGGAGTGCTGAGTCGGATAGGAAGATTCATTGGGTCAGTTGGGCACAACTTTGTGCTCCAAAGGCGGGAGGGGGGATGGGGTTGAGAGATCTCCATGCCTTTAATCTGGGTCTTTTAGCCAAGCAAGGATGACGTCTTCTTTCCCAACCGAGTTCCCTCTAGGCACAAGTTTATAAAGCTCTCTAATTCCCTCAGTCTACTTTTTTGGAGGCTAAGCAGGGTTCTCGCCCATCTTGGGCCTGGCGGAGTTTGATTGCTGGCAGGGTCATAGTGAAGCAGGGTTACTGGTGGCAAGTTGGGTCGGGAGAGCGGATTCGGGTGGGTGAAGATCCTTGGATTCCCATGCTTCCCCAATTTAAACCTATTCCTCTACAGGGTGTATCGCTTAGTAATATCCTCGTTTCAGATCTCATTCATGGTGCAACAAAGCAATGAGATCAACCACTCTTGGAGAGGTTGATGTCTTGGTAGTCTTGGAAAGAGGTTGTTAAAATTCTGATTAGTGCATTAGAGGCTCCAGATTGCATCATTTGGCATTTCTCAAATGCTGGAATATTTAAAGTGAGCTCTACTACTCATCTGGCAAATCTTTCTTTGGAGAAGGGGAGTGACTCCTCGAGTTCTAGTAGTTCTACAATGGGGATTAAATGGTGAAAAATCTGAAAAATTTATGTTCCTCCAAAAATGCGTCTCCTTGTGTGGCGTCTTTACCATAATGCAATTGTGGTAGCTGAGAACTTAAAGCGGAAGAAGGTTCGGTTGCAAGAGGAATGCCCACTTTGTAAAATACACCCAGAGACTGTCACTCAGCTCTTTTTGGATTATCCTTGTTCAAGGAGTATCTGGTTTGGCTCAAAATTTTCTTTGAAACTCCCCTCGGCAGCGACCTTGGACTTTTCTCATTGGTGGAGCCAGTGGACAATACATCCCCAATTCAGTTCGACCAATTCTCTCGCCATTCGTATATGTGTTACCCTTTGGTCTATCTGGATTCTTCGGAATGATGTAGTATTTTAATCCCAATCCTATCTCGACTATAGCGAAGATTGAAGACTATATTGCAGAGATCTCTTCTTCTAGACTGGGGTTAGATTCTTCTAGGACTATTGTTTGTGCGGCTTGGGCAGCCACGAGGTATGGATGGGTTAAGATCAACGTCGATGGAGCGGCCCTTAGCTTTGGGACAGCAGCCGGAGTTGGAGTGGTGGCCCGAAATTCTACGGGGGATCTCTTGGTGAGAAGATGTAAACCTTTAAAGGAGGGCAGCAGTCATATGACAGAAGTAGAAGCTATCCAGATGGGTTAACAGTGGCCTTAACTCGGGGGTGGCCTCAAGTGATCATTGAATCAGATTCTAAGGAATCCATTGAGTTTTTGAAGGGTAAGCAACCATTACCCCATTGGGAGGTTGGGGTCTTAATGGAGGATATTAACCGAATGTGTGATCTAGGAAGCGAAGTGATTTTTGAATACATTCCTCGGCTTGCAAACTCCGAAGCCCATGATGCAGCGCAGGAAGCTCTACACATGAGCATCTCCTCTCTGGTTCCTTTAGGTTCTTTAGAAGTGGTAGTTCCACAGCAGAGGGTTTTTGGGAGTGATCAATTTGTAATTACAGATATACCCCAATGATATAATATTCCAAATATTTCAACCAAAAAAAAAGTACTATCAAGAGCTATGTCGCTTGATTCACAATCTAATGCAGCTAAGCATTAAGTTAGGGCCCACCATTTTCATCACAGCTCTCGATAGATTGAGAGTTTTCAATCTCTTTCCTTCTTTAAATTTCATTGTTTTTCGTTTGGTAAATTTAAGTGCTCAGAACTTACGGGATTGATCTAGTGGCGAAGATCACACCCAAAGGTCTTAAGTTTGAGTCCCTTCACACCCAAATTCTGTTTTCTTGAAATTTCATTGTTTTTCGTTGGGTAAATTTAAGTGCATTCTTCTCCCCTGGAGACCCTCTCTGACCTCCATCCTCGCATGGTAGGCCCTATATCCCCGACCAGCTCCTACTATTTACGTTCTATCCAGTCCAGTTCTATCCTTGTCCATCACCCATCAAGTCATCCTCACCCATTCTCATTTCTATATCTTTTCTTCGCCTGGTGATATTTGGACCTCCAACATCTCTTCCACCTCTTTTGTCATGGCTTATCAAAACAAAACCCAGGGTCTCAGGTATCTCCGGAGTGCCTTGAGAAAGAAATGCAGAGAAAACTCATCATTGACGATCTAAATAGCCCTATTTCAATCAATCCCACGATGCTACACGACCAAGTTGCTGAACTGCAATACAGCATCATCGGAAAGTTCATCTCGGACAAACCTATCAACATTACAGTGGCCATTCAGACTACTATTCGGGCATGGAACTCTCAACAGTCGATTAGCTCAATGTTACTAGCTCATGGCTTTATCCTCTTCAAGTTCATTAGCAACCAAGAGTTGAGGAAAATCTTTGATAACCAACCGTGGTCCTTTAATGGACACCCCCTTTTGATGATTTTATGGAACCAGACATTCTTGTCTCAGAACTAGAGCTGTTTTTACTTCCGATTTGGGTCCAAGTTCATGCTCTCCCATCGGAGTACTTGACGCTAGAGGTGAGCACTATTATCGCGAGGAGAATCAGCTCTACCCACGAGGGAGATTATCCGCTTAAGTGGATAAACAAGGGTAAGTTCCTTCGTATCCAGATCTATATTGATAGAATGTACCCTCTCCGACCATTTGTCATGCTGAAACTAATTTCGGGAGAATCAAAACCCTTCCCTGTCACATATGAGAAACTCCCTATGGTTTGCTATTCTTGTGGACATATGGGACACACGGAGAGTAGCTGCCGGTCTGATAACAGTAGCTCAGAAAGCCATCTCTCGGCTATGTATGGTCCTTGGCTTTGGTCTGAATCTTTTCATCTCCTAAACTGGCCGATCCCTGACATTCTAGCTAAGCTGTCCTCTACGTCGATAGAGGAAGAACAACCATTACTGGCAGTCATCGGGGAGAAATGTCTGAATACGGCGCCGGTGACAAAGGAGGTCCATTCGAAAGGCGAGGCTACCTGAGTAGATAAGCCAGAACCGCCAGAGGGACGGGACTCGTCGGTAGCTATTCCTCTACCTGCTATGGAAGCACGCCTGAAAAATGCCTTGACACGTGGACCAGAGAATCAACAGAAAATCATTCCAGTTCGGGATCACAAACCTCTCTCTCGAAAAGAGCCGGCAGGGCAACGGAGCCCAGAATCACGTCCCAAAAAGCTGCTCAAAGGTACAATACTATCTGACAATCCCGATTTTTTGTCCCCCATCACTACGAAATTCCATGAAGATTCTAATCCCCACATTTCCCTTGAGACAAAACCTCTCAACGGTTCCTCTCCATCATCTCAGATACATATGGAGGACCCATCAACCCAACCCTGTTACCAACAGTCCATACCCGACCCACAAGCTAATAATCCAAAATCCACCAGATCAACCTTCTCCAAAAAACTAGGCCCAATTCGGACTTTTATAGCCAAACCTCCTAACACGCCAAGTAAAAAGCCCATTCTAATACCAAGCCCAATCGAGTTGGGATTGGAGTCACAACTACATGAGATCAATCTTCCCTCATCCAGATTCAAACAGATGGCCTCTGGGGCGGGTACCAAGGAGCAGTCCTCCTGCTCCCAATGAAAGTGTTAGCTTGGAACTGTTAGGGGATAGGGCAACCCCGGGCAGTTCACATGTTGAAGGCTCATGTCCTTCATCACCGTCCTGCCATCGTTTTCTTAATGGAAACAAAGAATAAAAGCACAACTCTTCTTAAAGTAGCTAAGAACCTTAACATAGAGCTAATCCATACTGTTGAACCCAATGGCCTCTCCGGAGGTTTAGCAGTGCTGTGTCAGGACTCAAATACAGTTCAGATCTGCTCGAGCACCTCATATTTGATAGAAGCAGTAATTCGTGACCAAAATAATCAAACTTTATGGGAATTGTCATTGGTGTATGGCCCTACTGATAACAGTGAATGACGAAATCTGTGGGAGAGTATTGTCTCCATAAGAAGTCAGAGATCAGTCCCATGGGTATGTTTGGGGGACTTTAACGAGATCCTTCATCATTCGGAAAAAGCTGGGGGGAGTCCAAGTAGGCCTCATCAAATGCTAAATTTTCAGAGAATGGTCAATCGGTGTAATCTAATGGACTTGCGATATCAAGGTCCCCAGTTCACTTGGTCCAACCGTAGACAAGGAGAAAATCTCATCTCAGCCCGACTTGATCGTGCTATGGCCAATCCTTGGCGGCGGGTGGCTTACCCAAACTCCATTGTAAGCATTCTACCAGCTATTGGATCAGATCATTGCCCCATTATTCTCGGGGATGAGGCTATCCCAAGAAGGCGCAAGAAAATCTTCAGGTTCGAAGAAATGTGGGACTCTCACCAAGATTGTAAGGTAATTATTAAGAGAGCTTGGACTAAGGCTTGTGGGGGGTCCCAGATGTTCCGACTCTTCCAAAGATTCCGAAATTGCAGAAATGATTTAGTGGAGTGGAATCATAATTTGTTTGGCAACACTCAAGACCGAATCTCTACTCTCACCACAAAAATTGTTGAACTCCAAACTAATGCTCAGTTGCCCTATCATCATGAAGCACTTCAGAAGCTTACCATTGCATTGGACACAGCTTTTTCTCAGGAGGAAACTCGATGGCGTCAGAAATCTAGAATCGATTGGCTTCGGCTGGGGGACCGCAATACCAAAATTTTCCACTCAACAGCAATCCAAAGAAGGCAGAGAAATAGATTAAAAGTGATCCGGAATGATAATGGTAGTTGGTTAACAGAGGATACTGACATTGCCAACCATGTTATTAATCATTTCCAAGCCTTGTTCTCCACAACTAACCCCACTGGCATCCAAGAGATCCTTGAAGAAGTCCAACCTCGAATCACGACGGAGATAAATTCTGACCTTTGCCAAGAGGTGACAGAAGATGAAATCAAGGAGGCTGTTTTTCAAATTGGGCCTCTTAAAGCTCTGGGTCCGGATGGAATGTCCGGAATGTTCTATCAAAAGCATTGGGACACAATTGGTTAGGATGTCTGCAAAGCGGTTCTTGAATTTTTCCGAAATGGTTTCCTTCTAAGGCAAGCCAATTTCACTCATATCATTCTTATTCCCAAAGTCCTTCATCCGGAGTCCCTAAGCCAACTCCGGCCAATTAGCTTGTGCAATGTTATTTACAAAGTCATTCGCTAAAATCCTTGCTAACCGCATGAGAGGGTACCTCCAAGACCTTATCAACCCGGCCCAATCGGCCTTTGTTAGCGGAAGACAAATCTCGGATAACGTCATGGTGGCCCACGAAAGTCAGCTACTATTTAAAGAAGAAAAGAACAGGAGTTGATAGGAAAATGGCGGTGAAGCTTGATTTAAGTCAAGCATACGATCGGGTGGAATGGGAGTTCTTGTTCGCCATGATGGAGAAGCTTGGATTCTGCCAAAAGTGGATCCAATTAATCAAACAATGCATTACCACGGTTACCTACTCGGTGGTTGTGAACGGAGAGCCAAAGGGATTCATCAAGCCGGAGAGAGGTCTTCGCCAAGGCGACCCCTTTCACCCTACCTATTTCTATTTTGTGCTGAGGTGCTATACTGTCAATTGCTCAAGGCCAATCGGAACCAACAAATCTCCGGCATTCATCTAGCTCGGACAGATCCAACTATTTCACATCTTTTATTCGCTGACGATTGCCTTGTTTTTCTTAAAGCAGATTTGGACGAACCGAACAACCTCCTGACTATAATTAACAACTATGGGCAAGCTACTGGGCAACAAATCAATTTTAGTAAGTCTGGGATTTGCTTCAGTACCAACACCCCCCAAAGTTTCGCCGTATGATCGCTAGAATCCTTCGAATCAGAAATCTAACTCCGCCCCACAAATACCTCGGACTCCCATCCGAGTTTGGGAGGTCCAAAAGTAGCATTTTTGAGAATCTAAAAACAACGAATCCTAAGCCGCATTCAGGGATGGAAAGGGTCGTTGCTATCTCAAGCCGGTCGAGGCGTTCTTATCCGATCAATTGTTCAAGCCATTCCAGCTTATTCCATGAGCTGTTTCAAACTTCCCAAGAAATGGATTGATGCGATCAACTCTGCAGTTGCTCGATTTTGGTGGAGCCACGAGACTAGTCGGAAGGTTCATTGGGTAAAATGGGAAACGCTTTGTCTACCCAAGGAAAAAGGAGGTATGGGTTTTCGCAACCTGCATGATTTCAATATGGCCTTGCTAGCTAAACAAGGCTGGAGATTGATCAATGAACCTGACTCTCTTTGGGCTCGCATATACAAAGCCATTTACTATCCAAAGTGTTCGTTCATTGAGGCCAAAGTAGGCCATAGACCTTCATGGGAATGGAGGAGCATCTTGGCGGGTAGAGACCTTCTCATGAAGGGACTTCGATGGCAGGTGGGCTCGGGCGATTCTATTCGAATTGGAAAAGACCTGTGGGTTCCTAACTTGCCCTCGTTCAAACCTCATCTTAGGAGGTCGATTCCCATAGAAGGCATGCAAGTCAGTCAATTGATTGATCAGAATACTGGATGCTAGAATTCTGAGATGCTGAATGAATTGTTTTATCCAAACTCCATCGCAGAAGTTCGGAAACCCCCCATTAGTCTATACAGGGCTCCGGATAGACTTGTATGGCATTTTACCAAGTCCGGGAAGTTTCAAGTTAACTCGGCAACCCACTTGGCCGCGCAATGGGCTACTAGTCAACGTCCTTCCTCAAGCAGATGTCCCTCAAGCCTAGAAGATAAAACATGGAGCAAATTATGGAAGCTCCTAATTCCCCCCAAGCTTCATGTTTTTATATGGCGGATGTGCCACAATGCTCTTGCCACTACTTCAAACTTGATCAGAAGAAACCTCCAAGTGGATGAAGGCTGCCCTCTTTGCAAGAATGAAGTGGAAACCGTAAATCATCTTTTTTTGGAATGTCCCTTCTCTAGAGCAGTTTGGTTTGGCTGCCCCCTTTCCCTTCGCCTCCCTCATATCAACGAGTCACCCATTCAAGTCTGGTGGAATACATGGGTGAATCATCCTGAATTTGGGAAAAACAATTCATCTCTGGCCTTTAGAATTAATTACCATTTTATGGTCCATTTGGAAGAGTCGAAATGCAGCTTTATTTGAAAGCACTGTTTTGGATCCAACAAACACTATTAATCAAGCAGAACTTTTATTCAGGGAACTCTATTCTAGGGTCAACAATGTGCAGTCAGTAAATCCTACTAGTTTGGCCACTCAATGGACTCCTCCGTGCCGTGACTGGGTCAAGATAAATGTGGATGTAGCAACTCTTAATAGTGGCATTGCAGCGGGTTTGGGTCTAGTTGTTCGTAACCATCTATGTGAGATTTTGCACTGTCGAAGCAAAGCTCTTCCGGGTGGCACAGCTAGAAGAGCTGAGGCTGAAGCTCTAAGAGAAGGTGTCTTGCTAGCTCTTGCTCAAGGCTGGAATCATTCAGTGGTGGAATCGGATTCAAAGGAACTTATTGACTATCTTTTAGGGCAAAGTGTTCAGATTCATGCTGAGATTTATCCTATTTTGGAGGACATCTCTTTCCTTCTGAGATCGAGGCAATCGCTTTCTTTTAATTTTGTTAGACGAGAGGCTAACTCTCTAGCTCATGGCTTTGCCCAAAAAGCGTTAAATGAGTATATTCGACGTCTCATTCCCCCAGAGATCTTCCCCAAGCAAGGGCAGACTCTAGTCCCTCTTCTGTACCCTTTGATGTTATCTTTTGAATCAATGAAGTTATCCATCTTACCAAAAAAATTTAAGTGCAGAACCTACGCGATTGGTCTAGTGGCCAAGATCAGACCTTAAGGTCTTGAGTTTGAGTCCCTTCCCATTGTTGGCCACCCGGTGGGATTAGGGGTGTCAAAGGGCCGGGTTGGGGTAGGGCCGGGGTCAACCCTAGCCCGGCCCCTAAAGGGTCGGGGCCAACCCGGGCCGGAAGAAAGAACGGAATTTTTTTTTTTTTCATCTAAGATAATAAATTTTTTTTTACTACACCGACTGTCAACCTTACATGGAAATGGATACCCTCCTATTTTATTCGGGTTTGGGATCAACATTGCAACAAAAAGAGCAATGACAGAGTTAAAAAAAAAATTTCCTTATCAGTGACAGTCATGCATAATAAACCAAAACATAGTATAGGTAAACAAGTAGAATAATAAAACTATATAGAACAAAATTGAAAATATGTTTAAATATAAAACTGAAAGTAGAGAGTAAGATATGAGAGAGAGAGAGAGATGATCGATGAAGAGCCGAAGTGGTATGTGGCCTGTGCGATTGAAGTTGAAGAATGAAGAGGCAAAGTCTTAGAATGTGAATACAAGTTAGGGTTTGGTCTGTGTTAGGTTGGTTTTTATAAGGTCTTTAGTTGGCGCAATTACAAACATAACCCTACTTTCATAACGTTAATGAAAGGTTAAAGGGAGCATATTAGTAAAATTATTAAAAAATATTTATCTTAAGATAAAGTAGGGCCGGGCCGGGAAGGACCGGACATGGGGAGCCCTAACCCGGCCCTAGAGAACAAGGGCTTCCAATTTTTTGGCCCTGCCCGGCCCAAGGGCTGGGGTAGGGCCGGGCTTTGGAGGGCCGGGTACCCTTCTATATGGGCTTTTTTGACAGCCTTTGGTGGGATTTATCCCTCTGCCTTCTATAAGGTGATTTACAAGAACCAATCCAATAGTAACACGTGTACCAATCAAAATAGTAACATTCAGTACAGCGCAAATTCTCTATGCCAATCATAATATAACACATGTCTCTTTCTAATAAAATTTTGAAAGAAATTAGAAAAGCTTCCTATCGCGATAACTCACCCAGTTCCAGTCCAACTCTTCGCAGGACGTAGTTTAGTTATATAGTTATTCTGTAACGCTCTCTTCTAGGGTTAGGATTTTAAGGCGAGAACGCTCTTGAACGCGAACGAGGTGGGCGAAGCAGAAACACAGAAGCACTATCGAATCTAGGGCACACAAAAAAAAATGGCGCATAGGTTTTTGCGAGATCTGGAGTCCGACGGATGGGAGCGTTCCGATTTCCCGATCATCTGCGAATCTTGCCTTGGGGACAATCCCTACGTTCGGATGGTAATCCTTCGATATCCGTTTCTCCTTTTATGATTTCTTAATTTTTAGAAACCCTAAGATTTTCAGGAGCCCTAGATCTCAAAATTCTTTTAAATGTCTAATTTTCTTGTATAAATATCATTATTTGTACGTATTTCATTGTTTGCTTTGTAGAATTATGCCCGGAGTAGTATAAATTTATTTGGAAATTGATCGGAACTCGCTAAGAACATTACTAATTTATTAATTACTGTTGTGTATATATGCAGACTAAATCTGATTACGATAAGGAATGCAAGATCTGTACGAGGCCATTCACGGTGTTCAGGTGGAGGCCAGGCCGTGATGCGAGATATAAAAAGTCGGAGGTTTGCCAAACTTGTAGTAAGCTGAAAAATGTCTGCCAAGTCTGCCTCCTTGATCTCGAGTATGGATTGCCAGTTCAGGTTCGAGATACTGCGCTTTCCATCAATTCCAATGACTCCATTCCCAAGAGCGACGTGAATAGGGAGTATTTCGCTGAGGAGCATGACCGCAGGGTATGTTGATTCGGATTCCAAAATTTTATTTGCCAAGAACATGAAAATAGCTTCATAATCTCATCTCACCTCTGTTAAGGTTTCTAGAATTTTTGAATGGTTAACTATTAACTAATACTATTTCTAGGGAGTATTTCACTGAGGAGCATGACTGCAGGGTATTTTGATTCGGATTCTCAACTCTTTCCTTGTCAATAACATGAAAATAGCTTCATAATCTCACCTGTGTTAGGTTTCTAGAGACTTTGAATGGTTAACTATTAACTAATACAATCTCTTAGCTTTTTCGGTTAGTTGTGGAAGTAGGTTTATTAGGTAAAAATAATGGTCCATAATCATAATAATAATAATAAGGGTTTACTACTCAGCACTTCACTTGAAACGGCAAGAGCATGGATTTTAATTAATTCAGTGCCACACTGTGCATTGACATCATTCTTTGAGTATCTTTGATGCATCTCGCATCTGAGTTGCC
Source organism: Tetracentron sinense (assembly GCA_015143295.1). Classification (NCBI taxonomy): domain Eukaryota; kingdom Viridiplantae; phylum Streptophyta; class Magnoliopsida; order Trochodendrales; family Trochodendraceae; genus Tetracentron; species Tetracentron sinense. The sequence goes on along the minus strand of CM026557.1, from coordinate 4,758,958 downwards.
CATATTGATTTATTGGAGTTGTGCTCCTCCAGAAGCCTAAATCACAATAATCGAGTGATGCATGTATGTATGAATGGAATTTTGCATGCAACACAGAAGATGTCTGACTCATATAATGCTTGTTTATGTTTTCTACAATTATATTGCATCTGCAATGAGTCTCACGACAGTTTGCCTGATCCATCATCCATGGCGCATACTTGTTGACTTTAATCAGTATCTTGAAGAATATGACTTGAATCACACAGAAATATTTGATTTGGATTGACACATAAATTTTGCCTACAGAGGCCATAAACATTTTGCAATATCAAACACTTGTGTGAGAATTATCTTTTATCTGAAGCACACATCATATGTCAATCAAATGACTAATGAACTCATAAGTCAGTTCGTTATGTTTTGTTCCAGTTACTTGTACTTGTATGATGCAACATACTCATTCTTATTCCTCTCATTTATTGCATCTGAAATAGTCAATCCAGCTAATTTTTTTAGCAATATGCAGTATAGTTAGTGGAGTTTCTGAGCCTGAATGTCTCCCAGTGCCTTTTCTAATACATACATTGTTGAAGATGTGCAAATCTAATTTCAGTGGGAAAAAAAAGAGTGATCTCCAGAATCATTCTTTCTTTTTCCAAGTTTAGATTTGTCCGTGTTTATCTAGGTATACAAGAAAAGACACATGATGAGTCACTCAGCAACTTGACTGCCTTTGTATACTTTTCTATCGGATCTTGGAATTAGTCTTGGATCCCAATTGAATGAGTTGATTTATCTTTGATACAAGTTGATATGCAAGTTTTTGTACATTTATTTCTTTTGTAATGGTTTTCAATTTTAGGTTTGATACTTGGGCAAGCATTGCTGCATTATGCTGCATTCTGCTTGTTTCAGTGATTGGTAAATTAACTTTTTATTGCATCTGAGAGATCTGGATGGATATGTTTTAGTGATTTATCCAGAATGATCATTCAGTACAATTTTCTATTGGATCTACGTGTTGAATCACTTTCTTTCTGTCCCTTATGGTACTTGTAACTTGTAAGGTTCATATATGAGCTATGGCAGAACAGAAATCTTGGGGAAATTCCAGTTATTGTAACTCCAAATACCCTTTGTTTCTCCATGAGTGGTCAAAATCGTGCTTTACTGTCACAAGTATTGCTGATACATTTGAAAATCTTTAGATTGCTAGAAAGGATAATCATCGATTCATTTTGCTAGAAATCACAAGAAAAACTCTTTTGAGTTTCAAATCTCATTTGATTTTTTTTACCGATAAAAAAAATATCATTTGATTTTCACAAGATCTAATTTTTATAGTCTAGGAAGCAAAATATTTAATCTTCGAATTTGGATATACGTATCTTCATGCATATATAGATATGTATATATATTTTAAATTATTCTGTCTTATGTTTTTTATAAAATCCGAGTAAGGAAAAAGGAAAGTACCTGAGAAACTTGCTTCCTATAAAATTTTGTGAGAAGGAGATTTGCTGTTGCTTGGGGCTGATAAGTGGGTTTATGATGTTTAACACATAGATTTCCTCGGTTGTGCTTTGTCAAGCAGGGGTAGAGCCAGGATATTATTTTTTTTGGGGGGGGGGGGGGGAATTGTTGATGAATTTATGCAGAATGATCAGGTGGGTACGAAATATTTTGGGTTTAGCCCCCGATTTTTTTTGACGACTAAGCATGTGGGTCATTTCGTCCATACATTTATACGTATCCTACAAATATTGTTTCTCTTTGTTTACGGAGCAACTATTCCCTTGTCCTATGGCAATGCCCTATTAAATAATTAAATAACATAGTGTAAAAATATATTTTGTTTTAAAAAATTAGAGATCTCTTTGCCCAATGGCTAATATAGTATATATATATATTTTTGAAAGTTCAAGGAAGTGTTTTCTCATTGTTTAATGACTATGCTCTGTTAAATAATTACACAAAATAAGATAAAAGATATGTTTTTTCAAAAGTTGAATGGGGCAACTGCCCATGAGTTTGCATTAGCAAACTATTTTTTATTAAAAAAAATCAAAAGCTGAGGGGGGACTTACCCCCCATTCCACACACTATGCCTTGTAAATTATAAAAAAATATTTTTTTATTATAAAAGATCATGAATTTTAGTGGAACTGATCATGAATTTTGCTCATGTTATATTATGCTTATCAAAATCTATTGGTTGTCCTTTACAGGCTAGAGCTGGCATAGATTATGAATCCTCATTTGGAAAGGCACGCGCAAATGATACAATATTGAAGCTTCAAAGAACAACACCCTACTACAAAAGAAACCGAGCACATGTTTGCAGCTTCTATGTACGAGGAGAATGCACAAGAGGTGCCGAGTGTCCTTATCGGCATGAGATGCCCGTAACTGGGGAGTTATCGCAGCAAAATATAAAAGATCGTTACTATGGGTATGTGCAGTGGTTGAAGATTTCCTATTCTGTTTTCATGACAAGGCACACACATATACATATGTATTTATGTATGCATGTGTGTATATATATGTGTGTGTGTGTATTGTGGAAGTTCCATTTGATAGGATTCACCATGTATCCTTGATCTTCAACAGTTCACTTGCTTCCAAGTAAGACTTGGGGATATAACTTTGACCAACATACTAACTGATGTGTAATAGGCTTCCTTTCTGTCTGAAACATGCCTCCAAATCCAGTAATTAACAGTAAAATGTGTTACCAATCTTTCAAAGCTTATCTATTTTCTTTTAAACACAGGCAATCAATTTCTTTGGAGTGACCTTTTTTCCTCAAATATTCTTTGAATGGAACTCTCTCTCTCTCTCTCTCTCTCTCTCTCTATCTATATATATATATATATATATCCCTTTCTTTCTCTCAACCCTTTGTGTGTTTGTTTGGTTGTGCTTGTGCGTGTTCCAACTTCCAATCACTATCCAATATCCTCCTTGTTCTCTCTCCAATCTGTATCAACCTGCCCCATCTCTCTCTCTCTCTCTTTCTCACACACACACACACACACACATATACAAAAATACATATGCACAATATATCACGTACACACACGTGTGTCTACTTGTAATATAGTATACTTATGTGCTCACATACACATGCTCAACATATTGATGAATGGAAGAACTTTATTAAACAAATGACATAACGAGTAGTGCTGAAGTTATAGAATTTGTAACATGTAGTGAGGTGCAATCAACCACTTACTCAGCCAATGAGTTCCTATATTCTGTTAACACTTTCACAAGTCTGGCACTGGGAGTTTTACCTTCAATTGACAGAAACCAGAGCTGGATGACCAAAAGACTTGCAATTTGCAGCCATGCAAATTTCATTTGGGCTCTGCTGCACGTGAACCCTTTTTACAAACAAATTTAGAATTAGCTGTCTTTGACCTCGTCTTTTTTATGCTTGCTTAAGATCTTTACCTTTGCCATTTGGTGGTTTGTACACCCCCTCTGAATATGAGCCAAATCCCTTCCCCCCCCCCCCACACACACACACAAAGAGATGATTTGGAGATCATCGGGGCTCCACTTTTTCTAATTTAATTTTTTATTCTTGTTAGCTTTATTCTCTTTCTGGTGAGCAACAAGTAGAGAGTATCACTAGCTCACCACAGATAGTCATTTTGTCGTAATGGTTGGATTGGAGGTTGCCACTTGCCAATATGTTGATGAATTTATTCAATTTTACTTTATTTTTTTTGTTTATTTCTGTGTCTGACATGCTTGAATACATGCGGAGTGAAGTGAACTGATGATTTTAAACAGGTGAAATTGGATTTGTGAAGTTCATGATTTGTTGTATATTTGATCCTCTCTACATTGTCTGCAGTGTGAACGATCCAGTTGCACAGAAACTTCTGAACAAGGCTGGTGAAATGCCGTCACTGGTGGCCCCTGAAGATGAGAGCATTAAGACCCTCTATGTTGGCGGGCTTGATGCAAGGGTCACCGAGCAGGACCTGAGGGACCACTTCTATGCCCATGGTGAGATTGAGTCTGTAAGAATGGTGCTTCAGCGTGCATGTGCCTTTGTAACCTACACAACCAGAGATGGTGCAGAGAAGGCTGCAGGAGAGCTCTCAAATAAGCTAGTCATAAAGGGTTTGAGGCTCAAGCTGATGTGGGGGAGGCCCCAGGCTCCAAAACCAGAGTCAGAGGAACCAGGCAGCACAAGTCAGCAGGCAGCAGTGACCCATAGCGGGATGCTACCGAGGGCAGTCATATCCCAGCAGCATAACCAACTCCAACCGCCAGGCACTCAAGACCAACAGCCACCAATGCACCTTTTCAATATTCCACCTCTACCCTCACAGGAGCGGACCTTTTATCCGTCAATGGATCCTCAAAGGATGGGCGCTCGGCTTCCCTCCCAAGAAGGGACGGCCAATAGCTCAAGTGGATCAGGTGAGACCAATGCCGGTTCAGAGCAGCCGCAGCAAGGCCAACATTTTGCTTACCAAGCTATGCCCCCACAGCAAGGCCAATACCCACATTTTTATCCGCCGTATGGATATATGCAGCCGCCACCGCCACCTTATCAGCAGTATCCTCCGCCATATCCGTCGGCAATGCCTCCACCACCACCACCTCAAGCTTCCCAGCAATATCAACCTTCAGTCCCACCGGGGTCGTAGAGCTTTTCTTCTTAGTATTGTTTTTGCTTTATAATCAAACTGGGTCGTTTCATCAACTGGCCTTATATTTTGGATTCTTACTTTTCCATGGATATTTTCTCAGATAATTATCATGTGTAATATCATGTTCTGTTCTTTTGTTTTTTTGGTGAATGCATTAATCTATATCTGTTTAAATGAACTTTACCATCCCATGTAGAGCTAAATCTTTGGACGGCCTTCACTAAGACTTAGGATCATCTCCGGTTGGTGCTGGTGCACGCCACACACCCCTTTTGCATGCGTGTACACACAAATCAATGCCTTGGTTTGTGTGAAGAGGGTGTGTAATGCCTTCCAATTGGTGCGAGCACTAGGGCAGAGTGAGGAATTTTTCATTGGCGGGCCGAAATACATGTATAAAAAATTAATGGATTTGAGGATATGAAACTTGGGGGTTGCTTCTGGTGGCAACATGCTATTGAGAAAAAAAATTTTGGGGTATTTTTTCTATTCTGAGAATATTTTTCCCGGTAACGTCATTGAGGTCGCCAAGTGTCTATTGATATCCCTTAACCGTGGTTAAGATTCACCCCACCTATCCTTAGTTTTTTCCAAAAATATCATTTTTTTTACAAATCCTATTTAAAATTTACTAACTACTAAGGTTAAATTTTTTTTAATATTTTATTCTAAAAACCAAGGATAAGTATGTGAACCTTAAGAGTAAGTGAATTTTAACCATAATTAATGGGTATAAGGGATGTAGATTGGGATATGTGGTGACCTAAAGGGCATAACCGGACTCCATTGGAGGGCCCACTATATATAGGGTTGCAAACGGAGCGAATATGAAGCGGATATTGGTAAATCCGAATTCGTATCCGATTATATATACGGATATCCGTATCTGGATAAATATCCGGTGGATAGTGAAATATGATATCCATATTTGACCCTGATTAAAAATATCCGGATTCGGATAGTATCTGGATTACCCGATTATTAAAAAAAAACATTAAAATAATATAAATTAATATTTAAAAATGTAAAAATATATAATTTTTTATTTAAAAAATATATTTTAAAGGTAATATTAATTTTATAAATTTAAAATATTATAATAATAATAATAATAATAATAATAATAATAATAATAATAATAATAATAATAATAATAATAATAATAATATCGGACGGATATTTATCGGATCAGATGTATCAGTATCCGAATCCGTATCCAATTATAAACGGATGATGATTTACTATCCGAATTCGCTCCGCCGGCTATCTATTCGGACAAATATCCGACTAAACGGATTCAGATAATATCCGCATCCATTTGCAGATTATTCGCATCCGTTTGTAGCCCTAACTATATATATGACAAAAAATTGGGGGGAGGGGGGGGGCATTACACTAAAAATATTAAAATTTGTTAAGGGGTCCACTAATTCATACCAAAACAACAAGGGACCTCAAAAATTTTGGGGGGGCCATGGCCCCTCCCCGCCCCCCTGGCTCCGCCCTGGCCAGCACCAACTGGAGAAGATCTTCCCTAGTGTCATAGAAAAGGTTACCAAAGCTACATGCATCAGGGTTGGGGTTAACGGGTCCAGCCATGCTGATGCATGAGTTCATGTACCAATTTATTGAGGTGTAGGCATCATTTACATGGTTAATAAGTTGGTTAGGAGCTAGGCTAGAATGGTATGGTGGGCCTCGCCGCAGCGCCAGACTCGAACCTGAGACCTCCGCCCCTCCCGTTGTAGACATTCTTTCTAGGGGTGGAGCCAGGGGCGGGGGGAGGGGGTATTTTGAAATTTCTTCTAGTAGTGGTATGCAATTGTCGACCCCTCAATTTTTATTTTTTTTTTAAGTATCTTGGCGCCCCCCCCCCCCCCCAACTTTTTTGTCTTATATATATTGTGGTATCCCAAATTTTTTTGTCATATATATAGTGAGCCCCCAATGCCATTCAGTAATGCCCTTTTAGGTTGCCACATGTCTCTTTTGACACCCCTTAACTATGGTTAAAATTCACCGACTCTTAGGTTTCACCCACTTATCATTGGGTTTTTAGAAAAAAAAAATAAATTTTTTTAACCTTAGGAGTTAGTGAATTTTAACTAGGGTTTGAAAAAAATTAGGTATATTTTTTCAACCAATGTTTGGTGGGTGAATCTTAACCACAATTAAGGAGTATCAATAGGGACACGTGGCGATCTCAAAGATATTACCGGAAAAAATTCTCAAAATAAAAAATTTATCCCAAATTTTTTTTTTAATGAAAAATTCCTGGCTCCGCCCCTGGATATTCCTACCACTGGAGCAATACCTCTCTGCTTGGCATGGCCCGCATGGGTGTGTAGTATAGGCACCCCTCCCGTTATAAACAAAGCTGCAGAAGTCGGAACCTCTTTGCGGTTAGGACTTAGGAGTAAAAAGAGAGGCAAAAAGGGAATGTAAAACTCATAGAACCAAAAGCGGGGCATTAACGTAATTTGTATAGAAAGAAAGTGGTATTTTAACAATTGTTCCTAAATTGCAATTTTTAACCGTTATCAAATAATCAATGTCATAAGCTCGACTTCTAAAATCGTCGATCGCTGGTTCGCTCAGAGGTCTTCAGAACCCTAGTTAGGGTTTTCGTGCCTTTTTTTAAATCTATCAGTTCGGATAATTATACAGAGCCCTACCCAGGGTTCCTATTAATCGATCATTGGGCAGGCGAAGATCTGATGAAGTCTCCGACAACGACGTTTTTACTGATCTGTTTCCTTCTCTCTGCTTCTTTGAATTTCATTCATGCCGTATCCGAATCGCAATCGGAAGAGACGAAGAAAAATAAGTTTCGGGATCGAGAGGCGACTGATGATGCCCTCGGATATCCTAACATGTAAGTTTGATCCCTTTCTCACTTCCAGATGAACTTATATTGCGATAAACGAGATATTCGAACAATCTGTAAGTTATATTCAAAATTTGTATTCTTTTACTTGGTAAAATTTGGATAATTTGATTCCCTTACGAGTTGGCTCGTTGTTTTCTGCCCTATGATTCCAAATTAGAGATGGAATACGACATTTAGTCTATGGAAATGCAGTGCTTCCAGTGGAAGATGTTCAGCTTGTTATATTTTTGTTATCAGATAGATTCACGTGTTTATTTATTTCCCTTGTCTGTTCTTGGACTGTCTCCGTGGCCTTTTGCTAGTTGGGGATCGGCCTTCATTTCCTCTCAATATTGATGGAGTGAAAAAATTACAGGATTTATGACTTTTTGGAAAGAAAAATCGCTCATCAAGCTAAAATAAAATACGGCCACATTAAGGGATTACCAGTTTTGTTAGTATCATCCAGGAGTACTTTGGGAGAATTTATTAGAATATATGGTGTTCATTGCATAATTTTGTTTTGTAGAGACGAGGATGCTTTGCTGAACACACAATGCCCCCGTAATTTGGAGTTAAGATGGCAAACAGAAGTTAGCTCTAGCATATATGCAACCCCTTTGATTGCTGATATCAACAGGTAAAAGTCCTCTGCACAAGTTTATGTTCCGGTACCTTGATGTTGTGAGTGGTTCTTGTGCTGCAATTTCAAATTTCTTCACATTTGTTCATGTGGCACCTGAATTTTTGGATACAGTTTTTTCTATCCCCTTTCCATAAATAATGATGAAATTGATCAGAAACAGCATTGGGGAATTAGAACCCTTAGAAAAATCTGCCCTTTTTTCTAGCCAAGTGTGTCATAAATATTTCCTGGATTTTTGAAATCATACTGAATTGGGTTTCAAATTAGTATGTTGGAGTTGCAATGTATTAGTCTCCATCTTTTTTCCTCAGGTTTTTGTTAAGTACAAATTTGAGTTAGTAGCCAGGTTCTAGAGGTACTTACTGACTGATGATTGTGTTTCACATCTCAGTGATGGAAAGCTTGATATAGTGGTTCCCTCTTTTGTTCACTACTTGGAAGTTTTGGAAGGTTCTGATGGGGATAAAATGCCAGGTACAGTTATTTTCTTATATCTGTTTTATTTGGAAGCTGATTCTGTTTGTAGAAACTTTCCTGGAAACCCATTATTGTTAAACTAATGATATGCGATTTGTGGTCCTATAATTGACTAATGAACTATTCTGGGACTTCAGTCCAGTCACTATCCCTGCCTTTGGTATCCCCCTCCTTGCGGTTAAGGTAACGACTTCAAGCATGGCCAGCTCCCATAGTGTGTGTGAGTGTGTGCGTGTGCACGCACGCACGCACGCACTTTCATAAGCTCATTAGTTGTGTATCAACTGTTAAAGAGGTGTCATCAGTTAAATGATTTGAGATTGGGATACGGACATGCATGGTTTAAAACATCGACATAGTTCCTAATATTTCCTATGAAACTATTCTATTTACATTATCAATGTGGAACTTACTTGCAACATTAAAATTAAAGTATTTTCCGGCACATTTCCTAATATTTCGTTACATTTTTCCATTCTAACCAAAAATTACATTTTTAGTTATATAAATCAATATTTTTGTCAGCATGTATAGAAATAATGATTTGATAATAACATTTCGATACCCAAATGTGTGAAATTCTTGATTTTTCATATATTTTCACCTTTAAACCTAGTTTTGAGTTTTTATGATGAAAATTGATTTTCATTTATGAATATTTTTCAAAACGATGAATGAATTGAAGACGTAATAGATTTTTAGTTATCAACAATTAGTGATTAGGGACTCCAATGAGATAGTGACTAGGGACTCCAATGAGATTTAATGTATCAAAATGTAATGGAGTAATCCATTGCAATTTAATCAGCAATTAGTGACCAGAGACTCAAATGAAATGGTTACAATTTTAAACTTGTTATTAATATGTCAAAATATTTGTATTATATAAATATTATTTTGATGATAATTTACAAATCTTTGTAAAAATTTAAATGGATCTTTAAGGTCAATACATGCATACATTTTAAAAAAGATTTCAAAATTGAAAAATAATATTTAAGGCTCATTGTAACTCTATGTGGATATAAGTCTTATGACTCATGCGATGTATATCATATTTTTTTGGCACATATGCTTGTGTTTCAATCATATTTCTGTAACGGACAAAACCGAAACCTTTACACGTAATGCCGTTACGTAACGGTTTCGGCCTTTACTTTTTTTTTTTTTTGCTTAAAAAAATCCAAAAAATTTCTAATAAATAGAAAAAAAATAAAAAAACGTATAATAAATGAGTAGTAAGATACTTTTAAAGCCAATATGAAGCTCAAAATTTAGAAATAAGGAAATTAGATGGGTCGAGGGTTGAAACATACTTGAAATAAAGAACATGACTTGGATTCCTTCAAATGTATGAATTAAACTCCAAATCAAGTTGTTAATTAACAAAAAACAAAAAGATTTTAGGAAAAAAAATGTACTAAGAATAGGTAGAGAAGAAGAGAGGAAGCAAAGATGAGGTTTTAGAATGAGTTTAGGGATTTTCGGAACCTAGTCCTATGATCGAAACCTTCACGTATCGGGCGTAACGTCCGTTACGTAACGGTTTCGGGCGTTACAGTTTTGTTTCGGGATAAACGGGTAAAGGTACGGTATCGGGTGTCGGGTATCGGAGGTCACCGAAACTTTACGTAACGGGCTTTACGTAACGGTTTCGGCATTTTTTTAAACCATGGTAATGAGTATGCATTTATGCTTAACCAGTGTTACCTAGGCATGTGATATGGGTGCCAATTGTCCAAGTGTCTAGGGGTGTTCGACATGACAAGCTCTGAAAATCTTAATCCGGCGGCACAGATGTATAATTTTTTTTAAAATGATTAAATAGATATATATATATATATATATATATATATATATTAAAATTTTTAAATAACAATAATAATAAAAAGAGGAGGATCACCGGTCCCCATTTTTTTTTTTTTTAAAAGTATATACCTAAGTTATAACAAATACTCATATAGGGAGTAGAAATATATATATATCAAAATTTTTAAATAACAATAATAATAAAAAGGAGGATCACTAGTCCCCATTTTTTAAAAAAAAAGTATATACCTAAGTTATAAAAAACTCATATAGGGAGTAGAAATGAGCAACAAGAGAGAGACTTATGCTCTCCTAGTAAAATTTCGTTTATGTTTCCATAAAAGCAACACAATTTGACAAATAGTTCATTGCAATTGTCTTTTTAAAATGACACGACATACTTGAAGTGCCATGTGCCTAATCATAATGTTGATGTCACCATGACATGGTATAGGCACGTACCAAGAAGTGTCGCATCGTGTCCAAGTGTCGGCACGATAAAATTTGGAAAAATTGAAGTGCCTAGGTAACACTATGCTTAACTAATCATTTCCTAAAGTTTCATATCAGATTCCTACTGTTTCCCTAATGTTTTCTACGTTTCCATAATTTGTACCGTGTTTCCGTAGCCTTCTATAAACTACTACGAATTATTTCAGTTTCCTTAGTGACTGAAGTTTACACTAACACCGAAGTTTTAAACCTTGCAAACATGTAGCATGTGAACACTTGTGAAATTGCCAGCAGATGCTTTTGTTGAGTTTAATGCAGTTGACAGCTTTCATTCTTTTGTGATGACTTATTAGGGTGGCCTGCATTTCACCAGTCAACCGTTCATTCCAGTCCTCTCATGTATGATATTGATAAGGATGGTGTGAGAGAAATAGCTTTGGCTACTTACAATGGTGAGGTGCTCTTTTTTAGGTAATGATCTCAATAACAGTTGTATGATTAATTTGGTAATGACGTAAGGTCCGCACTCCTCGAATTCAGACTGGTCCTATTTATTTTATCTAGGGTCTCGGGCTACATGATGTCAGATAAACTGGAGATACCTCGGAGAAAAGTTCATAGAGATTGGTACGTTGGTTTGCAATCAGACCCAGTGGACCGTTCTCATCCAGATGTCAAAGATGACTTACTTATTCAGGAGGCTGCTGATATGAAATTAATGACTCGTAAGTAATTTTAGTGCATCTCTATGGAAGGCTGAAAGCGCAGAAAGCCATGTTATGTAGTTTTCAATGTGCGGTCACAATTTTTCTGTCCTCGTTATTCATGATTTTCTTGTTGCCTACGCATTACACATGCTCATAACTGTTCAGAGCTTAATATAATTTGTGTCATTTGAAGATGTTTGGATGTTTAATTCAGTCAGCCATATATTTTTTCTTCTTTTATTTGCGTTTAAGACAGAAATATGCAGTAGTTGAGATTCTTGAGGACTTTTTATTCTAAAACAGCATGTTTTTTTTGTAAATGATTACTTAGGGTTCGTTTGGTAGATCCTTTATGTTCTTGTCTAATTTGGACATATCTAGCCAAAATAGATTTGTGGCAAAAATCTGTAAGAAATGAGATCGGATCATAGCCAATCACGAGTGAACTTGGGGAGAGTTCAATCGCACCCACAGGTCAACACATGTCCCTTTTAACCACTATTAGCTTAGCCGTGGTTAAGATTCACTTACCCTTAGGGTTCAACAACCTAACCTTGGTTTTTAGAAAGAATGTTTTTGAAAGTTAACACTAGGGTTAAGATTTTTTAACCTTAGGGCTAAATTTTTCCCTTAAAAAACAAGGTTAGATTGTTGAACCCTAAGGGTTAGTGAATCTTAACCACAATTAATAGGGGTTAAAAGAGATACGTGTTGACCTGTGGGTACGATTGAACTTAGAGTGAGTTTAGTCATGATTGACTGTGATCCGATCTTGTAAGAAATAGATCTTTATACAATAAAACTGTTTGGCATCAGACAATGATAGAATGAGTTTTTTTGTAAAATTCTGTTTGGTAACATCATCTTATTGCAGTGAGGTGATGTCATTTTGAAAAAAATTGATTTCCATTGGGTAGCCAATTCAAACATAAATACATATGGATTATTCATTAACTATTACAAATTATTTATCCATAAATAATTAGATATATGATTTTTTCATTTTTTGGTGTAATAATAATAATATTAATATAATAATAATAATATTAACAACAACAACAATAATAATAATAGTAATATAATAATGGTAATATTTAATAATACCAATCATAATCATCGTCGTAAAAAAAGACGGAAATCTCCGTTCTGTCGCTTGCAATAGACGCGTGCTTCTTTCCCAAAAATACCAAAAATTTGATTTTTTTTGTTTAGACATGAGATGTCTTTTTTGTCTTTTCTTTTATATCAAGTAGATGCGAGATGTGATTCAATCCTTCAAAAAAGTCGTCTTCAACACTTCAATCTACCACATTTGGAGGGAGAGAAACAACCGCATCTTCAAAAATGAATTCCTTGATCATTTATTTCTCGAATAAAAAATGACTCAAGAGGCTGCTTCATGATGCCCAAACCTTCTCTTGAAGACAACCCTCGTAACAGATTTTTAACTGGGCAATGGGGTCTAGATGCTGATTTCACCGTTACCACTCCTTGTTCCTGCTCGTGGCTGCCCCCACCTCCTTACTCTTAGGCCTTGAACACTGATGGATCCCTTCGTGGATCCGTAGCTGGCTTAGGAGGAATTCTTTGGGATCATTGTGGTGAGGCATGTGCTGCATTTGCAGAGAGCTGCTCACCATACTCAATTGAATTGCTGGAACTTAAGGCGGTTAATTGAGGTATTCAAATGACCTTGCATTGCAGTGCCACTAGGCTGATGGTCTACTCTGACTCAAAATGGGTTGTGGATGTTCTCAACAAGATTCTGCCTCCCCCCCCACCCCCCATGGCGCCGGTTAGCAGATCTCCTGGAAACTTGTTGTCTCTTAGCCCTTTTTGTTTGCTGCAATTGTTTCCATGTATGGCGAGAATCAATTTTGGGAGCAGACTGGCTTGCAAAATTCTGTAATCCTCTATCCAGTTTATCTCTCAGTCCTAGCGAGTTTCCGATCGAGCTTCAGTCGATCATTTCAGATGATCGGACTGGAAAACTTTTCTTCAGACAAGTAGACCCGAAGTTTAGACATTCCAAACGATACCTTAGTCATACGGCTAAAATAGAACTTCTCCTGAGTCTTGACTATACTGAGATACAACCCTAAAATTTGATAGCTCATGTGCCATGATGCTTGTTCTTTGGTAGATGTAAGTTTTGAGCCTGGTTTGAGTAGATGCCATAATCTTATAAACTCAGAGATAATCTGTTATAGAACTTTGTCATGTTCCAAATCTTACTGATGGATTTGGCCTTGTATCATATTTTCCGTGATGAAATAAACTAGACATGCTTTCATTCAAGCTCCTGATGCCCTCATTCATGACATGAACTGAATTTTAAAAAAAGGAAGTTTGAAGATCATATATAATAATTACTACAGGAAAATACATTTGACTCTTTGAACTGTTAATTCCATGCACTTTGGTAATGCATATTGTCATTGGAAAAGGATGTATAAACTTTTTCCGTACAGTCGTATGCATATGTACACTTCATTATTCATTCAATCACAGGGTCATACATTTGTGTCAGCCGTTTGCTGCGCTCTTGTCAGCAAAAAAAAGCGTTTATTTCTCATTTTTCTGTTTCGTTTTCATATGTTAGTTGCATACATGCAATATTCGTCATATTGATTCTTCTTTTTGATTTTTGAAGTTTCTTTAACTTAAAAGCGTGGATAGAAGTTTCATATTGCTGTATTACTACCATCAGAGAAGAAAGTTTCCTATTACTGTATCGTTGTCGAGAATGTTCTGTGTTACCTCTTTAAGTATGACTTCATGCTGTCCGTGATTCTCCATCTCAGATTTCGACAACCTAAATGTATTTACCTCCATTTTGACCCCGTTATCAGGGCATCCGTGCAACTGATTTCTCTAGGCTTTCTAATAATTTTATTGTAGTGGCACGTTGACAATTTCCTTTTAAAAAAAATAAAATACATTTGGAGCCTTTTGACTTTCTAAATAAAAAGGTATAATTATATTGTCATTCATGAGTGGTAGTTAAATATTTGAGTAAATATTGATTGTCCTTTTAGAAATGAATGGAAGTACACCTGGATCAAACGCTTCTATAAATTCTTCACCAACAGAAGGTCACCCTGGCTCCAGTGTGAATGTGTCCAACCCAGAGAATGAAGGGAAAGTGGATGCTAGTCAAGCAGAAACAAAAATAAAGTTGCCAACTAGCATAGATAATTCAACAGGGGATTCTGGGTCAGTAGGGACCATTAAAGCAGAGAACGGAACCAACACTGGGAGGCGGCTTCTTGAAGATGCTGACTCAAAAGGGGTGCAGGAGGGTGGTTCTGAATCTAAAGTTAATAGTAATGATGATCATGTTGCAACTGTCGAAAATGATGAAGGTTTGGAAGCAGATGCTGATTCATCTTTTGAGTTATTCCGCGATAGTGAGGAGCTAGCTGATGAGTATAATTATGATTATGATGATTATGTTGATGAATCCGTATGGGGAGATGAGGAATGGACGGAAGATAAACATGAGAAAATGGAAGATTATGTGAATATTGACTCTCACATCCTGTGCACTCCAGTAAGTGTATAATGTAAAGTTGTAGATGGGCCTGTTTGCTCATAGATGTGCATTGAGGCTAAAGATAATTTTGGCTATTGGTTTAGCTGACAATTAGTTCTCTCTTACTCCACAGGTCATAGCAGACATTGACAGTGATGGGATATCGGAAATGGTTTTAGCTGTGTCCTACTTCTTTGATCATGAGTGAGTTTTCTTCCTTAGTGTCACACCAGTATCTTTTTCATTCTTCCTTCTTTTGAAAGTAAACTTCTATAATTTTTCCAGTCAACTCTAGTGCATCTATAGATATATCATATGTCCTATTGTGGTTGACATTTTCATATGATCCCGAGCAATCTTCCTTTATGTTTGCCATTAACATGCTATGCCAAAAAGACAGGATTCATGTATTGTATATTGTTTTAGAAATCAATATCAACATCTTTTTTTTAATTGGTAAACACAAATTCGTTAAAGAGAGATATACACAAGCAAATCAGATTCACCAATAACGAACCCAAATGAAAAAAGAACTAGCAAACATAACAATATTTGATTGCAATGCACTCAACATCTTTAACCTTTCAGTGATCACTATATAACCACAGGTTATATAGTATTCGTCTAGTTTAAACTTTGCTTGATACTATTTTTCAATGATGTATATAATATGCATATTCACAAATAAAAAACATTCTTTATTTTTTGAGATTCTTTTATCTCATTTCTTACTGTTGTTTCCTTCATGCCTTCTCTATATATTTTTAATAAGAATATTTGACTAACATCTGGTTGGACAAATTAAAAGATTTATTCTGTGATCAGTGTAGTCAAAGCATTCAGGTAAAGCCTAGGCAATTGGGTTATCTTAGCCAGCGTATCCTAGGTGACCAGAATTTATTTTATTTACTAAAGAAATTTATTAAAGATATTAAATTATTATTGAAATAAATATTACAAATAAAAAATAAAGCATACAGAAGAACAAAATGTCCCTATAGAACATACTTTAGAGAACGGGAAGAGAGCCAGATGCAGAAACTCTAAATGAAATCTGTTTCATCTAAACAAACCCTAGAAAACATCCAACAAGTGAAATATATTTTATTTTATAAATTTCTTATTTTTTTATGATTTTGTACCCAACATCTAACATTTTATGGGTCTGAAGAGTCTCTGTCACTTGTACTTTAGTGCATGGAGACAAGATTAGGCACCACTAGGAGAGCTTTTCGTAACGAGTGCCCGCCTAGACCTTGACTAGTTGCTCGGGGTCCTCCTAGCTGTGATCGCTTAGTCGACAGATTGACTACATTGGATGTGATTTTAGGAAATACATAAATCAAAACTCAAGCTGAAATTTAAATTTTACTTGCAAGTTGCAACTTGCAAGAGCAACAACAACTAACAACCTAGCTTCTCAAAACCTCCATAATTTCCAAACTATCCAGCAATGACCTAATCACCAAACTACTACCTGAGGCTGAATTAAAGGAAATAATAAAGAAGAAGAAAGCATCAATTGGAAGGTTTTCAATGTTGTAGCATGTCTTTCCATCTCCTATGTTATGCTTCTTGTTGCAATGTCCAAACTATCCAGCAAAGACCTAATCACCAAACTACTACCTGGGGCTGAATTAAAGGAAATAATAAAGAAGAAGAAAGCATCAATTGGAAGGTTTTCAAGGTTGTGGCATGTCTTTCCATCTCCTATGTTATGCTTCTTGTTACAATCACTTTCTTTTTTAGGATTTGGGCTGGTAGTTTCTCCTTTTTGTTTTCTTATTTTAATATTCTCTGAAGCATGCTTTAATTATGCTGAACTGGAGGAAAAACCTGCTAAAAGTGGAGGAAAAATCTGCTAAGCCTCTAACTAAATTTGGCTACACCAATGTTGAACATGGTGTTTCCATTATTTTTGGATGGGCAAGTTAAATTATTGGAAAACTACCTGTAGACTAGAAGAACTAACAGAAAAAATGCAAAAAGATGGGCAAAAAAGAGAAGGGGAGAGAACAATACAATTCATATCTGGCTATGTGATTATATTATGGATTTTATGGGAAATCATGTCATGGGATTCTAACATAATTACCTGGGCAAGGAAACAACTGACAAATTTACCATCCATTATCAAAATCTTTTCATTTTCCTTAATTTGCCTTTCAAAATAGAAAGTAACTGAAGGACCGTTAGAAATTCCTATAAAAAAATTGCGAGAATGTTGAATTGGTGGTAAGCTTGATGCTTCTTTCCTAGTTTCCAAAAGAAGTGGATTTCTGTAGCCGCTCAAATGGAAGGTTTTTGCTTAGGGGACTTTTTGTGATAGTATTATAGTAATCATTATGATTGGCCATTTAGTTTGTATACTCAACGGGTTTGTGGTTTGTAGAAAGATGCCAATAATCTATCGTGCGTTGCAACAAGTAGGGACATTTGGGATATCTTATCTAACTCTCTTTGGCATGAGGAGGTCTTTCCAAGCAGGTGATCATTTGTTTGGAAGTTATTCGTTTGGGAGAGAGGAAACTTCCAAGTATCAGACTGACACTGTCCACTATCTGTTATTCATTGCCAATAATCTATCGTGCATTGCAACAAGTAGGGACATTTGGAGATATCTTATCTAACTCTCTTTGGCATGAGGTATTTCCAAGCGGGTGATCATTTGTTTGTTGGATGGCCTTCCTATCTGTTTGGGGAGAGGAAACTTCGAAGTATCACACTGACATTGTCCACTATCTGGTATTCATTACAAGTAGCCAAGTACTACACTGACGATGTCTGCTATCTCAGCTTTGCTTGACAGTAATGTCAACAGAGTTTGTATGCGAAACTTTGAAGTTGTATTTCTTTTTTTCTTTGTACTGTTGCAACTTTCTTTCAGTCTTGGCTTGTTTCTTGGTATCATTTAAGGATAGAAATCTCGACTATTTTCTTTAAATTTATATTTATAGCTGATCGCAAAGTAATTGGTTGGCTTATAAGTTGACAGGTACTATGACAAGCCGGAGCATTTAGCAGAACTGGGAGGTATTGATATTGGAAAATATGTGGGGGGTGCTATAGTTGTTTTTAATCTTGATACAAAACAAGTTAAGTGGACTACACCACTAGATCTAAGTACGGATACTGGAAATTTCCGTGCATACATATATTCGTCTCCAACTGTGGTCGATTTGGACGGGGATGGGAATTTGGACATTCTTGTCGGGACTTCCTTTGGCTTGTTTTATGTCCTGGATCATCATGGTAATCGCCTAAAATCACATTAGTTTTATTCACTTTAGCAGTGTCTTATGCTAATGATTAGATCATATCCTATCATATTTTATTCTTAGGGGTGATTTTGTTGTGGAATTCAGTTGGTAATGTCATCTTGCAAATGTTTGTTAATTTTTGAACCCAGATATTGCCTGATGGTTGATTATTCATGTGACTGTCTTCCAGTTTAGATCTTGTTCTCTATGGTTATAGTTTCCTTTCAAATCTCATTGGTGGCATGTTCTCCAAGTTCTGAGCTTATATATGTGTTCATGTATGCATTTACTCAGACCTTTTATTTTGTAGATTGAAATATTGTATAATAGCAAGTTGTACTTGATTGCATGGTTGCACCTTCCTATATTATGACATATGGGTATCGTTTGGTTTGCAAGCTTGTGCATCTCCTTCCCATTGAGCTGTGTGCTCCTGTTATGTTGACATTTTCTTCTAGTGCCTGGCTAGTTACATTTTACCTAATGAAAGCTACCTTAGATTTAAGTCTAACTCACTCTTTAAGGATTCTTTAGGCTGTAAGTGTCTCTGTGTGTTGTCAGCTGCTCTCAGTTTAGCTTTCTCGTGTGTGGGATAAACTCTTCATAATACACACGATAAAATTGGAAGACATCTCTATGCATCTCTTTCACCTACAAAGAGGAAATCTTCTGCTCGACACTGATAAGATTTTTCAGTTAACTTTCATTTTATGCATCTTAATTGCACCGAAGACACCTGTTATCATCTAAATTGGTTGACCTAAAAAAATAAGCATCCCTCCTTTCCTGCAAGAATACTTTGGCCACATGTGGTTGTTTGTCATTGGTCTTCCCAAGTATCTGATATTTGTTTCTGTTTCATTTTCTATTAGTCACTTTCTTGAGATATTTCACTTTTAACTTTGAAGTGTTCTCAAAATGCCTCTGCGAACATAGTCGGCTTGTTGCCTAGGCGCCTAGGTGAGCGCTGGTGACTTGATTTTGGAATGAACAATGAAATTTCAGTTATAATTTTGCTTATTTTATATAATGAAGCTTATTAGTCTAGTTTTGTGATACTGAATAAAAAAGATCAAAGTCAATTAATAGTTTTTGAAATACTAATTTTGAGCAATAGAAGTATTAAACTTAATTATCATGTGATATTTACTCCTTTATTTATGATTCTATGTTGTTTTTATGAAAACAAAAAGGATATAGAACATAAATTGTAAAAGCGAAATTAAATCGCACCGTTCATTGCTCAATTAGATCCATTTGATCTTTAAATAGGCAATAGGAAGTCTTCTAAAGTTGTTGTAGGCTATTATAATTGGATGGCTGTATTTCCCCTAGAAAAGGTTTTAAAACAACATTGTCATCCCAATGTCTTAAGCATGTTCGTTTATAGTTATTTGGCTGGCGCCTGGTTGCGTACATGGACATCTTAATAGCCAGACGAGTGCCTAGCCTAGGGACAGCTGAGCGCCTAGCCTTCAATTAGTGCCTTGTGCCTAGGCGGGCCTTTAAGACACTGATTGTTGGTAATGCTCATCCTTGTTTCATTTCTTGACTGTCTATACTTCTATGTGGGTTTCAGTTATACCCCCCCTGTGGATGTGCAGGAAAATATTTGCCGAACTTTTTTCTTTTTGGTCCTTGTACACAGTTTTTTTTTTGCAGCATACTGTGATTAATGGGAAAATATCCAATAGCTCGTGAAATGCCATATACAATGATATTTCTGGCTTCCAACACCTTTTTCCTGTTTTTGAACTGTGTTGATGTGAGCAACTGAAAAGTTTATTTTTTGTTGTCCACAAAAAAAATGTATTTCTCACACAACACATCTCATAAACTTTGGATTGCAAGATTTTTCGAATATGCAAGACCACCAAAAACTGTAGCTTGCCAGCCACAAATCTGCATGTCTAGAATTTAGAATTCTAGATCACTATTTGTAAGAAGAACATATATCTTAGGGAATTTTGCTTAAAGTCTATCTATTTTTTGCTTTTTGATTCTTTGGATTAATATATTTGGGTGATTTGTTGGGTTGAGTTTGGCTATGCTTGGCTTCTGCCTCTCTCATCTCGGGGCGGGGGGCTTTACATGCTTTTGTTTCTCTATTTCTCCCTTGAGTTTATGTTTTTGTAAACTCTTTTATTATGTCGTTGTACCTCTCTTTTGATTAATATATCTTCACAATCATCAAAAAAAGAGAGAGGAAAGAACAAGTCTTTTCCCTAGCTAATTTTGAATTAAATTATTTAGCTTTTTCTTATTCTACATAGTGGTTTGTGTCTTACATTATTCCTATCATCCAGGCAAGGTGAGAGAAAAGTTTCCTCTTGAGATGGCTGAAATTCAGGGAGCTGTAGTTGCAGCTGATATCAATGATGATGGAAAAATTGAAATGGTGACAACTGATACACATGGAAATGTTGCTGCGTGGAATGCACAAGGAGAGGAAGTTTGGGAAGCACATCTGAAGAGTCTTGTTCCACAGGTAAGTTTCTGTACCACCTTTCCTTTTCTTTTCTTTAGCAACATATTAGTATATTGCAATTTCAAATCTTATAGGGTGACCATGTTTATCGTCATGGATTCTTAAGAGCAATTTAAAGTAATATAATCAATTAATCTGTGATGTGCAATCAGTAACTTTCTTTAATTGTTCTTATTCTATACCCATTGTTCTTATTCTATGGAGAACAATTGGATTTCTGTCAGTGAATATCATGACCTTAATGTGAGAGAAAATCAACTTTTGAAAAATTGAACCAGATCAGCTGGTCTAACTTGGGAACCAAATGGTCCAAACCCTTAGGTGATCTTGGTTAATCATCAACCAGGACATGTACTCAAAACCAGCTAAAACTGGCAACCTGCACAGTCAGAAACCATGCAGGTCTGGGTCTACCCGAGTCAAACTTTGGCCAAACTGGGTTGACCTGACCTGCCTCTTTGGCTGGTTTGATCTCTCGTCCAGGTTATGTGTTGCTTCTTACATAAATGCTAGAAACTGTACCAGTGAACAAAAAGAAAGTGGATTATTTATTTGGTTTCTGTTAGTATCTTCCATGCTGGGTTTATTTGAACTTTTTTTTTGGATGAATAACGATAATTGAATTAAGAATGGAGAATTTACAAGTGAAAGTATTGGGGAATGAGGCAATGTCCCAAGCAAGATCAAAAATACAAAAAGCGAGCACCGGGGGCAAGCTTAGGAGTCACAAAAAACAATCATTCTAACTATGCAAAGTTCTGAGCTGCAAGTCCGCAAAATTCATGGAGATATGCCGACCATTATAATAAAATTCTTCGATTTTTTCAAAAAGTCCTGAATAAGTCACGATTTTTTCGTTGAACGATTAATTCACATAGTATCGGCCTCTTTTTTTATTTATTTATTTGACTTTTTTCTAAAAGTTTGGGTTTTATTTGAACTTTTGCATTGATTGATTTCCTTTCCTTTTTTTTTTCTGCCTTTAAACTGTTTTTGAGCTATTAAGAGTTTTGAAGTCTTGTGGCTTTCTAGTCTAATTTCATGTGTAGCGTGTAGAACTAGAAAGTACATCATAATCTATCGGTGTTGTTGAGCTGTTAATGAGCTGTTAAGTGAGACTTCAACTCTGTGCATAGGGATGTAAAATCATGAACATTATAATGGTTCAAGAATTTGCCAATAGGACTCAGATTTTGGATGGAGGCGTGGCCTTGTACTTGTATGAATCTTGCTCATACGGTAGGCGTCCTACCTAAGTTGGTAAGTTTGTGGTAGGCTTTGAATATAGTTCAGAATTCTTATAATTTTGCTCAATTTCTAATAATAAAGATGTAAGATATTGAATTTTTTATAATTTTGAGTTAGTTGATTCAGTTTATCAGTTGGTCTTGGTCATGTCCAAAACATTGTCTTAATAGTTGAGTCAACTCAATTGCCATTCTGCCAGGTAGAGCGACTCGGTGAGTTGACTCGTGAATTAATATGAAATTAATATAAGAATTGGAAAATACAAAGAATGGAAAATATTAAAAATCAGAAAAATAACGAATAATACAGCAGGTTTTATTGATTATTCAATTTCTGTGTATAGCATACTCCTTAAATTTTGACTAGTTCCACAAGTCTTCTTCTTGTGCAATGATGCTATACTTCAGATCTTTGCAGTTAACAGACTGAAATTAGGGATGATAGGCTCAGTCATTTTGGTTTAGGAAGGAGTCCTGGGTATGTATAATAAACCTCTTTGCAGCCATCCTCAAGACCCTGACTTAGAATGTCAAGAAAAATCTGAAAATTAAAAATTAAATTATCATACTTGATTTCTATTCAGAGGTTTTTTGTTGACCCAAATCTGAAAATTAAAGTGAGACTCAGATTATCTTGTACCCCAAGTCTGAAAAAATAATCCAAACCAACAAAGGCCTTTAACGTACTTGATCCAGAAATGCTCTTGAGAATTCCATGGTAGTAGTGTGTATACATCATTCTTAGTCTTCTCAGCTATGTTGCATAGACACGGACCTGAGTGTCAGCAGTGTTGGACAAGGCAAACCCCGAAAAAAAAATTGGGGACACGGGATGATGTTTTTAATTTTAACTAAAAAAATTATTATAATTTAAATGTTATTTGTATAATACTATATATGATTGAAAAATAAAATAAATTAAATATGAAAACAAAATTATTGCTAATAGCACTAGGCAATGTATTACAAACAACAGTTCATCAAACAAGAGGTTTTTGTGGCCCAAATTCAGCCTGCTGACTCTCTCTCTCCCCCGTCTTTTCTGTTACAGGGATTATTAATTCCTCCTTTTTTGTTGTTGAAAACAAATCGATCGCGGTTCTTTATCTTTCCTTACTAGCTTCTCTTTTTGATGATGAGAGTTGGAAAGAATTTGCTAATTATTTGAAGTTATATGTTTTTTGTATAATAAACTCTAAAAATTTATGGGTATCAAGCGTGTCCAACTGTTCATGTCTGGGGCTCTTTGAGTAAAAAATGCTTGGATTCTTATTGCTATGAGTCACAACGGGTGTGTCTGTTTCACACAGGACACACCTGCTGTCATAAAGAATCAGCACAATATAGCTTCGTACTTATTATTTTGATTTAGGAAGGAGTCCTGCTTCTGTAAAAATCTCTTTCATCCATCTTAACTCAGAATGACAAGAAAAATTGTAAATTAAAAAGAGAAATCAATATACCTGATATCTATTTGGAGTTTTTTTTATAAATCCTAAATCTGAAAAATAAATTCAACCAGAACATCTTCTATCCCAAGTCTGAACAAGTAATCATAATCAAAAAAGGTCTTTTAACTTATTTCGAAGCGCTTTTATCTTGAAGAAAATGGAGAAGAACAATGAGAATGATGATTCTTCTAGGTTTTGTAGAGTAAAATGATTAGGTTTTCATCTGGCTTTTATATGCCCAAAACACCCCCCCCCCCCAAAAAAAAAAAAAGAAAAAAAAAGAAACGAAGAAAGAAAGAGTAAAATATATGAATGAGCTGATGTAGAGCAGCTCTGGGTACCTTGGCGATTTATTGAATTAAAAATGTGTTAATGAGGAGCTAGATGGCGATTTGGCCTGGAATCCAGCCACTAACAAGCGGATCGGCCAATCTGTGATTCGACTTGCCCAGTTTCAAGACAGTGGCACAATGCAGCTGGTAGTTCGTTCAAGAACCACAATCTCTTGGTTTTTTGAGTCAACAGCTAGAGTTTGCACGCATATAAAATAGAATATTTCTAAATTTATTTGTTGATGGGATAATATCTGATTCTGATATTACTAACATATGTCAATCAGGGTCCCACTATTGGTGATGTTGATGGGGATGGTCATACGGATGTTGTGGTTCCAACACTGTCAGGGAACATATATGTTCTGAACGGCAAGGATGGCTCATATGTCCGGCCGTATCCATACCGCACTCATGGGCGAGTGATGAATCAAGTTCTTCTGGTTGATTTAAGCAAACGCGGGGAGAAACAGAAGGGACTCACTCTTATTACAACATCATTTGATGGTTATTTGTACCTTATTGATGGACCCACAGGATGTGCTGACGTTGTTGATATTGGAGAAACTTCGTAAGATGTGCTTTCATCCTTCGATGCAGTATGCCTTATATTTCTCCTTCTCAACATATATATCCTAATGAAATCTCTGTGCTACAGATATAGCATGGTCTTGGCGGACAATGTTGATGGTGGAGATGATCTTGATCTTATTGTTACAACCATGAATGGCAATGTCTTCTGCTTCTCAACTCCTGCCCCACATCATCCCCTTAAGGCAGGATATAGGATAAATCTTAACATTAATTGTAAGGACTTAATTTCTTATTTCAGCTTTAGAACCTTTTACTTTTCCTTTCAGGCATGGAGATCACCCAATCAAGGAAGGAACAATGTCGCAAACCGACACAACCATGAAGGAATTTACGTTTCACCTCTTTCCAGAGCTTTCCGAGACGAGGAAGGCAAGAACTTCTGGGTGGAGATTGAGATTGTAGACAGATACAGGGTCCCATCAGGGTCTCAAGCACCTTATAATGTCACCGTAAGACTCCTCTCCACCCCAAATTGCATTCTTGAAGTTACATCACTTCCTGTAGTTCAATCATTGTTATGCCGCTTTTCTTTTGCAAAATGATGCAGACATCCTTATTGGTCCCTGGTAATTACCAAGGAGAGAGGCGTATAATACGCAACCAAGTCTTTAATAGCTCTGGAAAATATCGAATAAAGCTTCCGACTGTGCCGGTCCGGACCACAGGAACAGTTTTGTTGGAGATGATTGACAAGAACGGACTCCATTTCTCAGATGAGTTCTCTCTCACGTTTCATATGTATTACTACAAACTGCTGAAGTGGCTTCTAGTCCTCCCGATGCTTGGGATGTTTGGTGTGCTTGTTATCCTTCGTCCACAAGAAGCCATGCCTTTGCCATCATTCTCACGGAACACTGACCTTTGATGATCGATCACCTTATCAAACACTCTACATGGGTGTCCAAAGCTTATTCTGGTTAGTTCCCAAAGCTCGGAAGATGTTATACTCCCCTTGTGACCAAATGCAAGATTTTGGTGGATTTAAAGTTCAATGCCTCTATGAAAAAATCCTTGATAGCCCATTACAAATTGATATCAAACTCATCTTCCTCAAATGAGTTGTTGTTGCTCGGAACTGCTGGATTTTACAAAATGGAGTCAGTTAACAAGAAATATTATTGGTGGCGCCTCTGTTGGATTTAGTTGTGATGTTATTCTGATTTTTTTTTTCATGTTTTCTTGTGAACCATTGATGATACGACCAAGGGTCTAGCTGTTAACCAGGCCCCTTTGATTTAAATATTTTCTCAATTAATTTTCCATTTCAATAAATCAACCAATTTTCCTCACCAGGAAACCAAAGAGGAAATGTCTTGATACCCCTTATAAGCCATGTGGGTAAGGTCTGCAGAACCTTCCTCCCGATTAACCATGCTCAGTTGCTAAGTTCTGCTTGTGGAATACCATTGGGGTTCAAAACCCTTGACCACTTTTGGATTACCAGTGGGGTTCAAAAAGAAAAATCTGTTGGAAGAAAAAAATAGTTAAAAACCAAATATGGCCATTGGACGGTAAAATGGTAAAAAAACCGTTGGAGGGTAAAAAAATAAATATCCAATAAAAGTCAATGAATCAAAAGATATGTTAAATTATGACATATGCCATAATATGACATTGTCATATGCTTCACTCCTCTTAAAGTAAAGGATAGATCGATCATAACTACACTTTTTTTGAAGCAATAACCACACCCATGGTTACGTACTAAGCGTTATACTAACCAGAAATAGGAATTCTGGACCTGTATCTTCATGCACTTGCTCAATAACCTAATGCGGTTCAAACCTATGGATCTATATATGCTGTGTTGTGTTCATGAACGTCCTATAATTAGTATCGTCTGCCACTTTTCCAAATGAGACGGATAGCCTGGCTTTGCTTGCATTTAAGGAGTGTAGGAGCAGTACTACTGAGGTCGTGGAATGATTTTCTCCATGATCATGATCATGATCTGTAAGTGGCAAGGGGTTACATGCAGTTCCCGCCATCAAAAGAGTCGAGGCTTGGTGGGCTATGTATCTCCCTACATAGCCAACCTCACCTTCCTTTGGGTAATCGACCTCCATAACAATGGTTTTCATAACAAAATTCAAAGCTTAATACTTTTTAACCTGTCTCGAAACAAAGTAAATGGTACAATACCCGGTCA
Organism: Tetracentron sinense; assembly: GCA_015143295.1. Classification (NCBI taxonomy): domain Eukaryota; kingdom Viridiplantae; phylum Streptophyta; class Magnoliopsida; order Trochodendrales; family Trochodendraceae; genus Tetracentron; species Tetracentron sinense. The sequence continues at coordinate 4,732,286 of CM026557.1, read as the reverse complement.
AGTGATGGGTCTCTCTTCCTTGTCAATTACACTCATCCTTCCTCAAAATTCTTTGACTGGATCCATACCACTAGAAGTGGATAGCTTGATAAATCTTCAAAAACTAGATCTTTGTGAGAACAAATTGACAGGTGAAATCCCACTTCCTTGTCAATTACACTCATCCTTCCTCAAAATTCTTTGACTGGAACCATACCACTAGAAGTGGATAGCTTGATAAATCTTCAAAAACTAGATCTTTGTGAGAACAAATTGACAGGTGAAATCCCAAGCGCAATTGGAAATTGTTTGAGCTTGGGACACCTTTGAATGGAGGGTAACTTCCTTCAAGGAACTATTCCTCCCTCTTTGGGTGCTTTAAGAGGTCTTGAAGATCTAGATCGTTCTCGCAACAATTTGTCTGGGGAGATTCAATAGTACTTGGCTAAATTTCATGTCCTCAAAAATCTAAATCTATCTTTCAATAATCTTGAGGGTGAAGTGGAAAAAAAAGGGGCTTTAAAAAATGCAAGTGCAATTTCAGTTCTCAGAAATAGTAAACTATGCGGTGGTATCCCAAAACTGGCATTGCCAGTATGCCCAACCCAAGCTTCCAAGGGATGGAAGCGGCCTCTTGCTCATAGAGTAATGGTCTTGGTAATTACTTTCATGTTTTGTTTCAGTGGTGTGTTTCTTTTCGACATTTTTTTGGATACGAAAGTTGAAGAAAGAGAAGAAACCTTCATCCACATCACCTTTGAAGGATCAATATCAAAAGGTTACTTACACAGAGCTACTTAAAACAACAAATGGGTTCTTGTCAACCAATTTGATTGGTTCCGGAAGTTATGGTTCTATGTATAAAGGAATTTTGTCACTTGATGAAACGAGTGTTGCAATAAAGGTACTCAACCTTCAACAATGAGGAGCTTCCAAGAGTTTCACATCTGAATGCAATGCCTTGAGAAACATCCAACATCGAAATCTCATCAAGATTTTAATTTCTTGCTCGAGTGTGGACTTCAAAGGAAATGATTTCAAAGCTCTAGTTTTCGAGTTCATGTCTAATGGGAGTCTAGAACAGTGGTTGCATGCACGTGTAGATGGGCAGCATCAACTAAGGAATTTGAACCTTGGGCAAAGATTAAACATAACCATTGACGTGGCTTCAGCTTTGGATTATCTCCATCACCACTGCGAACCACCCATAGTTCATTGCGATCTAAAGCTAAGCAATGTTCTCCTCGACGACAACATGATCGGCCATATTGGTGTAGAGACCTGAATTTAATTTCTCGGTATTCGTGCTATTTATATGAATTTCTTAGAATAGAAGTAATTTTAAAATACATGTGTTCCTATGAGAATTAATGTGGAATGCCTAGATGTAGTTATTCCTTATATAATAATATAATAATGAATTTATTATTATTATTATTAAATTAAAAGTTTCGGGTTTACGGAGCCATCTCATTGCCTAAAACAAGATTAGTATATTTATTTTATAACTTCTACGAGTTTAGGGTTCAAATCTTGAGTTCACAGTATTAACCCAAATGTTTTGGAGTTATTTTTCACCATCATCCCATTTGATGAGATATTTTGACCTCTAAGAACCTAAAATTAGGACTTGTCTATTAGAAAATAAATTGTTCCCCTTTGAATTTCGAGTCCAACGTAAGTTGAATTGTCAAATTCCGATAACCGAGTCAAAAGTTACGGGTCAATTACCAAAAATAGTTATGGGTCAAAAAAATATATAAAGGGGGTGTGATCGTTCGCCCACCAGCGATGATCGATCTCCCAGAACGGGATTTTTGTCGAGTGAAGCGAATTTTCGATTTTTTAAACCCCTTTTGAGTTCCCAACTTTATAAATACCTTCTTAACTCATAAATTAGGTTTCCGATAGCCTCCTAAACCTAAAATAGAGCTTTCTAAGAGATCTAAAGAGGAAGAAAATATGATTTTTTAAGAGATTCAAAGAGGGAAAAGCCTAGAGATTTCAAGATTCAATCAAAGAAGGAATAAGACTTGAAGATTTAGATCGAGACTCATTTGCAATCGTAAGATTGTAGGGAAGCGATCAAGAAAGGTAAATAATAATCTCTAATTCTCAATTTCATGAATATTAATCTAAAGTAAGATTTAAAAATGATAGATCTAAGTAAGAACTTGAATACAAATGAGATCTATGAATTTCTATCATCCCTTATGTATTATTTCTCAAAAATTATTAAAGTAGGATGTGAATAACCATATGGATATTATATTTTATGTAAGAATAATGTGAAAGAGAATTATTATAGAGATATCTGAATGTATGTAGTGGAATAGATGTATGCCGGAGATTGGTTTGAATGATGGTATGTTGAAATGATGATTTCTATATTTTTGTATAAATGAAGATTTATGATTACTACTTTATGTATGAATTACTTGAAACCAATGTATGATGAATGACCCATTATGAGTTTTAACGACTGAAGAACCATGATGATGTATGATCTATGAAAGTAAGATTTATGAACATATGTTATTATTGTTATTGTAAGAACCTTGATTTATTGACGTTTAAATTATAATCTATAGAATTTATATGCACGATGATCGATAATGGATGTAAGATATGAGTTACTGCATGGGTAATATGCATTCGGGTAAATAAGTTTTGGTTAGGATTTTGATGGCTTTAAGATTTTATCAAGGTGATGCGAATTGCTATGATGGATTCCTGATGCACTCAACCTATGATCAAGAGTGAAATTTAATTGAGAGTTTATTACTGTTTTCAATCACAACAATGTTATATACATACGCACGATGTGATAATACATACAAGAAAGTAAGAGTCACATAAATGAGATTGCATGAATGAGTTTTCTCATAAATAATGGATATCAAAAAGTAAGTAACCAATGGTACATCATACCCTGCTTCAAGTATAAATGAATCAAGGGTACATCGTACCCAGCTTCAAGTCTAAGTTATGCAAGGGTATGTTATATCTGGCTTCAAGTCTATGTAACAAAGATGTTATTGCCTAACTTCAAGATATGTTTTCAAAAGTACTAGTTATCCGACTTCAAGAAAGATCTCTATGATGCTTGGAATCTCAAAGAAAAGTAAGAAATGTAAGAAAAGTAAGGATGCTAGGGCCTGACTTCAAGTCTATGTAACAAAGATGTTATTGCCTAACTTCAAGATATGTTTTCAAAAGTACTAGTTATCTGACTTCAAGAAAGATCTCAAAGAAAAGTAAGAAATGTAAGAAAAGTAAGGATGCTAGGGCCTGACTTCAAGTTAAGTTTCCAAGGGTACTAGTCATCCGACTTCAAGAAAAATATCAAAGAAAGATCTCAAAAGATGCTAGTGTCTGGCTTTAAGATAAGTTTCCAAAGGTACTAGTTATCTTGCTTCAAGAAAGTTCTCAAAGAAAAGTAAGAAAAAAAGTAAGGAAAGTAGGAAAAGAAAAAAAAAGTAAGAATAGAAGAGAAGTAAGAAAAGAAGAAAAGTAAGAAATGAATAAAAAAGTAAGAAAAGTAAGAAAAGAAGAAAAAGTAAGAAATGAAGAAAAAAGTAAGAAAAATAAGAAAAGAAGAAAAAGTAAGACAAGAAGAAAAAATAAAAATAGTAAGAAAAGAAAAACATGTTTTCTGTACTCTGATTTATGTATGTGTTTAATTGAACTGCTAGCTGTTTACTTGTCAGTTTTTATAATATTGTTTATTACGAGTTATTATATACGCGGAATAACTATGTTATTCAACCGTTAATTTTATTATCAGTAGGTTCAAGATTGGATATATGTGTACCTGGATCGTGGTAAGATGAAGAGTATATTAAAGAAGCAGAAGATGATCATCATGAAGAGTAAATGAATTTAGACCGTTATCCCTACTATTGATTTCAGGATAGAATGTTTATCTAATCTTTTCAAGGGATTTATAGCAGAATTTCATTAGAGATGATCATGAATTATTTATATTTCAGTTTGGATTATGTTTAGTTAGTTGTGGACTTAAATTATGATTACATGAAGTATCAATGGTTATAGTTAATGAAGAAATTTCCAGGTCCACATTTTAGCATGCTTTTAATGCTCTTTAAATGAGTTAAGATAAGTAAGTCACGTGCCAAAGTTCTACTTTCTCCTAAGGGGTATTTTGGGGCGTGACAGTTGGGGATTTTGGATTAGCAAGGTTCCTTGCTAAAACCCCGATTAGTTCTTCAAAAGATCAAAGTAGTACCGTTGGACTAAAAGGAACAGTTGGCTATGTAGCTCCAGGTAAGTATTTCATCTATCAAGTTTATATTTATTATTCTAATCAACCATGATAAATTGTTTTGTTACAAATTGCAACTGGCCTGCAATATGTAGCTCACAAGCTATGGTAGCCTCGTTAATAATAACTCATTCTTACTGGGATTGAAATATTAATCTTGATAAATTATTAGTTTTATAAAAAAAATTGGAAAATGTGTGAATTGTATAATATGGCATGGGCAGCAAGGTGGCTACACAAGGCGATGTATACAGTTATGAGATCTTGTTACTTGAGATGTTCACAGGTAGGAGACTGACTGATGATATGTTTAAGGATGGTTTGAGCCTTCAGAACCTCGCTAAGACAGCTCTACGCAATCGAGTGATGGAAATCATTATCCAGAGATACTCTTAGATGATGATCACATTAATGAAGATGAGATCTGCGGGAGCAGTACCACAAGTGAAGTGCAAGAGTGCATGGTTTCAGCTGTTAGAATTGGAGTTGCGCGCGTGTTCTTTTGAATCACCTAGAGATCGAATGATCATGAAAGATGTTGCCAATAAGATGCATTTGATTAGAGATACATTTCTGGGCATTAGGGTCCATGGAGGGCCGTGATCAAAGTCTACCTTAGTTTTTTTTTTCTTTTTATAGTTTTTTTGCGTCGGATATCATTTACCTACGATTAGTAGCATTGGTTAGTGGTTAGCAGTGGGGAGTGGGGAATGGAGCTCTTGCAAGTCATCACCTAGTGAAAATGGATCCCTAGACCTCTGATGTGCACTTTATTCCCATTATCAGTTATCCCTAGTTTAGCAAGTCTCTTATTTCCATTCTCAACTATCCCTAGTTTAGCAAGTCTTAGTTACCTCTTTTATTTGTTTCCTTAATTGTAGAAGAGAATGCTTATTTAATGTAGGTTGCTCCTTGAGAACTGTAAGTTGAATCATTGTTATTCTTAATTGAATTTAGGAGGTTCAACAACCTCAAATTAGCTTTCTTCTATCCCTCCTCTTTTTTTGTCTTTCAATTTTTGAACTTCTATACTTACGATCAAGGGATCGTAACATTTGGTATCAAAGCCACCGATCCTCAGACCATGACAACTGATGGGTATGGAACTAGATTCCAAAATATAGAAGCTAAGATCCGGTCTCTCAAGGAGAATGACGAATCACATGGTAAATTATTGACTGAAATTTTATAGAAACTAACGAATTTGGAAATCAAGAACTATGATGCAGGCCAGTCACGATCGCAATGATAGGAAGAAGATCAAACCAACAATGTTTCCCACGGAGTACAAGGAAATCAACATCCACAATCACATGTTCGTCTTGACCTTCTGCGTTTTGGTGGAGAAGACTCGGATGGGTGGGTATACACAGCAGAACAGTTTCAACGATACCATCATATTTCCAATGATCAGATGATTGAATTGGCATCCATGTACTTGGTGGGAGATGACATACCTTGGTTTCACTGGATGGAAAAGACGACGGGAACAATCTCATGGCCCAATTTTCGCATGCACTCCGGATTCGATTCGGACCACCGGAAGGTGAGGATCCAGGTGGGGCTCTAGCAAAGTTGTGCTAAACATCCACCGTTTGAGATTACCAAGCACAGATTGAACAGTTGATCAACCGCAACTTTCGATTACCAGAATCATTCTTAGTTAGGTGCTTTGTTTCCAGCCTATGAGAAGACATCTGGGTTGGCGTTCGCATGTTTCAACCAGTCATGCTTAGCCATGTGTATCAGCTCGTGGCCCTGCATGAGGAGTCATCACAAAGAAGGTACAACCAACCCCCCCCCCCAAAACAATGGCTCCTTTTCGTCTTGCTCATGATGCCTCTACCAAGGATAGTCTTCCTTCGCCCAAGAAATTGATGACAACTGAACTCAATGAGTGTCGTAAGAAGGGCCTCTATTACAATTGTGATGAGAGGTTCTCACCAGGCCACCACTGTAAGGGTCAACTAGCCATTATTGAGGGCTTCGAATCTGAGGATGATGACCATGAACAAAATCAGCTCAACGATGAGGATCCTTCCCAAATTTCAGTGTATGCTTTGACAGGGTCAACTGGTCCTCATACTATGCGCATCAAGGGATTTTTGAAGCGCCTTCTTATTTGCATCTTGATCGATACAGGCAACACTCACAATTTCATTAGAAAAATGTCTTATCCTCTCAAGTTCCCAAAAAAGGGAAACCAATTTCGAATCCTCAAATAAAGAGAACTCTTGGACGTATTGAGTTTCCCAAGATAAGAAAACTAACTGTCAAAAACAGATGTTCCTCTCCAAGGAGAGGGAAACCTTTTTGACTTCCTCAAAATTAGGAAGTCAAAGGGGAGTCTAAAAGGGACTCTCCAAAACTTATAAAAATGGAGTTTCTCACAAGAAACTCTCACGAAGAAGCAATACGAATTACACAAGAAGAATCTAAGGGAAGGGAGAGAAATACTTTTCTTTTATTTTGCAGGAACAAAGTAAGCAACCGGTGAAGAAGAAGGATCTTCCATCAATGGAGAACATCAGGTGAACCCCTCAATATGACCACCTCTCTTTCTTTTTTTCCTTTTCTTGATACAAAGACCTCAATGAGACATCTATAATGCCTAAATGGGATCTGTTGAATAAATAAAATTATTTTATTCAAATCTTGTTTTTCTTTTATTTCTTCTTCTTAATCAGAGGTTCTTCCCCAAATCGGAAAGCTAATTAACAATCCGGGTTTATTTGAATTAGAAGGATAGTCTTCAACATAAATTAATAAACTTCATACAACAATAGAGGTAAATTAACAGAAAGTTCGAGATGTCAACTATAAAAAAAAAAGCGCTCGAAATTTGCGTGTACAACTCCCTTCAAGGTAATTTGTAGAGTGTTTCATACCTCATTCGAAGCGTCATAAGTAGAAATACGTAGAAATTCTTCAGGTGTGACAATTGTGAAGATGCCATTGAGACCTTTAGAATTTCATCTATAACTCTCAAGATCATCCTTGATCCATTTAATCTGGTTTGATGATGGTCTAGTCATCTACGGTCTTTGTAGGATTGGTCCAAAGATTTTAGAAACACTCTCATACGAGCTTTCCAATAGGCATAATTACTACTATCAAATAATGGGGGACGAGATTGATCATCTTTCTTTTTGGAGATTCATATTCACTGAATAAATAGAAAATAGATTGCACCAATAAATTAGTGAACCAGCTCTGATACCCATTGAGAATTTTGGTAAATCTCAAAAATAATATTTGAGTTGAGAACTCATAAACCTATGACTAGGTCTTCCTAAGGTCTATCTACCCAATTTTAATTTATGCAATTAAATTATTAACTAAGGAAAGGTAAACACAAACCACAACACAATGAAATTTTTACATGGAAACCCTTTCGGGAAAAACCACGGGACCTCATCCAGCAAAGAGATATAACTAAGAGTAAAAACAAATAAATACTTACAAGACTAGAATTGTAATCAACCAGATTCGACACAACGATCCTTAGTACTTAGTCCTTCACGCCCCGATAAGCAATCACGAATCCGTAAGCCTTGCAATCTACTGCACTAGCTTGTGCTTCTCTTAGAACTCCGCAACTATGATCTCTTGATCGATCTCCATCAATGAATGTTCCGGATTCCTTTGACCAAAATAAGCACGATCGTCCTCGGATTGATCTCCTTCAACGAAGGATTCAGATTACTCCGACCAAGTGTTCTTTACAAGAACCGGTTGATGGTTGTTCAAAAAACAAACCCTAGGTTGATTCCAAACAATAGGAATATAAAAGCAAATAAGAAACAATCAATGACTTGCACTCTCTAGAAAGGAAATTGAGAGGGCAATGAGTTTGAGAAAGCATAATAATCTCAATAAAACTCTCTCAAAACCCTTAAGACTCTTGAGGTATGTTTAGGGAACTTAGTATTTATAAAAAAACACAAAATGTCCGAAAATAGGAAGTTTCGGGTGCTAAAAAACATTCCTATGCGAAGTCCACTCGAGCGAATTTAAAGCCCGCTCGAGTGGTTTTGCTTCTGGACTTGCATTTGTAATCTGACAAAAAATAGGGAGCGACTCACTAGTGTGGGATTTAAGCTTGCTCGAGTGGGCACTATTCACAACATTGCATATAATGCATTTTGACCTGATTTTCAATCCAATGAACAAACCACTAATCTCCTAAGATAAGAGAGGTTATTCTAAGTCAAATCCATCTAAGGAATAGTTAGGAATCTAGGTCACTTACCATCCTAAAAGAGAGACGAAGTTGACGATCAGATAGTCTTTAGTTAATGATCTTCTTCTGTCTTTTTCTTTAAAAGCACGACACACTTGAAGACAATGACACAAGACATGACTTGACTAAATTTTGACAACGGAATAAGTCAATACCAAATATAGGCCTTACAACAAGAGTCCTTGTTGAAATCCGATTAGGTCCTCTAAAATCAAAGTAAACTATTGGAGTAAAATGAACAATTGGTTATGCAGCTCCAGGTAAGTATTTCATCTATCAAGTTTACATTTATTAGTCCAACTAACAATGATAAATCGTTCTGTCACAAATTGCAACCGGCCACAACGTATAAGAGAATACAATATGTAGCTTGACGGAATCTAGCCTCGCCTGGTTAATGATAATCCAATCTTGTTAGAACTGAAATATTAAGTTAGTAATTAATTGACATTGTAACAAAATTGGAAAATTTGTAAATAGTAGAATATGGCATGGGTAACAAGGTGACTATACAGGGCAATGTATACAGTTACGGGATCTTATTACTTAAGATTTTCATAGGTAGGAGACCGACCGATGACGTATTCAAGGATGGTTTGAGCCTTCATAACCTCGCTAAGGCATCTCTACCTAATCGAGTGATGGAAATCATTGATCCACGAGTACTCCTAGACGATGAACACATTAATAAAGATGAGATTTGCAGTAGTAGTGCCACAAGTGGCATTCAGGAGTGCTTGGTTTCAGCTATCAAATAAATTAGAGCTGCATGTTCTGTGGAATCACCAAGAGATTGAGTAAACATTTTCAATGGACTTCAAATTCTCTCAAGTTGTAACCAGACTCCTTGGAGTCCGGTTATGCCCCTGAGGTTGCCACGTGTCTTTATTGACACCCCTTAACTGTGGTTAATATTCACCCACCCCTAGGGTTCACCCACCTATCCTTGGTTTTTAGAGAAAAAAAATATCAATTTTTTTTAACCCTGGTTAAAATTTATTAACTCTTAGGGTAAAATTCTTTTCAATTTTTTTTTTCTAAAAATAAAGGATAGGTGGGTGAACCCTAGGAGTGAGTGAATCTTAACCACAATTAAGGGGTGTCATTAGGGACACATGATCTCAAGGGCATAACCCGACTTCAAGAAGTCCGTTTACAACTTAGTCTTTTCAATCAGATGCGTGTGATCAGAGTTACATTTTCGAGCATTGGGGTCCATGATCGAAGTCTACCATAGTAAGAAGTAGGTAAAAAATGAGCTCCTTATGGCTTTGAAGTCATATTTGTGGGTTTCAAACTTTTTCTAGTGTGATACATGTGAGATTACTTGTTAATGATCTTTGATGTGTGCAGTTCACATTTAAAACTTCGTTGCACATAAGAAAATGAGAGACTTATGCTTAGGGGTGTATCCCGTCTCGAAGTTTGGCTCAGCTCGGCTTGAGCCCAAAAAATAGGTTCGAGCCGAGCTAAGCTATTTTTTGAATTTGAAAATGTATTCAAGCCGAGCTCGAGCCAAGGCCTGCTAGAATATTATATATATATATAATTAATATAATTATTATACATATACATAATATAATCATTATATATACATTGTTATTTTTATTTAAAATTATTTTTTTAATAATTCAATTCGAGCTCAAACCAAGCCGAGCTCGGCTCGAGCTCTAATCAATTCGAGCTTGAGCCTAACCGAGTAGATTCGAGCCAAGCTCAAGCATAGATGAAAAAATTTCAAACCGAGTCACGCAGGCCAAGCCAGCTCGAATACTCCCCTACTTATGCTTATTCGGGCGTAATCAACAAGAACCTAAATAATCCCATCAAGTTATTCAATGAAGTTTGCCATTGGATCTGCGGATTCATCCATTGGCCGACATAATTTCAGGATGATAATCAAGAATACATTTTTCGTTGAATGTATTAACAAAGGCTCCATTTGGTTAGCAAGAAACAAAAAAGATCGTTAATGCAAATAGGGTAGGAAGCTCCGGCTCATATTTAAACTCAAAAGATAAAATGGAGGAGTGCTTGATTTATGTGGTGGGGAATGGGAAATATTGGTAATCTACAGGGCCACCAAGAGAATGAAAGGATATGGGAAATGTGGCAAATGAGCTACGTCCGGTTTGTGGACACATTTCTTGGAGTTAGGATTTATTCAAAGAGACTGAAATCAGTCCCCCCTCCCATATAGGTGGCGTTTGATAACACTAATCTAAATAGGTAGAACTTATTGAAAATTGAGTTTAGTTAGACTTTAGATTGTTAAGTTTAAGGTCAATCGGATATCTACATTTTTTTGAAGTAGGGATTTTCCTCTTATTAAGGACTTTACTACCGAGACTGCAAAGGGCCAAGACCACTCATGTGATGAGCGGATCTCAAAATTTTCATAAATCTAGTTTTATTTTTTTGAGATCCGCTCATCACATGTGTGGTCTCAGCCCTTTGTGATCCCAATATCATTTCCCTATTAAAAAAGTATATCATAACTACTTTTTTAGTAAGAGATAAAATCTCTACTTCAAAAAGAAGTAGAAATCCAATTAACCTTTAATTTAATAATCTAAAGTTCAACTAAGCACAGTTTTCAAATAAACTCTCCTTATTTAGATTAATGTCACCAAACCCCACCATAATCTAATCTCAAAGTCGTGCTATTGCTGTTTAAATTTACTTCTTTCCTAGTGTCGTGTAGAAGACGTTATTCGAAGAAGACTTTGCAGGGGTGTGTAAGGGCCGGCCATCAATCCATCCCTTTTGGAGTAGTTGCTTGGACTTTACCCTTACGGCGGTTTGGCCATGTGTGAGTTACATTATTTTACCCAAAAATAAAAAATAAAAGTAATATGCGAGTTTTAATTCTTTCCTAATGTCGTGTGGAAGACGTTGTACTGAGTCAATGCTAGCAGCCAAGAAAATAATAGGGCAACTTGCGATGAGTTTGACGCGATGATGTACGAGGTCCTTCCAGGAGTCGTTGGAGACTTGGAGTCTAGCCATTTGGAGGCCTAAAAGAGAATTCTAAATGAGTTTTTTTTTTATAAAAAATTATTTAAAAAATTAACTATAAATAAGGCCTTTTTAATATTCTAAATGAGCCTTTTATTTTTTTTAATAATCTAAATGGGGTATTTTTAATATTATTTTTTTTAATGGGCCTAAAGCAAATGCTTTGATGGCTTAATGGATAGGCCGGCCCTGTTGAGGGGAATTCTAGAATAGATGGCAAACATGATCTAGATCTTTTTTTTTTTTTTTTTTTTGAGTAAAGTGACCTAGATCATTGGATCTAAGATAAACAAGCTAGGCATGATTTATGGGGAGAATATTTGAGTCTCAACGACTCAAATACGGGTGTATAAAAACCCCTTATATGGTTGAGGAGGTAAGAGCCATTACAAGTCTTTGTGCAAACTTAACAACCTCTTCATGTACTACTTGATGGGGTTCCTACGTATGGATCTATGCTGGTCGCTTCTCGTCTTGTTCATGATCATCAACCTCCTATTAGTATCGTCTGCCACTTTTCGAAATGAGACGGATCGCCTCGCTTTGCTTGCATTCAAGGAGGGGATATCCAACAATCATGTTGGAGGAGCACTGAGCTCGTGGAATGATTCTCATCTCCATTTCTGCAAGTGGCAAGGGGTTACATGCAGTCCCAGGCATCAAAGAGTCACGGTCTTGGACCTACACTCCCAAGGCTTGGTAGGCTCCTTATCTCCCTCCATAGCCAACCTCACCTTCCTTCGGACCATCGACCTTCATAACAATAGTTTTCATCACAAAATCCCAGAAGAAATCGGTCGTTTGTTTCGGTTGCAAAATCTCATTCTCATCAATAACTCTTTCGAGGGAGAAATCCCCACCAATCTGAGCTTTTGTTCTAACCTCAAACAAATCAATTTAGCCGTCAACCAACTAACGGGGAAGATTCCCGTCGAGCTTGGCTCTCTAACAAAGCTCACGTCTCTCATCCTCTCCAAGAACAATCTTACGGGAAATATCCCACCTTCTTTGGGGAATCTTTCCTCTCTTCACGAACTTGCTCTAGTGCGCAACAATTTAGTAGGAAGCATTCCAGACAGTCTAGGAAGCCTCACCAACTTGCAAGTTCTGCTACTCAGTTTAAATGGGTTGTCCCATACCATCCCTGACTCTCTTTACAATCTCTCACTTATTAATGCTTTTGAGATGATGTTTAACCAACTTCATGGAACTATTCCATCTGATATTGGTCTAACTCTTCCTAACCTCCAAACCCTTACAGTTGCAGGTAACCAATTTACAGGACCCATTCCAACTTCACTATCCAATGCTTCAGGCCTTCAACAAATTGATTTCGCTTCTAATCATCTTAGTGGATCAGTGCCCATGAATTTGGGAAGCTTGAAAGATCTCATGTGGCTAAATTTGGGTATAAATCAACTGGGCACAATAGAAGGCGACGATTTGAGTTTCTTTGGTTCGTTGACCAACTGTAGTAATCTAGAGGAAGCAGTTATAAATGACAACCGTCTCAGAGGCGTATTACCCTATTCCATAACCAATCTCTCCACACACCTCAACTATTTACTCATGGGAGGTAATCAAATATCTGGAACTATTCCTGTGGGAATTGCGACCTTGGCCAATTTGTGGACATTGGCGATGGAGGAAAACCTTTTCACAGGCACCATTCCCGTTAGCCTCGGGAAGCTTAAGAAGTTGCAGATATTGTCTTTATCCGATAACAAACTTACTGGGCAGATACCATCCTCTCTAGGCAACATCACACAACTAAGTGAACTCTATTTAGGGAACAACCACCTAGAAGGAAGCATCCCTCCAAGTCTCGGAAACTTTGAAAGCTTAATACTTTTAAACCTGTCGAGAAACAAACTAAATGGTACAATACCCGGTCAAGTGATGGGTCTCTCTTCGTTGTCAATTACACTCAACCTTGCTCAAAATTTTTTGACTGGATCCATACCACTAGAAGTGGGTAGCTTGATAAATCTTCACGAACTAGATCTTTCTGAGAATAAATTGTCAGGTGAAATCCCAAGCGCGATTGGAAATTGTTTGGCCTTGGGACGCCTTCGAATGGAGGGTAACTTCCTTCAAGGAACTATTCCTCCCTCTTTGGGTGCTTTAAGAGGTCTTGAAGATTTAGATCTTTCACGCAACAACTTGTCTGGGGAGATTCCAGAGTACTTGGCTAAATTTCATTTCCTCCAAAATCTGAATCTATCTTTCAATAATCTTGAGGGTGAAGTAGAAAAAGAAGGGGCTTTCAAAAATGCAAGTGCAATTTCAGTTCTCGGAAATAGTAAACTATGCGGTGGTATCCCAAAACTGGCATTGCCAGCATGCCCGACCCAAGCTTCCAAGGGACGGAAGCGGCCTCTTGATCATAGAGTATTGATCTCGGTAATTACTTTGCCTTCATGTTTTGTTTTATTGGTGTGTGTCTTTTCCATGCTTTTCTGGATAAGAAAGTCAAGGAAAGAGAAGAAACCTTCCTCCACATCACCTTTGAAGGATCAGTATCGAAAGATTACTTACACCGAGCTACTTAGAGCAACAAATGGGTTCTTGCCAGCCAATTTGATTGGTTCCGGAAGTTACGGTTCTGTGTATAAAGGAATTTTGCCACCAGATGAAACGAGTGTTGCAATAAAGGTACTCAACCTTCAACGCAAAGGAGCTTCCAAGAGTTTCACATCTGAATGCAATGCCTTGAGAAACATCCGACATCGAAATCTTGTCAAGATTTTAACTTCTTGCTCGAGTGTGGACTTCAAAGGAAATGATTTCAAAGCTCTAGTTTTCGAGTTCATGTCTAATGGGAGTCTAGAACAGTGGTTGCATGCACGTGTAGATGGGCAGCATCAACTAAGGAATTTGAACCTTGTGCAAAGATTAAACATAGCCATTGATGTGGCTTCAGCTTTGGATTATCTCCATCACCACTGCAAACCACCCATAGTTCATTGCGATCTAAAACCAAGCAATGTTCTCCTCGATGACAACATGATCGGCAGTGTTGGGGATTTTGGATTAGCGAGGTTCCTTGCTGAAACCCCGATTAGTTCTTCAAAAGATCAAAGTAGTACCGTTGGAGTAAAAGGAACAGTTGGTTATGTAGCTCCAGGTAAGTATTTCATCTATCAAGTTTATAATTTTTGTTCTAATCAGCCATGATAAATTGTCGTCACAAATTGCAACCGGCCACAACCTGCAAGAGCATGCAATATGTAGATCACGAGCCTCGCCTCGTTAATAATAACTCATTCTTGTTGGGACTGAAATATTAACCTTGATAATTTAATTAGCATTATAACAAAATAGGAAAATGTGTGACTTGTAGAATATGGCATGGGCAGCAAGGTGACTACACAGGGCGATGTATACAGTTATGGGATCTTGTTACTTGAGATGTTCACAGGTAGGAGACCGACTGATGACATGTTCAAGGATGGTTTGGGCCTTCATAACCTCGCTAAGACAGCTCTACCCAATCGAGTGATGGAAATCATTGATCCAGGGATACCCTTAGATGACGAACACATTAATGAAGATGAGATCTGCAGGAGCAGTACCACAAGTCAAGTGCAGGAGTGCTTGGTTTCAGCTATCAGAATTGGAGTTGCGTGTTCTGTTGAATCGCCTAGAGATCGAATGATCATGGAAGATGTTGCCAATAAGATGCGTGTGGTTAGAGATACATTTCTGGGCGTTAGGGTCCATGGAGGGCCATGATCAAAGTCAAAACATAATTTTGTTTTTTTGTTTTTTTTTTTGCTTCGGATATCATTTACCTACGATTAGTAGCATTAGTTAGTGGTTAGCAGTAGGGAGTGGAGCTCTTGCAAGTTATCACCCAGTGAAAATGGATCCCTAGACTTCTCTCATAAGAGACTACCATTGGAGCAAGCGGTCGGGTGTCTACCTTAGTTAGAAGTAGGTAAAAGTGTTTTTGCATGGCTTTGAAGTCATATTTGTAGGTTTCAAACTTTTTTTTTTTCAAACTGTTGGTTGTGTGATACATGTGAGGTAATATTTGATGTTGCAGTTCTCATTTACAACTCTACTTGCTCATAAGAAAATGAGAGATTGGTGCTTGCTTGCACATAATCAGCAAGAACCTAAAAATCCCATCTATTAATTCAATGAAGTTTGTCATTCGATCTGCATATTCATCCATTGACCCGAGTATTTTCAGGATGATAATCAATAATGTTTTTTTTTTTTTCTTTTTCTATAGAATGAATTAACTAAGGTTCTGTTGGTTAGCAAGAAAATACTAGAAATGAAAAAATGTAGTTACGGCTTCTAGCCGAGCTCCGGATCATATTTAAACTCGAAGATAAAATGGAGGAGTGCTTGGCTTATTTGGTGGTGAATGGGGATTGGTGTTCTAGAGGCCACCAAGAGAAGGATATGGGAAATGTGGCCAAAGAACTGGTAACACACATAATCTAATGAATTTCAACCGTGAACCCATGCTCCTGATTTTTGGGTCTCCCCAAAAAAAGCCTTGTTTTAGTTTTTCTTTTCGGTAAATATTAAATTGATGCAAGTACATTTTTTTCATAAATTTATATATTTACCAACAAATATATTTAGCCTAGTTTCAAAAGTACCCCCAGTACAATAAGAAATACCAGGTGGACCAGCGGAGTTGAGCCTGAGTGATAACAGTACTTAAGAGTCCAACTCAAACTAAATACCTCTGCACAACAAGGGGGCTATACTTTGGCCCTCAACCGCCAATTTCATTGTTTTAACCAGCAGAGGAAGAATTTGTAAATTGATAAAATCCGGTGGGCAAATTTTCCATCTCCAAGGAAAAACACTCCGATCTCCTATCAGGAAAAATCCCAATTCCCCTTTTGGGGCTTCTATTTTCACATAAAGTTCTTGTTTCCCCAATTCAAAAGTGGGAGAAAGCCTTCTTTTTTTTACTAAGAAATTGATATTGATATTCAAAATCATTCCATTCGGACCCTCTTGCTCTATCAAAGCGTTGGACTTCTAAATTCCCCTTGCCCGCCCGCTATTGGTTTTGGGAACCACATTCTAGTCTCATCACCTTGGAGGTTTCTTGACCGAACCAAATAACTAGAATCAATTGATAGAGGAAAATTCTGTAAGAACATTTCTTAGGTGAGACCCATAGAATCAATTGTGATTTTTGGACAATCTCACAAGCCTGTTAATTTCGCATGCCCGTTCTGCATACTTGCAGGAAGGCAGCTCATTTCATACATAGGAGAGTTTCTCTTTCACTCGAATCAGGTGAATAATATATGTTATGACAAAGCACATATAAAGTACTGCAAACAACCTACTAGTAATTAATTAAAAAACATCCTGCAGTTTGAATGCGCATCCATGTTGTTTTCAGATACATTGTTTCTGTAACCATGTTTATAATTTAGCATGTAATCTTTGATACTATATAAGATGAGCAGCAGCGTAACATGGCCAGAATTATGGTACACGGCACTCCTCTATGTTCCAAATTTCATTTGCATACTGGGAAATTGTCCGGTCACTGCTAAACTTGCCACTCCCAGCAGTGCTTAGTATAGACATTTTTAGCCATTTTATCCTATCTCTGCAAACAGCAAAGAAAACAGGAGGCTGAATTAGAAGTTCGAGAAGTCGAATGCTAGAAGGCAACAACTTTCCTACTATTTTAAAAACTAACATGGCTCTTAACAAGACTTAACTAACTAAGCTGGATTCTTGGTACTTGGCAGAGAAATTGGAGCTTCCTGAGTTCCATTTTTAGACAAATAGATGAAATGCTGGCTCTATGATTGACATGTATCTAATATCATCTAGATTTCCCACAGACAACAGGCCGGAAAAAAAAAAGCCATAATAGGAAGAAAGAAAACTGAGTTAACCGCAGCACATCCTAATATTCGCCTCTTTGTTGTCTCATTGAAAGATCCAAGGTGAATCTTTCGTAGATTCCAAATAACTCCAGTAATCCTTGTTGACATATATTGACTTTGGCATTATCAATCAGGGACTTGAGCCCACACCTCGAATTAATATGGTTTGAAACAACTATGCAAAAGACACCAGACCCTGAAGGTCTTTGACTTGTATGGTCAAGTTTCTAAAATTGAAAATAGATTTTCCTCTTGTTCTATCCCGTTTAGTATGAAGTGTATGCATAGAGACACCATACAACAATGCAACCAGAACTGAAAAGATGGAAGAGAAAGACGAGTACTGATTTTCTTACTTGTAAGCTTCATCAACTCTATCCTGAGCATCCATATAGCTTGGGAAGTCGTGACCGACCAGAAAATAATCACCACGCCCATAACCGGAGTTCCCCTCCAAAGACTCAAGGAGTGCGTTGTAATCGTAGCTTCCAAACGCTCCACTTCTTATAAATTGCTTGGCCTCTTCAAACCGTGGATCTGGTTTGAACTGTAGGATCAGCAACAGATACTAAGTCAGATCAGGACCATGTTGGCTCATTAGTTAAAGGGCAGAAGATATGAATGTTTGACCTTTTCCATATTTTGATTGGACCCATTTTACTGACGGGATTCATCACTACTCTAGCTACTTTAGCGGCTTGGCCCGTTACTCGAGATTCCCGATTATTCCATTTCCTGATGTTAGCAATGTACAGTGGTCAAATAGGATCATTTTCTTCTCGAGACCTTTTACTTTTTTTTATCATGTGGGAATTAGAATTAATTCCCGTTTACCTACTTTTATCCATGTGGGGAGGGAAGAAACGCCTGTACTCAGCGACAAAGTTTATTTTGTACACTGCGGGGGGTTCCATTTTTCTCTTAATGGGAGTTCTGGGTATGGGTTTATATGGTTCCAATGAACCAACATTAAATTTTGAAACATCAGCTAATAAATCGTATTCTGCAATCAAAATCAGGATGAGCATGAGAAGCAATATACTGGAACATTCTTCTAAAAAATGCCCATAATCTAAATGAGATGAACACAAAAAGCAATATAGGAGCATTCTTCTATACCATTTCTCGCAGTTTCTCTTATGTAGTTTCCTAACATCATTTGGAGAGGGGTTTCTTAAGAAACTTCAGTACAAAGCATGGAGACAAAAAGAGTAATTTTTTTCCTAATCATATAAGAAACCTCTTGATATATTGTACAAACTACAAAGTACAAAAACCAGAAACTCTAGTTGGACACCATAAAGGTCTTGGGTCCAAGTTGACTGGTATGCAATAGAGTTTGTGGGTACTTGGTGAATATCTTTTTGATTTTAAGAAACTTAAATAACCCCCTAGTTCATGAATCTTAATAGAGCATAGTTGAGTAGAAAAGTTTTCAGATACTTGACCAAGCTTTCTAGCAGTAACACCATCAAATTCATTTCTCTCATGAGAAAGGTTCTCTGTATATTTCAAAAGTCCTAATGTTCCATCGAATCGATTTCTTTTTTATAGATTTCACACAGCTTAGAAAAGGTAATTGGTCACTGAAGGAAGAAATGCAGCTTATTACCTGTCCGTTTTCTCTCTCCTTGCGCAACCTAGGGACTTCATCTGCTGTTGCACCAAAGAGGAAGAAATTATCTTCCCCGATTTCCTCTCTGATTTCCACATTAGCTCCATCTAACGTTCCTATGATGATGCAACCATTGAGCGCAAATTTCATGTTGCTTGTACCACTTGCTTCCATGCCTGCTGTGCTGATATGCTGTGATAGCTCACTTCCTGGAATAAGCATTTCGGCAACAGATACGTTGTAATTTGGAACAAATACGACCTGAAAATTTATGGAAATCACAAAGATTAAATCTAAAATTAGACTGTAGTATCAGTGTAACAAATTTAAGAGAATGGCAACATAAAAATTGGGAAAATATAGCATACTGGAAGGCTTGCTCTCGAAAAGAAAAAAAGAACCCATGACATGAATCTTTCAATTCATTTTCATTCATAATCACTAATGGGCTCTGATTTACAATAAATGATTAACATAATTGCAAGACCGAAGTACATGGGATATCACAAGAAGCAAGAGTACCATTTAACCTTTCCCTGTTTGATGGGCTCCCCACTAACCTTGTTCCAGACAGTTTATTATGTAAATAACAAATTTATAAGCCCCTACATAAGAAAAAGAAAACTTTACACTTCGAAAAAATGATAGGAAACTCTATACTATGTCAAAATGATGATCCATCTCGTTAATCCGGACCATCCAATTGATGCATCACTTAGTTGACAGCTCACAATCCTTAAATTGTACAGACCAAATGATTCTAACCACCAGATAAATCAATTTTTTGCATAGCTAATAACATTATTGGCAACCTTTTTGACCAGCAAAAGGAATCATATCATCTCACTGCTTCACCTTATGGGATACAGGCATACAGCTAATATGAGGCCCACAGGTTAAAATTTTGTAATGAAGAGAAGCCCACCAATTGAACTGCATAACGAGAAATGAGTATTCTTAATTTAATGTACCGTGAAATATCATCCCTTAGAAACAGTAGTAGTGATATCTCTGGGATGAAAATTTAGTTTTGCTGTGTTATTCGGACCTATGATCATTAGCTTACTAAAATTATCTCCTTTTTAAATGACAAATGTCTTCTGCCAGGCGCCATCTATACTTTTATTATCAAGGAGTGTCCATTAGTTTGCTGGTTGTAGCGTGCATGCGCAACTACTTGGTCAAATTTTCATGTCATCAGTAACAGAAAAATACAATTGGAAAAAGAGGACAATGAAAACTACAGACCAATTCCAAATACAGTTGTTCTCATGCAACTAAATAAATTGATTGCTTGAAAAGCCCAAGAATTCTTGTACCTTCAAATAGTTGTTGACCTCAGGATCATTGTTAATGACAGAACCAACATCATTCACAAGCTTGACTATTCTTTTAGCATTTGTGTATGTTGCAAATGCTTTTCCTCCAATCATGATGGTGCGTGAAGTTGTATTCTTTCGTTCTTCAGGGCTCATCTCCTATGAGAGATCATTTCAAGAGAAGTATTTCGCTTACAGCCATCCAAATCATGATAAATGAAAATACATCTTTGAAAATCTAGTGTAGAAGTCCATGCTGATTTAAATGCATATAAACCTTCATTTGCGTGTTTAAAAAGGGAGTTACTAGATTTTCATGATTCAAACAGAAACGGTTTGGAACTATATAATCAAATACCAATCACAAAGAAGCAAATCATGGTGTCAAATAATGATTACGAAATCAACGTAGTACTTTTAGCATGAACTCTTGTTTACCAACAATATATCTCAGAAGTAGAATTTAAGTTATTTGCATTTGTGAATAAATGAAAAAGATGAATATAATGATTACATTATGCTGATCATACATGTACGATACATACGAGAAGTCATTATGGAGGTTATGTACACATTTGAGACCTCACAAGTAATATTACTTGTATGTGTAGATGACAACCAACAACTATAAACAGACTATGAATTTCTTTTTTTAGTTGGGGGGGGGGGGTCTGCTAGTAAATAATCAATCCAATCAACTGATAATTATCCAACCATCACATTCTTCCATTTTGCCTATATATCTAGCAAACCATCCACACAACAATTTATTGATTAGATAGTTATGATCATCCAAACAGGTAGATTTTTTATCCTGGAGATATCCTAGATGAGACCCATCCAAAGATACAATTCCTATGCCAACACGTGATCCATGTATCTTGAATTTCATTTACAGATAATTTTCTACACAATACTTGTGACAGAGATTCTCACCAGGCTTTCTCTAGAGTTGTGATACCAGTTCATTGTATCAGAGCTTCTTAACATGCTTTACCAATTGTTCTGATTAAAATTTGTTGTACTAGAGATTCTCAACAGAACCTCACGTTCAAATCCTTCACGGTTACTGTGAAAACCTAACCTTGCTTTGATACCAGTTCGTACCAGAGATGCTCACTAGGCTTTATTTAGTGCTCCAATTGTGTTTGGTTGTGTGGGAATGCGCTCATAAGGTTGATGGTGACATGAGATAAATATAGAGAAATGTGGATCAAAGAAAGAAAATAATCGCAAGACAAGATTTACATAGTTTGCTACGTAGAGGGGCGAAGAAGCGGTCCTAGAGTTTCCCCTATATGAATACAAGTACAAATGTTTCCCCTCTCAAACACCAACCTCGCACTCTTCACACGATTCATTGAGAATACCTGTGAGCCCGCTCTCTCCCTAAGATCCGCAAGATCTCCCCAATAGTTACTCGCTCGATTCACATATATTCAGTGCAACCAATTTATAAAGTCTGAAACTCAAGAAAACCCGCAAGAAAACCTCAAAAGAAACAAGAGAAACAAATAGAATTCAGAATTTTTTTTAAATGGATACTCAAATAAGCATGATATATATTATAATTAAATTGTTGGGAAGTCTTTCATACCTTCAACTTTTTGTACCTATAAATTGTACCCAGAATGTTCAGCAGCTGTCTCTTATACTCGTGGATGCGCTTGACTTGTATGTCAAAGAGGCTATTTGGGTCAATTGTCACCCCCGTCACTTGCAATACGTATTGTGCCAGACGCTGTTTGTTTGCCATCTTGGCTGATGCCCACTCAGCTTGAAGGTCTGCATTGTCAGCAAACTGTTGGACAAACGGTCAATTGCTACATGATGTGCAATTACAGCAAGAATTCACATGAGAACAAAATCTAAATAGTACATACTTTGCGAAGCTCCAATAGGAGGTCAAGTTTGGTAATCCATTGATCAGTTTTTAACCATTTAGTGATGATGTTACTCAGCTCAGGGCTGCAAAAACGGAGCCAACGGCGAGGAGTAATGCCATTGGTTTTATTCTGGAACTTGGCGGGCCATATAGAGACATAGTCTGCAAATAACTCTGATTTTAAGATGTCACTGTGTAACTGGGCTACACCATTTACCTGCAGAGAGATGGTCAACAAGAGTTTCTTTTCAGTTCATATTATTTGAATAAACAGTTCATAGAAGGAAAAATGGAAAACGACAAAGATGAGAAGATAATGAAGCAACATAGATATGATCCAACAAGAATTTCTTTTCAACTCCCGTTCTAAAGCAGAATGCAATTTTATATTTTCAACAAAATATAACTTTGTGTTCCTAAATGTTTGTGCAACAAAGAAATAATTCATTAAGGTTGAAGATAAGAGCATCCTCACATGTGATCACAATATTTAATTGGTCATGCACCCATTGTTGCATAAATATTTTCAAACTGGAAACTAACATAGATATTTTCATACTGCCACAAGAAAGTGATTTATGTTATGTTCTGATGAAAATACTTTAGACGTTTAGCTTTCTTCAAAGAATAGGACATACTGGTGAATGTTGTTTAAGTTGTGAACAAGTTACACGGTTGACTACTTTTTTTAATTTCCAAATAATGGACTTCTTACCGTATGTGCAGATACCACACACAAATTTGCCATCCGCACAACTGGCCTTTTGGGATCGTTATCCAAGACACACATGCTGGAAAGCTTACTCTCAAGGTCAGTTCGGGTGGAACGTATCATTGCCATAAACTGCAATAAATTTATGAATCTATACTCAGCATATATAAGAGTACATAGTTAAGAGGGAACAAGAAATGGGTGAACAAAATACCCGCTTGTCAATTTCTTCTATGATTTCCATATGGCGAGGGAGAAGTTTCCTCAGTACAGCCTGTGACCATTTCTCTAGTGCTTCAGGAAGAACTGTGTGATTTGTATAAGCAATTGTCCTGTTTCAATAAATTCCTTTTGTAATTTATTAGCATTACAAAAAAATATGTTATACATATGCCAAAAAAACAAACCAAATAAAAGCCTATGCCAATGAGCCAATGTTCTATTTGAAAAGGACACGGGATACTAAATAATGCACCTTGTTGTTATGTCCCAAGCTTCATCCCATCCAAGTCTTTCATCATCCATTAGTAATCGCATCAATTCGGGAATTGCAAGAGTAGGATGTGTATCATTCAGTTGTACTGCAACCTTGCTGGGAAATTGAGACCATTGCCACAAATCCTTCTTATCTCTCCTCTCCTTAAATCTGAAAATAATGTCCTGTAATTGGTCTCAAGGTTAGGAGCCAACTTATAATCCGTATCGCATGACAAACTTTATAAAATGTAATGCAAACCAATGGGCTTACTTTTAAAATGCACAGCATAGTGCTATTCTTATCAATTACTGCAAGAAGCTTGAAATGTATTACATGCATCTCGTTAACAAATTATCCGTAGCTTCTGAGATCAGAAAAGAGTCTGGACAACAACAAAAGAAAATGTTGAATCCTTAAATTTAAGGCATCCATCATGTACTGGAACCTAGCAGAATTTGGGTGCCGGAAGAATGCTTAAGTTGTTTCCTGTTAGTTTTTATTAGAATATTGTAATTTCATTTCGTGGCTATGTTTCAGACATGTAAATCACCCATGTGTAATCTAGAACTAATGAATAAATTCATCCAGTCTGCATAGCTTCTGAGATCAGAAAAGAGTCTGGATGACAACAAAAGAAAATGTTGAATCCTTAAATTTAAGGCATCCATCATGTACTGGAACCTAGCAGAATTTGGGAGCCGGAATAATCCTTAAGTTGTTTCATGTTAGTTCTTATTAGAATATTGTAATTTCATTTCTTAGCTATGTTTCAGACGTGTACATTACCCATGTGTAATCTAGAACTAATGGATAAATTCATTCATTGTCTACATTTTCTTTCAATGATTACTCATGAGACATTTAATTTGAACTTAAAATACTGCGAAAGATGAGCATGACATCCATTTGAAGTGCCAGAGTAACATAGAATCTGTTTCCCAATCATTCCAGAATTAACTCTGTAAAGGCCCCCTCATATATTTATTCAGGCTCCTTACTTGAGAAATGTCAGATGCATGATCATTTTGGAACAATTTCAAGAGACTTCAAAGTAAAAGATAGGGGTAACTTTAAACATATTGGTAAATAAGGATGAAGGGCACAACAAAAAGAATAATATACCTGAAGCGAGGCACTGCAAAGGAAATATTGTTGCTTCAGTCGTAAAAGCTTTCCCTCTTCTGTAGCATCTCCAGGATATAGAACAGCACAAATCTGCAATGGCACAATTTATACGTCTTTCCATCAGACAATCATATGATCACAGATATGAAAATACATAATCTAATGAGTTTACCAAGAAACCAATCATTTACAAGCTAGAACAGACCTAAACAGGTTACTTGTAGAAAGAAACGAATAAATTCCAAAGTTTAGAAAAGAAGAAGAAATGTCCTACAGCAGTATATATTACCATAGTTGCAGAGAAGCAATGTACAATTTGTGTTGCTGGCTTCCTAAGAAGATGGCTTCCATCATGTCCCATTTAGTTGTCAAAGAGGGCTATGTATGTGGGAGGTAATGAAATAAACCTTAGTCAACAGCCTAGGGTGTAGCCCCTGATCAAGTATTGTTGGATTGGAACCTCAGGGCTTTAGGCACCTATATCTCATGTAAAGCAAAATCTAAAGTATGGATGTCCATGCTAATATAATGGGAGTGAGGCCCCCATATCCCATTTCTCGATTCTTGTTTCCCAATGATTATTTGCCCCCATATCCCATTTCTCGATTCTTGTTTCCCAATGATTATTTGCCCCATGTCCCATTTCTCGATTCTTGTTTCCCAATGATTATTTGAGCCTCGCTTCCTGCTTCTAGCTTTCGTTTCGCTTCTCATTTTTGTTTCTCCCTATGGTAACTATCATATTACTCAACTGGCAAGTAGGACAACACATGAATGCATTCTGCTTTTAATTGAAGAGGTTAAATTCTTGCTTTACTAGCCTTCTTACCAGGGTAATGAATAACCAACCTGCTGAGCTCTAGAATGTAGTTGTGCAGCAGATTCATATTGTCCATCATTAAATTGAAATAAGTTGAAATCCTCAGCCCCAGCTTTTGCTTCCCAGAGCCGAAGACTAATAGTATTCTTAGTCTTGTATCCTGGAATTGGCACATCATAAGCTAGCGCTTGGATAACCTCTCCCCCAACCCAATTTCGTCTGTCATACATTTAGAATGGAAGGCATCACGAAGAGGTAGAAATATGTTGGCACTTTTCTATGGTAAAGTTTAAGAAGAACCAAGCTGCCATATGAATCTACGATAAGGAATCAATAAAAAAAGTTATTTAATAGTTCCCACTGTAAAATTACTAGCACTCTGGCACCATAATATAAAAAGAATGCTCATAAACACAACGAATGGGAGTAATACTTACGATCCAGTAGGAGAGACTTCAACATTACCAAAGAATCTAACAGGGAATATGACATCATGCCTGACAACTTCCCAGGGACTGAACTTCTGCATACACGGACCCAAATTTATTAAGGAAGGCATCCATGAAATAAACAATGTTTAACAGAAACTGCAGTTCAAATCAAACCTCGAGCCAATCTTCAGCAACTTCTTCTTGGCCCTCCTTGGTAAACCGCTGCTTGAACAGCCCATATCTGTACCGTAAACCATAACCCCAAGCAGGCAAGTTTAATGTTGCCATGGAATCTAGAAAGCATGATGCAAGCCTACCCAAACCACCATTCCCCAGTGCTGCATCTTTCTCCTACAAAGATTCATCTCCTAGTAATCGTCATTAATCTGCACTTTGGAACTGAAAACAGATGCATCCTAAAGGCCCATTGGAAGCAAATTTCAATCCAATAATACATAATATATTTCCTTCCTAAGAGAGACATAATTTACAATGGCAGTACAATGAAACAAATATTGGTTAACAAATGGCACCACAACCCTGGTACGTGGATCCAAGACCAGCTTACTCACCAGAAAAGCAATGAAATCACTAATTACAATGCAGCAGAGAAATGGATAGTAATTCACAGGAAGAGAAAAAATCACATATATTCATCAGTTCTCAGAGACTAAGATTCTCACTAAATTTACGCGACCAGTTACATGGCGTTGGTGAATGATAGAATAGAGCATATGAATCATGAAAAAGGTATAAACAAGAATATTTTTACAGAACCATGCGCAAAAATGCAAATATGAAGACCTAGACAAAGGCTTTTGAAAATCCAAGTATGTAATTAGAAGGGTTGCAAAAGACCGAAATACCTGTTCGGTAATGTCCTCAAGTTCATGTCCCAATTTATTTAAAGCATCCGCATATGCATCTTGAATGTTCAGATTTCCAATTGCATTTGTCAAAGCTCGACCTTGGAGAAACTCCATGGACAAGTAGTATGTTTGCTTTGGATCAACTTTGTGAAAGTGAAAGTAGGTCTCATTCCATTGCTGCAGAAGTGAACAATGGATAAACAGAATCATCTTTAGTAAAGTTGCACAAGGTGAATAAAGAAATGATAACACTTTCTCCTGATCTAAGCATCCACCAAATAATTCAACAAGCAAGAAATAATTGAAGATGGTTAGGTGTTTTCACAAGATCCATGCATTATGCTTGAGAGGCTTGGCTTGGATTCCCAGATACTTTTATATGCCTAGGGTATGGGCATTAACACCATGCAATACTGATATTGGAACACTCTGAAACATGAGCAATTTTCAAAAACTTGGTGCGGCAAAAACTTATTACCGCAATGCCTTTCAACAATATATCTTCCAATAACACCAAGTTATCAGTGTATGCACATCTCAGCTTCAAAGCTTTTCCAAGTTCATCATGTTTTCACTTGTATCTGTATCTGAACTCCTAAAAATGTTCCTTTCGACTCAAGGGAAGAAAAGCTGCAAATTGGTTGCAAAGTATCCAATTGTGAAGACTAAATATATAGCAAGTTGTGACGATTAAAATGATAGCTATTAAAGATAAATTTAGAAGCACAGTATCAATGTCGTTGACGGATATTCCCACGAGCCCGCCTGTTGAATTCTATGAAATGCCAAGTTATATCTTCGCCACATATCCGTATTCCCATCTGCATCTTATCCTACTAGCATATGTATCTGTTCCACTTTGGATTTAGAAGAAATCCCAGATGAAATTATATATAATATATAACTAAACTGCACTACAAATCTACATCTGATAATAAATAAATTTGTTACAACATGGACAGCCACTCCAAGACTTTGTGAATATAATTTTGAATAACAGAATAAAACATAAAACATTTCGAACATTGAAAATACGAATATGAGCAAAATATAGAAAAGAGGATAGAGAAACATACAAGGAACAAGCAAATAGTCAGAAAATTACAGTGCAATCAGAGAACATGTGTTCAAGAAGTTTTACTTGTATCAGACGGTCACGGACGCTCTCTGCTGTTGCATAGTATGCTTGCTCTGGCTCAAACTTAAAAGGGGAAAAATGAGGACTGTACCGTGCATGGTAACTGATATTGGATGCAATCTCTAACGATTCTTCTGCCAAGGGATTTGCAGCGGCTAGAATTTTAGCAGAAATTCCAGGAGCAGTAGCACCATTGGGTTTTGTGGTAGTCGCCATGCCTAATTCCTCTTTCTAGAATCCACGAAACTGCTTACAATAACAAAAATCCTGCCATTCAAACCTCAAAATAGATCTTTACATAGAATAAAAGGAACAAAGAATATACAGAGTCTGCAATTGGAAATTACTTCGTAAAAGAAAAACGAGAATTTGTGAGAACATACTGAAAAAAAATGATTTTTTTTTTAACAGAACAATTTACTAATATCCACACCCCCAAAAAGAGAGAGAGAGAGAGAGAGAGAGATCCAATAATCTTGTCAGTTCGAATTAAGAATCTGTAACAATAAAAAAAAAAAAAAAAAAAATTGCAATTGAGAAAATTACTCGCAGAAATCGCGTATGCTTCAAAGATGGAGCTCAGATCCAAACACCGAGTTCTGCAAATGGATTTCTTGTTAGTGGAGGCAAATTTATAAAAAGGTGGAGCCCTGGAAACTCACGAGATTTAAGTGAGAAATTCACGTGAGAGGGCAAGAAAAAGCGAGAGTAAACGCTCCCTTTGTTGAAACGTTTAGTATGAAAAACCAAAGCTATGAACAAGAGAGAAGATATTTACAGATATTTCGATCGAGAAAGAGACGAACAGAGATAGGAATCGCAAATCTGTGTGTGGCTTTGAAGGAAAAAGGGGCAATATAGAGATAGAGAGAGAGAGAGAGAGAGAGAGAGTTTGGCGTATTTGGAGATAACGACAATGGATTGAAGAAAAATATCAGAGCTCTAAGAAAAGAGGAGAGCTGATGAAAGAGGAGATTTCTCGAGAGAAGTGAGTGGGGAGTTGGAGAGTTGGGACTAGGTAAGTAGGTAGAAGTGGCGAGTTGAGAGCGAGTCCGAGTCTGATATTTGTGGGTGAAGGACACGTGGGACTTTGAATTAATAAATATCACTGAAAACGAGATAAGCCAAGCTACAGAAGCCCCGATGAAGGATATACGTACTATGAATTCTTGGGTGTCAACGGACCGAATTTAGGCTCGGTCCTCACAAACTTTTTATAAACGGACTGAAATTACAAATATTTAGGCCCAAGAAAGGACTATTGACAGAGGAAATTTCTCGGCCCATATAGCTGGCCAGAGTCGGGCTGGGCCGTGGGTCGTAAGGCTTATCTTCTGGAGTAGGTGGGGCAAACAAAGACTGCGATCAGCTTTCACAACTAACCCAATCTCTTGGAACATAATGACTCCTAACAAAAGCAATACTAGCAGCCCCAAACTCTCACATATGAAGTGACAACCGATTACCTATACAATCAATTCAGCTAATATTTTTTTCTTATTTTAAGGTTGTTACTTTAAAGGGTTGCAAAAGTAACAAGGATTTTGCTAGCCCAGTTACAAACTTCCAAAGACGCAACTAGGGTGATACAAATGACAACCAATCTGAGTTTTACTTTTTAATTTGTTAAAATAAGGAAACATCTCCACGTGTTAGGCCCTAGTTGTGTCTGGAAAAATTTGGAGTAAATGTAACTGGGGCTAGCACTCCTCAAGTAACAATACTTCTTGTCGTGAGAGTTTGGACCTCTGCGTCTCAGATCAGCATTCTTATCCCCAACAAATATGGCTCAGTTTTCTTAATTGAACAAAAGAAAGAGTGATTGATTCTCCTTGAAAGTATCTTTACTATTATAATAGGAGAGGCACCGTAGCCTGAATTTTTGGAAATTCCTAAACTACTCTCACATAAAACAAAACTTTGATTTAATGTTTTACTTTTATTCCCAAACTACCCTCATCTATCTATTTAAAGAATAGAATCACAGTCAATCGCGATTGAACTCGGGGAGAGTTCAATCCCACCCACGGGTGAACACGTGTCCATTTTAACTTCTAATAACTGTGGTTAACTCCTTCCCCTCGCTCTCACGTGCATCGCATGTGCCACCCGCTAGTGATGGATAATGATAGACACTTACATTTGAATAAGAATGAGAGGCATCCACGAGGGGGTTAATGCAGTTAGCTAGCAATCTGAGTTTGCTCCCTGTGGTTGTGTGTTCAACTCCCACTCCTCGACTTACCCTAGTGTCCATAGGAAAAATTCCAAGTGGGTTGGTGTGAACACCCGAAGGGTCTAGTCCTTGCCTTGAAGGGTTTGAGACACCGTCCCTTAAAAAAAAAAAAAAAACCTATTTCGAGTAATTTGGCTCAATTATTATCTTACCCATATAATGAGGGCTAAGCGGCAGAATTGCAAATGTGCTTCTATAGTATTGTTAGAAGGAACTTTTTGTCTAATAAAAATAAGACCCGTTATACTTAATATAGAGAATCTTGGGTGACTAAAAGCAACAAGTTCATTGAATTAAGTGTAGCTGAGATCATTACGATGAGATGAGATGAGTGAAGAAACTAAGAAAGATAATAAGATCAAGGTTGAGCGCATCTAATAATAGGATCAAGTAGTAGCTCCAAAATCATAAAAAATAAAGGAGATCGTCAAATATGTTTTGAACATGTTTAACATAGATTAATAACAACATTAAAAAAAAAGGCAAGTACAAGTTGAAAGCTCTAAAAAATAACGAATGTGAGGTAAATATTAAACAAAAACATATTAATAGATATAATGAAAAAAAAAAGGGAAGATAGGCTTTAATTCTAGATAAACTAGAATGGTAGGTTAGAATTCCTGTTGCCAACCCTATGTTTTGAACATGTTTAATATAGATTAATAACAACATAAAAAAAAAAGGGTCAGTTCAAGTAGAAAGGTCTAAAATAACGAATGTGAGATAAATATCGAACAAGAACACATTAATATAGATATAATGAAAAAAAATGGCAAGATAGGCTTTAATTCTAGATAAACGTAGGATATAACTCCTGTTGCCAACCCCAAATAGCTGGGATCAGGCATTCACAAAGAAAAAAAACATTAGAGCCAAACATTTCAATGGGTGGAGCACATTTTAAACTTGGTACCATCTAATGAGGCCTAGATCAGGGGCAGACATGTGAGATCTTCCATCGTGTGATTTCCAAAAGGCCATAGAATTCAAGTAAGGGATTGATTATGGTTAGTGCGCATGGTTCTCCTGTATAGAAAAAGTAGAAGGTCCATATTCTTTTGCCGGGCCTACATTAGCCCATGGAATTATTTGAATTACATTTAACAATGGCATCATTGACAAATCCAATGGATTCCAACCCAATATTATTATTTCAAAAATTAGTACAAGCCTTTAAACCGTGCAATACCGGCAAAAGGTTTACTCTGTTGCTCACCAGAGTATCCATCTGGTGAGCAGCAGATCAATGGACAAAAAATTGCCACCTCATCCAGAAGTCATTTTTTTTTCTTGCCATTTTTTGACTTCTTCCCATTTGAATTTTTTTTTTCCTTTTTTCTTATTTTTTGGACCATTGATATGCACCAGAGGGATACTCTGGTAAGCAATAGAGTAAACCTTTTGCCTACAATACCACCCCCCACCCCCCCTAAATGACATTTGTTATGCACTTGATTTTTTTTTAATAGGAATGGGTCCATCGTGATCACAAAATTCAATAATGTTGCATTTCAATAAAGGTGGAAAAATGAAGGCCCACCAGGGAGAGTCATTATATAATAAAATAAAATAATTTTTATTTTTTATATTAAACATAAAAATACAAAATTTTGAGGGTGCCAAACTACCCATAATCAATAATTACATCCTAATTTGGAAGGCTTATACAAATTAGATATTATTTATTCTTTTTCTACACATATATATCATAAGAGTACTTTCAAAATTTGGAGGGGGCATGGCCCTTCTAGGAGCCAGGGGCTCCGCCCTTGCTTATTATTGTTATTATTATTATTATTATTATTATTCTGGAACTTGGGATGTCCCCAACCCTTTGGGTCAGGACTAATCCCCGAGGGTGTGACGTGAGCCTGCAACCCGCCACACCAGGTAAGTCCGGGTAAACCCGTGCGGGGCTGGCCCCAAAGGGGGAGTGAGAAATGGAACCCAGGACATCCCACTTGGGGAAAGGCCCAGGAACCACTGGTCCACCGCTTTGGGGTTGGCTCCGCCCTTGCTTACATCTCATTTCTAAAATAAATTCAGCCTTTTGCTTTCACCAAAAAAAAAAAAAAAAATTCAGCCTTTTGCAGCCAGTAGGAGACTGATCTCACAAATGCTATTCCTTCCTTTTTTTAACCTGGTGGGTAAGTTGGATTTGAACACATATATCAACAAATCGAGCCCAAATGCTAATTATATTGATTCATTATATTTACAACGAATAAATACAAAGGAATTTCCTTTGAAAATGACGAACAGGAAAGATAAACATAAGCTTGACTGTGCCATGCACAACAAACTGCATACCTGGTCACACAATGAGCCATATTTTTTTCTCCTAAGGGGCATTGCCTTATCATACAAAATGCTTATTGTAATCCTCTAATTGAAAATTTTCTACCACTGTTAAATAATGCTAATAGTTTTTTGCTCTAATCAGCATGATTGGGTCTATGGCTCATCCAATGCGTGGCCCACCTATATCAATGATGCCTAGCATGAAAATGCACCTCAGTCTAGAAGACTCGCTCTCCTGTGGCGTAGAGGTTCCAAAAAATGGCTGTGACGAAGTAGAGCACCGCTGTGATGGTTAGAAAGGCCTGGAATGATCCCAGCCATTG
Organism: Tetracentron sinense; assembly: GCA_015143295.1. Lineage (NCBI taxonomy): Eukaryota > Viridiplantae > Streptophyta > Magnoliopsida > Trochodendrales > Trochodendraceae > Tetracentron > Tetracentron sinense. The sequence goes on along the minus strand of CM026557.1, from coordinate 4,699,627 downwards.
AACGAAGTAACCAGTTCCAATTGTGCTGATTATTGCTGCTAATGTCCCAATTGAATTTGAAATCCCTGTTTCATCAGATACCCAAAAGAGTGTTATGGTCTGTCATCCAAATTCCAGACAGAATACAAATCGACAGACATGGAGGGGTTAAACCAAGGAGGTTCCTTGGGCAGATATTAACTAAATCCTTGTGTACCCAATGTAGATCATAGATGGGTTTAAATTATGAATAAGAGTTGATGACATACCATGGAGAAATCCTGCATACTGAGGAGCTATATCCTGATCAAAACAACCATGCAAATGTAATTTCAAATTCAGATCACCCAATAGTAAAAATCTATGATTGATCAAGTACTAAAATATCTTAGTCATACACTTCTATACGGGGCTAGGGCAATCTATGATTATAAATTTTTGAACCATAGTTTTTGTTTTAGTCTAGAATGGAATAGATGAAAGCTTACTTCCATGTTGAGGAGAAAGCCAGCTTGGCTGAAAGAACTCAAGCTCAGTGCTGCAGTCATGAAGACGGCTGCCACCGCCGGTGTCTTTGCAAAATTCAAGCAGAGCAACGATACCCCGGGTCCAATGAAGCCGATTGACTGTTACATTCACAAGGGTACGAAATGGAATTACTCGTGTAATTCTTGGCCACATACAAAATTGTTTGAATTCATGACCAAGAAATGCTGATTATTAGAAGGTTATAGATAGTTACCTGCATGATCTTCCGGACTAGTGTTGTAGAGTAGCCTTCCTTAATCAAGGAATCTGAGGCTGCTCCTGCAATGTAACCTGAAATTGCCATCATTCCCCATGGTATGGCACTAAACCAGGCAGCTTGCTTTAAATTTACATTGAATACCTGTGTTCACAACATAAATACTCCTTCAGTACTAGACTCTATTCTCGTAATGCTGCATAACATGAAAACGAAACCTCATCACCGTTTTCCTTTCATGTGGCAAAAAAAAGCAGGCCCATTGGGGGAGGAAGCATGAAGTATCATGTTGCTTAGCTTTATCAAACACTCACCATTAAAAGACTTCAGTTAAGGAAATATTAGAAGGAACTAATACTCACAGTCTTGAAATATACAGGCATCCATGAGAGAAGTACAAAGTATCCCTGCATGTTAAGAGCATGTTTCAGAATATTGACATAAAAGTACCAGCATTACACAATAACCATGAGTATTTTGATTAGCTTAAACAAAAACTTACCCAGTTGTTGGTAACATTAGCAAAGATAATTGCCCATGTGGGCATTTTTGACAATAATAGGCGTAGAGGCGGAAGCTTGCCATTGCTTGCATCAGAATCAGTTTTTCCGGCTTGAATCAACCGCAATTCTGTATTGCTGATCAAACGGCTTTCTCGTGGATCATTTGTGATCCCATATGCCCATATTGTCAGCCAGAGTAGCCCAATAGACGAGAAGAGAGTAAACGGACCAGAAATTCCAATTGTTGACATTAAAATAGGCGCAAGTAGCAAGCTTACAACATTTCCAAAATGAAATCCAGCCATGGAGATTCCAACTGCACTTGCACGTTCATGACTTGGAAACCACCTAATTAAGAAAAACATTGATTTAGAGTAGCACAATGTTAGCATTAGACAATTAAGCATAAATTTATCATCTCTACATGTTATGTAGCTCAAACCACTGGGTCTATCTGAGGGGCACTATATCCTTGTGTTCAAATATTATCCATAATGAAGGTATAGTTACCTAGATAAGAGAGTGTTCATGGAAGGCAGAGCTACGCCTTCGGCCAGTCCAAAGAGTGCACGAAAAGCCAATAGCATAGCGGTGGAGTGGTTAGCAGCCCACGGTGTGAGGAGAGTGGCCAACGACCATATAGCCACGCCCCATGCTAACACTCTTTTACCACCATATCTGTCCACCAAAGCTCCTCCGACCAATGAAGAGAGTATGTATCCCCATAGAAACGATGACTTCATACGTAAAACCCACATTATATTAGAACAGAAACATAATAGCTTCATAAGATATGGCGTGAAATTACACACTAAAATATATGAGTTTGGAAGCAAATGAGCAAACTGAGAAAGTCTCAATTGGTTTACAATTGACAAGGCCTCAACTGTAAATGTGGCGGCCCGGCCAGGCCTATTCAAAAACCACAAAAAGTCAGGCCTAAACCCGGCCCATTGACAGCTCTAGAGACTCAAGAGTCGGGACTCCTAACCATGCTAATTTCGACCAGGTTCGTGCCAACCTCTTAAGGCCCTTTTACGTCGACCCAAAATAGGCAGGAAAGCACAACTGGCAATCTGGCACTAACCAAATCAATGAACCCCTATCAACCAATTTCCATTTTTGGTTTCCATCCAAACAGCCCCTAGCCCACATCCCACACTAGGATATAATTACCCAAAAAAATCCAGGCCCAAGCTCATGCATTCATTCTAAAGCTTATTTTCGTTCAAAAATTAGGACTTAGTATGGCCACTATTATATATCAAGCCCTCTATTAAAGCCCAGGCCCAACAGAACCAAAGTAAATGCCAGCCTAAAGCGAGATGGGCTCGAACGCCAGTTGGGCCGGGCTGGCACTTGTGCAGCTCCAAACGCGACAACACCCAACCTACCACAAACAAAAAGGTATGGCCGTAATAACTCGTAATTAGGTAGTAAGTAAAGATGTTTCAATGGATTCAACAAACCTTCAATAATTTGATTAATTTCTCACAAATCCACTGGAATATATAAAAGTTCGGGTATCCAGTCACAGTTGGGGACCAACTTATTAGGGTTTCCGTGTAAATGGCAGCGAAAGAAGTCATTTTCAAGTCGTCCTTCAAGGAACTAACTACGCCATTAATGGAATTTTTCCCCCCAAGAAACCAAGCAGAAAGTAAAACAACACAGAAAAATGGCAACCCAAATAACGCAAAAAAATACTGCAAAACGCGGTTTTGTTAATCCAAATTCAATGAAGACAAAGAGAGAGAAAAATAGGTGCTAGAGAGATCTCATAAGGGATCAACACAAGAACATAAAATTAAAGGAATTTTTAATTTGATTGATAGGGAGAGGAAAAGATTAAATAGTGTACCTGAACAATACCCAAGAAAGAACTGCTCCAACCATGGCTAGCAGCGAGAGGAACGATAGCAACAGACATAACAACACGGTCTGCATTACACAGACACATAACAAACGCCATTAACAATACCACCTTGAACCTCTCTGGCACACGAATCTCACCTGTTCCTCCTCTTTCTCCAATCAACAAACCCCTTTCAAACCCCTCTGCTCTACACCTTATCAGCTCTCCTCTGTCTTTCTTCTCCTTCTCATTTCTAAGCTTCAGACCCTCTCCATTTTTTCTCTCATCGCCGAGTACGAAATCCTCCCATTTGATCGCCTTTGTTGGGATCTTAGACTGAAATCTCAGATGGGTTCTTCTAAAACCATTCAAATTCAATCGGGAACTCAAATGACAAGAAGAAGAATAACGTAACAGAGATTTACTCGGCGTGACCACCGCCATGAGAGAGATCCGACTCAGAGAGCGACCAGATAGGATTTTTCTTTTGGCTTTTGAGATGTCCAAACTTCAAAGATCAAATGGTTATTATATTGTCTCTGGTCTGGTGCAGAGAGTTGGTGGGGGGGAGAAAGGAAGTAGTTTGGAAATGGGAATTTGGGTTGGTGGAATGGAAGAGGGATTTGGTCTCGTATTTAATTCTGGAAGGGTAATTCCGTCACTGAAAATGTTCAATGTTGTCGAAAAGAGACTTTGAACACACCTGCCCTTCGGTATTATGGCTTGCATGAGTTCATCCTCCAACTCTCCACGTGTGAGGGCAAAGTTGGACTGCTAAAGCCAACGTAAATTAGATAAATAAATTAAAATTAAATAATAACTTGGACGTGGCAACACGTAAGACCTTAAATGACTCACCAAACTCCCTTCGATGACCAAACTACCTTTCCTGATTACATGGAAGGAAAGGCTTTGGATTGTCTTTCGAGAATAGGGACGCCCATGATTTTGACTTCTCCTAAGACATGTGGCGATAAGTGTATGAGAATAAGGGAGAGAGATATCAAATGGTGAGAAGTCAAAATCATGGAGAGAAAAAAAAATGAATTCTCACCGGAGAGCCTTTTTTGGCTTTGCCAGAGACAATTCGAGACCGGAAGGAAAATATACACCTCCGTCTCGTCTCATCTCCTCTTTTTGTGCCACGTATTTTCTTTCTTATTCTTTAGTTATGATTAAAATTTATTAATTCTTAAAATTAAAAGCAACTAATCTTCATTTTTAGAGAAAAAAAATTGATCGTAAGAATTAAATCGTATTAACCGTACAATAAGAGTTAAAACTTATCTCTTCTCTATTATTATAATGAGTGAAGCAGGATTAAAAAATTGGTTTTTTTTTTTTTATAATATTTCTAATAAGTCCCAATTGTATGGTATAAGGGTGATTTTTTTTTATATATTTTTCCTATTTTGTCAATATAACTCTATATAAAAAATTAAGATATTAGTAGGGTATTAAAGAAATATCAACTATAACATAACAATAATCTCTCAATATTTCTACGATTCCCTAAAATCTTTATCATTATCTTTTCTTATGTTCCCAAATAAAAAGTAGGGACATGTGTTATGAGATAGTTTTAATTTACTACTCCATATTTTTAAGTTAAAATTTTAAAATGAAAAATTTTAAAATTCTCTCACTACTCTTCCCAATCTCTCTTCCCTTCTCCTATCTCTCACTTGCATCGCACGGGACACCCACTAGTTAACAATAACACAAAGGGGCTTTGTGATGGTGAGATAATTTAATATGGTAGTACCACTGTTCCCATTTCCAATTCATTTCATCCATCCATCTGGAGACGAATTTATTTTTGTTTTACCCCGCTACCGGGGTGCTCAACTTAGATGTGAGTTACACATGCAATAACCTTATCAACCGTCACATTATAACTGGAGAATGAAATCTAAACAATCACACGTAAATTAGCACTGACACAAGCTGCCCACCTGCAAGCTCAGAAGGCAATATCTCGTAATATTGCGCGGGATTTGCGAGTCTGTGTAAGCCTTCTTCTAATGGGGCTTTGGAACTTCCTGTTAATCCCAATGCCTCTGATGTATGTCTTCCTTGGCCTTAATGAAATTTCTTTTCAAACAAAATAAAAAAAAGCGGAACCTGAACACCATTACATGGGTATACATACTGACATTGACACAAGCAAAACCCTGAAAGCACTCACATAAACACACGAGGGGACACACATTGCCATTAGTACAAGCTAACAGATCATAGGGGTAACATTAAATGTTTTGAAGAAACAGTTGTTATACTAGCAGAGACCCCGTACGATCCACGGTAATAATTAAGAATATCTAAAATTAAATAATATTATTTATTTAAATATTAAGTAATATATTTTAAGAATATTACATAAATTTTATTTTTAATAGTATAAGTTTTTCTTATTATTTGATATACATTATTATTTGTATTAATTAATTAAATGTATAATAATGATTTATTAATATTTTAATAACATTTATAGGAAAATCATAAGTTTCTTAGTATTAAACTTAACTTAATACACCCAAGAGTTGGAGATTAGAGAGAACTCTACAATAGTGGAGATAAATAGGGCTCTAGGATGAGATAGTGGGTCTCAAACCTGTAAGAGTTGGAGATAAGAGAGGAGTCTACAGTAATGGAGATAGAGAGAGCTCTAGAATGAAATAGTGAGTCCCAAATTTGAACGGTGAGGATTAAAGAGAAAAGCCACATGTCATTTCTAAAATAGAACTTCTGAGATTAGAGGGATTGCAATTTGGAGAGTAAAGAGAAAAGTCTTATTTCTTTATATTATAGTATTAGTAGAGATTCATGCGATGCACGGGTGTGAATAAAATAAAAATCTATACATCTCTCGCTATCCCTCTTATCCCAATTTCCTAAAATTTCTCTCTACGTTCTCTCTCTATCATTCTTATATCTCTCTTTATCCCTTATCATAATCCCCTCAAATCTTTCTCTACATTCTCTATCTCTTATCACAATTTCTTAAAATCTTTCCAATAATTTTTGAATTGTGAAGAAAATGTATATATCTCCTAAAATCTTTCACTCTCTTATCCATCTTATTGCAATCTCCTAAAATTTCTCTCTACATTCTCTCTCTATCTTTCTTATCTATCTCTTTATCCCTTATCATAATCCTCTAAAATCTCTCTCTACATTCTCTATCTCTCTTATCACAATCTTCTAAAATCTTTCCAATGATTTTTGAATTGTGAAGAAAATGTATGTATCCCCTAAAATCTCTCAAATAGTTTTTGAATTGAGAGGGAGACGCATATGAGAGAAAGAGTTAACAGTTGAGATTTTAAAAAAAGGGTGCCACGTGACATCCTTAAAATAGAATTCATAGGATTCCTAGGTTAAAGATTGGAGAGCAAAGAGAAGGGGTTAGGTGACACTTATTTCTTTATATATACTAGCGGATGGCAGGTGCGATGCATGTGAGAGCGAGGGGAAAGAGTTAACCACAGTTAATAAGAGTTAAAAGGGACACGTGTTAACCCCCGGGTGCAATTGAACTCGCTAGTGGCACGTGCGATGCATGTGAGAGTGAGTGAAAGGAGTTAACCATAGTTAATAGGAGTTAAAAGGGACACGTGTTAACCCCACGGATGCGATTGAACTTGAAGAGAGTTCAATCGCGATTGGATGCGATTCTAAATAGATAGATGAGCAAGGGTTAGTTTGGGAATTAAAATAAAACATTAAATCAAAGGCAAGGGGTATGTTTTTATATAAGGGTAGTTTGGGAATTTCAGAAAAATCATCTACGCATGCCTCTCGCATTATAATAGTAAAGATATATATATATATATATATATATATATATATATACACTAGCGTAGACCCCGTGCGATGCACGGGCATACAAAAAAATGAGCACAGGATGATAATACAATAACTAAAATGAAAATAATTAATAAGTGACCTTTTACCACACTTAACTGTGCTTAAGATTTATTAAACCTCTAATTTTTTTAGAAAAAAAAAATTAACCAATGTAAAAAGGGCAGTTAAAGGGGCTTGGGTTGGGTATCCAAATACATAGGCGCACTGTTCATTGTCTTCCCCTAATTTTTACACACCCCTCAAGGGAAGAATTGCACCAACGCTTTGGCTACCCAAACGGTCAGATGTTGACGATAAGCAACATAATTTTGAATACCATTTGATCGGAGAAATCACGGGAACTAACCGAAGCGAGAAAAATAAAATTAAAATTTTGAAACCCTTTTCTAGGCAATGGATTCAGAAGGCAACTGGGAGAGTTATAAATATCTGATTTTCAAATAATCAATCGCTGGAAAACGTTGACAACTTTGGTTTTGAGTTGCAAAGTTAAAAACACTGAGTTAGTTGGTTGAGTTGCAAAATACCAAGAAGTAGAAAATAAAATTAAAGAGTGGAGATTGCCCCCATCTCTAGTCCTAAAAAATGTATCCAAGATTAATGAAAAAACAATTCACAAAAGAAGAAAAGATGAAACCGATCAATAAAACATGAACTCACAAAAATGTATTTAAGGGAAAAGATGAATACGAAGCAAATTACAATACCATCACAAATAGGGGAAAAATATAATAAAATGTGGAGTATAAAATATAGATGACAATAAAGGTATGGAATAAAGATTTGGATTTATTGAACTCACCTGCAAAAACGTTGTGGTTGATGTGAAATTAATTGCATTGAGTCTAAATATAGTTGACAATTTCTATAGATTCTAGGTTGAGAGAGAGAATGTGGTAAATAACCAAGATAGTTCATCAAGAGAGATAACCAAGATAATTTTGACCCAGATAACCAAGAGAAAATGTGTTAAATTGAACTAACCTATCCAGATAATCAAGAGAGAGTAAGAGCCTCCAAATTCATATGATAGAGCAAACCAAGAGTCATAGGCTTTCAAAAATATAAACGTGTGATAGAGCAAACTAGGAGAATTAGGATTTCAAAAATAGAAACGTATGAGAGAAAGTGGGTGAGAGGATGAGAGGGTGAGAAAGTTATTTGGATATAGACGTGAATTATCTAACCTAAAATCTCTCTCTACATTCTGTATCTATCCTTATCTCTATCCCTCTTATCACAATCACTTAAAATCTTTCAAATGATTTCTGAATTGGGAAGAAAAAGTGTGTATCTCTTAAAATATCTTCAATAGTTTTTGAATTGAGAGGGAGATATATGTGAGCAAAAGAGTAAACGGTTGAGATTTAAAAAAGGGTGTCACATGGCATCCTTAAAATAGAATTCATAGGATTTCTTGGGATTGAAGATTGGAGAGCAAAGAGGGGGGGTTAGGTGACACTTATTTCTTTATATTATAGATAGATAGATTACTACCAAATTACTTTTAAAAATAGGCAATCCAGGAAAAACTTAATATATACAACTGTATCTTCAAATCATTTATGTTAAATATCCCTTGATGACCAGCTGGCTACCCCACCCCACACACACACATCCGAGGGGGGAGCGTGGGACTAGAGTAACAAACTTTGTAGTGTGACAAAAATAACAAAACAAAATTTTGCAAGATAGTTATAGAGTGAAGTAAATTCTGGATAAGGACTAAAATAAACTTCACTTTCAGTCCTATTAGAGCTCGACAAGTACTTATCCCTCCAGCTCAGTTAGCGAGTAAACTCTGGAGTTGCTCTCAAGATACTAACAGTAGAAAATAAACTTCACTTCCTGTTAGAGTTCAACAAGGTACCTGCCTCCCTAGCTCAAACAGCCAAGTAAATAAACGATGGCCAAAAAAAATTGTATAATTCCAGAGATATAGCAGCCTAACAGCAAAAGTTACCATGCATAACCAACTCCCCACCTAAATAAGTAACAACCAATTTCCAATTTGGAGGACCATTAAGTAAAATTGTAACTATATTTACAGGATAGACTCAATAGAGCCAATAGACACCAAGGGCTGCGAGTGGAACTTAGCAGCAATGGCATATGGGCTTTGCAACCTCAACTGCAAACACCCAATGGAATGCTGCCACATAAGAAATGCTTTAAATTATAATTATCTATTACCATATGATAAAAGAAAAAGAAGTTTGTGTCAACCAATACTTTTCTTTATCAAAATACCCTTTGTATTTACTCATATACAGTAATATCCCAACCCCATATTTCTCTTCTAATACTATCATTTTCTTATAATTTTCTTTTATCTGAAACCCTTACTTTTCTTTCACATAATACCCTTTATTGGTACTCATATACCAGTTGTATCCCAAGCCTATATTTCTTTCCAATACTATCTTTTTCTTCTATATCTTTTTCTCCCTAATACCCTTTGCTTCTACTTATATAACAACTCTATCCTAAAAATTACTTTCTCATAATACCATTTAATTTGATTTATATACCCATTGTATCCCAGGCTCATAATTCTCTTTTTCTCTGATATTATTTTCTTCCATAATTACTTTCTCATAATACCCTTTGCTTCTACTTATATGTTAATTGTCTCCCAAAACCCCCATTTTTCTAGGCCAGTGCTAAGAGAGGGAGAAGTTAGTATCAACCAATACTATTCTTTCCTATAATTTTACTCTTCTACTTATATATCTGAATTCCAAAACTCATATTTTTCTTCTCATAATACCCTTTATTTAAAAAAAGAAAATTGTTATGATATCACTTTCTTCTTAATAATACTATTTGCTTCCATATATTTCTTTTCCATTATATTCTTTATTCTTACTTATATACCAGTTATATCCCAAAACTCACTTTTTTCTTTCTATAATATCATTTGTTTTTACATATATTTTTGCAATTAGACATGGATCTGTTGCTTACAATAGTACATCATTCAGACCTTTCAATAGGTGGATCATGTTGTTTATGATAATAGAACTTATCTGCTCGACGTTCTAATTATCTATTACATAAATTCATTATATCATGTAAAATAAATATATCTTTTTTTAACACAGTGCACTTCAACTAGTTAATATTACAAATGGACGAATTAACTAAGAGTCTTTCGATGTGACAGCTACTCCATTAGATGTTAACAGCCCAGGCTTCATAGTCCATTACTGCCGAGTTCTCCGAGAGATTTTTTCCCTCGGTGGGTTCATATTAAAGAGGAAAGTATAGAGTGATACGGCGCGTTAGTGTGAGTTATGGATTCATAAATCAAAACCGTTACATGAAGTACCACAGCTCAAATATCATGCCGATTTTATATCAAACATCTCTTCTAGCCTTTGAAAAGAGAAAGAGCGCAAACGAGGATTCAATGATAATAAAACAAATCACATACGTTGTAGACAAGGAAGTACATGAAAAGTGAAGTACAAGTTTGGGCACTAGAAAATTTTTGAAAAAGAGGCTGATAGGGTGGACTAGGGGTTAGGACAGGAGGTGATTGAAGATGGTAGTTACACCCACAAGCCAACATCTACCAACAACGCTCACTGCCTCTTACCTACCCTTGTGGTGCAAGGGCGGCGGTAAACGTTAACGTCTCACAGCTGCCAACTGTAGCAAACAAAACTGGAAATTACAACTAAAAGCTACCATTGAAGACATTTTCCCGTGAGATGTTCAAACCCACCCCACCATTGGGAGAAATCACATTAATGTTAGGTCGACCATTGAATTGGCTATCCCCGGAAAGGAAATTGACTTCTGAGTTGATAAATGATACTAACTGGGGGAGTTGATATTAACTGGGATGCGGTTTAACAGTAAGTTTTGAACCCAAAAAAAAATTTAAAAAGTTGATCAAAGTAAGCACTTGAATCGGAAGTTACCACCTGAACAGTTTGAAGCATAGGCTGAAAACTTCACTTGAAAAGTTTCGAAATATAGGCTGTAAACAAAGACGTGGTATCGACGAGCACAAAATACACACCTCTTGAGTCAGAATAGCATTAGAGTTGCCTACAATTTGGATGGCCTGGATCGATGTCATGGTGTCTTGTGCACCACATAAACATTTATGGCAGAATATTATGCCATTATCACTCTTATTCTCACTTTAGACGATGAAGTTCTTCTCCCTTACCAGCACCAGCCATGGCATTGCAGCCATCTTATCTATAAAGATACATAGATCACCAGGAGGAGTTGTCCCCCTCTTTATATATGGTACATGGGAATGGGATCCCCATGGGTGCCTCACATCTCAATTGAATTGTTGTCACAAGATTAGATACACTTGGTTGAGCCAAATTACCCAGGTAGTAAGTACTTCCTTAAGATTAATGAACTATCAACCCTTCTCACTTGGATGCATTTGAGGGCTAGTTGAAATCAGCTGTGAGAACATTTCTTTATATGGGTGTGTCCACATCTGGTGATTAGAATTCCCAGTATCTTCTACCCTTCTTTGATGAGTGTAGTCTTTTATTGAGAAATCTCCACTCTCTACAGTCCATCAATTAATAGTTTACAGAGTAGCTGTAGGATCTGGTTCAGGAAACTGTTGTGCAAATATGTTACATTGCAGTTCATTTAGAAATAAGAAACATTTCATACTCTCAAAGGAAGAAACAAAATTTTAAGTAGTGCTCTAATAACAATGACACTGCAAATTAGGTTCTGCAACACACTCTTGAATTTCATTAGCATTATGATGATAATAATAATCCGAAAAAAAGAACAGTTATATAACACATTCTATGTTTAATATGGAAATACTACATAGTCAGCTATTTTTTTTTACATGGTCATTTTCTAATATTTAGAATGCTTGAAAATCATGTATTTTTTCAAAGGCATTAAAAATTTTAAAATTTTCAAAAATATTAAAATTTTAAAACTTAAATTTGAAGGGAACTTCCAATGTTTCACTATTTAAAATTGCAAGGCAATGGATATACAAATTGTAAACCTACTACCACATCCGAAATCAAAGCATGTGTCTCAAAGTAATGTAGAATCATTTTTCTAACTTTGTATGTGGCCGGACAGGGACATGCAATCCACCACAGAGGAGTCAGATCTAACAAATAAATCCCATGGAACTGATTAAAAAATACAAAACAGTCCCACGGTATCTACATAGTAGGTTCACAGCTTGAATGCTCCTGTCCTGTTATACTACTCTAAGTCATATGAGAATTGAGATGTGCCTTTGCAGTATATCATACAGTTATAATAATGACCTCCATATACTCATACAATGAAAAGTAGAAAGAACCATCAATGCAGTAGATTTACTGACCAGTTTCATCAAAATTGACGCGTTCTCCGGTAGAAAAGATGTTCCAGAAAAGAGCACTGAGGAAATATAGGAGTGACGTAAGCATCAGAAATCCATGGAAAGTACCCATGAGTTCAACAAAGAAACCAGCTCCAATTGTTCCCACAATAGCGGCCAACGTTCCAGCGGTGTTCGACATCCCTAACATCAAGCAGTCGAAGTGGCAGCAATCAGAAAATACATAGTTCTTTTAAAGGTACTACGTTCTTATTAGCTTTTAAAACGAATCATATTTCACAGATCTATTATTCTTATTTCAGTTATTTCTTGCCCAAAGATGCTATTAGATGTCTCAGTTCACATTGCTTGTGAAACAAAAATGACCCATTTTCCAAAGAGGTAATCTGACAATCAGGTAGGCCAGAATGATAGTTTCCTACAGGAACAGCGGTAACTGTGGCATACACACGCCAAGGCTGTGGGACCACTTCTGCAGTGCGTAAAAAGAAGTTAATTTCAGTGGCTAGTTAGTTGGCCAGAAAAATCTCCCAGGTGCACCCATTGAATGATGAGTTTCAAACCCCCTACATGTGCACCGTTTAGTCATACACATTTTTACACTTTATACTCATGTACACTGTGACAAATCTCCCAAGAAATACTCAATTTCTCCCGAGAAAAACATCTAAAGTTTAAAACTTCGTTTTTATCGTGATATTTTAAAAATCTTGCGATAAATAAAATTCTCTTTTTATCCTGTATATATCGCGAGATTTAGCTGATATTTTAAAAATGTCATAAGAAATACACAATATTGTTGGTTTTATGAATTTATAACTTAGTGATATTTATTACTATTTTTTGCAATTTCAATATATTTTTTTAATCATTACCAAGATTCAGGCGAGAAATGCTCGAAAAAAATTTAGATTTGAAAATCTTCCGAGAAAAACTCCGGCCGATAAAAACCCGAGAACAAGATTTGTAACACTGCTCATGTACACAAGTTTCAAGTGATACCGGTATATATTTATTTTTAATTTACAATTTTGTTTAGTATACACACAAATATGTGCTAATCATAGAGTTAAAACGTATCATTTTATCTAGCTATGTTTTCATACATGTTATATGAGTTGATGTTAAGAAGACATCTTTCACCATTATGGCATTATCATACATCTCTAGAAATGCGCCTATTAGGTTATTCAGGAGCCACTGAGATTAGCACCTGCTGTTTAGACAATGATAAGGGCTTCCAAGTAAGTAGAATCCAATCAATTAAATCAAAGGTATGATGATAGAGATTTCCAATAGTACCGTGTATAACACCAGCATACTGTGGAGAAATTTCCTGCTCATGTGAAAAGATGAGCAAAAGATTAGAAAAATGAAAAAGTTGGAATAGATTTTTTTGCTTCAGTTCTTCAGGTTTCAAAACTGACCAACCTGAAGGTTCACAAGGAAACCAGAGTGGCTGAAAGAACTCAAGCCAACGGCTAGCGTAAGCCAAGCAGATGCAATTGATGGATTTTTTGCTGCATTTAGACCTAAAAGGGCAATCCCTGGACCAAAAAAACCAATTGACTGCAAAAAGGCACATATTGAATTGTTACTATTTTCTTAGGAAGTTAAATAGGCCTGTGACTAAGAATGATGATAATTCAATATTAGACGAGACAAGCACACTTCTACTGAAAACTAGATTCTTCTGCATTAAATCGTGAATTTAATCCCATTGCTCTTCCTCCCTCGTAAAATTTCCAAGACATTCAAATACCTATACTTCCATAAGAAGATATCTTCCCCTGCTTTAAATAGTGAATAAGATCACATTCCTCTTCCTTCCTAAAAGATCTGTTATAACTGTTGGTTGATTCAAAAGATAAAGATAACAGTACAAATGTTATGAGGAAACTTATATACAACACCTCACAGTTATTAGCCATACAATGTGTTTGATTTGGTGGGCAATGCACTATAGGAGCCTTAAGTAGATTGTAAGAACATCTAGATGATCAGTCTGTGGGTTGTTCTTTACCTCAAATATTATTTGGAAGAAGTTGTATGACTACTTTTCGGTGGACAAGTCACACGAGTATAATCTAGTTTTTTTCTTTTTTCCAATGATATAAAGCAGATACATGGCATACCTGCATGATCTTGCGAGTATAAGTGACACTTGTACCGTTCTGAATCAACATGTCTGACCAAACACCAGCAAAATATCCTAAAATTGCCATCATACTCCATGGAACCGCACTGAACCAAGCTGCTCTTCTAAGGTCGACGTGATAAATCTGTTGCAGAAAGAGAACATTATTGGTTCTATTTAAAACCATGTATGTACATACTGATCAAAAAGAGAATCCTGTGTTTACATGTGGACTCAATAGTCAATACACACAAACGCCAGACTTTAGGGAGATGCAACTAAGCCCTACCGTGTTAAAGTAAATGGGCATCCATGAAAGAATAACAAAGTACCCCTGCAAAAAAAAAAAAGATTATGTAGACATGCAAATATATATACTCACAAAAAGAAAAATGTTCTTAGATAAATATATTCAGAAAGTTATAAAGCATGTCTTCCCTGAAATTAATAACAGAGAGATGCATATAAATTACCCAGCTGTGCATAGCATTGGCAGAAATTAGGGCCCATGTTGGCAGCTTTGAAAGTAAGCGTCTGAAAGGAGGGATTACTTTTGTTGTCTTAGGCATCATCTCTGCAGAGTGCATCAAAGATAATTGCCTCTTATTCAGTATGTACTCTAACTCATACTTTGATATTTGAGGATGACGATCAGGTGTACTTGATGTTGCAGATACCCATACCAAAACCCAAAGAAACCCAGATAATCCAAATATTACAAAAGGTCCAAAAACACCTCCCTGTGACATGAGGATTGGAGAAAGTGTGAGTCCAATCACACTTCCAAAGTGAAATCCACCCATTGCAAGTCCAACGGCCCTCGATCGTTCTGTTTGAGGAAACCATCTAAGAGAAAAGAATTCAAATGACTTCAACATTTTAGACTAAGCATCTTCTTTAAACCAAAAAAGAAATATCATATTCAGCAAAACCGCAACATTTCTTTTATTGTATCAATAGGCAAATCGTCATTGCACTGTGACATCTTCAAAAGGAGTTGGAAACATTACAATACCTTGAGATCATGTTGTTCATGCTAGGAAGAGCCACACCTTCCGCAACCCCAAGCAGAACTCGCATGAAAAGTAGGGCCCATAGAGAAGTTTCTGCAGCCCAAGGAGTTAGAAAAGTAGCCAGCGACCATAGAGCCACACCCCATGCCATGACTACCTTACCACCATAATAATCCACCAGAGCCCCTCCAATTATGGGTGATATTAAATATCCCCAGAGAAAAGATGACTGCCGATAGTAGTTGATAGAGAATCAGGGACAATAAACATCACCAAAGTGGTGTAGACAATTTTTCATACTAGTGGGGGAAAAATAGGCACATGTTTGGAAATCGCATACAACCATTTCCCTAGGAGTCTGATTGACATGATCAACTCACTGGTCCTTTATCCAACATGGATTACAAATCCAATCTTTTAAGCACTTCTGATTCTTGTGTTTAAGAACAGTGGTGTAGTTAAGGGTGGTATAGATAAGAAAATAATTCAGATGGTATTCAAGAACTCAGACTAAGAGGTCGTTTCGTTAGACTTCCCCAGACTTTTACAATTTCTGGGTTTGGGGAAGTCAGAAATGGGCCTTAGAGTGTTTGGTTTGCCAATATTTTTCAACTTCCCGAAAAAGTAAAAACTCAGGGAAAGTGAAAATATGGACTTCCCTGAGAAGCAGTGTCCTGCTGCTTCCGTGGGAAGTTGACGGTGATTTTCGGGGAACGATCAAATAAAAGAGAGTTAGGTTTTTTTTGCCTTCGCATTTGTGCCTGAACCCATCCTCCTCTGCTCGTGGCTCCCTCCTCCTTTGTTCTT
Source organism: Tetracentron sinense (assembly GCA_015143295.1). NCBI lineage: Eukaryota > Viridiplantae > Streptophyta > Magnoliopsida > Trochodendrales > Trochodendraceae > Tetracentron > Tetracentron sinense. The sequence goes on along the minus strand of CM026557.1, from coordinate 4,683,377 downwards.
CCTGGTTTGCTTCCTCTCCTCCTTCGTTGCTCCCGCCGGTCCGATCAAGCCACCGTTTGATTCCGCCGGCCCGATCAAGCTACGGTCACTGGTGAGTTCATCATTTTCCTTTTTTTTTTTCTATCTTGATCTTCCATTCTTTCCCTTTCCTTTTTACTTGATCAAACATGGGTTTTATCAATATTTTTCATGGGGCTTTTCCCATTAATAAACGATTAGAAAATGGGACAAAGATGAGGCAAACTGTGTGTGGATTCACTTGATCAAGTCTCACCCTTTGGGATTCTTTTGATCGATTTTAGGAACCAAACATTGCTTGTTTGGATAGAATTTCTGATTCTGAATGAATTTCCAAGTTTCTTTGTTATCAAATACCTAAATAGCAAATTCTATTTTGTTTTACTGCTCTATTCTGTTATTTTTCTTTTTCGTCTCTAGATATTATTTAAAACATAAGTTTTCCATTACTGGGGTTCTCCATTACTGGGTATTTGAGATTTAAAAGCAGAAATTGATCAATTGGAAGAGGGGATTACATTCATGTTTCCTTTATCCCAATCTCTCTGTAGAAAATAGGGAAAAATTTCCCATTTTTCTTTCTTTCTGACTATTAGGCTTATGAGAGGAAAATAATTCTCCTGTTTGACTAATTTTTGGATAACTACTTCAAAATGAATAATGTCTCATCATCATTCCATTAGAAAAATCCACATTTTTCTAAAATTTCCTTAATCTTTCATTGTTTCTAATATTGAATACAGTTCAAAGAAACTAAAGATAAAACGAAAACAGGTGGAAAACATCATCTACTCTGTTTAAAATTCATTGCTGTTGCGAATGTATAACATCATCTTTTGATCATGGTCATCTCTGGTTTTTATAACATCATCTTTTGATCATGGTCATCTCTAGTTTTTTATCCTTTTACTTCCATATGATGATGAATAATTTATTAGTTTCTCATGGTTTTGAGTTGATCCATATGAGGATTCAAGTTCATGGAGAACCAGCATTGCACTATAATCATGTTTTCCCCTCTATGTGTATGTGAGAGTGAAAGCAATAAATGTCTATTTTCGTGTTGGGCAATACTGTTCTGTATCAGCAAACTAAGGAACTTAAGATATCTGACCAATGTTATAGGCCGTAGGAAAGTATTTAAGTCCTGGAGACATGAATGAATTCAGGTTGAAAGTTGTGGGTATTTTTCTACATAATTTATCGGCAACATCTTTTTGACTTTGATATAACTAAGATAATTTATCGAGCCATTTAAGCACCAATTCCTTTTTCCACCCAAGCATTCGGATCTGTGAAAGTGGAAGTTTGGTTCTCATTCATGAAGTAGGTTGGTTTTGCTCTAGGGTAGTTGATGCCATGGACAAATATTTCAAGATCTTCAAGCCTTACGATATTTTGACTACATTTGTTTTGTTCCCATGTCTGATCTGTATATTACTGAATCTGGAATTTTAAATTACAGCATATGGCTCCTACACTCTCCAACATTAGAAATATATAGTATTAGTATAGATTACATGACATAAATGACATGCATACAGTTCAAACTTGAAACCAATGTTTCTTAAATGCATACATTTAAACACATACAAAGGCATCGATCACCACTCATACATGGGGTTTTTCCCTTTTCCTTTTTTTGGAGCATATCCTTTCCTGTGATTTTTGAACTTGTTATAGTTTTTAATGACTCAAGTAACATGGCCAAGCCCAAAATATATATCTTGTATTTGGATCGAAATATCTTGTAACCTGTTAGATAGTACTCAAACTTCCCTTGCTTAAAATTCTGATTTGTAACCCCGTTAAATTGCTTTACTAATAATTATTAATTGCATATAATTATATAATTGTAGTTGCAGAAGCCTCCTCTAGATGTTGTTTGTGGTGTTGCTTCTGTAGATGATTGACTGTCGTGAAGAAAGTTGCAGATGGAGGCAGCAACTGCTGCTATGTGCGCAAAGATGAAGGCAACTGTTGGATTGTTGCTTCTGCTCGTTGTTGGCACACTAGAGAAGGGGTAAAAGACAGAGAATGGGGGTATTGTACAAGAGATTCCTATCCTACCCTTCCAAATCAAGAGTGAGGTGAGGGATTAGGGTGTGAACCTTTGGTGTGATGAAGAGGAAGGGAGGTGGTCGTGCCGGCGTTTCACACGAACGACAGAAGAGGAAGGTGGTCGTGGCGATTCGCAAAATGGGCAGTGTGCTCCCCTTTCAGTTTCAGACACAAACGAGGCAGAAAGGGCTTCGGTGCCCTAAATCCGTTTAACTTTTTAGCGGCGGTTTCATGACACCACCGCTAATAGCCTGGCGAGAAATAGTTTTTCAAGGCGGTTTTAAGAAGTGGTTTTATATAAAAACCTCCGCTAAAAAGTTATTTTAAACGGTGGTTTCTTTAAAACCTCCAGTATATATTGCATATTGATGACATTAGCGGCGATTACATAGAACCACCGCTATATTTTTCTTTCGGAGGCAGTTATTTGTAACCTCCATTAAATGTCCGACGCTAATAACCTTTAATTTTGTAGTGATTTAGAGATAGGCTTGCACAGGCGTGCGATGAGGTCTGATTGATTTTGATATATAACACTTGTTGTGGACACAAGTTTATTATATTGCATTTAGTAATCACTAAAATATTATCAGGAAATTTGTCACTTAAATATTTCTTGATATTTTTATATAAAATGGCATGCCAATGTTTTTATGTTTTAGATTTTTGTATGGTTACATGCTCTAAATCATGAATACTAAGTGTAGTAATTTGTATATTACCGGTTAGTGCATTCACAAGTGTAAAACCTGTTTTATTTTTTCTCTTCTTTTATCCATGGATACCACAAATTCTACAAGAGTTGATATATGAAAATAACCATATAAACCAAACGCAAATTTGATTTTTGAGTTTTTAAGAAGTCACTTTTCAGATTTGCAAACCTAACACTATTTTATCAACTGAATGACTTTTTCAGACCTCCTCAGGAGTTATCCTGTGAAGTAACTCTTGAGGAAGTACTTTTCTTCTCTAGGAAGTCTATTCAAACGCCACCTAAATTTTCATAGCCTGAATGCATTCCATTAAATTTCAGATAGAATCTTTACTCATTTTGAGAGTACTCTTCAGTCCTCACAACAGTGAACTTAGTCCGCCCAAACTACATGAAAGTCCAAAACGAAGAACCCTAATTTCACCCCCATTTTCATATTCAACCAATGAAAACCAACTGAATTTTGAATAATAAAAAAAGGAAACAAGAATTATAGGAAAGAGAAAAACAAAATCACCTGAACAACTCCGCCAAATGACCTGCTCCATCCATTAGCCAACGACAACGGCACAATCGCCACCGACATTACAACTCGATCCGCGTTGCAGAGCGCCAAAGCCAGGCCGAGCATTGAAACCACCTTAACTCTCTCCGAAGTGACGAACTCGAAGAAACTCGGCGCCTTCACTTCGTTCTGGTCCGAGAACGGACCGTTGGAAAATGACTGAGCATCATTTGAAGAAACCCTAACTCGAGATGAACATAAACGAAGCTCAAACAAATCCTTTGGGAGCCGATTTCTCAGAGAACTCGACGAACGAAGATTTTCAAAGCTTTTCCCCTTGAATAATTGTACGAAACACGAAGGCGATCGACAATTCTTCAACTGTTTTTTCTCACTGATAGGGTTTCGAAATGTCGAAACAGATAAATTACGAATCAATTGATCGGAGGAGAGTCGGAAACTCATTTTGCGAGGAACGATACTGATCAAATGCGTAGACAGCCTGGCTTTTGTGTGATGGCGGCCCAACAGCGGATAGAAATCTCAGTTTATTGCTGGAAAATATTAAACCTTGATTTTGTTGATATTAACTATAATGCCCTCTTACCGTGACTGGAATTTTGTGGTCTTATCTATACTATTCCTATATACCAATTACAATCCACGTGACAAATCGCTGTCACGTGGCATACCCTCCAACTATCACTTAGACCATGTGTCAAATCCACCTTCCACCATTAAATCTAATAAATTGAGTTCCAACCCTTTTTTTCTTTTTCTCTCTCTCTCATTCATCCACGCCAGTTACTTTCACCATTAAATCTAATAAATTTAGTTACAACCCTTATTTCATCTCTTCTCTCATTCATCCCCTCCTACTCAATGACAGTTACTATTAACTCATCCATTATTCTTATATGGGGCCAGCCAATCCACCAGAGTATTCAATTATTGTCCTCCACCATAGAATAATAAATGCTTTCCCATTATGAAAAAGTTTATAATGTAATCTGCATCTTCCATCCCTCCCCACCCATCAAACCGGTTCATTCTCCCTTTCCTAACTGTACAACTCACCTACTACCTCTAATAAATCCTTAGTAAAATGACTGTTCCACTTTTCAAGTATTACAACTCGTCTCCTTTAAATACTTATCTCCCATTATTTATGTTTCTACCTAGCTTTACCATTCCCCTCCCTCTCTAACCTTCATCCTTATCCCTCCCTCCTCTCAAGCTATATTGTGGCCACCACCCCTTTATCTTTTGTTTGTTGTTATGGGTTGTGTGGGATGGCACAAGCTGTTGTCCTCAGAGTTTGTACAAAATTGAGTGCAACGATTTCTGGCTATGTGCATGTCATTGGTCTTCAAGGATTGGGTTTGGTTGGCGATTAAAGTTTTATACTTTGGTTGGCATCTCTATCCCTACTACTCACACACAGTCTAGCTCGCTCTATCTTCCATTTTTTTAATTCTCCAAACAGCAACACCATAGCCACATCGCCGTAATGGGCTCTGTAACTATTTTTTCTTGACTTTTTCTTCTTTTTTAAACTTACAATCTCTGACTAAATCTATTGAAATAGGATCCTCTATTGAAGGGCTCTCATGATCTCAACACCTCAAGGCTACACAACCCTTAACCACACACACTGATTCTACTCAACTCATCCAGCTTTCTAAATAATTGAAAAACAGAGTTTCACATGCTTCATGTAGAAGTTCAGTTTTTTGTATATATAGTAGGGTAATTTATTGTGCAACACAGTTTCAAGGACATGTCATGTGGCACATGCTATAAGGGGGAGATGCTGATGTTTTACTTAATTAACAAGTGTTTGACAAAAATGTTTCTTACTCTGTGCAACTTATTTTTTTACTTGAAATTTCAATGGTGTAGGAGTGCAGAGTCCATTCTGTTGTTTGATATTTTGTCTTGCTTGGCTTAGGGTTTGATGGTGTGATTCAATAAGACCTTTAGGTTGATCAGGTACAAGACGAGTTGATCAGGTACAAGGCGGGTTAAATTTGGAATGCAGCTTATATAGGATCTATTTTTGAGATGGGTCTAAATCTAATTTGTTTAGAGATGCTAAACATCCAGACGTGTGTAAATGATTCAACCACTCCTTTGTACTTCTTTTATATTATGTTTTTTTTTGTTGAAAAAAAACATATAAAATATATTTGTGTTTATATGTTTTTATGGTGATGTCTTTGTGTTTCTTACACAGTTATGTTTTGTTAGATGAGTAGAACATGATCCAATGAAAATATTAGAGAGTGTGGAGATTTGCAATAATGCTAAGGATCTTGACAAGGCACTAATGGATTAAAGGCGGATGAGATACGAAACATGTACCATTTAAATCCTAGCCATGATGTCATTTATTGAAGAGTCCAATATTGTGAAAGTTCCACAAATCTTACGTCGGAGAGCGCATGAGAGGGAAACCAAGCAAAATAAAACACTTAGCATCTATCAAATTTTCTTTTAAGAGGTATGGCATACAAATATCTTGATATTTCCGATATTTTATCAGTTTTCATTAAAGTAAGATGAGTTGATAGGGTAGCCCGGTATTTTACTCGGATTGCCCGAGTCACCCACTAAGGTAACGCGGTGTCCTATAAGATGTTTAATTATAGCACATCTCGCATAGGGATGATTGAAAATTTTTACTATGGGTTGGGTTTAGGTTTGGAATGTTAGTTTTATTACTTAAATAAAATAATTTTTTTATTAGTTGGTTGTAAGTGTTTCATTCATCTTGGCCATATCTATTGAAATAAGAAATATATTTATCATAAATGTTTACTTATGTGATATAAATTCAGATATTATTAAATTTAATTATTTTTTGAAATAATAATTTTGTTATTACCAATTATTTTCATATAAGTACATTTTCTTTCTCATTTGTCACATTTTTTTCTCTCAAGTCTGATCTTATCCCGTGCATTGCACGGGGTGTTCACTAGTTATTATTTATTTTTATTGGTACAAACCACACTGTTAGGTCACAACTTAGGGGATAGTTAGTAAATTTGTGTATTATGCACGAATAAAACATATAATTTATTATCCGTATAAATTATCAATACTAGTTGAAGATATGAAAATATTCACGAAGTTTTTAAGTAAAAACTAATTAAATGCGACTTATTTACTAATAATACATATAAGATTTAAAAAAAAACTAAACCCGTATGGTAATTTTGTAAATCATCTTTCTTCTTTTTCACATTTGTATCTTCGGTTGCATTGCATTTGTTTTTTTTGCGGTTATTATTTAACTATGTTAGTAGGTTAAAACGGTCAGAAGTTAGCTTGGGTAGTGGAACTCTTGCAACTCATACCCAGAGGGATTAGATCCCCAGACCTTACTCCACTGAAGGTCACACCCCTACCACTCACACAAGAGGTGGGGGTGTCACATCATCATTGAAAGTCGTCAACTATCAATCCAAAAGCACTCACCACTCAATCTCCTCATTTTTTTTCTCGACCTTTTTTTCTCCTAAATCTCTAACCCTAATTATTTCACAGTCGTCAGTTACCACAACCACACCGCAACCGTCAATAGTTGAGGATTGAGTCTTCGATTGTTTCAGCCTTTTCAACGTCAGCAATTGTCACGTCTCAATCTCCTTCCAAATGTGACTTTATCTCATTTTCTCTCTCAATTCCAGACTGCACTACTTTTTTATTCATTTATTACAATGTATAGTTAAAGATTTAACGTTATTTCTTATAAATTTTATATATGTAAGTTTAAGTACTTAGCCGAATTTTTCAACGAATTATTGAGTATTGGCATTAATTATGCTTAAATAATTATGTACCGCACTTTTGACATAATGCGTTTTTTTGGCCTAATTTTTAATCGAACTATTGAATGACTATTTCAAATTATACTCGAATAATTTTCGTTTTGAATTTTTACTGTATGCCGAATTACAAAGTATACAAGCCGAGCTTGGCCAAGTTTGAGGTTGGCTTGAACATATATGCTCGAGTTCGGCTTGAACTTGATTTGAGCTCAACTGTTTTGGATTAAATTAGCTTGGAACAAACTTGATCTAGCTCGACCCCGTTTTCATTCAAACGAAGCTCAACTCTAGTTGGATAATACATTCATATACGAAAAATAAGATTTGAGAGTAATCCTTCGATTTGAAGAGTTAGATTAGAGTTTTTGCTTTTAACTACTTTATTTTTTTGTTATTATTATCTTAAACTCATTTATTAATAATTATTGTAATTTATAATAAAAAATGGTTTAAAATATTTATTTTATATATATATATATATATATATATATAATATTTCAAGTTGAGTCGAGCTCAAGCTAAATCAAGCCCTAAACGATTCGAATCAAACAAGGTCTAACTTGAGTTTGACTTGATTAAACATTCAAGCTCAAATAAAAGCTTGACTTGACTTGAGCATGGCTCAAAAGAGTTGAGTTAGCGAGCTAGCTTGGCTTGAGTGTAGCCCTAACCGCAACACTAGCTAATAGTGTTAGCATCATTAGTGGGTTAATAATGCCTAGCATTTGGAGCTTGGCTAATATGGTCATATTTCAACCATGGCACCCTTGGGACTCCATTATGAACCCTTCCCCTTTGTAAACTACCACTAGGACAAGCGCATGGTGTGTGTTGACATGTTTATAATATTTTCCCCATTTGCTGAGGCTCAAAGTGCTTTAACAGAGAGTATCTGAAACCTTCGAACTCCCACATGCTTTTCCTTTTTGAATGTTCTTCCCTATGGGGTACCTACTATTACAACAATTTCTAGCTTTTCAGCCGACTAATACATGATATCTCCTTCAAACCAAAAAAAAATACTGCTAGGACAAGCCCATGGTGCGTGTGGACATGATTAATAATATTTTTTTGTGGTTCAACTTTGTAGTTAGCTGGGTTAGTATTGTTTGCCTAGCATTTGAAGTTTGGTTAATGGTGGCAACGTGCCCCCCAGGGGGATCGATCTGGAACCTCCTCCGAGGGGATACACTAACTATGGGCTCCAAGCCCCACGGTGTGTGGCATCTTCATAATATGTGTAGAGGAATGTGGTGAACTCGGTATTTGGAAGGGTTAGTAGAGCCTGTAAGGGACGTACAGAGATGTTACCAACATCGACTAGGTTGATGTGTTCCCTATGCCTTGTAAAGTGTTGCCCAAGGATTGGATCCTAGAGGGGGTGAATATGGTCTATGAAAAATTCAAATTTCTTCCTAATCCCTTAAGCGGAATTTCAATTATACTAATTAAAAGAGAATAAAAATTAAGTAATTTTACAAACAATGCAAAACAACAAAGTAAAGAGATGAGAAATCAAACACAAGATGTTGTTCTCTCAAGATTCGGCAATCCTGCCTACGTCCCCACCTCAAGCTATACACACTTAAGGATTCACCATGATTTACTAATCGCACAATCTTCTTACGGGTAAAGATCAAACCTTACATGTGCAAGAAATCCCCTCTTTTGACTTGCATAATCTTCTTCTGGGTGAAGATTCAACCTTACAATGAAACTCCTCATTTCAATGACAAGAATCCACAAATTCTTGATTTCAAACACACTTTGTGGAAAATGATTTTACAATCATAAAATGCTCCTTACACGAGCTGGATGATCTCTTTAAAGCTCTTTAAAAATTTCTCAAAGATTGGAGTTGAATAACTCAAAATTGAGCTTTTGGGATTTCTAGGGTATACTCAATAGATTTGGAAATCTAATATTATGAGTGATTGATTGAATGATTTAGAATGATATGAGTTCTTATTTAGTTCATAAATCATCTCAATTTATAGTCTAAGAAGTTTTATGGCCGTTTGAGGTGCATTGAATGCAAAAAGAGCCGTTTGAAAACTAACAATTATGAGTTAAAAAACTTTGTCCCGTGCCATCCGGTCGACTAGATGAAGGCAGTGGCCAAATAAAATTTTGGGCATTGATTTGGTTGATTGGATGGATGATTTTCGCTAAAAATCAATACTTTAACCAACCTAGATAATGAGAATGATTTACTAGGTCACTTAGCTTAACTTTACCAAGATTTTAATCATTATTTATAATGTCCTAAGGTCTTAGGATGATATTCAAATATGGTCTAAGGTACATATGGTCAATCTTGACATTAAACTTTCAAACAACCAAACTTTGAGGATTTTTTACAAAAGTCTTAAATACCCTAAAATTAAAATATAAAATATTAAACTTTCTAAGAGAGTCTTCATTCTTCTTTAACTTGATCTTGCCTTCATTTGTCTTCTTTGACTTCATGGTCAATTTTTTTTTCTTCATGATCAATTTTATTTTTCTTCATGATATGACTTGGACTTGATATGATCTTTAACATTTTCAATATGATTTAACTTGATCAAATGACTCGCTTTGACTTGATAATTAATCTTCTTCATGGATGTAGTCATTTTCATGTTTTTGTCTTGAATGATTTACTAATACACTTGGTAGACTGATTTTTACATAAACTCAATTTAGACATTAGTAACACAAAGGTCATTACATTATTGTATTATTATCAAAATCATTAAGGGAACCTATGATGGAAACCTATAGGCTAACATAAGGCTCCTCCGCCTCTTCAAGAGAGAGGCCCTTTTAAAGAGGTGTGTTGGGCTTAGTCTCATAGGGTTGTGTGTGTGTGTTGGACTAACCGTGTGTGTAAGTGGGTTAACTGATTAGGATTTCAACCAAAAAGACTATTACGGGTGCTATCCGTAGACGTGGAGGCCTTAGGACAAACGCTTTGGCTGGCCTACACTCATGGCATTTGTCATTTTGCTCAGAATGGGCATCTAAGCCCCCATGCCGCCACGCGTCTACCAAATTAGACTATGTAGTCTAATGTGCATGTTAGTTTTTTTTTTTCATACCATCATATGATTGACAATTATAATAAAGGGGGGCATGAAGTCTTACCCCTAAATCAATTAGGTAAGAGGCACTATAAAGCTACTTTTTAAATCGAGAGAGTTTATTAATCTCACTTTTTGGTCTTTCTTGAAAAGAATCAATTGTTGATATTGTGTCAACTGCTTTATTCTTCTTCTTATTTATCTTTGAAATCACTGGTTGAAAACCGTCTTCTTCTTCTAATTATTTTAATAAAAATATCATCTTGAACTGGCTTTGGCTCATCTAATATGTTTTCATTTTTTTTTGTTAGTAAAGCTATTCATTCTCTTGTCAATAAAACTCTTAGTATAGTTCCATTCATTAATAGTAACAGAAGCCCAACTACTTTGCTCACTTCTTCACCTAGAGCTGGTTTAAATGTTGAACCTAATGATTTTGGTGTTTGCAAATTGATAATAAAAGGAAGATCAGTCATTTGAGTATCATTATCTGCATCCTCCGATCCAAAAGGGTTCACCACACCTAATAGGTTTGATGCTCTAGGAGGGTTGTTTGGAACTCCTATGCCCACAATAGGGCTCTCAATAGGAGGTTCGGCCTCAACAAAATCCATAACATCGCAAGGTCAATCGAAACATCTTCTTCAAATTCCTCCATGGAATTATCTATCTCCCCTTCAGTGTAGTGGTCCTAATGTGCAGTGGTCCATGCCCCCTCTTTACCACACATAACTGTAGTTAAGAATCACTCATCTTAAAATTAAGTAATCTAACTTTAATTTTAAAAATATATATATATATATATATTAATTTTAATTTTCTTCAGCTTAAACATAGTTAAAGGAGAGTTAAAAGGGAAACGTGGCAATGGCATGGTGCGCTAATCACTGTCCCAAAAAAAAATGGAGTGTAAATGACCGAATATGATTTGTATATGATTCCGGGAAAATTCAAATAATAATTTTATTAGGGAAGTCATTTAAAACTCTCGATTACTACCAAGAGTTGGGTCACACGATTGAAAATCAACGACACCAAACATCAAGTGGGCCCACCATTTACAACATATGAGCCTTGGCACCGTTAGATTTTCAATCGTGCGGCCAGCTCTCAGTAGTACCTACTATCGAGACTTTTATATTACTTTTCATTTTACTATTCATTTGTAATCATATATGAAATTATTTTTCTTCCCCAAATCCTTCGAGGTTAGGACTAATCTCTTAAGGTGTCTGCACCAACTCACTTGAAATTTTCCCTACGAACACCAAGATAAGTCTAGAAGTGGTAGTTGAATACACAACCACGGGAAACCCCGAATGCTATGTACAAATAAAATTAAAAAACATTTTAAATATATTTTTTGTATATTTTAATACATTAAATTGTTATTTTTAATATAGATAAAGATAAAGTGTTAATTTATTATTTTTTAAATAAAATTTATATATTTGTTACATTTTTCTAGACATTAAATGACATTTCGATCCTTCTTTTAAAGTAATCAGATATTATATGAATTCAAATATTTTATTCAGAGTCAAATACAAATATAATGTTTCACTATCTGTTGAATATTTATTCGAATTTAGATAATCAAATATATAATTGGATATGAATTTTGATATACCATTATTCACTCCTATTATAGCTCTATTATTAAAGATCATGCTTCTTTAAGTGTCACCCACCTCGTTAGACCCAAGGGCGGAACCACATGGGGACCAAGGTGATTGAAGTCCCCCTGAAATTTTTGGGGGAAAAAATGGGGCATTGCTTGAGAGAGGGGCAATGCCGGGGGACGGAGGGTTCTAGTCCACCCTAAAGTTTTGAGAAAAATTATAATCATTACAAATAGATGCCAATGAACTTGGCCATCAAAACACAAATATCTATGGCTACGCCCCCAAAATCCCCATTGTTATCCCCCTCTGGAGAATATAAATTTTGTTTCCAATAGAACTGTGCTAGCCCAACTTTTAGGCATTTCTTACTCTATACTTAGCCAAAAAGTCAATACCTTGTAAAACAAAGGTTGGGTGTTGGTTTTTTTGATGATAGTAGAGGTTGTCTGAGCATAGGGATAGCACCGGTGTTTTAAAACGCGGACCGACCTGTCCGGTCGGATTGGTTGACCTGTGAATCGGGACCCTCAACGGGTTGGGTTGAACTCTGCATGGGCTGAATGTTTAACCTAGATTGACCCACTTAAAATCGCCTAACCCACCATGATCCAATTGACTCGGACGGTTTTCTTTGAACCGTTTGGGTTATGGAAAAAACCTAATTTTCACTTTTCCATTCTAAAATTTTAAGTGCCTATTATATCAATTAAAATTTTAATTATTAAATACAATATATAAAAAAAAAGAAAAGGATTTTAATCCTAGAGAACAGAGAAAATCTATGTAAAAAAGTTGAGGGGGAGATTAAAGATTGAGAGGGAGCTCAAGCCAAGGTGATGATAAAAACATAGACTTCTTTTCATTGATTTCAAGGGTTTATATATATTTTCTACTTTAGTTTTAATAATAATACCAAATTTCAATGTTCAGGCCTTAAATTAAATTTTTTGTTTTTATTTTATTTTTTAATATTAAGTATTGGTAAAAATGTATAATAACGATAGTGTAGGTGTTCTTCTAATATATATTTTTATTATTATATTAATATTAACTATTTTATGGCATCAATTGACGCCATTGGATCAACTCGGATTGACCCAATGATCCAACCGTTTTAGACCGACCGTCTAGACCGAGTCAGTGTCCGGTGTGGGTTTTAAAATATTGGATAGCACACCTACCTCCAAAAGTTAGTGGGTTACTGGATGATGAGAGGAAACATTCTTTTCCGAAGACTTGATCCCAAATTACCCAAGGTAAGGGGTAGATCAGCCACCTGAGCTACAAGGGCAAGTGAATCTAAAACGTCACTTGCGCATGTATGCAAAATTGATCAGAAACTACATTCTGCATTTGGCTGAAGAGGAGAGAAGGATTTTAAAAGGAAAGAGAGGAAGGTGCCCTTCATCTCCAATCTCCGCGTATGATTGTAATTTTTTTTTAATAAATAAAACTCATGAAATAGGTGATGTGTTGACATTTAGGTGATATTTTTCCCATTTTGCGTTATTAGTCATTTAGATCATATTTCAGCTTATTTATGAAGTTTATAATTTTTGAACTATATGTTCTTGATTTTTAAAGTAATTTCTAAGGAGGCGTTTGGATTGGATTTTATCAGCCAAAAACCAATTCTGATAAAATTGATTTTATAAAATTAATTGTCAAATAATCATTTTTTGTTTTCAAATAATAGTGTTTGGGGAATACGAATTTGAAAAAATAATTATTTGATAATTTATTTTACAAAATCTATTTTATCATAATTGATTTTTAGCTAATAAAATCCAATCCAAACGCCATAAACAATTATTATAGCAAAGATATGTAAGATCCATACAAGATTAAAAGCAACGCTCTCCCTATTGCATGATGAATAATCATTATCTTATTATCATGAACATGAACTTTCTTTTTATTCCCAATTGACCTCTCTCATGAGGGTGGGTTGGGATCGAGCCCCAATGAGGCAAGGCTATCAATGGTTAATCATTTACTCGATTACTCAACCTACCCTACCTGACTAATTAGGAGGGTAAGGGTAATGATTTTTATCCCATTAAATAAATAATAAAATCTTTACCCATTCATAGATAGGTAAGGAATCTTTACTTTACCTTTTATCCGAGGATAATTTAATGATTTTACCCCTCACACACACATATATATATATATAGAGCAATAGTTAGCTGCCTTTACCTTTTTATCCGAGGATAATTTAATGATTTTACACACACACACATGTATATATATAGAGCAATAGTTCGCTGCACTAGCGAGGAGCGAACTATTGCTCCTCGCTCTCACATACCTGACCCTTCCACTATTATTAACTTGGGTTAGTTTTTTTAAAGCCTTTAGTTAAAAAAATTTTATTTTATTTTTCTAAAAACTAAGGGTAGATGGGTGAACCCTAAGGGTTGATGAATCTTAACCATGGTTAAATGGGGTTAGAAGGGGACACATGGCAATAAAATATGAGCCAAGACGCCCCTCCTCGTGTCACCAACCGAGGAGGTGAATATTTTCCATATATATGCGTATATAATCTTAATTTAGCTAAACCCTTGTGGTTTAGACCGAATAGATGGTATGATGGGTTGATTTTTATGAGATTATATTCTTTTTTTATTTTAAGATGACTAAAGTTTTATGAAATGACTTGTTTTGTTAAGATTCTTTTATTTTGTTGTTGGATGGTTTTGTTGTTATGTGTGAGTAAGAATGTGCGTTGGCTAGCATCTCAAGTCTGTTACCTATGGTTGTGTGTTCAACTCCACTCATTGACTTACCTTGATGCCCATCGGAAGATCATTATGATAAAATGGGTGGAGAAAAATGAGCAACTACCATTTGCATAGACCAATCCTTAACCTCGATCGAATCCCCCAAGTTCACTTGAAAGCTCCTTTTCGCTTTATAAATGCTATCGTCTTGGATAAATGCGTAGGAAAAATTTTGAGTGGGTCAAGGCGGACACCCACTCAAATTTATTAGGTTTTACCCTATTATCGAATAGATAAATCACTTTAAAATAGGAAAAAATTGAGGTGATTATTTTACCTAATTAGGCGATTACCCTATAGCTAATTCAAAATCTTTACCCTACCTTTTGGTAGGGGCAAAGAAAAATTATACCATCTCTCTCTTCTTATTCAACTTTTTGTCCATGTGTAGCTATGTTAGGGTGATAGAGTGAAAATTTTCCCTCCAAAACAAGTAATTTTGTAAAATCAAAATAAAAGACTACATTATAAGTTAGAACAAAAGGTTTTAACTTGTGTAATATATAGTTATAAAAAGGAGAAAGCTTCAAAAATCCAATTCATAACAATAATTTAAAAACCAGCACCTAGTTTCCTTTCCTACCATGCATGTGGGTTTAGTGGTGGATTGTTTTGGATTCGCTTGCAGAAATTTTATGTGGGTTTAGTGGTGCATTGTTTTCGGATTCTCTTGCAGAAATTTTATGGGTACTACCCTGCATCTAGACTTATGGATAGACATCTATATATTCTCCTAGGGTGTGTTTGAAAACTCTTATAAAATATAATAATGATAACATTTGCCCCCCTTGCAGGATTGATCTTCGGCCCGAGAGCCCAAGACCCATACGGGCTTGAAGATCCCACTTTTGTTGCCCAAGCCACGCCAATGTCAGGCTCAGTCCAAATCCTGCTGGACTGGGCCAACATATGGATAGGATTGCCCCACATGAGACCCTGACATTGAGAAATGATCCACCATCGCCATGTACTTGTTTTCTTAATGACACTCAAATTCCCAAAATATGCGTGACAACTTTTTCTTGTAAAGCTTTGAATTTTTTTAAAATTTTTGTTAGGTATGTGTTATCATTTATCTAGGTTAGTATGTATAGGTTAGGAGTTAAATTAGTACAAATGGTAGGCCTACTAGACTCAAACCTGAGTCCTCTCCCCAAATGGAACATACGTCCAAAAGCTTTAATTATGTGAAGAAGTTGGATCCAACAAGAAATCAATCAAATAGCTGAACTTGCATTTGCAACCTGGAAGATGATTTGGCTGGTGCCGTGAGCTTATTGGCGAACCCTAACTGTTTTGGAACATAATTCTTACTTTGTTAAAGCACCTTTTGATATGTTACTTTTGAGAGATTTGAGAACTACTTTAACACTCTAGGAACAAAAACTGAAACAACATGACATGATTCTATCTATACTAATACTATATGCCGGTTGGTTCCACGTGACATATCTCATTAGCCTCTATCTCTATTCTGGTTCATGTCACATATCTTCTAATTGATCCAATAAGAAGACATCACTCACCCATTTAATTATTGTTCTTCCTTTCTAATTAAGTGATGAGTTAAATGCTCACCTTCACCCACTCACGTTCTATTTTTTAAAATTATAATTAATTAAATTGTAACATTAAATATTTATTCTTTTTTCTAATTCTACTCTTTAATTGTAACTAATTAAGTTGTAACATTTAGATTATTAAAAATATGAAGCCTAAGAGTCTCTTTTTTCTTCCCTCTACATTCTCATTCTTTAATTATAATTTATTAAATTGTAATATTTACCATCCTCAAATTTTCTAACTCTTGTTTTACCTTCTCTCTAATCCCTATAAATAGTAGACAAATCTATATGACACTTTTCATTCTCAAACATGTAAGGATTTGACATGTTATGCATTTTAGTTAGTATGGTTCATCAGAGAGGTTTTTCCTAAAGATTGGAGCATCTAGAGTGGAAATCTTAAGAAGTTTATTTTCACAGCAGCTATTAGGAAGTTCTTGAGTCTGGATACTATATTTTGGGTAATTCGATGCTATTGGAAGTTGTCTGGTTCTTGTTTTGACATTACTTACCTTTATATTTATGAGTCTGTATATGGAGCTTTGATTGGATATTAATGTATTTGGGGTCTTTGATTTTGCTCTTGCAATTGTGATTTGAAATAACATAGATTATTCTCACTGAAATTAATGAGATTCACGCTATCATTGATATTAAAAGTAATAAAATGAAATTCAAATTATTCTTGATATTCATTAGTGTCAAAGTAGTGTCAAGTGATTTCCTCTAAAGTCTTTCATCTCTCAATTAATTGTAAAAAAAAATATTTTTTTTTACAATAATAAACGAAGGAAAAAGATATTTCCTAAAATAATGGTACATCCTTAATCTCTTCTTTTATATATATATAAAAATTATATTGATTTACTTAGGTTATAATTAATTATATTAACTCTCTAATTAGTAAATACTCTATAAGAAATTGAGTTTCTTGACATGGTATCTCTATTTGAGTTTTATTTTGCATTTTGTTATATTATCAAACTAGTGGTAATGTTAAAGTGGGTCCTATTAGAATTTTTTTTTTTAATTAGATGTTGTTTCGGTTGAAGAATAGGAAAAGATTAACATTTTCTCTTTTATGTAAACTTTTCTTTCTGATAACTAATTATTTAAAGAGCTAAAGAAATATCATCATTTCTAAAACTTTTAAATAATCTTGACACGTTAAATTTTTAGATGAGATGAGATAATTTTTTTTATAATGATACAAACTTACTTTCTTAAAGTTATATAATAATGAGATAAAAATTTATATATAATAATAAAATTATGAATTTTTAAATGTTTACATTGACTATTTTTAATAGGATACATATAAAAAAATCTCACAAGATGACTAAACTATCATCATTTTTCATCTATTTATTTTTATTTTTTTCTCATTATCTATTTTTAACTTTCTCATCATATTTTTCGTTTATTCATTTTCTTTCAACACCTCGTTGCACGGGGCTTTTGCTAGTATATACATATAGCATTCAATTGTAAAGGAGAGGTAGAGGAGAATGTCTTACCATCCTAATTGGTTCTCCATTCAAAGAATTTTTGGATAATTCATTCTTGCTTTTCTCATTTCAACTATTCAATATTAGTTATGGGATTAAAATATGAGGTAAAATGTTGAAACGATAAATAACACCCAAAACTAGGGTGTTAATGGGCCAGACACGGGCTTACATTTTACCACATGAATCTTGAATTGGCCCAGCCCGTTTGCGTTTTAGAGGTCCCAATGGTATCCCTACCAAAAGTATTTGACCACATGATGAATTTAGTTGGTCAATTTTCTCCAAGTTAACGCCAATCTGCCACAGGATATATTTTAGAAATGGGACAAATTAAATGATATAATAGTAGAGTTTAAATATGAACCGGAGTTGGCTAAAATATGCTTGTGATAGAGGTATTTTAGGAATTACGTAAAAATTATTAAAAGACTTAAATGCCCTTCTTTTAGTCTATAATTCTCAAAATGCCCCTATCACAATGCATATTTTAGGGATATCGGATTACCTCTTGAACTAGAACTCCTACTCATATTAGCATCACCTATATATATATATATATATATATATATATATATATATATATATATATATATATATATATATATATATATATATATATATATTTGATATGACCACTTAGCATTGAATTTCTTGTTAACAAATATTTCAAGAACTTGTAGACAAATGAAAAGAAGGGGAAGAGGTAAAAGTAAAAGCATAAATCAATAGTTTTAACTTGATAGTAATATCACTGTCTTAAAATGTAAAAATAAGAAACAATTTAAAAGGAGATATGTAGTCCTATGCCAAAACACTTTTTCTTTGATAATTTGAGAGGAGGGAGAGATGGTAAACATTGTGGAGTTGTAAAACCATGGCGCTCCATTTCAAAAAGAACTTCCCTAAAAGAAAGAAAAATAATCTTTATTGTGTGAAAACTATCTCCTTTCTTGTCCTTCCTTTCCAAGCACAACTCATTAGTCTCTTTACTTTATCATAAAAAAGAAAAGCAAGGAATAAAAGCAAGAACATCTTTGCTTTTCCACACCCATACATGTGAGACCTCATCTAGAGATGATTTTCATGCATTCTAATTTAAAAAAATTTCTTTTCTCATAATTTTAATCTTCTTTCTATTATAATTTTAAAAAAAGTAAAAAATTTGGTGAATACCAAAGCATGCCCCTGAATAATGCATCTTCCAATACTTAAAATAACCCCCAAAGATTTGTTTGGAATATTTGTAAATCCCTAAGAAGGTAGGCCTAGGAATTATCCCCTTGTGTGCTTCTAAGCCTTTGTCTTCCTTTGGTAACATGCCAAACTGTACATTCCTTCTTGGGATTCCTTTCACAAGAAAGACACATTTTGTTATAAAATACAAAATAAACAATGTCCTATAAATGTCTTCCTATGAAATACAGTCTTAGTGAGCTTGTGAAATATGTGAATGAAATTATGAGTGGCACATTGGGTCTAAAATGTAGGTTTTGCTTGTAAAGGACCATCTTTCAGTCTAGGGTTTTTAAAGGGGAACCCGAGAATTGTATAGTTTCTGGGGTGAAAGACTTCAGTGGGGTTGTTGGAAAGAAGATCCATCATCAGAAAACAAAAGGCACAAAGATCACATGGTATGGATTGTGCCTTTTTCATCCATTTCTCTTTGTAATCATGGGGTGTCCTTTCCCTTTTTATTATTCAATTTAAGTCATGTGACCAATATTAAAACAGGGAAAAAAATTATAAATATGAATTATTTTTGTTTTATTGTTGAGAATTATTAGATGAACATATAGAAATTTACAATTAGTTATTCGATCTTTTCCCCTCGGCAGAATTTTTGAAATTGGAATCAGTTGATAGCTTCTAATACTAATAACATTTATTTACAGTAGTACCATCTATGTTGTTATTTGATCATAGATTTATAATCACTGTTAAGCTTCTAAAGTTTTCAAAACATAGATTTACATAGTTATCAATTAAAGTAATTGTGGTTTAACATTTTTATTCCGTGTATAGGCACTCGAGCTAGGAAATGGGAAATGGCATGGATCGGTTGGCTGCATTGTTGGTGCACCCATAGAACAAGTTTGGGTCATGGTCTCTCATAGTAATAGACTATCCGAATGGATGCCAATGGTCGAGAAATGCACAGACTTGGCCGGAGCAGAAGGTAATACTGGATATGTTCGGCTAGTATCTGGCTTCATGTTTCCTCAAGATGATGGAGAAAGATCATGGATCAAAGAGAGGCTGGTTTTCATGGACCCAGCTTCATTCAGTTATGTTTACAGAATGGAAGCAAGCAATGTAGGTCTAGATGGGTCTGTAAATTCGTTAAAGCTTGTTGATTATGGCGATGACTCGACTCTCGTCGATTGGTCGTTTGAAATAAACCCGTTAGAAGGCGCTTCGGAGGATACTATTGTTGATTATCTAGGATTTCTCTACAAATCTTGCATCAATAGAATTGAGGGAGCGATAGTAGGTGCAGCTAAAAAGAATTAGAGGTGGTAAAACCGTGCATCGGTGCATGTAAATGTGTGTGCGTGGATTTGGGCATGTCAATTGTCATGACCTTCCATTCAAATGTATCTACATGCCTTGAGTATACATCTTAATTACATAATTGAGGAAGTGTTCTTCCTAATGTTTTTATTTAATAAAATGGTTCAAGTGTTTTGAATTCAAATATTATTCTGAATTTTTTTTTTTGTTTTAAAGTTATCCTCTAAACTTTTTTTTAACCCTCTAAACTTGCTTCTTGAGTAAGTTCTTTTTACCATTAAAGATAATCAAATCTGTCCTCCCACTAAAAGTAACATATTCTAAACTATATAAGAAGAAAAACCTTCTTTATGTTAGGATATATAGGATTTATATTTTATTATACAATATAAGGTTAACATTGTCTAATAAAATATAATTTTATAGTTTTAAATAAAAATCCAGAAAAAATGCATGTACTTTTATTTATTTTAAAATCTTATTTGCAAAATTATTTTAAAAATTACTTAAATAAGTAACTAAATTAGTAAGATAGTTTAAACCACAAAAAAAAAATAGTGAGATAGTTAAGGTTGTAATTTAAAGTTATAATTTGGAAGTTCTAATTAATTTGTAATTAGTGAACATTAGAAAATAGTAGACATTTCAGGTTTTAATTAGGTTGCAATTAGAATATTTTGCAATTGTTTTATGGCTTAGTTAATGTAATTTATTAGGATTTAATTAATTTGTTATCAATTATTTGCTCAAAAATATTTAAGATACTTAATATTATATACTTGAAATATTTAATCATCAAATTATTTAATAATATCTGATAGTTTTACTTAATTTTTAATTAGTGAGATTTTTGAAAACGAATAGGTTTGATTAGTTCAAAATTAGTTTCTTAAAATTACTTCAATAATTAGTAAAAAAATTTTAAATGGTTAAATTTTACAACAATTATCAAATTTAATAATTTTAAAATTGTTAAGTGCAATTAATAAAATTATGTAAACTTTTAATTGATTCGTAATCCATAATTTCTTTTAAAGATTATTCTATTTATTAGGTAAAGTATTGAAAATAGTACTCATTTAGATGATTAATTTACTTAAATATTTTTTCAAAATTTTAATTAATTTGTAATTTATATAAATTTCTTAAATTTATCTATGCAATTAGTAAACTTATTTCTACAATTTAATTAATTCTTATCTAATAATTTTTTTCAGAACAATGTTAATCTACATGATTAGGGAAACTATTTAAAAGACTTCATTAGAAAGTATAAAAAAAATTGTTTAGAATAGTTAATTAATATTTTAATTAAATTTAAATTAGTATAAATCTTAATAAATATTATATGTAATTTGTAAAGTTTTCCTAACACAGTTTCTTTACTTAATTTTTAATAAATTATAATTAGTCACTTTTTAAAATTTATCTTAGGCAGGTAGTAAAATACATTCAAAATAGATCAATGACTTAATTGTAATTTGTATTTAGTCTTTTAGAGCAATTGTTCAAAGATTAATTAAAATATTTATTTAAGGTTTCTTAAGTAGCTTACTACTCCCTTTACCAAAAAAAAAGTTGCTTACTCATAACAAAAATTCTTAATTCATAAGTATTTTAAATGATAAATAGTATTTAGACAGCTAGGTACCACCATACCTATAATAGTACGTCATACAAATGGTGAATCTTCTTATGATCAATTGGATGGTCTAATCAGTGGTTCCCATGGAGGGACCTATTAGACCAAGTATACCCAAGGACATGATCTTTGCCACCTAAAATGTAGTAATTTTTCCTATACA
The DNA here is from genome assembly GCA_015143295.1 of Tetracentron sinense. Taxonomy (NCBI): domain Eukaryota; kingdom Viridiplantae; phylum Streptophyta; class Magnoliopsida; order Trochodendrales; family Trochodendraceae; genus Tetracentron; species Tetracentron sinense. Next base: position 4,661,374 of record CM026557.1, on the reverse strand, counting down.
TTGGACTTTGTTACTTTTCAATAAATCCATTTAATTGGATGTAAGTTATTCGAATGGGCTGAATCCCTTATGAGGTACACGTCAAAAAATAAGTCGATTTGAAGTTTTTAGACTGTTCAATTAGACCCTAATTGGTCAGCACTAAACTCTATTGGGATCACCCTGCCCCTAGCTGACATGCATTATGTCGCTTGTTGTGTTGCTCTTTGAATTATATTTTCGGCCCCAAGTCCGAATAAAGGAGGAAATTTGTATGTCAATTTGACAATCAATATAGAAAAAATCGTTAAACAGAACATAATATTTTTTGTTTTTTCAGCCTTGGCCCCACCCTAACTTGTCCTGACCCTTGAGGGTAGGGCTTAGGTCTAGTTAGTTCAGGCCCTTTGAGGGCTAAGGCTTTACCTCCAATGAATGAGGGCCGGGCCCGATAAGACCTAGGCCCAGCCCTTTGACTTCCCTATTTGTGGTGAATGACCAGTATGACAAAGTGTGCATTTATTGTGATGGTGGTCATAAGATCAATTCACAATGAAAGAAGCTTTCCTTTCAAATATAACCGAAATATAACAAGCAGGAGGTCTATTTGCCAACTTCTAGCCCACTGACCCTAACTATTAGCATTGGATAAATGATGTCTTGTACCCCAAAATACAAAAAGGGTATGGTTTTGACGGCCCCTAGTTAACTGTAATTTATTTCTATTAATACTTGAGTTCGAGCCTTCTTACCCTAATTGAGGGGTGTAACCAAAAAAAAAAAGGAAAAAAAGAAAAGAAAACAAATCTTTATTATTTTTTTTTATTTTTTATGAACATGCTGTATCATCTTCAGAATTTAACATAAAACAAAAGAAAGAATAAGAAAAGAAAAGCTCATATTCTCATGGCATGAAACTATAAAAGCTCAGAGACAAAACTAATACTCTTTGACTATAGAATCTTCACAAAAGAATATAAAATTGCCTCAAAATGCCAAACAACCTAAAGTTATGGAAACCTAGTCTTTAATGGCATGCTTAAACAGTGCATGGATTATCATTGAATCCTTTAGAAGGAGACAACTAACCCAGTAATCACCATTTACATTTTGAAAAAGAGATGCATTGAAAATAACGGCTATTTATTTATTTAAGTGGGCGGCCGATTGAGATGGGAGGGGGAGGGGCCACTGAAAGAATCTATGTCGGAGTCTTTTTTTCCCACACTTTGGATTCATGTGTAATTTCTTCTTTTCTTTTCTTGTTCGTAGTCAAACAATGTTATGTTGTTTGTTCGGTTCGAATTTTGCGGTTCGCAGTTTGCCATTTTAAGACTGAACCGGTGCGTTAGGGGTAGAATGATATAATTCATTTCTCGGTTCACTTAGGTTTTTCAGTTTGTCATTAGCTTGGTTCGCTACTTATGCTCTGTTTGTTTTGATGTAAAATAGAGGAAAACAAAAGAATTCCACGGAAAAAGTCATTTTTCGTGTGTATTTTCTATAGAACAATTGACATTTTCTATGAATTTCATTTGCTTTCCCCTATTTTACATCAAAACAAACGGAGCATTAAGCATGTAAAACAAATATATATTTTATAATATATATTTTTTAAGCATGTAAATTATATATTACAAATACCTATTTAAAAATTCATTAAAAAAATGTCTTTTAATAAACGGTTTGTGAATTCAAAGTACAAATTTGTCTAACCTAAAGAAAAATAACAATGAATTTGATTAAAAAATTCAACAAATTAAGACTGTTTTGAAACTACTGTGTGGTTTACTCAATTTCATGAACCACTCTGAACTAAACCACGAACTAGTTCGGTTTGTCCGGTTCATGTTCGCTCTATATCATACAGAACTTGGTAACCGTGGTCTTAAACATGTGTAGTTTCTTCAAACAAACAAAACCTTAGGGCTTAGACACAAATAACTCTGAATCTTCTATGGTAGCAACCAGATAGTTTCGGTTGTTATATAAACGTAACACCCTACCTTGACAGTCATATAGTTTTTCAGTTTTTGTCAGCTTTTCATAATATTTTTTGGTGAATCTAGTTATGCTCTTGAGGTCGCCACATGTGCCTTTTGACACCCTTTAACTGTGGTTAAGATTCATTCACCCTAGGATTCACCCACTCATTTTTAGTTTTTAGAAAAAATGCTTGTTCCTATTTTTTAAGAAACCCGAACCCAGAATTCAATTTTCTTTCCCAAACTCTAGGTTGTTACCCCATAAACACGTTAAGAAAACAAAAAATTAAAAGGAGAAATTTATAGTTTATATTATTTCTTAAATTAACAGGGAAAATAAGCACTACCACGGTGAGAGCTTGGAATTATGGGGTAGCATTTCTCTATTTTCTAAAACCTAATTTTGACAAAACCCTAAGAAAAGGAAGAGAAACAATCCCCAAGATTTTAATGAAAAAGAAATTAAAAAAAAAAATTAAAGAACACAAGGAGAGTTCGTATGGAAGAAGATAAGGTGAACAGAAACTTCACTTTACGCCTCATTTCATGCACAAATACAAGGTCCCCATTCCCACCAAATGACTCTCTTTCTCTCTCAACCATATATGTGGGATCCCATGTGTGCCTTTATTAGTCCCTGTGATACACGACTCAAATTGAGCATTCTGACCCAACAAAACAAACTCTAAGCCGGCATTCTCTACTGAATCAAAGGCCGGTTTTTTTAAAAAAAAAATTGTATGAGGGAGGATAAAAGATACAACAAGGGCAAACTTCTTATAAATACCTAACACCAATTTTGGTATTAGATTCTACCGTCTTCCATAACAAAGCTTATGCTCTTCAGGTACTTGAACTCACTTGGATCACATCTAGATAAATAGAAGTAGGCCATGGAGCAATGACATATGATTCGTACTATTTCTTTGACTCCTGGATGGCTGGACCAAATTTGATTCGTTTGTATTTTTCACTCGCATTTTCTTACCACAAGAACGTTTTATAAATTCCTTTGACCTTCAATGTACAAGTTATTATTATGGAGAGTTCCAATTCCTCTCTTTCCCTTTTCACTAATGACTCAAATATTTTTTGTCAAATTATAAAAAAATTATCGAGGTCTTTTAATTTTATGGTAGTTAAATTTTTAGAATAGAATTGATAAAAAATAAAAATAATAAGCAATAAAAATGAGAACATTAGTTTTTATTCCTCACGTCCTGGATAATTAGATAGGAATCCAAAGATGGAGATTATTTTGTGAAAAAAAAATTTGGTCTTATAGAAAGTGAAATTTGTGCTTGTGTAAATTAGTGAGTAATCGAAGATTAAAAAGAAGACATCGATTTTATGAACAATATGGAGTCAAATCTGTTGATTATCGGATATGAAGATATTATATGGGATACACTAAACTAGCATGTTCAAACTTCATGTGATATTTGCAATGTTTGAGATTTCTTTTAGTTTCTTAGTGACAATAAGTGATGTAGTAGACACAAGCGATTAAGTACAAGAATACCAAAGATTCGAGCCATAAAATTTTTCAGTTCTATTTTTTCTTAATGACAACACAAAAAGTTTATTAAACTAAAGTACCCTTCCTTTTTGTATTTTTTAAGAGAATAACTATTAACCGGAACTCCGATTGAGTAGTAGCAATCCAAAATTTGCCTTGGATATTTATAAAAAAATTGTCATAATTACCAAACTATCACTTATCAAGGCAAATTTTGGATTACTCCGGTTGACTGTTCAACCGGAGCTCTATTCATAGTTAAATATATTTTTTTAAAAAACAAACCAATGCATTGTCAATGGAGATGGTAAAAATCTAACACTAATTAGTGTCAGATACCTAACATTGAGCTTTACCATATGACAAAAAGTCAATAGAGATGTTGGGATTCACATTTAAGACTTGCACAAAAACTCTACAACTTGTATCTTTAAAACTTTTGTCTACGAGTTAGAAATCTTTAGAGTTTTTCTATGTCTTTTGGGGATTTGTTGTTAGAATTGCTGGCCTTCCGGACATTTGGTCTTCTCTTCCTCTTTTGTTTTTCGGTTTTTTTTAAACTTTCCATGCATTTTTTTCTCTTGTGATGAAAAAAAAAAGGCCACACTTTCTATAGATCGGAAGTAGCAAAGTCTTTTTATCACAACTTCAAAATTTAAGTTTTTTGATGTCCTATGAGAATTGTGGGTCTCAAAAAAAATATATTAGCGAAAAATGGATAACCATACTTCGAACTAACAATGTACCTTTAATTTGAATAATTGAACTATAAGAGAGCCCCAAGCTTCTAAGACCGTGCCACATGGCAGATGTGATTTCACTAATTTTCACCTCTCTACAAGGGTACACCCTTATAATCCCTCCTCTAGGGGATCGGATCTGGCCCACTCACAAAGCCTCTTTAATTGCCCTTTTAACTCAAAATATAAAATTTTAACTCCCATAGTTAAATTTGTTTAAATATTTACATGATTGAATTTTAAGGATTAGTAAACCTTAACCACAGTTAAGAGGTGTTAAAAAGGACACGTGTTGACCTGTGGGATGAAAGCCAGATGGATTTCGTCTTGGCAGGGTCAATGAAATCCATTCCCCTCCTCGAGGAATGGGTGTAGTGGCGCACCTCCAAAAAAAAAAAATTGGTCCTCAGAGATTAAATGATTTAGAATTATTAATTAACCAGTTAGCAAAAGTGAAGAGAAGGGTCATTGAAGATGATAGACCTCGTGTAGATGGCATCTTTATTCTACAGTTAAAGGGGATTGGTCTTTGGTCGACTCAAAAGGGAATAACACTGGGACCAACCTTCTATCGGTCACTATCTCCTAATTATAGGTGTTGAGCATAATTACTTAGGCTAGCTCAACACTACGGTTTAGTTGAGACCACATGACTCTTAGATATGTCTTAGAATATCACTAATCATATCATAGTATAGCAAATCTTATCCGATTATAACAACTACTTTATTAGATCTTACTTTTTTAGGTCTTTTAATTCAATAAATTAATTTGGTAAAAAATACAGATAAGTCCTTATCTTTTAATAACACGTCTGGTAATATACATAAACAATCACTTCTTTTTATGGGTGTTTTTTTGGTTGAAATGATATTATGTAACTAACACACACAACCAGACCTAAGATAGCCACTAAGGTGCCATAAGGGTAAGTTCAAGCAACCACTCCAAAAGGGCTTGTCTTAAGGTGGTTGATGGCACCTTTGTATGGGTATTTGCAATTGTTCTTTAAAAATGATACAAATAAGCCAAAAGACAATTGATAAATATAAAATTTTATGAACAAAACTATCTCTACATTATTCCATTGTTTACTAAACACTCTTAGGATCATTTATTTCCCGAGCTCCCGTTCATAATTAATATCTTATTTCCTAAACTTGCCAAACCTTTGTACAATATTGCTGCCTCATTGTTCCAACTTTGCAAGAGGATTATTAATTTCATTAAGTGAAACGTTTATTTGGTGGGCCTCCTCATCATGTGATTTCTTTGGTTTTTTTAATTATCGGAAATATTAGGCCGAGGCGAGAGGACTCACCATTTGAATGAAAATGAAGCAAGTGGCCATAGGAAAGATGTCATTTTTTAACTGCTTTATTTCTATTATTTCATCTAGCATTTCCTCTTATGGCGGCCTAGCAGTTACCTTAAGCCGTGTATGTTTAGATTACCTTAGGTATAAAAACTTGATAGACATTTAGTTAAAAAAAATTGTGAAGGACACGTTGGGTATAGAAACATGACGTAGTGACATTTTGAGAACCCAAAAATTTTAAGGGCATTTTGGGTATAAAAAATTTGTGAGGGGTATTTTGGGTATAAAAAATTGACTTATGGATATTTTGGGAACTAAAAATATTCAGGACATTCTCACTATAGGAAAAAATTTGAGGGTATTTTAGGAATATAAACTTCACTTAAGGACATTTTGAGAATAAAAAACTTTAGGAACATTCTAGCCAAGAAAATAAAAATAAAAATAAAAGGACATGATCCAATCAGACCAGTCGAACCAGAAATTGGTCACCCGACCAGTTCGACGGTTGGTCCATTTATGAAACATTGCTTTATATATTAATAAAGAGCAATTTTAATTATATTAAATTTTAATCAATTTTTTAAGTTATATTTTTTGCTGAAAAATTTTCTTGTATTAATAAAAGCTAAAAGTCAAAGGTAGTTTTGAAATTAAGTAAAATTTAGTCAATGTTTTGAACCTATATGTGTAAGGACAATTTTGGAATTAACTAAAATTTAACTTATATGTGTAATGAAAATTTTGAAATTAACAAAAATCCAATTTTAAGAGCCGTTTTGGAATTAATAAAACTTCAATCAACGTTTTAAACACGCTCATCCTCATTGTATTGGTAAAGTTATTATATATATGCAAAGCCCGTGAGAGAGAGGGGTGGTAGAGAGTCTGGGAAGAAAGATCCTAATAAGTGACATTTTGGAAAAAAAATTAAAGAATATTTCAAGTATAAAAACATGAGGGACATTTAGGTAAAATAAAATTATGAGGGACACATTGGGTATAGAAACATGACGTAGGGATATTTAAAGAACCAAAATATTTGGGGCATTTTGGGTATAACAAAATATGATGGCATTTAGGTAGATAAACTTGAGGGACATTTTAGAAATAAAGTAAATGAAATATGGACAAACTTGAGGAACATTTTGGTTTACAAAATTTGAGAAGAATTTTGGGTATAAAAATTTGACTTAGGAGCATTTTGAAAACTAAAAAATATTAGGGACCTTTTGGCTATAGGAAAAATTTAAGGTCATTTTAGATATAGAATTAAGGGTATTTTGAGAAATAAAAAAAACTTTAGGGGCGTTCTGGCCAAGAAAATAATATATATATTAAAAGGACATGATCTAATCGAACCAGGAACCGATCACCCGACTGGTTCAACGACTGGTCTAGTTATTAAATCATTGCTTTATATATTAATAAAGGCAAATTTTAGAATTAAATTAAAATTTCAATCAAGTTTTTAAGTCTCATTTATTTTTGGGGAAAAAGTCTCCTATATTAATGAAAGTTAAAATTAATAAAGGGAAAATTTGAAATTAAGCTAAAATTTAATTATCAAGCTAAAATTCAACTAACTTTTTAAGATATCACTCTCTTTATATATTAGCAAAGAGGTAGTTTTAAAATTATGCAAAAATGCAATCAAGCTTTTAAATGTCATTGCCTTATATTTGAGTAAAGAGCAATTTTGGAATTAAGTAAAATTTAGTCCATTTTGTATGTAAGTTAAGGGTAGTTTTGGAATTAAGTAAAATTTAATCAATTTTTTAAACTCATATGTATAAAGGGCAGTTTGAAATTAAATAAAATTCATTATCGTTTTGAGTAAAGGCCAAATAGGAATTAATCAAAATCATTCAACTTTTAGTATTCGTATAATTAAGGATAGTGTTGGAATTTAGTAAATCTCCAATCAACGTTTTGAACATACTCATCATCTTTATATTAGTACTAGTGGATAGCACGTGAGATCCTACCCGAACATGTTGTCCCATATAAGTTCCTTGGCGCCTCAAACGGTTGGTTCCCGTTTTGAGGAGCTTCAGGATGAAGCTCACATGGGCTGCATGTGTGTGGTGAGTGTGTGAGTTTGCATGTGGTGTGTGTGTGTGTGTGTGTTTGCTTGGGTGGTGTGAGTATTTCATTGTCTTTGCCTTCGGTCATTGCCTTGTGGTATGATTGAGTTTACCAAAAAAAAAAGATAGCACGTGAGAAAGAGGAAGAGGAGAGAGACTGAGAAGAGGGACCCTAGTGTGGGTATTTCGATAAAAAAAAAAAGGAATATTTTGAGTATAGAAACTTGAAGGACATTTTGGATTAAAAAAATTGTGACAGACGTTAATTATTGAAATATGATTTTGGGACATTTTAAGAACTAAAAAGCTTTAGAAACATGTTGGGTATAACAGAGAAAGGGGGCAGGTGGCGAGACGTTCTTCTTTTAGAGCATTTTGCCAAGAGAGCGAGGAGTCCGGTTATGCTACTAAGGTCGACATGTGTCTTTTAACACTACTTAATTATGATTAAGATTCACCCATCCTATGGTTCACCCACTTATCCTCGGTTTTTTAAAAAATATATGAATTTTTTTTAACCAGTGGAGTTAGTGAATTTTAATCAAGGTTTAAAAGAAATTAATATTTTTTTTTCTAAAAACTAAGAATAAGCGGTTGAACCCTAGGAGTCGGTGAATCTTAACCACGGTTGGAGTCTCGTTACGCCCTTGTGGTTGTCATGTGTCTCTTTTGACACCCCTTAACCGTGGTGAAGATTCATATACCCTTAGAGTTCACCCACCTATTCTTAGTTTTTAGAAAAAATATTAATTTTTTTAAACACTAGTTAAAATTCACTAATTCTTAGGGTTATAATTTTTTTTCTAAAATCCAATGATAAGTAGGTGAATCTTAGGAGTAGGTGAATCTTAACCACAATTAAAGAGTATTAAAAGGGACACATGACGAACAGTGGTGTAACCGGAATCTAAGAGGTTTGATTATAACCGTAGAAAATTTAAAACCCAATAGATAGATGAGTGAGGGGTAATATGAAAATCAAGCAAACATTTAATTAAGTGTTTGACTTATATAATGATTATGATTATGATAAGGATAGTTTGAGAATTTTGTAAAATTTTATCTACGTTTTTAAGGCCTCATTATGTAAAGGATGGTTTTGAAATTTTGTAAAGACCTCATTATGTAAAGGATAGTTTTGAAATTTTGTAAATTTTCATGTTTTCAAGAGTTCATTATGTAGATGATAATTTTAGAATTACAAATTATTCGATCAACGTTTTTAACCTGAGGAATCCTCTTTATATATAGCAAAGAAAAGAAAGAGGACATTACACATTTAACCAATGTGATGCATGAAATTTCTACTGTAATTTTAAAAGCTTATGTCTTTTATACCGACAAGCAGTAGTAATACATGCCGGATCTCTCTCCATCAACTTTGTTAGTGTTAATCCCAGAGAAAGCCTCGGGATGTGTTTCGAACCAGCTTGATGAGAGATATGCTGCATTGTTCATAGATAATACACCTTCACCGCAACACAACCCATCTAATTAGAGAATAGAAATAGCCCACACTTCTAAATCTCACCTTCTTAATGTAACCTCCGTTGAGTACAAAGCCTTCGTAGGGTTGTATAAGGGACCACAAAGGCACAAACCCTCCGCAAATCAGGCCTTTTTGAGTGCTTGTGTGGATTTACCTTTATGGCATTCTCAAGGTTACCTTAGGCCTCATGTGTGTGTTTGTGTTTAGATTACCTCTCTAAAACAAAAAATAAAATGTGACATGTGTCATAATTTTTCCTTATAACCTTTAAAGCGGTTGAAATCACATTTTTCTTATTTTGAAAAAATTATTTTTTTAAGGTTGTTGAAGGGGTAAATTTAAAAATGTTCTTTAAAAGTTATATTTCTAGCTTAAATAATTAGGACAAGTATTGCATAGGTTGAAATCACATTTTTTTTATTTTGAAAAAGTTATTTTTTTAAGGTTGTTGAAGGGATAAATTTAAAAATGTTCTTTAAAAGTTATATTTCTAGCTTAAATAATTAGGACAAGTATTGCATATAGTGTGAATTTGAAATTTTTTGTAGAGGCCTAGCACTCCAAAAGATAAATGTTATTGCTATGAACATATTACATATATCTTACGTGTCTAAATTCTGTATAGTTTTTTTTTTTTTTTTTAAGATTTACAATATTCTGACACTTTACAAGTATCAGGGTTTTTGCAAGTCTCCCTTATTTTTATAATATTTTTATTCTTCTGATTTAAATATAATATTTAGATAAAACAAAATTCAGACTTAGTCCCTTTTTGTGAGAAACTATGTCTATGTGTGGCTTTTGAAGTTTCCTAAAATTTAGGATACCAAAAAATAAAAGCAAAATAACAATAATAAAAATTAATAATATTTCAAAATTGATAAATTCTCACCTTCCATACTCTAAAAAGAGACCCCAGCATCTAATCGGAGCCTATAATTCTTGATGTTTGACCATTCAATCAACAACCCATTCCATTCCAATTGGGCAAATATAGATTATATACCGAATTTTGATGTAGAATTTTATCATTTTATAATTATGAAGAAAGCATACAATTTATGAGATTTTTTAACTGTTCTGTGAGAATGATAAGGATGACGTGTATATGTACATGGCCTCGGATTCTCTTTGGTGCCAGAAAGGTGGTCTCGGACTATCATACATTAAGCATCATGTGACATAAAAAAGGGAGAAGTCATTTCATTTTCTTCCCATGATTTTGACCTCTCCGATCCCCACTTGATATCGCTCCCCCTTTTCTCACCATTTTATCGCCAAATATTGCAATATGTGTGGAGAAGTCAAAATCATTGGGGACAAGGATTTGACTTCTCCATCACATGACGCTTAATGTGTGGTAGTCTGAGACCACCTTTCTGGCATCTGCTAGAGAGAATCTGAATCCTACGTACATGCATGCGATTAATATGTAGGTTAACAAGATCCCATTCATTTCTAATTATGGTAAGAATTGCACGCTGGAATTATAAAAGCATAAATAAATAGATATTCAATTCTCAACTAGAGAAATAGGGCAAAAGATTGGCTCTGGTGGATCCACAGATGAAATCATGGGGCATGTGACATTTAAAAGGGAGGGGAGGAGATATCAATTGGGGAGAAGTCAAAATCATAGAGAGAAAATGAAATGACTTTTCCCCCAAATTATCACCAGGTGCCGCATGATTGTTGGATGCCCGAGCCAGGCGCTCGGGCATCTACCAGAGCCAATCTTTTCCCAAGAAATAGAGAAGAGGAGAGGGAAAAGGAGTTATGTAACAGCTCCCCAGGCGACATACCGGATGAGATGTTTTACGCTAACCATGATTTTTTGTTCTTATTTTCTTATTCTTTTTTTTTTTGTAAGTATTTTTTTTTCATTTCCGAATCGCAGGTGATGTCACACGACTAGAAGCATAACTCCCAAGCCAGCTCACCGCTATGTTTGTCCACGGAAGCATATATAAATAGATACAAATCAATTGATCCTGGCCTTCCAACATCCATGGCCACAAGGAAGAACCCAATGAAGAATCCAAAGGATATGTTTCCTTTGTCTACATTTTTTTTTTTTTTGGGTTTAACTATAGCGTTCATAATGGACTTGAAATTCTCTGAAGTTGCAAGGAGTCCGGTTATGTCCTCACAAGTCAACACGTGTCCCTTTTAATAACCTTTAATATGGACTTCAATCATATAACCTTAATTTTTTAACAAATATTAACTCTAAAAGTTATAGTTGTTAACCAAAATTAAAAGAGTAATTAAAGAGGCTTTTTGTTGTAACAACTTGGGAGAATCACAAGTTGTTAATAATTCTTTTGGGAGTAGGGTGTAACGGTCATTTGATTCGGATTACTAAAGTTGATTTGATCCCTTATGTAGGGATTATGTCTTAATATATAGTAGCATTCTAACCGTCGTGATTATGTAAATAATTGATAATTTCGTAATATTGTCAAGGTAATTATGGGCGAGCATAACCTACTTTAGGTTTAGGATTATGTAAGAATTATTATAAGTACCTAATTTTGCAGACAAAAGACTTATAAGACCTCTTAATTTTTTTAAATATTATTTTTAAATGATTAAAATAGTCTTTTTTTAAATGCTCAAATACTTGCTTATCGTTCAAGATGTGTTGCATAAATTTGCTCTCTTGTTGAACAATATATATTTGTGTACAAAATTGAAAGAGGGTTCTTATAAGTTATTACTACATGCCGCGAATGAAATAAATGTAGGTAGACTTAGATTTGGTAATACACAAGTCTTGTGCCTATATGAAACCTAATATTGAGTTTTGTTTTTTTTTTTTTAACAAAGCCACCCCGAGAGCGAGGGGATTTTGCATGGACCCCTACCAGTTTATTAATCATAAAAAAAAACCAATATAAGAGGGGGATATACCCTTACCTCAACCCAAAAAATTAATATATAATATTGGACACAACTACACAATCAAGAACAAGAAAGCCCCTAGGAAGGAGATTTCTATCAAGATAGATTTTAGAACACTGTATAGAACAAGCCTCCTTAGAGAGAATGTCAGCCACTTGGTTATTTTCTCTAAAGGTATGTCTAAAACTGAAGTTGCAAAGATCTTTGAGATTAACAATAGCCTTCCAATCATTTCAAATAATCCAAGGTTTTTCCGACACCCCATTTATCAAATCAATACAGGTTTTAGAGTCACTTTCCACAGTCACATTAAGATAACCCATTTGGACACAAAGCTCTTAGCCATCACGAATAACCTTCATTTCAGCAATAATATTATTAGATGAGCCATAATAGCTCGAAAAAGCCCCAAGAAATTTCCCAAGATAATCTCTAATGATGCCACCCCCACCACTAATGCCTGGGTTTCCTATGCTGGCGTCATCCGTATTCAGTTTAACCAATCCCGGAGAAGGTTTATCCCATTAGTGAAAATAGGCATTTTCACAGACGGGATAAAAATATCCAAATTAAAATAGGATATAAGAGAATGATCCAACGGCGAAATTAATATTGAGTTGACTTAATTAAAATTAGTCACAATTTGTTAATTAAAGAATATTGACATTTACAAATTCAATTAGGGGGTAATATTCATATTGAGTTAATGCACACAATTTCACATAAATATAAGAGTGGAAAATCTTTATAGGATTAATACATTGAAATTTAGATTATTTTATTATTAATACATTGAAACTTAGATTTGTTTTTGTTATTGTTAATCTAATTGAAGATTCATTCCATGAATTGATCCCAAGACCTATCTCAAACGAGGGCTCAGACTCTCGCCATTTGAGCGGGTGGTAGTTTTAGATTTGAACTGATGACTTATGCCTTATGTGGTATTTGAATCTTGAAATAAGTTCTTGATGCTGAAAAATTGATAGGGTTAAAAATCATCTCACCGCTTGCCTCCTAAATCGGATATTCATATCGTACAAACAGTACTATGCTTTCACCAGTCGTCGAAGAGAAAATCATTGAAAAAAGAGAATAGAGAATAAAGAAAGAGAGAATAATGAAATCAAAGAAGGAAGAGCCACATGAGTAAAGGAGAATAAATATAATTTTTCTCCAACAATCCTAATGTGACCAGGGAACAATCTCAACACTTTCAATTTTTGACCTCAAACAAATATCTAAATCCAAAACCCATTGGGTGATTCTCACTTATTGATCAATATTTATTGACTAAGGATCAACAACTTTATTGTTCCAAATTAATGGGAGCAGTCGGGCAGAGTATCTTTACTTTGGCCGGGGCTAGAATAAAATACTCTGGCTTAGCCTCTAACACTCTTTAACTTTGGTTAAGAATTTTAATATCTATGATTAAATTTTTTCCTTCTAAAAACGAAGGTTAAATTTTTAGGATTAGTAAATTTTAATCACAGTTAAAATGAGTTAAAATAGACTCGTGTCAAGTTGAAGATGTGGAGCAAAATATTTTACTCAAACTCTAAACCCAAATTAATAGTTCCATTTATATACACACAGGCATGAAGAATCTCAATGAAACGTTTGATTTTTTATTATTAATATTTACATTTCGCAAATTCTACAAAATGTAATCTTTGGTAGACTCAGTTCGTGATGGATCTGTTGCTACTCATGGGGAAATCCAATTTGTTTTGAATGACATCAAGAAGGATCTTGCTTGTCTGTCACAATTTAGTTTGTTTCTAAGTTTGCTAATTCAGTCGCTCATTGTTTGGCATCTCACGGGTTATTATTGAGTGTTCGGGGTTCCTTCCAATATTTGATTTTAGACCTATGGGGATGTAGATAGGGCTGTAAACGGAGCGGAATTGGAGCGGATATTGGTATATCCGAATTCGTATCCGATTATATATCCGGATATTCGAATCCGAATAAATATCCGGCGGATAATGAAATATGATATCCATATCTGACTCCGATTAAAATATCTGGATTCGGATAATATCCGAATTATCTGATTAATTTTTTAAAAAATATAAATTAATACTAAAAAAATATATAATTGTTTGTTAAAAAAATATTTTAAAGGTTATATTAATTTTATAAATTTAAATATATTATTTATATATATTATATAATCGGACGGACATTTATCGGATCGGATATAACAATATCCGAATCCGTATCCGATTATAAACGGATAGTATTTTACTATCTGAATCCGCTCCGTCTGATACCTATCCAGATAATTATCCGACTAATGAATCGGATACAGATAATATCCGCATCTGTTTACAGCCCTAGATGTAGACGGTTGTTGTCTTTTCGAGGCACTCAACCTCCTTAATGTATTTGACTCTTGTTTCTTTATTGAGATCGAATCACAACCAATCATGATTGAACTTGATGAGAATTCAATCACACCCACAAGTCAACACATGTCCTTGCTAACCCCTATTAACTGTGGTTAAGATTAACTAACCCTTAGCTTTTAGCAATCTAATCTTGGTTTTTGAAAAAAATATTAACCTCCAGGGTCAAAAATTCTTAACATGAATTAAATATTTTTTCTAAAAACAAAGGTTAAATTATTGAACCCTAAAGATAAGTGCATCTTAACCACAGTTAATAAGAATTAAAACCTGTGGGTGTGATTGAACTCTCCTGATTATGAAAATAATTGATAATTTTGTTCTACCCGTCATTATGTAAATAATTGATAATTTCCCAACAAAAAAAAATAATAATTGATAATTTAGTAATATTGTCAAGGTAATTATGGGCGAGCATAACCTACTATGCACTTTAGGATTATGTAAGAAATATTGTAAGTACCTATACCTAATTTTGCAGGCAATAAGACTTATAAGACCTCTCAATTTTTTTAAATATCATTTTTAGATGATTGAAATATTATTTTTTTTAGAATACCCAAATAATTGCTTATCGATCATTCCAGATGCGAGCTGCATAAATTTGCTCCCTTGGTTGAACAATATATATTTGTGTACATAATTAAAAGACGGATCATTGGACACCTCTTCTTATAAGTGATCCACTACTACATGCCACGAATGAAATAAATGTAGGTGGAGTGATCTCTTAAAATGACTTAGATTTGGTAATATATGAGTCTTATATGAAACCTGATATTGAGTTGACTTACTTAAAATTAGTCAGAATTAGTTAATTAAAGAATATTGACCTTTACAAATTCAATTAGAGGTGATATTCATATTGAGTTAATGCCCACCATTTCACATAAATATAAGAAGGGAAAATCTTTTATAGGATTAATACATTGAGAAATTTAGATTATTTTGTTATTACAACATTGAAATTTAGATTGCTTTTGTTATTGTTAATCTTTTTGAAGATTCATTCCATGAATTGATCCCAAGACCTATCTCAAATGATGACTCAGACCCTCACCTTTTGAGTTGGGGGTAGTTTTGGGTTTTAACTGATGACTTATGCCTTACGTGGTATTTGAAACTTGAAATAAGTTGTCTAGATGCTGAAAAATTGATTGGGTTAAAAATCATTTCACCGCTTGTTTAAATCAGATATTCATATGGTACAAACAGTACTATGCTTACTACGCTTTCACCAGTTGTCGAGAAACTATTTTCGCTGAAAAAAGAGAATAGAGAATGAAGGAAGAGAGAATAGTGAAATAAAAGAAGGAAGATCCACATGAATAAAGAAAGTAAATATAATTTTCTCCAACAATCCTACTGTGATCGTGGAACAATCTCAACACTATCAATTTTCCGACCTCAAACAAATTATTCCTTACCCATTGATTTAAACAATTTTCTAAATTCAAAATTCATTGGATAATTCTTGCTTATTGATCAATACTTGTTGATTAAGGATTAGTAAATTTTAATCACAGTTAAAATAATTTAAAAGGAACTCGTGACAAGTTGGAGATGTGGACCAAACTATTTTACTCAGTTAGGAAATCCTAATCCCAATTTAATTGTTCCATTTAATTAAACACAAACATGAAGAATCTCAATGAGACGTTTTTTTTAAAGAATTATTAATATATATATATATTGAATGATAAGCTGAGAAATTATTAATATTTATGTTTGGCAAATTCTAGAAATGTAATCTTTGGTGGACTCAGTTCGTAATGGATCTGTTGTTGCTCATTGGAAAATCTAAATTGTTTTGAATGACATCAAGAATGATCTTGTTTGTCTGTCAGAATTTAGTTTGTCCTACACTTTTAGGTATGCTAATTCCTTCGCTCACTGTTAGGCATCCCAAGGGTTATTTATGAGTGATCGGGGTTCCTTCTAATCTTTGGTTTTAGACTTGTGGGGACGTAGACGGTTGTTGTTTTTCTAAGGGCACTCGACCTCCTTAATGTATTTGGCTCTTGTTTCTTTATTGAGATTGAACCACAATTAATCGCGATTGAACTTGAGGGTATCCCTATTAACCCCTATTAACTGTGATTAACATTCATTAACCCTTAGGTTTCAACAATCTAATCTTGGTTTTTAGGAAAAATATTAACCCTAAGGGTTAAGATTCTTTACTTAAGTTATATATATTTTCTTAAAACAAAAGTTAGGTTATTAAACTCTAAAGGTTAGTGAATTTTAACCACGATTAATAGAAGTTAACATGACATGTGCTAACTTGTGGGTGCGATTGAACTTTCCCCAAATTCAATCAATCTTGATTCGCTGTAATTTGATCTCTTCTTTTATTATATATCCTTTTATCTTTTTTCGGTTTACTTAAGTACATCATAAGGCGATAGTTGAAAGGCAAGACAAGGGAAGCATACTTCACACACAACCGCACTTACAACCCAACTTATATCCTTTTATCAGGGTGGAATAGGAAAAAAAAAAAACAAAAACGATCGTGCCAAGCCGAGCTAGAGACTGAGACAAAATAAACAAAAACAAAAGAGAAAAACAGAGACTCAAGAAAAAACGAAAAAGAAAAAAGAAAAACAAGAAGAAATAAAATTAGGAAAGGAAAGACAAAAGTGAGAGGAAAAGAGACCAGTGGGGCGTGATTGCTCTTGCTTTTCATCTTACAGGAATCTTTGAAAATCCGTGCGAGAGAGTGAAAGGAATAGGGAAATAATAAAAGAAAAAAAAAGAGAGACAGAAACAAGACTAAAAGGAGACTAAGGAGAGAGAGAGAGAAAAAACAACGAAATTCTAACACAGTGATAGAGAAAGACGGGGCTTTTCAGATAGCGGTTTTGTTTTGTTTTCCCGTTCTCTTATCTACTTCTCAGTTCTCTCTCTATTTCTTTCTGTCTCCGTTCACCGTTGGTAACCAAAGCTCATACGCACATCAGTCTCTCAACTCTCAACTCTCACCTGGTTGTTGTAACAACTAACATGAGCAGAGTGCACATTGTGCACCTTCGGTTATGACTCTCGAACCCCAACCCCTCCGTTTCTCCACCTGCGACCGTCACCCGGACGAACCGGTCACCGGATTCTGCGCCTCATGTCTTCGCGAACGTCTCGCCGGTTTAGAACCGGCCACGACTCACCGCCAAAACTCCCACTCCTCCACCACTTCAGCCGCCATTAAAGCCATCTTCAAGGTCTCTGGCGGTGTTGGAGATGTTAATGTCAGTAATAGGAACAGAGCCTCTTCTTCTTCCTTCTTGCCTGAGCTTCGCCGGTGCAAGTCGTTCTCCGGAGGTAGAGGCGAGAACTTCTCCGGCGTGTTCGAGCCGCAGCGTAAATCTTGCGATGTTAGGGGACGGAACACTCTGTGGTCTCTTTTTAACCTAGACGACGGAAGAAAAGGAGTGAGTAAAGAGGTCTGGGGAGAGATTGAAGTTGAAACGAGGAATTTAGGGTTTTCAGGAGTTGAAGGTCCGGTGTTTGAATCCCGAGAAGAGGATGAAAATGATGACGAAATTAGGGTTTCTGAGGATGTTGTGGTACCTAATGTGAATGTTGTTGAGGAGAGAATCCAAGAAATCGAAGAGGAGGAGGAGGAGGAAGTGAGGGAAGAAGAAGTGAAGACAATGAAGGATCATATAGATCTCGATTCGCAGAGTAAGAAGCCTCCAGGGAGGGATTTGAAGGAGATTGCAGGGAGTTTTTGGTTGGCTGCTTCTGTTTTCAGTAAGAAATTGCAGAAATGGAGGAGAAAACAGAAGACGAAGAAGCGCTGTCGCGGTAGTTCGACGACAATGCATGTTGATAAGCCGGTTGGGCGACATTTTAGGGAGACGCAGTCGGAGATCGCTGATTATGGATTTGGACGGAGATCTTGCGATACTGATCCGAGATTCTCGCTTGATGCTGGTCGGATTTCGTTTGATGATCCGCGGTACTCGTTTGATGATCCTAGGGCTTCTTGGGATGGATATTTGATTGGGAAGACGTTTCCGCGGATTCCACCCATGGTTTCTGTTGTTGGAGATGTTCCAATCCCTGTTCGCCGGGTGGATAATCTGATCCCCGTTGAAGAACCGATGGATTCCATCGACGAGGTTGAGACTACGCCTGGTGGATCAGCTCAGACTAGGGAGTACTACTCCGACTCTTCGTCACAGAGGCCAAGAAGAAGTCTTGATCGTTCAATTTCAATTAGGAAGATGGCAGCAGCTGGGATGGCCGGTGTTGATGAGACGAAAACTGTAAACAATGCCAAGGTCTCTCCTGCAAACATTGATTACTTCCATGGAACAAAGTTGCTAGCCACAGACAGAGATCTGAGAGATTCAAACTCGAATTCTCTCAGAGATGATGGTTCAGAGAGATTTGAAGCGGCTTTCAGAGATGCTGCTTCGATCATGGGTGGTGGTGAGCGGAAGGAGTCCAAGAAATCCCGCCGGTGGAGCAAGGCGTGGAACATTTGGGGTTTGTTACAGAGGCGCAATGGCAGCAAAGATGAGGATGAGGAAAGGTATTATAGAGGAAATGTGGTTGACCGCTCATTCTCGGAGTCGTGGCAAGAGCTACGGAGGGAAGCCAATGGAGAAGCAAGAGGGAATTTCAACAGGAAGGTCTTCCGCAGCAATAGTAGTGTCAGCTCGAGGAGTTCATATAACTTGGATGGATCATTCAGCAATATGAGGAGCAGTGCTGAGACTAACGGACATGGTAAGAAGAAAAAAGGAGAGTTTGTGTTGGAGCGGAACCGGAGTGCAAAGTATTCTCCCAACAAGCTTGATAATGGCCTCTTACGACTCTACTTGACACCTCTGAGGAGTAGTAGAAGGAATGGTTCTGGGAAAAGTTGGCCAAAGAATTCACATTCTATTGCCAGGAGTGTACTGCGGTTACTCTGATTCGAAGATGCACTCAGGTGTTCTTCGATCTGATGTTGATTTACCAATTTTATAGTGTAAACACATATCTTTATATTTCTTTTTGTTGATTAGATAAAAGCACATAATATTGGTTTTTCAATCGGTAAAAGTGCATCATATTGTTGCCTCTCCTGTTTTTAAAATGCTTTGTCAATCTAGTAAATAACACGAATTTCAATTTTCTGATGTTAATCTTTTGATGTTTGTTAGCAATTTACAAATCCTTTTATTTCTTGTTACAAAAATAGGTAATGTGGACATTAAGAATGTAGATTTGTTTTTGTAGATGCTTGCCTTAGTACCTGATATTGGTTGTTTTATACAGTTTATGAACATGGTGAAGCTTTCATTGCATTAATTTTTGGCTGCGGGTTTCCTTGTAATCTTTGGCTAGTCAGGATCTTGTAATGTAAAAGTGTCAATGCCGAAGTGAACTAGGAATGAAACAATGTTGGTTATCAGATGGAATGAAATGAGTGCCAATGTAGGACAAACTTTACCTAGATCAAGCTTAGAAACTTAATTGTCTAACACCCAAGCTTATTTTACTTCAAACTCGATTCTAGCTCGACGAGGACCCCAACCTTAGTAATGTTCTTGATTGAGTCTTCCAAATATGAAAGGTTATCGAATGATATTTCTCAAATAGTTAGTATTTTTTTTTTTTTTTTTAAGAGTAAAAGACCATGCTAATTCATAGTCTACATATGTCTAATGCATACATATATTTTGAACGAAATAAATATATACACCTGCCACATTGTCTTCCTCAAAGTTGCCTGAGTTGAAACTCTCTCTTGTTTTGGCAGTTTGATGGTAGGCTTCTCAAATTGTTGATTTTTTCTGATCCTTCAATTAAGATTTAACTGTGATATCCCTGTACTCAACCTTTGTCTTGATCAACGCAAGTTGAGTTTGGCAGTTTGCCCAGTAGTGTAGTCAAAGCGTTCAAGTGATGCCTAGGCGATATGAGGTTCTCTAGGCAAGGTGATGCCTAGGCGACAAAAATTTACTTCTTTTGCCTACATTATATTATGTAAGATTTAATGAGTGCCCGCCTAGGTTATTGTCTAGGCGATAGGGGTCTTGGCTAGGCGAGGCGGTGGCCTAGGCATAGCCTAGGCGACATTTTGATTACACTGGTGCTGAGTTTGTTAGTATCTAATAATTCTGTGCATTGGCTGGAACCGAATGGCCGAGTAGCAATTTATTGTTGACTGGGTAATTCTCAGCAGCTCCTTCTAGGTCCCTTTCTTTTCTCTACATAGCAGACAGTACAAAGAAAACCCTTTTATGTCTCCTTTGTCCAACTGATTAGGACTGTATCCTTACGCAACATATGTGCTACTGTAGTAACATGCACTTTTTTTTAATCAGTAAATAGCGAGTGTGTATATATATATACACACACAAACTGGCGTAGCTAGGGAGAAGAGAAGAAGTATATCAAAGTTACAAACTACCACAAATCAGAAAAGCTATGCTATACTCCACAGGTCTTGTCCGTGACAATCAAATCCAATTGCCCAACGCTTGGGTGCACATGTGGATCCAGTCCATTTCCATGTGCTCTATATTCATCTCCTTAGAGTTCTTGTATCGAATAAATTTTGCCATCAATTCTTGGAGTTATCCTTCAATTGGTTTATAATTTGCCAACTGGTTAGTCTCTCTGAGAGAATATGGTTGGTCCTTTGCATTTGGAAAATAAGATGTGGATCTCAGCGGTGCAGATTTCATCTCTTGTAGTCAACCGATTAACTTGGAATTCAGGAAGGTGATTGCAAGGTTAGATGGTATACAGTTCTAGTTTTTTATGCCAAAGAAACACATCCATAGCTCTACATCTCAAACTGGATATTTGTGTGCCATTGTGATTGCAATCTGCATATAAGACTTAACTCTTTTTCATGGCTAACTTTTTCTGCCTATTAATTCTGAGGTAGTCTCTCCATCTATCACTTTCCTTATCCTTATACTGTTCATATTCTTTCCGAAGTGACAAGATTTTTTCATATACAGTTAAAGCTAACTTTTTTCTGTCTTCTTCTCAGGAGACCGTTTGATTCATTTACCGCACTTGGTAGCAGATTTGGATGTCACGTGGGGTTTTCCACATATACACAAGGATACATGCAAAATTTCTGCTTCCCCACCTATTGTAATAGCTCAATTTTTTTTCAGGTCGTGATCAAGTTCACTTGGATGCAGCTTTACTGTTCGAGTTACTGCAATTCGATGGGGGGTTGCTCATCCTTTAATGGTCATTATGTGCTCTATTGGATATTACATCAGAGAGTAGTCTCTTCTGTTTTTAGTAGGTAAGCTGAACAAGCTCAACCTCTCCGGAACAGTTGGAACACAGTCACCCCAAGTACTACTGTGGACTCACTGAGTTGGGAAGCCGGATGCTGCCGCTGTTGTAGGTCATTTGTTGAAAATTACAGTAAGTCTGGTGTATAATGTGGGGATCAAGCAAGCAACCTCTGTAAAGGCAATGAGAGGGCTTGAACAGCTAGCCAATTGTCTGTTTCTTCTTGAATTGTTATATACCTTGGATGAGTTTGGAATATGGTTAAAGCCATGGTAGATTTTACTGTTCATAAGGAGATTCAACTGAAGCTCTGCCTCTCGATGAAAACTTGAGAAGTATCTGTTCCGGTCGACATTTCTGCTCATGATTCCAGAATTTAGCTGAAGACCTCTTCCTCACCATATCTCTACTTGTTCCCTGTTCTAGTTCGACAGAGTGCCAGATGAGATAGGATGTGATAGATGCTCTGTCCTGAAGATCCATTTTTGTACACGTGAAGATGCAACTAGGAGATGCTTGGCTCCGAGAACTTCCATTAAAAACTAAATCAGAACTTGGTAACACTGGAGGAGAGCACAGAGGCAGCTTATTAGCCATAGGCTACACGCATCTATTCAAAAGTAGTGGATCCTTTAAACTTGGTATTGCTCTCAGGCTGGGAAGATGGCTTCATATATCGAAAGAACACATCATCTTTGTGGTTAGAGAATGATAATTCAGAAGATATCAGTTCTTTTTTTTTCCTTTTTTTTTTCTCTATCCTTTTTATACCTTTATTATTTTATTGTGGGGGGTCTGAAATATGAATCATGTACTTTTAATTTGTACCAGATGGAGAGGTGAATGGGTGTTTTTTCTAACATACAAGTGTTGTGTTGGTTTTGATCTTTCTTTTCCCTTTGAATTGGTAAGTTGACAAAATCATGCTTTAATCCGAATAAGATGTAGAATGAACAGAATTATATTTCAAGGGAGGTTTGTACATCTTATTTAGACAATTATCAGTATTGAAGGGGACAAAGATGGTTTGAAGAAATTCTTCACTGATTGCCCCATTTCTTTTACGCCAATACTTTTGGTTTTTTTAAAAGAATCAAATCCCCTTACT
This sequence comes from Tetracentron sinense, assembly GCA_015143295.1. Classification (NCBI taxonomy): domain Eukaryota; kingdom Viridiplantae; phylum Streptophyta; class Magnoliopsida; order Trochodendrales; family Trochodendraceae; genus Tetracentron; species Tetracentron sinense. The sequence goes on along the minus strand of CM026557.1, from coordinate 4,638,571 downwards.
CTGGTGTGTTCTTGGGTTCAAATGATGAAAAACTACTATTTTTAGCAACCCAGCATACTTGAAGGGATTCATATTTCTGTTTAACCCAAAAATATCTAAATTTTCTTGAGCAACTATGTTGCCTTTGCTAAATGAGGGTGAACAGCCTAAAATTCAGAGGGTTTTGTTTTTTTTTTTTAATAATAGTAATCATTCAAGAACCAATTGGACATAAAATATAATTGAAAAAAACTTTGGTTTTGGTTTCTGAGATTTTCCTGCAAGTGGGTCCTTGATTCTGTTCTAAAAAAATTCAACCAGTTAATCAACCCTGTAACTGTAAGGCTATTCTGGGGGCAGAGCTTCTTCAAGAATGATATAATGTTATAAAGACTACTTTTGGAGATCCTTGGTTGACCTTAACTCTTAAACCAAGAAAGAGAAAGAACAGAAAACTTTAATATATCTGAAGAAAATATGTCGATCATGGCGAAGGAGTTTTGACCAAGAAACTCACACCCAAGCCAAGACAAGTTGGTTCGAATCTCCACTAGCACAACAGGAACAAAAGAAGAAGGGAGACTCTATGAAATGAGGAAATTTTTAAGTAACCTGGAGAGATCTCAAGCCTACCACCAGCATCCAATGGACATGGTGCTATGCAAGGGGACAAGAGTTTTGGACCCACAATTCCATAGGCCCCACTTAAGAGATCTCATCGTAGGTAGACCCAGTCGGACGACTTTTAAGCATCCATCCATTCTTATAACACTGTTTCCTAGAATAAAAAATTTGTGGCAAACGGTCTCCGGAACGTCTCCGATCCGATCAAGTCTGGAATAGGGATCTCCTAGGTGGAGCCCATCAAATGGCAGTCAATGTCTGTGCTTGACATGTACCAGTATGCCTGTTGCTAGACTACCCATACGGTTAGCGCATCTTCGAATTTTGCTTGTGAATCATTTGTTACTAAATCATTCAAGTGAAAATGGCTGCAGGATGTCCTCTTGGCAAAGCTTCGAAATATATGCAGTTTAGGACCTTCAGTAATGAGTATGCAACTGAGATAAATAAAATTAATCTCCTCATATAAGGCTGTTCAAGAAATTGTTTAAGAGCTCAAAGAACTAGCCAAATTGCTTCATACATGAAGAGAAATTGAAGTGGGTAAAAAGGGTACAAGATCATAATACAATAAGCCTTTAAAATCAAACTGAGGATTGGAATGAGTTTCATTTAATATTGGACTGGAATCAACAACGCCGTATCAAGTAACTGGTTTTCATGTTATACCTTTTTCGAGAATCCATGCATTTAAGAGTGTCATCGGCCTCATCATCATCACTGTTGATTATTTCAGAGGCTGATCTCATCTGCATGCTCCTACGTCTAGGCACGAACACATTCAAGTAGTAACTCACTATGCTTTCTTTGTTCTTCGATGGGAAGCATTTCAAGGCAGTCTTCCAAAAACTCTTGCCCTTTGATATGGAATTCATTTCCACAATAGATTTGAAGGTTTTATGCTCCTTTACCCTATGTTTGGTTGCTGAGAAAATAAGTAAAAACATGAAAAAGAAAAGAAAATGGGACAAAACTCAACTAAAAATTATATTAGAAATTCAAAATTTTCTTTTCTTTTCCATATTTTCACCTATTTTCTCGACAACCAAACATAGCATTTAATGTCCACAACCTCGAAACTTCTTCAAATTTCCAACTCAAGAAAGCAGGACCCAGCCAGAGCCTTTCCTCGCGCATTTGATGCATTCTGGAGATCCAGGAGAGACACATAAGCAAGAGTTAGGCCTCCCTTTTCCAGTCACTTCCCTACTGTATTTCTGTTTTTGATCGGCTAAATTTGACTACTCAACCACCTTGAATTATCTGAATCACCATCACAGCAATACCAATTCTCCTAGGTTGGTGTGCCAGGCCAGTCCGGCACATCGGCTTGAAAGTGAGGGCCAATAGGAATTGTCATTCTCGGAAGATAATCACCTATAAAGTTCAATAACCTAATTGACCTTCGACATGTCTGAAGATTCAGTCTCTTTGGCTTCTCTGTCCTTGATGAGTTTGAACTGCTAACTGAGTCATCGAAAGCGAGTAAGGATGGGTTACGGAGGATTGGCTGATTAGAACTTTCGATTGAGTCCGCACGACTTAGTAAGCATGGAACTGAAGAAGCAAAAGAACACTGCTTGCTGCTTAATCCAGTGAAACTTTGCTCATTTTCTTTCTTTGAAGCCGAGTCAGAAGTATCTGTGGGCGTGCCTCGTAGAAACTGATGAAGATTCCGCTTATTCTGAAAAAATCAAGCCGAAAACAAGTTGTTCGGTTAAAGATGGAAAGAGCAAAGCAGTGCGGTAGTAATGGAGTTGCAAAGTATCCGTGAAGAAGATAACATCTGAATGCAGAATTGCTTGAAGTCTGGGGAACACATTTGAGAAGTAACCATTGAGTCTCACAATTTAGAAGAAAATGATTAGGTATTTTACAATTGGATCAAATCTCATTCCTTCTATGGTTTTGCTTGATCTTCAGGGCAGTGAAGTAGAGTTTGATGTCAATTTGGGAGCTTAAAGCGTTCCATGGTAGAGAGACTTGCCTAATCACCTACAAAAAAAGGCAAGCATATCATGCTGTTCTCTCGATATTTTATGGCGTCGTAGTGACTCATAAGATCAGAACAGGATCCACTTCACCCAGTTACGTATAAACTGCAATCGGGTATGGGATCTAATGCTTCATTGTTATACTAATGGAAATACTCTAAATGACCTGTCAGGTAAACAATGAATGGTCATGAGTTTTGGAAGAATTGCTCAAAGAAAAACAAGATGGAAGCTCTTAAACTCCTAAACAGCCCGGTCAGACTGAAATATGATCATGCAGTCCCACCCACAAAGTTTGAGATCAAATAAACGGTATTAAACAGTATGTGTCTGGTAAATCAGCAAGAATGTGCTTCAATACCACGAAGCAAAAAAAATATAGTGTGAATTATACATCACTGGCATCTAAGAGAATTGTAGGCTTTCTTGGACTAATCCATGCCATTTCCCAAATAAATTACTGAGAGTACTCCAATTAACACTCACCAACATATTTAACAGTCTGAAAAGTGAGATGTGATCATACAAAAGAGAAATGGGGTCTTGAGCTTACCCAAGGAAATTCAGTATTTCTTAGAAACAGAATTTTTCGCGCCTTAAGAATCAGACTCCACGATTGTTTGACCGATCCTGCTGATGTTCTTGGATTGCAGGGATCTATAGCAACTCCTTTTAACCGCAATAACATGATTGGAAATGATTCATGTTTCTGTATGGGAGAATTTGAATAAGAACTCAAGCCAAGGCGAGATTTTTTAAGCCTGATCTGGTCTCCTTCAAGTGAATAATCTTTACGCTTTTCCTCCTGCCGACTGTGTAACTTTTCCATCTTCCCTTTTGACATCCTGGGGCGTTGCCTTCTTGCCTTCTTCAATCAATCTATTAAATTCAAACCTGAAGGCAAAAACCTCCCACCATCAGCATTTTCACCTTTCGAGGTATACTGATCAAGAACACGAACAGAAGTTTCACATTTCATCACTCTTCAAGACAAAGGGTGCTAGAATTTCATATATCAGATGCAGACCAATTTAGTCAACAACCCAGATTGCAATTCAAATAGTAATCCAACAGATACCAAAACTGCTCTGACCAAATTAAAACTGCTATTTTTTTTTTTCGGGGACCAACGAAATCGTTTCTTGATTGAGTAAATCCTATAAAATCCAATCCAATAGGAAGCCTAAACTGTAGTTCTAAATTATTAGTATATAATTAATGAAAGTATTAAAGAAACTAAAACAGTAAAGAACTCACGGAATTTGCAAAACAGCAAAATAGTGAAAATGAATAGAAAATCCGAGCCTTGTGTATCACAGTTTCTTTAAGACGAATTTACTCTCTCCCGGTACTCAAGGTTGATAAGTAATCGTCTCCCAAGATAAAACGGATTACAGTTAAGAAGAAGTAGTACTCCAATCTTCAAAACTCAACGAACTCAACCACTGTTTGTACTAGAACATCAATGATAAGGAGAGAGACGGAGAGAGAGAGAGATATGCAAAAATTCTTCAGAAAGGGAAACCTATGACTAGAATGAATGAATGGAAGTCTATTACATAGATTTCCTCGTGTATGTTTGAACAGAGATGACTTTCCCGAAGAGACAAAAACGGATAGAAAATTTAGTTATTGAAACACCAACGGACACCTAAGCCCAAAACCCATATCCATACCCATATTCATTCGGGTCAATAATACGGGTCAAAAAAATTTTGCGGCTGGGTCAATTCACATTCACCAACATATAGTAAATCCCTTATTGGGTCAATTTTTCCAACATAAACTCGATCTGGTTTTGAAACTTATTCACAGGGTGTGCTTAGCAGCCATGAAATCTCAGTTCTTTACCCTTTTATGTTTGACACTTGTAATCTAGCAAGACCAGCTCAGGCAACCTTTTCAAAGTAACAGTTTGAAACGGTTAATTTCAAGTTGCTGTTTGTACCAGTTTCGCGCCATTTCTTTTCTTCTACATAAATAATAAAAAGAAGAATGAAAACTTAAAAGGGTAGGTTTCTTTTTTCCATATATATACTGTATACATTGAAACAAAACCAAGAAATTTTTAGAAAAGAAACTTTTAAGAAAGATCTTAGAAGTAAGGGGATCCTCTCCCGTAGTAGCTGGCAAGGGCACCGTCAGTTTCAAAATTTTAAAGGTGTTCTTTTTCTGTTTTTAAACATTAGGAGCGGTGTCGAGCTGCATTGGGTACGTAGATCGCGTGGGTAGTGGACATGGTGAAGCTGGCGGTGCCTGATTACCCCAAAAAAAAAAAAACTGGCGGTGCCCTCGCCAGCTACTACCGGAGAGGATTCCAAGTCTAGAAGAAAGCCTAACTCTAGAATCAGTTAGGTTTGTCCATCCATCTAAGAACATCCTTAGCGAATCCAGCAATCGGACTCTGAAGATCCAACCAGGTGATCCGAAACTGACAACCTCCAAGGAAAATGTAAGAATTGGGACTAAGATCCTTTGTTATAACTTTATAGAATTCTATCCTATAAAGGATTCTAAGTTTATTAAGTTATCTAACTACAAGAGTTTTATAGTTTTTGGTACATGTATCATTTATCTAAGGTTGGTGGGTTAGTACCATGGTAGGCTTTTCACCGAGTCCACCCTTATGGGAATACACTTCTTACCACCGGAGCAACCAAGAAAGGAGGTATCTTTTATATAGTTGTAAAGTTATTATACATCCTTTGTCAATAAGATAATAAGTACCTAAGATGGGCCAAGTTCAATATATCTTAATAATTATCAAATCTTATTTAGATATGTTTTAGTATCGTTATTTAGAAGTCCGGATTATTGGTAGACCACCTAATGATATTACCTAACAAATTGTGTTTGCCAATTTGTGAAGCATGATTTTGTAATAATTTATTCTTACTATTAGTTATTTTTGAAGTGTTAATATAAGTTGAAGCTATGCTCAAGCGTCTTGAGCGGAGCTCCCCTTTTTAAAGCGCTCCCCTTTTTAAAGCATAGATGGTGGCAATCTTATAATTATTGAGAGATTGAATGACATTTTTACAAACACTTTTCTACCCATAATTACAAGCTTGCCTCTTGTTTTATTACACTAGAAGCGGAGCTCTGCTCAAGGCTCTTGAAGCAAAATTTCGTCTCATATTTAAACACCTATTTTTTGTGCATTATTTTTGTCGTGCAATATTTTTTATTAAAAATATATAACCTCATATTATATTGTAGCATGTTTATCCAAATTGGTCTCTTTGTCTCTATAGGGATATTATTAATAACGCTATTAGTGAATTTGGTAGTGTTGGTAACCTTTATTTTGAATGAGAAAATGTTAAGATAAACAATCTAAGGAAGCAACAAGTTCTGGTATATTGACTCAGTATAAGGATAGAAAGATTGAGGATGTTATCCATAAAGTCGTAGTTGTATGGTTGAAGTTGAGATATATTTTCAGCACATTCTCATGAAACGATGAAAAAAAAAAAAAACCGACCAAACAATCCTATTTATAGAGTAGTGCATTGGGTTACTGAGAATCACATATTAATAGAATTAACTTAGCTGATCAGATAAAAATGATGAGATTGATTAGTGAGGAGATTAAAACAAAATTGAGAGCATTCAAGAGAATCTAATTAAGAGCAGCTTTAATAAGTAATAAAATAATAGAGAATCTACAAAGATGATTTGAACACATCCAACAAAAGATCACTAATGATTTTAATAATAAAAAGAATTAGTATACATATGTTGAATACTCCAAAATGAGAAACATAATAACAAACATTGAAAAAGTTTTAGTAACATAAACCCTTTATTAGAAATATATTAGAGATACAATAAAGTGGTGTAATAAGTGAGATGAGATAGAATATATTTCATCTTAAGGTAGATTTGAATTTGAATTTTGAAAGAGATTAGGATCAATTACTTTGATTCAATTAGGATTAGATTTGATAGAGTTTTTATCTTGAGATAATGTAACATCTATATAAAGTCTACTTAGGTCTCTATGTAATCATCAAAGATTATCAAGAAATCTCTTTCCTAACATGGTATTAGAGTCATCGATCCTTTGATGACTTCTTAGCTTTTGTTTTTCTCTTTTCGGCAGGTGGTGTCGCCAGGTGTGAAACTTATTTTTAAAATAAAAATTTCATCATCCTCTTCTATACCTCTATAACCCCACAATTCTCATTCTCGTGTCTCACAATCTCTACTTTTTTTTTTTTGAAGACCTCTCCAATGAGAGTTTTTCTTCAAATTGTGGGTCATACTTTGTGTTCTTTTGGGAGGAGATCATGACAGCTCGATCTAGTGGTCCGCGGAGCCTGACAAACTCTAAGATGAGCAGGATGCGAGAGTGATTGACTTCACAAATAGACGGTGATCACAACATGCACGATTGAATATTCCGATGAATTATCAACAAAGATAAATGCTTAATTATGAGCATTTTTTTTTTAACCGATTGCATAACCTTCTTTAAATGATCATGCAATTACGAGAGAGTATTAAAGATAGTATTTGAATTTGAAAGAGATTAGGTCTCTATGTAATCATCAAAGATTATCAAGAAATCTCTTTTCTAACACCCTCTTATAAGTTCGAACCTTTCTTAGTTCTCACTCTCCTCTTTAAGAACTAATGTTACTTGGTTCGTCGGTTCGCTGAGTTCGAATTCAGGTTCACGGTTCACAATTTGCCCCTCTAAAGTGAACCCGGTTCATTAGGGGTAGGATGAGATAATTCGTTTATCGATTCGCTTTGGTTCTTTAGTTTGGTTCACTAGCCTAGTTCACTACTTAAGCATGTAAAACACATATATTTTATAATATTCTTTATAGAAAATATTTTTTTTTAAAGCTAGATAATATATTACAAATACCTATTTGAAAAACCATTAAAAAAAATGTCTTTTTTTGAACGGTTCGTGAACTCAAAGAATAAATTTGACAAACCCAAATAAAAATATCAATGAATTTGATTAAAAAAAATTTGACAAACCAAGATTGTTTTGAAACTATCATGTGGTTCGCTCAATTTCATGAACCAATCCGAACCGAACCACAGTTCGGGTTCGCTTTCACGATTCGCTATAGCATACAATGAATTTCCCTATTTAGAACAAGAAGATTGCTAACCCCGATAGAACCCTAGTAAAACATGCAATACTTCATACTAGATCTAGTCAAATATAATTCAAGAATTGCGTACCTATTTGGCTGACGATAACAATGGAGGAGAGAATCTTTAGTTGTGAATTCGTTGTTTAGACTCTATGACTCCAAAGCTCTTCTCTTAATGATAACACATCAAACTCACACACATATCATGCGCACACAGCCCTTCAATCTCAACTCAAGCCTTTAACCGCACACCCCTTTTATGTAGGCTTATTATAGAGATGGATCTGGAACGATAGTTTAATAATACTATTTATATAGGGTATTAAGACCATTAGAGTCCTAATCAATTAAAGAAACTGAACCGTCTGATAACCCTAATTACTTAATTAATAGATATTATATCATTATTTTGTTAGATTGCCCATAAAACCCTGCCAAAGATGCCATGAGAAAAAATAGAAAGAAAATAAAAAACTTATTATTTTTTGTCCACGACCGAAACTCGTGAAAGCAGAGAAAGACACTCCAGCTCTCTACCTCTTCGACTCGGTAACTCACCACCCGTGTTCCTCCCAAATACCAGCCTCGTCTTCCATCAAATTCTCCGGCGACTTGCCGATTCAAAACTCGTCGCTCATGTGACCCGGATCTTCAAACTCATTCGAGATCAGCAATGCAAGAGCTCCGAAGATGTTGCTCTATTAGTGATCAAAGCCTACTCGAAAATCTCGATGCCCTAACAAGCCTTAGAATTTTTTCTGCGGATGGACGAGATTTTCGGCTGCAACTCAGGTATCCGATCTTGCAATTCCCTTCTTAAAACGTTTTTTTTCCTGCTTCTTTTGAAACGGATGGGGTTTCGCTGAATTTTGCAGACCTATAATTTTACATTATTTTATTGGCAATCTTAAATGTTCTGATCAAGATTTTCTGTAAAAGAGCAAGAAGGATTGAGAATTTGATCCGACGCATTACAGTTGTTCGAAGAAATGTCTGACAGAGAGATTACTCCTGATGTGATGTTTTGTAATATTATGATCGAATGGTTTTTCGAAGGAGGGGATTTTATAAGGGCTACTGAAATTTGGTGAGAGGGTTTTCTATTCATCCAAACTTATATTGCCATGCTCATTGATTTGTACAATGCAGGAATTTTAATGAGAGTGTAGAGATAAAAAAAAAATCAAATGATGAAGAATGGGCGTCGCCGTGATTCGTTTAGGGGCAGTAGTTTGATACATGGGCCGTGTCAGGGAATGTTGATGGGGCTTTGAGGGTTTATACAGCTATGGTCGAGAGTGGGTCAGCTCCTGATGTAGTTACATGTAATGCTCTGCTTAATGGGTTTTATCGAGCAGGGAAGATTAATGAGAGGGTTATGTCGTAGTATTGTTGGTTACGGCATATTAATTAGTGGTTTGTTTGAGAATGGGAAGGTGGATGAAGCGAGTTTGATTGGGGAACACTTGCCTGAGAAAAGTTACTGTCCGGATTCTACAACTACAGGGTTTTGACTTATGGGTTGTGTGAGAACAAATACTTGAAGAAGGCTTTATGGGTTCTGAAAGAGACAGAAGATGGAGGAGTGGTTCTAGATATCTTGTCATTGGTCAACAGGTTATGTGGAGAAGGGAGATTAGAAGAAACGTGTTCCATCTTTGATCTAATGTGTAAACATGGATTTAGACCAAATTCTCATATCTACAATGCACTGATCAATGGCTTTATCCAGGCTTCTAAACTTACTGATCCGGTTTTTGATAGATGGTCGGTAACGTTTTCTTTCCTACCGTTATCACCTACAATACCCTCATAGCTGGTCAAGGTAAAGCAGAAAGACTTGGTAAGGCCTATGCATCGGTAGTCGTGTTGACGCATTATTGTTATCATTCCTAGTCATAGTTTGCTTATTATTTCTTTTAATATATCAAATTTACCGATATAAAAAAAAAGATGCTGAGAAAAGATTGGAAGCAAAACCTGATCCCATATAGCTCTTCCATGGATGGTCTCTGTTGGGAGAAGAAGATCAACGTGACCCTCAGCTTGTGGGTTCAAGTGCTTGATGGGATTTACATATAGCTCTTCAAGTGCTTGATGTGAGAAAAGTAGAAGAAGCTTTGTAGGTCTGTTGAGAGATGAAGTAGAGGAACTACCCCCCATATCTTGTGATATACAATATCCTCATGGATGGGATTTACATTGCCAGGGACTGTGAAAAAGTGTCAGAAATTTGGGCTCAAATTTTAGTAGTTAGGCTACAACCGGGCAGTATCTCTTATAACTAGCCCTCAAATGGGTTTCCGAGGCTTTGAAGTCATTGCAAGATGCCTTGGACCAGGGACTCATTCCAACTGCCATTACTTGCATCTTATTTTTAGGGAAGTTCTCAACAATGGGACTCCTTTGACATGCTCTTTCTAGAAAAGGCTTTGCCGCAAGTGAGCTGTTAAGACTTACCCTTAATGCTTCTGGAGTTGATTTTTATGAGGAGAAATGCTTTCTGGTCATCTTAACTGTTGCATTTATATTTTATGCAGTTTTTCCAAAGGGCCTAATAATGTATGCACTTCATGCAGGAAGATTGCTTGACATGTGCATGGAACATCGGGATGCAAAGGACATGCAGTTTGTTAAAAGGAAATAGAGGTGCGGGTGATGTCTTCTGGCAGTGCATAACTGCATATACCATTACTGCTGAATATATTTCTTGAAGGTGTCTTATTCTCATGAAATTTAGTTTTGTGATGTGTGTATCAATTTCTGCAGGTTAAAACTTGAGTTTTTAGGAGCGATCTTCAGTTGGTGTCTTTAAATAGTAGGTCACATTCACTCCCTGATTCTTCTATTCAATTGAAAAGTTTACATACACCTATCATCACTATTTATTAAAAAAAAACACAGAAGGAAAAAAAAGTGTATTATTTCCAATGTTCTCATAATGTAGATTACTCTGCCTACTTGAAAACTGATGGCAATAAAACTTTCCTTCTTCGCCACATTACTATGTAAAAATTTCCATCATACAGCATCGGAAATGGTAACTTAGTTACATGGTTTATGGTAATGGCAGAGATATTGCCACTATCAGATCTTGATGATGCCAAAGTAAGGATAGCTTGACGTATCAAACCCAAGGAGCAAGAATTTACTTGGGTTTATTGAATCATGCTATATTTATTCCCATAATTTGACTTTGAAAGATTGTATCGAAAATCATAGTAACAGTTCTGCGATGTTTTCAAAAAGTCACAAATGATTTGCGACCTCTTTGCCAAACGACAAAATTACTAATTATGGACCTTTTTGAATATCACGCCTTTCTGAAAAAAGTTGCAATTTTTTTTGCAAACGTTACTATGTAAAAATTTCCATCATACAGCATCAGAAAATGATAACTTAGTTACATGGTTTATGGTATTAGCAGTGATATTGCTACTATCAGATCTTGATGATGCCAAAGCAAGGGTAGCTTGATGTATCAAACCCAAGGAGCAAGAATTTACTTGGATTTATTAAATCATGCTATATTCATTCCCATAATTTTGCTTTGAAAAATTGTATTGAAAATCATAGTAGCAAATTCTGCAATATTTTCAAATTTGCGACTTCTTCGCCAAACAACTAAATCACAAAGTATGGACAACTTTTTGAAAAATAAAGTTGCAAACTTTTGCAAATTAAACGAGATTTGTTCATAATTTTGAAAATATCATGAATAAATATCAAATAGATGAAATATATATTTTACGTTAGTAATCTTAATTGTTCATTTTCACCATTATCACCCCCCCTCCCCCTTTTCGAATTTCCTAATTTTGTTATTTGTTTCCAAATTCCCCCCTAACCAAATAATTCCTGAAATTTGACTTGGTGACTATGTTGAAACCCATTAACGAAGGAGAAAATAAATAAGAAAAAAAAAATCCATTTTCTTTCTTCTTTTGTTTGTCATTATTTTCTTTCTACTTCTGCTTATATCTTCTGTTCGTTCGTAGACAAACCAAGAAAGAAAGGCAATTGAAATCACCCCTAAAACTGCAACTTTTTGCCAATCACGCGAATAAGAGATCAAGGCATCATCCAAACGACGGGTAATCCAATTAAGGCTGGTAAATGTTTCTTAGGCTTATGATCTAGCATTTTCTCTATTAAGTTCTTTACGTCCTGTTTGGTTGCTGAGAAAATTGGTGAAAACATAGAAATTTTTTATTTTTTTTTAATACAACTCTTATTTGCATTTTCTTTTTTAATTTTCTTGGCAAACAAACATGGGATTAATTTTCTCCATTTCCTCAGCTTTTGCTTACTTATCAGGTGTCCTCTGCCTCTAGTTCTTGAAAAACAGCCCTTCATTCTTGTCCTTCTCTATTTGACCCAAGGATTAAAAATACGGTTTCAAAGGATGTATCGGTCCCAACCGAAACCTATACATATTGGTTTCGGTATCGGTTTCAGACGATACATATAATTTTTTTCCTTTAACAAAAAATCAAATTGAATTCTAGAAAATATCACATCAGTTATAAGAATCAAATTTACCAAATATAAAGTCTTGGGAAGCGACTCAAAGACAAAGTAACAAACATAATTACAATTACACAATAAATTAAAATATAAATAACTAATAAACATTACGTATCGTCCGTTTCGTATCAGTATAAATATCATATAGGGGGCTACCGAAACTTATACGTATTGTCTCGTATTGGTTTTGACGATTTTTATTTCCATTATTTGACCTTCAAACTCCTCCAACTTCCTTTTATTTTTTTCTATCTCTCGTCTGTTTTGACTCTGCAGCATCTTCAAAGACTTACATATGGGGGGTTAGGCAGAATCCCTACCAGTTTTTTTTTTTTTTTTTTTAATAATATACCATAATCACTAAAAGATGGGGTGACATAAGAACCTAACCCATTGCAATGCGTGGATGCAAAAATTTTTTTTAAAAAAAATAGAAACTTACAGTTTGAGGTTGTAGAGATCCAATTTATCATCAAAAATCAATGCTCTAATATTTTTAGGAGTATCATAGCTGCTGAACAATGATTGAGATTTCCTCTATAGCAAACCAAGTATGCCAATGTAACCGCCACCTTATTGCACTCTCTGAATATTCTCAGGAATATCATAGCTGCTGAAAATGATTGAGTGGTTCATCTATTGCAGGCCAAGTTTGCCAATGCATCTGCAACTGCATTACACTCTGTTGACATGCGTAAATGAAATAGTGAACAACAAAATTTGAAACTATTTGATTCTCCATTATGTGCTAATCACAAATGAAGAATAATTGGGGTATCAACTGTCAGTAAAAATTCCATGACAATAATATTTTCCTCTCCAGCATTTTCTCCAACTTCATCAAACTTGGATGGGAGTCTTCAGTGAACTGGGTTAGATAAGTGAAGCTTCTCACTTTTGGCAAGCTGTTCTTGCTAATGGGCATCTCCTTTGGATCGGAAAAAACTGGGCCCTGTGTCACTGGGATTTGCAGAGAGAGAGAGAGAGAGAGGATAGAATTTTTCTTGTTCAGTTCTTCTGGAACAAAAGTCATCCTGTGTCACTGTGACCATTGATTTATTAGAAGGTGTTGTTGGTTTATGAAGATCTAATTCACCGTACACATCCAGCAACATTCTGATTTTCCGATACATATGATTCACTAATCCGCTAGAATTGCACTGATGAGAGATACAATCCAGAGTACTCACCGATCTATCTCCTCCCACAGATCAAACTTAAACGGTAAGAAGCAAACAGAAATTGATACACACCTTAATCTGAACTAGGAATTCACAACCGTTGCCTACCAAATTTACAAGCACTTAAGCCTCCCAAGACAACTAAATCAAGCCTATTTATTCCATTACTCTCACCATTCAGATCTGGGAACTATCAAGGAAGATTAACAGCCACCCTCTTATATGTATACCACTTTGAAATCCAGAGATACACGAGAAAGTTAAGGATGCTCATCACAGCCAAGAGCCAGTAGAAGTAATCAAGGTGGCCCCTGTTCAAATTATCCGGTATCCAACCGAGCTTACCATCCCTAGTTGACACTTTAGTGACGATAGTAACAAGCAGAGTGCTCAGGTAGTTTCCTAGTGCGACGGTGGTCAGCGATAGAGCTGAGCACATGCTCCTCATGGCGTCGGGTGCCTGATCATAGAAGAACTCCAACTGACCAATGAAGGTGAAAACCTCTGCACATCCAATGAGGAAGTACTGTGGGACTTGCCAGAAAATTGACATCGGCAGGTATTCAAGGTCATAGTAGTTGTGCCTTTTTACCATGTTGAGCCTCACGACCTCCAATATTCCGGCCGTCACCATCGAAAAAATAGAGATGACAAGGCCAATTCCCATTCGTTGGAGCTGTGTGAAGCCGCGTTCGTGGCCTGTGAACTTTCTTGCAAGCGGGACAATTATGCGGTCATAGACGGGTGCCCAGAAGATGACGCTGACAGTGTCGAAGAGGGATAGGGATGCTGAAGGGATCTGAAAATGGGGACCCATGTGTTGGTCCATGGTGTTACCTTGTAGTACGAACATGGTGCTCATTTGGCTATACACAGTAGCAAAGATTATGCCAGTGGCCCATATTGGGAGCATCCGTATGACGGCCTTTAGCTCTTCTACTTGGGTGACTGTGCAGAGCCTCCACGGATCTGCCGAGCCCTTAATGCAGTCAGTTTGGGTCTCCACGGCCGCCTTGTCGAGGAAACTGTATAGGATAATTTTGATTATATTCACAATCATTTACTCAGTAATGCTAAATAACAGTGCAGAGGTGTCTTGGATTCAGTTTGAGTCACTGAGACTCTTATTGTACTCGAGTGGGGTATTTTGGGTACTGGCCCGAATGCTAAAAATTGTTCGGCCTAGGGTTTTAAGAGAGATTTTTCAGTCGAGAACAGAGATGAGAGAATCCTTGTAACCTTTGATTGTGATTAGTGAAGAAGATGATCGATCACCTCTGTGGATGTAGCCCACATTGGTTAAAGTTAAAACACGTAAAATCCTGCATTTTCTGTGTGTTTCGTTTGATTTGTTTCTTTATGTTCAACAAAAAGGACTTGAATCATCAAATTATTGGATTGAATACACTTACCTCAACTGTTTAGTATGGTCGAGCTTGCGGCTTCCTTGGATACTAGATTCTTTGTCGGCAATCTCATAAAGAAGAGACTTCTCAGTAGGAACTTTAACTTGGAATTTCCTGAAGGAAGCAACCAACACCTGACTAATCCGTGTCAAGGGGCTGCCTCCGGGCTTTTGGTGTCGGTATAACCGAGTGCCCGAGAAGAAACTCACTACGGCCAAAGCCATGGCAACAGCCGGAATACCAAACCCCCAACCCCATCCCACGTTCATTTGTATCCATACCAACACTGAGGAAGCAAAAAGGGCACCAATGTTGATTGAAAGGTAAAACCAGTTGAAGAAAGAGCTCTTCCTTTTCTTCTCAGACTCATCATTTTCGTCGAACTGATCAGCACCGAAGGATGAAACACAAGGCTTAATTCCACCAGTCCCGAGAGCAATGAGGTAAAGTGCAACAAAGAGGACTGCACTCTGTGAACCCGTCGGGTGACAAATTTTATTCTCATCACAGGATGGCTTTAGTCCATGTACAGATGCCGACATTGTTAAGAGAGCCATCCCCTGCAACAAAATAAAATTTTCAGTCAAAGTTTGTATGGAACAGCAAGTAAAACATAATTTAGTTCTGAATTTTGAACAAAATTTTATGTTTAAACCGATCTTACGAAAACATAGATGACTGAGAAACTGGCAATTGTCCAATATCTTCCCAAGTAAGCGTCGGCTAGAAAGGCTCCAATCAACGGCGTGATGTAGCAGGTTCCCGACCAATTTGTGACATTATTTGATGCAGTAACATTTCCCTGGTTAAGACGAATCTTAAGATAATTCACCAGATTGGTACCCATCCCATAGTATGCCAACCTTTCGCAACATTCATTTCCTGCGAAAAAACATATGAATTGTTAAGCTTCTCGAGTAATCAGTTCCAAGGAAGGAACTGGAAATTGATATAGCATTACAGTTAATATGGATGAACACTCAAAACCATACCAAGGATGTAGGGGCAAGCCTTCCAGTTTCCAGTTTCCTTCTTAAGTGCGGGATTTTTGTGGATATCCGTCGTCCCATCTTTTGTATAGATATCGTCTTTTTCCATGAGTTTCTTACAGATGAGATATCAGCTAGTCCTGTTTTTCTTGTTGCGTCGTGTAATTTCACCTACAACTTCAGCATTTATGATGCATATAATTAGTACAAGCTTATAAGTGGTAAAAGCACCAAATGAGTACCAATTTGCTTCATACAGATCTGTTTCTTAGCTACTTAGAATTTCATAATGGATTTACTAAAAGGACCCAGATTATTTACTCAAGAGATGAAGTTGAACAGAACAATGTAGAAGCGAATTTTCCTTGAAGACCCCAGATGCTAAAGGTATCGAGCTATGGAGAAGGAAATTTTCAAAACATCGAGGAAGATTGATACCAGAGGCTAATTAATAGATGGAGAATTTTAAGAAGGTTGAGAGCAATAAAAGCCTAGAGATTGATGTTAAAAATTCTAAAGAAATTCAGAAATTCCAAAATTGGTTGGATCATTCACGGCCTAAACAATAGTGTATTTGATTGACTCACAGCTAGCAGTTTGTTACGAATTAACAGAATCTCTTCTCCTCTTTATAAAAAATTTGAATAATGAAATGCCCACAGAGACTACCAAACAGACTCAACGAAAATTTCAACCAGCTACTCTAAAATAATGCCTTGGACACCCACAGAATATATTATCCACTTTAAACCACCAAGAACACAGACAAGACATGCCCATATCACAGAGTCCAACAATCCATTTAAAAAGGGAAATACAAGCAGGTTAAGCCCAAGATATTACTCTACAACTGGTGATGGTCAAACCCCTCTTAGAAACTCACCAAAATAAATCTAAATTCCATTAGATAAAATCAAAACTAAAATCTTCACAAAGAACTGCATACTTGGAAATTTTTATTTTAAAAAAAGTATGGGTTTTTCACAAATACTAAAATCCAATCTATCTGAGCATAAAAACAATAAAAACAGACCCATAGAATAAAAAAAAACATGAATCCTGACTGATTGAACTTTGCAACACCCAGAAAAGATATCCCCCACATGAATACCCCCCAGATGAATACATGCCAAGCTGCTCCCACCCCCGAAAAAAAAAAGATCCTTGGAGACCCTGAAACTCATTAAAGAACAGAGAAACAACTGATTAAAGTATAAATAGATTTTGATCCGATAAGTATTAAATTAAAGTTATAATATGTAATATTGTTACTGTTTATTATATGTTTCAAATTAAAAAATAATAAATTATATGTTACAAATGGAAATACTTGTGTTCAAAGCTTGATTCATACCTTTGGAGTTTGAAGTAGAAAGGAGAAGAAACAGATCTCTATGAGAGAATTGACTGTGGTGTTGCAATTGCGTGAAGAAAGAAAAATAGGATCAAAACCAGGCCAGGACACCGAGCCCGCTTACCGCTCGCATACTAATACGAGAGAGAGACGTGAGCATTCATGCACCAGATGTTGAATTCGTACATTTGCTGTGCTATAAATAATATGATTGGTGTTTTCCATTTATGAACTTTCTCTAATTGGTGCTGTGGTTGGAAACTGGAATCTCTTAGTTGGCAATTTTCTATTAAAAACATCCTTTTCAACTGCTTTAGGACCTCTTTGATCAAATCGAATGGTTACGATTGACTGGAAATCAATTGTTGACTTATATTCCCACTAAACCGTCTGAATTTACACTAATCAACCAAAACGTAACAAGTGTCCGTTTCAAAATTTGGCACGCCATGTGTGTCTCTCTAGTCTCAACTTTTCCCGAGCCTAGCTGGTCAGCATTATTAATCAGAAAAAAGGACAATATAAGGGACACGTGG
Source organism: Tetracentron sinense (assembly GCA_015143295.1). NCBI lineage: Eukaryota > Viridiplantae > Streptophyta > Magnoliopsida > Trochodendrales > Trochodendraceae > Tetracentron > Tetracentron sinense. The sequence goes on along the minus strand of CM026557.1, from coordinate 4,620,861 downwards.
CATTTGACTGGTCAAGCAACCACAATGCCTATTGGGATTCCGAATCAAGCACAGGCTACGAGTGTGAAACAAAAAGTCAAAGATACCCGAAAAACTTGGGAGTAAATTTCTGTCATGGTCAAAAATGTGCGACCGTCCTACCTAGAGTATTCGCATTCTCTTTCTTCTGTAATTCCGGCACAATAAGATATTTGTAGATCCTTATTTACGCAATCATATTTTGATGCTGAGTTTTGGTAATGCAACTTCCCTGGGTAGGGCAGTAGGAGTGTCAACTAGGCTCGGCCAGGCCCTGGTAAAATAATTGGACGTACTTGGGCCCTTATACTACACTTCCAGCTGATTGATCCGGCTGTTTAATATAAGAACCTAAAAATACCTAAATTCCTCTTGCGTGAGTGATAGGGGTATGACTTTATATGAAGGGAGGTCCGGGGATCCAATCCCCCCAAGGGTATGAGTTACAAGAGCTCCAATGCCCAAGCTAACATCTAACGTACTAAAAGTACTAACCGTACTAATGTAGATAAGTGATGTCCACACCCAAAAAAAAAAAATCAATAGCCTCGGCCGCCCATTAATTGGCCAATCTAGGCCTGAATCAAGCCGGTCCAAACCTAACATGTTGACACCCCTAACTGTACTTGCAATAGGTTTGAAACCGTGCCCAAAAAGTGTCATTACTTAACATATTCTTTACAAACAGACACAAACACGATGACCCACAAACTTAACCCTAAAAATAAAAACTTAGGGGGCGACGCTCTTGATCCCCCATTGTTTGCCTCCTGCAAGAAAATCCTAGTTTTGCCCTTGGTTGCAAAGTAAACCAAAAGAAGCCTAATTGTTTTTTTGATAAGTGAGACAAGTAAGAAAAACAGGGATTCACAAAGAGTGAACAAGAAGGAGAAAGAAAGACTACAAGAAAACAGGAAAAAGAAATAGAAAATATGCTCCAAGAGCATACACAAAAATAGCATCCTTTAAGTAGGAAATTTCAAGGCCTCCCAACCTAATGTTTTCCTCCAGATAGAAAACTAGTCCACTAAAAGATAGCAAACCTGTCGGATTACCCTATACGTGGGAAGAGGTAGAAAAGATAGCAAACCTGTCGGATCACCCTATACGTGGGAAGAGTGGTGTCCTCAATGATCTATTGATTCTGTTCTTTTCAAATAGACCATGATATTACCCCCGGGAGGAGCGCCCACAAATGGTCCAGACGGAGACCTAACGAGCCCAACTGCCAACAAGATAAGAAGCTCTAGAAGGAAGGAAGAAAAACCTAGACAACATCCAAAAAAACAAGTCCACTAAGAGAGAGCAAACCTGTCGGATCACCCTATACATAGGAAGAGTGGTGTCCTCAAAAATCCGTTGATTATGTTCTTTCCGGATAGACCATGATATTGCCCCTGGGAGGAGCACCCACAGATGATCCAGACGGGGACCTAACGAGCTCAACTGCCAACAAGATAAGAAGCTCTAAAACGAAGAAGGAAAAACCTAGACAACATCCAAAAAAACCAAAAATAGCTCCAGAGGGAGACTGCAAAAGGGCTGTGTAAGAGCAAGTGATCGACAGATTCCTCCACTGCAAGACACATCACATCTATTCGGAATGTTCCAATCTTTGTTTTGAAGATGATCCACTATCAATATTTTATCCAAAAAAAATTTCCAACAAAAAGGAGACCTTGAATGACGTGCCAGAACACCACACAACTTTAACTAGAAAAGTTAAGTGAGGGAAATCACTCCAAGGCCTTAAAAAGGATTTCACAGTAAACCGATGAGTTCTAACAATGGTAGTTTGGTAATTACAAATATAAAAACTGGTGTTTTTCACTAAGTGTTTTTGTATAATTCTCAACAGAGTAGTGATAGCCATGAAATCCATTTCCAAACCTAAGGCACCACCTCATTGGTGGATGCCCCCCTCTTAAATATTCACCAGGTGAGTATTTAAGAGGGGGGCATCCACCAATGAAGTGGTGCCTTAGGTTTGGAAATGGATTTCATGGGTATGTTAACTATCTCCCTTCTCAAAATCACCCTTGTTAATGTTTGTTTTTTTCTCTTTTTTTTTTTGTGTGGGGGGGGGGGGGGGGTGCTCCAGTTATTTGTTTAACCCGGAGCTCTTGTTCATAGTTAATCTTTAAAACCATTGCACGGCCAAGTTTCGACAAAGTAAAGAAGACATAGTTTGACTTGAATTTCACTGCTCCTAAGAAATTTACAAGCCCCTCTCAGAAAGCCTAGCAACCTTAAATGCAGAAAACCACTAAACACACACACACATAGATGCACGCATGTACGCGCACCAGGCACAAGATCATGTACCGCGGAGGGACCCCACGGCCCTCTTATAAGTGTACCACTTTGCAACGAATAGATAGACTCCTAAGTTCAGCACACTGAGCACAGCCAAGAGCCAGAAGAAGTAGTGGAGGTGACCATAATTCAAATTGTCCGGTATCCACCCCAGCTTCCCATTCCTAGTGCTGATACCTGTAACAATAGTAACAAGTAGTGTGCTCAAGTAGTTCCCTAGCGCAACCGTTGTGAGCGAAAGAGCAGAACACATGCTCCTCATTGCATCGGGTGCTTGCTCGTAGAAGAATTCCAATTGCCCAATGAAGGTGAACACTTCTGCACACCCTATGATGAAATACTGCGGAACCTGCCAAAATATCGACATGGGAACATGATCAAGGGTATAGTAATGGTGCCTTCTCACCATTCGAAGTCTCACCAGCTCCAAAATCCCGGCCGCGAGCATGGAAAATATGGATATGACTAGGCCAATGCCGATCCGCTGAAGCTGAGTGAAACCATTTTTATGGCCGGTGAACTTTCTGGCAAATGGGACAATGATTCGGTCATAGACTGGTACCCAGAAGATGACACTGATGGTGTCGAAGATGGAGAGAGACGCCGAGGGGATTTCAAAGCTGTGGCCCATGTGAAGATCCATTGTGCTGCCTTGCAAGACAAACAAGGTGCTCATTTGACCGTACACGGTGGCAAAGATGATGCCGGTGGCCCATATAGGAAGTAATCGTATAATGGACTTGAGCTCCTCAACTTGAGTTACTGTGCAGAGTCTCCATGGATTCACCGAGCCTTTTATATGATCTGTCTGCATTTCCACTGCCGCCTTGTCCAAGAAACTGAATATGACAAAATTAGTTTTCCTTTAGAATTAGATACTCTTATCGGAGTTGATTAGTGATCCAAACAAAGCTTCAAAAATGATGGACACCCAACAAAACTCGACATTTGAAATTTGATTTTCACAAAGTGACCACTCACTGAATCGAGTTGAGGCAAGGGTCATGAATTTCAGCAAAATATCTAATAAATACAGAAAGGAAATGGCCGTTGCCTTCAAAACAAAGTATAGAGTAATGATGCTGATGCTGCTTCTGACTCGAGTCCTTAGTAAACTCTGTAAACCAAGTGATGGGGCTTCTAGCCATCTCCTTGTATTTCAAATTGGGAAAGTCAGGAGTCCACTAGCCAAGTTTTAACTTTAGAACTTACCTCAACTGTTTTGTATGGTCGAGCTTGCGGCTTCCTTTGACAACAGACTCCTCATCTGCAGTTTCATACAGAAGAGACTTGTCAGCAGGCACTTCCACCCGAAATTTCCTCAAGGAGGCCACAAGAACCTGGCCAAGGCGGGTCAGGGGGCTGCCTCCAGGTTTCTGGTTCCGGTACAACCGGGTACCCGAGAAGAAACTCACAACAGCAATTGCCATTGCCACTGCTGGAATGCCGAAACCCCACCCCCACCCCACATTCATTTGTATCCAGACCAGAACAGAAGATGCGATTAGAGCACCAATGTTGATTGAGAAATAGAACCAATTGAAGAAAGAGCTCTTATGTTTCTTCTCAGCGTCATCATTATCATCAAACTGATCCGCACCAAAGGATGAGACACAAGGTTTAATCCCTCCAGTCCCAAGAGCTATCAAGTAAAGTGCTATAAAGGCCAACGCACTTTGTGTCTCTTTTGGATGACAAACACCCTTTTCATCGCAGAATGGCCTTAGGCTATGGACAGATGCAGATAATGTTAATAACGTCATACCCTACAACAGAGTAAAACTTTCAATACTTTCTGGCCAAAACATAACATAAACAAAAGACCAAAACATAACATAAACAAAAGACTGTGTACTTGTAAGCATAGTAACAAAGTTCTCCAATTTTTCAAATAGTCTCGAATAATACAGGACTTTTTTATCAAACGATAAATTCATGAAGTATTGCGACTTTTGAAAAAGTCGTGAATTTCACTAATTAAACTTGAATTATTCACGATTTGTTGAATTTTTTTTTAATAAATATCTAATATATGAAATATGTTTGTTTATAATTAGTAATCTTATTTTATATTTTTTCATACATTGTCCGACATTTTTCTGATTTATTTTTGAATTTTGCCAATTCTTCAAAAAATTTCCTAGACCCAACTGGGTAACTATGCTTGTAAGAACATGGAACTGTATCGAATCATCATGACTTGGATCAAGTTCATGATATAACTTGGTTTTCTAACAGTACCAGTCATTGAACTCAATCTGACGCTTGACCATATTGAGTTCCAAGAAAGTATAGATTGAACAGAGAGAGTTTCGTTTGAAGCAATCTTACAAAAACATAGATGATGGAGAAACTGGCGATAGTCCAATATCTTCCCAAGTAGGCATCGGCTAGAAAGGCTCCAATCAATGGTGTAATGTAGCATGTTCCGGACCAATTTGTGACATTATTAACTGCAGTAACACTGTGCTGGTTGAGTTGAACCTTCAGGTAAGTCACCAGGTTGGTGCCCATCCCATAGTATGCTAATCTTTCAGAGCATTCATTTCCTGTCAATAATTCAGAAGTTATAAGCATTCTTTGATGATTCGATTTCATAAACAGTACTCTGAGATGGATGATTTTAGATAGTATGGCATGAAACTGGAGAAAATACCTAAGATATAGGGGCAAGCCCTCCAGGTTCCTGTTTCTTTTTTGACAGCGGGGTTGTTGCGGAAATCTGTTGTCCCATCTTTAGTATAGATATCATCTTCTGCCATGGCTTTCTTGAAGCTGGGGTATAGTCTGCTTTAGTTATACTGTTTGTTTGTGAACTTACCTACAACAACTTCACCATTTTGATGCCTATATTCAGCAGAACTTTATGTAAAGGATTTAGCCAAATATCATCAATTTAGGCTACTAAACTAGATCATACTCACTGAGATCAGTGAAACTAGCGAAGCTTTTCAAGCATTCTCTCACATCACATATAGAGCAATTAAAAAAAATATCAAAATCAAATTCACCTTAGTACTAAAAGAGTCCCCAAAAAGGGTCACAAACTTGTACAATCAGCAAAACACATAATAGACACTATGAATGGAAAACAAAATGGGCAGTATCCTAATTTGGTTGAAATGCGGGGCAGAATCATAGGGTATGGACTATGGGGTAGATGTGCGCGTAAGATTCACAAACTAAGTAGAATTCACTAACAAGGACCCACCATGTCAATGCTTGCTCATAGTAGGAACTTAAAGAAATGAACTATATAGCATTGAAGGTCAATGGGGAAAAAAATTGATCGAAATTGTCTTGAACTTGTGAGGAACTATAAAATGATCAAATCCCAGAGAAGCTTTAAGATGTGGCAAGGGACTATGGAAAAATCACAACCCAAGAATCTTTTTACAATTTTTAATCAACATCATTAAATTTGTATCCCAAATATTGGGTGTCGGCAACACTGTTTATGTTCGGGCATTCAGTTCTATTAAACAGGTGGTGTTATCAAATATTTTCTCACTAACTCAATCCGCACTATTTTTGGCCTTCTGCTCCCCTTTTTATAGCCTTCATCTTGCATCAAGTCACTTTTTCTTACAACAGCTTCACCAAATAAGAATTCTCAAGCCAAATGATTTCTATTAGGTCCAGTTCTTTTGGTGGAACTTTTAAAGTCTAGAACTTTCATTGTTTCACACCTAATCTTACTTAATGTCTAGAACTATATTATTCCATATAGTGCAAAAGTTCTACATATATGGAACTTTCAAGTTCCTCCAAAAATTTTGGATTTTTTAAGTTCCATATATGTGGAACTTCTAATAAAATTGAATCCAATAAATCTAAATCTGATTGTGTACAAGAATTAGAAACCCTCTCTCCTCTCGTACTCTTGCCTCTTGTATCAAAATATTACCCTATGTTTGGTTGCTGAGAAAATCAGTGAAAGTAAAGAAAAGAAAAGAAAATTGAACAAAACATAACTAAGAATTGTAATAAAAATCTAAGATTTTAATTTCTTTTTCATGTTTTCCCCTATTTTCTTGGCAACCAAACATAGCATTAATGTTCCAGACTTCTAAAAGTTCCACCAAAAGAACGGTGATGTTTAACAGTAAGAATATCAGGGTGTTTCAACAACTTATAAACAAGAGGGAGAATATAAGGGGTGTTCCACTACTTTTCCTCGAGACTGAGAAATTACAGAAAACAGGAACCTTTCCTGTTCAGTAGGCCTTCTTATAGTTAATAATCTTTAATAATTAATAAATTTGTAAGGAACCAACTTGGTTCTATAGTGTATAATTAATAATCTTTTACCATTGTTATTTAATAATTTTTTTTAGAAAATTCTAGTATATTATTAATTATAAGAGAGGTTTTTATACATAGTTATATAATTCTTATAAATACTTTTATGATGGTTTAGGTTTCAAGAAAAGAAAGGGATAAAATTATTTTACATATTTTGGTTATGTATAATAAATTATCATATATAGTATAAAGTTTTAGATATATTAAAAAGAAAAAAATCATTGTATTAGGTTCAAATGTCATTAACTTGTTGAATGACCTATAATAAAATATTTAGTTTTCTGTTTTCTGTTTTTTTGGAGTGCTAGTTAGTCTTATACATTTTGTATCTAGATGAAACTTATATGAAAAATACAATACATTCAAAAGAAATTATGAAATTGAAATTTTTTATGGACTAATATAATAATTCTTATATATAATATTTTCTTAAAATTAATATAATTTCTTTCCAGCAAGATTTTTAATTACAAGTAGGTCAACTGCACTTTACAAATTTCTGCGGTACCCACAAAACAAAACCTGCCTCATAAACACATTACATGAACGGAGGAACAGCAGAACTTTCTAGGCCGTCAATCTAAAGCCGTCCAAATGTCAGACCACACTCTGTGTTCGGCATGGACTAAAATTCACTTAATTGAACAATCCCAACTGGTACTGGCGTCTCAATTTTATTTGCTTGACCTGAAATTGACGGACAGGATTCTATCCAAGTTAAGGATTTCTATCCAAAGCTGGGAATAATCCGATGAAGCTGATTTTGGGGCCTAGATTTCTCCTACATGAGTCCAGTGAGTTGTACGACATGCACTACAGAGAATGTTTTCCCTCATGTATTCTTTTGGTAAGAAAAATAATCCCCTCCTGGCTCGGTGGAGCAAGGAGTGGATCTGGCCCCTTTAACTCAACACGTATTCCTTTTAACTGAGATTAAGGTTGGGTTTGATATGTTTAATTGAAGATAGGTAATCACAGTTAAAGGGACTCGTGTCGGTTTAGAGGTCCTGAAACGCCGCTCCTCTCTCCTTGGAGTGAGGAGTGGATTAGTGCTCTTTCGATAAACGACACATCAAACGCGAGAGAGATGGCATCCTCCAGAAATTCAGTTTCGATCATATTGTCCTCCAAATCAAGCGTGAACAATTTTTATTTATTTTTAAAATCCCGTTAAAAGTAGTACAAGAACTACTTTCATTTCCCAACAAGATAGATTAAAAAAAAGAAAAATCTGATTTAACTCAATATATAAAAAGAAAGCTCTATGAAAGTGCAAAAATCTCACCTCGTTCACCGTAGATTCATCGCTGCTGCCGGAAAATAAAAGAAAAGACGATGTGATGATTCATATTCTCCGTTCAAACCCTATTGAAGAACCGGCCTTTTCTCTCTCTCTCTCTCTCTCTCTCTCTCTCTCTCTTAATTTGATGAGAGAGAATCTCTGCTGTGCGTTCGATAACAGAGGCTTTGAGTTCAAAGGTCTTTCCCTCCCTCTACAGATTATATCCTAAGAAAACCAGCAGCACATCCCTGTTAAGCTAAGCTGGTCTGTACTAAATGAGGTTACAATATACAATTACCCCCACATATTCTTAAAACTACGAAAATACCCTCAACTTATTCACATGGCACTGGTAATGGTTAGCACTTAGCAGCTTAGGAGTTGGAGATCATATTCAACCGCGCGGGAGAGCTCAATCGACAGCTTTTAACACTCACTAACCAATAACGTTTAACAATTTAATATTGATTTTTAAAAGAATCAAATTAAAATATGTTAAACTTAAGAGTTAAAACCTTTTAACCAAAGTCTTTTTTTTTTTAAGGCCGCTTTGTGAGTACATTGAACTCGGACATTTCAATAGCAATTGGACTTGCTGCTCAATAGTTAGTCCATTAGTGCAGGAGTTGGATTTGAACTAGCTCTCACCGGAACAAAATCTTGCGCAGACTCATCAAGCTCCTTTAACTATCCTTTTTAACTCAGGTTGTGAAATTTTAACTATGTAATTAATTTTTTTCTAAAAGTAAAGTTACATTCTTTAACCCTAATAAATCTTAACCAAAGTTATGAGGTGTGGAACACGTGTTGCCATGTGGGATAGAGACAAAACGAAATCAATTCCCTTTTTAGTTTTCTTTGAAAGTCCACCTACGTCAATAAAATCTGCCGGTCAGAAATTAACTTGGGTAATGGAGCTCTTGCTATTCCTATACCCACGGATTAGATCCCAACCTTCCCTTGGAAGGCCACACCACTGCCACTCACGCATTCCCGTTAGCCCTGGGGTTTCTTTCTCTCCTGCTCAGATCCCAAGACTACCGTTCAGCGATAAAGAGAAACTGAAGAGCCGTTGCATATTAACTCCTTGCTGCAGGCACACGATTCAAATCAACCAAAAGCAACAGCTCCTCTTAAGGATTCCCTCATTAATTCGGCACACCTTCTTAGAAAGTGGAGTAAATGAATACACCCGCCATTTTAGGTAATCGTGAACCGTGTCCCATTAAAGAGGGAAACTTCGATTAATTAAGAGCGGTGATTAGTACCCCTAGGTCAAATGAGGACCGATCATTGCGCTTCATAATGGAAACCCCAGGTACTTTAAGTAATTGTCATTAATTAACTAGAAATTTCAGACCAGCTGGGTTGAGCTAGTGACCGTGTATATCCTTCATGCGTCGTGGGTGTTTGGAATTCATTCCCTTAATATAGAGTTACGTTTGGAAAATAGTTAACATACCTATGTGCAAGCCTATGATTGGACTTCATTGGTACCTTATTATTGTCCCAAAAAAAAGTATTACTCCCTATTGCTATTTAGTTTTTGAATCTTAATATGAGTCGGAGCCTGCTTGACCACGTTGAAACGAAACTCTCCTTTTCTATTGAAGTGATGGTGGTTCTATAATTATGAGGAAACAAAACTATCCATGTATTTTCTCATAATTATAGAACTGTCACCTAACATTACATTGAAATGGGGAGCTCCGCTTCACATGTGGAAGCTGAGCTCCGGCTCATATTTAAACACTTGTATGCCTAACTAAAAATAATATGTTAAAAGCATATTTCGTAGATAATAAAAATACAAGGCATGCCCATTTGATAAATATGCCAAAAAGTATACATTTTTAGGTAATAAAAATGCAAAGCACCTCGTTTTAGGTGAAGCTCCCTTTGAATTATTAGAGTTTAATTTGTGAGCTTTAGGCACTTAACACGTTTGAGAAAAATGTTATTACTTAAATAGTAAAAATAATATAAAGTGTTTTGTCCATAAAATTTTATATTAACCCATGTTTTTAAGAGCTCTGAAATCCACATAAATCCATAATTTGGTTCATAGCTAAACTCAACTAGATAAGTGTTATATCTTGTTCAAATTTAACATAATTATTTTCTTCAAAGGTTTCAATGATGGTGAGGTATATCATTAACACAAACTTTAACAGGTGGCGCACTAGCCTATATCATCTAATCATTGTGCCAACGTGTGGAGTGGTCAAAAGTTCAAAATTGCATTAACTGGATGATTCTAATCGAACGATCAGTCTTCAATTCTTTTCTGACTTTGTTATCGTTATCTATCCCTTTTGAATAATCCAATCCGTGCATTTTGTGATCCATGTGTTGACCAATTGCTTTGGACGGCGTAGATCAGAGAGCCACCAAACCCAGCGCACTTGCTGCCAAGTATACTTACCTACACATGGCTGAAGTTGACATCCACAATCCAAATGTAAGTACCCACTGAAAAGAATTACACCGGCCACTCCTCAGATTTGGTGAGATTGCAAAAAGCTACCTCTTCTGTCTAGGGTTTGGTGTAATCAAAGAATCTCTCATTTTGTTTTTAAATTATATTGATCTCTCTTCAGTTTGATGAAATTGTAGAAATTAACCTCTATTGTTTCTAAAATTACACTGTTTTCCACTTTATTTCAGTTGTCGATAATAGATTCCCATGCCGTTATTGACATAGATCAATTTTGATGGTGCTATGCTTTAAAAATTTTAAAATATCTGCATTACCTTTTATGAAGTAAGTCAACTTAGATATATGGGAGCAATCCAAAAATTGCATTGGGAGGGGGTATTTAAGGAAAAATTGTATTATTAAAAATATAATTCTTTGTGTTCGTAATTATCAAACTACTACTTCCCAAAGCAATTTTTGGATTGCCCGAGGCCACTAGCTAGCTATAGCAATGTCAAAGAGCGACATACTAGAGTTAAATTCTTCCCAAAGGTATGTTCGTTTAGCGAGAAAGTAAAATAAAAGTAAATTTTCTTATACCTTTGTTGCGTTTTGTGTGCAAGAAACACAATTTCATTTTCTTACACTTTCTCAATAACGACAAACTTTTTCCAAAAAATGTCCCTCATCTTTATATAGTTATTTTGTGAGAAAATTTAAGTTTATTTTCTTTGTCTTTGTCTTTTTCTTTTTTTTCAGGTTCTACCTTCTTTTGCGCCAAACGAACACACCCAAGGAAATGTTTGAAAACTCTCGATAGTAGGTACTATCGAGAGTTTTCAATCACTTTCCCATCCCTAGTTACTTACCCGAAAAATGCCCTTGTGTAAACGGAACCAGGCCCAACCCATTTGGTAGTCAATTGGTCATCTTGCTTTTAGTGTCAATAGAGTTCGGTCCACATATGAGAGCTCTAACATGGATAGTTTATCACACATTGTAAACGTGGAGACTTTGTTCAGCTCTCTAGCACGTTGAAATAAAAGCAGTATATCTTATCATTTCGGTTTAGGAACTGTAAGGAATAAAATTCGTAATTTAATTTGGTGTTGTGGCAAAAAGCATGTTTTTGGTGTTAAACGGTGGATACGAGCTTATATGTGTTTTTTATACGTATTCGTTGTGTGTATGACAACGAACTTGTTATGCTCTTCACAACGGGAACGTTGTCCTCTAGACAACGTACTCGTAGTCATTAAGACATCGGTATTGACCTCGTTGTGAACAACGAGCCCGCGTTTATGTCGACAACGAAACCGACTTTTAGGACCCGATCCTTAGGAGGTGATCATTTGTCTATGACATTAGGTGGAAAGCGTTGTCTTAACATTTATTACTAGTCACTTCATATGAGTTTTCGACTCAGAAACCGACTTAGAGATTGTAGGCTCCCGCGTGTGACGTGTTCATCATTAGATATGTCTGACATATTTGGTAATGAGTGACAAGCTTATAACATGGTCATCCAAGTCATCGATGGTCATTTATGGGCATCCCAAGCTTAAACCTATAAATACCCCTGAGACCCAGTACATCAGGATCAATCGAGAGATATCAAAAGATAATCAGAGATATTTCACCAAGTGTTATTTTAGAAATAGTGCCATAACTTTCATTTCAGTGTTCCAGCTCTCAATGTTCCAGTACTTCTGTGATTTTACTATTCATCTTCTTCTTCGTTTACTGACATTATCATCAGAGTTTATTTCAGGGTGCAGACCCGTCCCCTCTCATGCTTTGTTTTTAGTCTTATTTGTAGGTGTAATATCATTGTGATTGCTCTACCAGCCAAACAACTATTGACGTATATCGAACCTAGGAAATTTTCCTCCACAGGAACCAAATCCTGTACGGTTATAACCGGTTACGCCGCTGTGGTCGCCACATGTCCCTTTTGACACCCCTTATCTGTGGTTAAGATTTACCCACCCCTAGGGTTCACCCACCTAATCTTGGTTTTCAGGAAAAAAAAAAAAGTTTAATTCTTTTTTAACTGTGGTTAAAAAAAATATGAAAATACTTCTAATATTTTTTTCTAAAATCCAAGAATAGGTGGGTCATGGGTGAACCCTAGGGGTGGGTGAATCTTAACCACAGTTAAAGGGTATCCAAAGGAACACATGGAGACCTCAACGACGTAACCAGTCTCCCCTGAGTCTGGTTATAATTGTAGAGGATTTGGTTCCTTCGGTTTAAGAGAGAGGGTGACTATGAACAATCAAATTACGCAAAAATTTTGTAAGTACGATAATTTCTTCCTCTGATATGGTGCAAGCGTTGCCCAGCATTACCTCTCGCAGGGGCGGAGTCAAGTGGGGGCTTGTGGGGGGCACGTTCCCCCACTAGATTTCTTGAAAAAGTTTTCTTTTCTTTTATTTTAAGCAAGCCATGGGAATTGGCAAATCATTCAATTGCGATTGAACTTAGGGAAAGTTCAATCACACCTAGTCAATACATCAACTTGTCCCTTTTAACCTTTGTTAATTGTAGTAGTTAAGATTCACTAACTCTTGGGTTCGACAATATAACCTTAGTTTTATTTTTTTAATAATAAAAAATATTAACCCTAAGATTTAAATTTACTAATCAAAATTAAATATATATTTTTTCCTAAAAAACAGGGGTATATTATTGATCAAACCCCAAGAGTTAGTAAATCTTAACCACATTTAATAGAGGTTAAAAGGGATACGTGTTGACCTATGGATGCAATTGAACTCTCCTTGAGTTCAATCGCAATTGACTGTGTTTTGATCTCTATGCAAGTGTCATTAAACTTTAAAAAAAAGTATTATTTTATTGGGTGTAATTATGATAAGAGGCAATTGTCCCTATTAAAATATATTATATTAAGGCAAGGGGGCAACGCTTCCTATGTTGGGAATGTAGACAACCTTTCGCAGATTGCCCGAGGGGTGGCAGGGGGCAACGCTCAGATTGCGGCGAAAACAATATTTAGCATTTCTGCAGAGGTATTTTTGATATTACAATTTAACCCTAAACATATAGTTGTATCCATATTTTTTAGGTTAACAAGTTGTGAGAAGTGGTCGTAATTTTTCTGAGAGAGAAAACTTTGTATATTCTGTATCTTCAGGCTCCCGAGGACGTAGACATATTACCGAACCTCGTATATCCTTGTGTTTTGTCTATATTTTCTTCTCTGCAATTTTTCTATTTGTTGTGGGATTTCTGTGATTCATAATCTCTCAAGATCCGAAGGGTTTAGGAATTAAACACGTGGTTCAAATCCCAACATCCTAAACTATTGAAAACAAAATATATCTCTTATATCATGTTATTTAATTATTTAACGGTGAAAGCATGGGGCAAGGAGATAGCTATCTTGTAAACAAGGAGAAATATACAATATTCATAAGATATGTAAGAATTATATGGGCGAAATGACCCAAAAACTTAGTCATAATTTTTTTCGGGGGTAGAACCACCAAACCCCCTTCACGTGGGCCCACTATTAGAAAATCTTGACTCCGCCCCTGACCTCTTGCAGCACTAAACTCTGAAAATGGTAAGAGTACTTAAGGTATTAGAGATTCTGATCTTCTAGTTCTTTTTAGTAATGTTGATAATGATATTATCTTGTTCCTGCTGGGTTCGCCTATGCCTCTTCTTCGGTAAAGCGAAGAAGAAGCTACGGATTGTGAAAACGAATGCTTGTAAATTCTTTTAATCTTTAGTAATATGGTTGCCTAATCCCATCTTACCTGTCGAAAGAAAATAAAACTAATCATAATACCTAAGGCAAATCATATGCGATAGCTTGGGTCGACTAGGAAGTCAAGCAAGGTGGCATTGCCTAAGACTGGCCGGGCATTCGGTATCATACGAATATTGGATAGTTTTGTGGTGGCTTGATAGTCTTTACTTTAATTTGGGCCAACCATTTTTGTGCCTTAAATAGGAGTGAAACTGAGCAGAGCAGCTGAGCCAAGCCGAATAGTAGGGTGTTCATGAGGCTTGACTCGTTAAGTAAATGAGTGCTCCAACTTAATTCACTATTCTTGTTCAAGCTCAGGCCGAGAACAACCTATTAGCTCCAGCTTAGCTTGGCTTGTTTACCTAGACGCCCAATCTCAAGCTCGTCTATTGCCATTTTTTACATTTTGTCCATTTAGATCAAAGTTCTAAATTCTTTTGATTTAGATCAAGAGATTGGATAAAATCTTAATACATGTGTATTAACTTAGTTACTTAATATACTTAAATACATAACTCAATAATGATCTTATTAAATACATAACTCATTAATGATCTTATTGGTGTTGCTAATGTTCATCAATGAATTCCCTATGAAAATACAAAAATATAATATTCTTATTTATTTAATAGAATTATATTAACACATAGGGGTAAAGAAAACTAGTGAAGGTTACCAAGTTAATTAGTCTTAGCGAATTATAGCATTCCCCAACATGTAAACATACTATAATATTATAGGAGTGCTAGCCCCAAATGTGTTAAGTCAAATTTTTTCCACAGACATGGTGTGGGTGCAACACGTGGTGTTGCTACCTGTAATGGATAAAATTCGTAAAAATGATTAAGTGTTAAAGGACGAGCTAGTTTTCATTGTTATGTCAACAGATGGGAGACACGAATCCAAATAAAAAATGAATCCATTCTCTTTAGGACAACGTATTTGTTACCCAGAGGACGAACGTATCTGCCCTCTTTGGACAATGGTTATTCTATCCATGTTCTCATACATAACGGACCCGAGCTTTAGTCAATAACGAGACTGACTCGCAGGATGAAATAATCAGGAGGCAATCCTTATACTCTATTATTAGGTGAAAAGCACTGTCTTGGCATTTAATGCTAATCATCTCAGCCGATTTTCGACCCCAGATCGACCTTACGGTTAGTAGGCTCACACGTGTGACATGTAAGACTCAAGATCTGTCTGACATATTTGGTAATGATCATAAAGCAAGTGACATAGTCATCCATGACCATCTATGGGCATACAGAACTAAACCTATAAATACCCCTAGAGACCCAGTGCATAAGGATCACGAAATTTCATATTGTTCACTCTTATTGCTTCAGTTTTTCTTACTGTTCATCATCTTCTTCATATCCTTACTTTATCATTGGAGTGTATTACAGGGTTGACAGCCTTCTCTTCTTACCTCATCAGCAATTGAAGCTTTGCTATCTTCCTTCCACCAGTAAACCAGAATTTGAAGGAGCAGGTAACACGTGGACTCCCCAAAAAATTCCCGCACAATGCCCTATAACAACGAGATGGGCTAACACTTGTTGCCACCACATTGTATCTCAGGAAGACTGTGACTATAATATTAAACTAGTGGAATACATGCATTTTAGAGTTCAAGCTGTTAATTAAACAAACTCTCAACGAATTAAGCACAAGCTTCTTTTTTTTTTTTTTTTTTTTGGGTAACGAGGGTGTTCGGGCCTTTTAGAGCACCCAACTAATCCCCGGCACGTGCAACTCCTCCGAAGCCACACGCACCAAAAAAGACTGGGATAAATTCCTGAGGCTGGGAAATGATGGATCTCCGCTTCCTAAGGCATGGTCCTCGCCAGCAGCCCCAACCCCTTGTTGGTTGATCAAGCGCAAGTGGTTTGCGAACTGCTCAGTTCGTAGTTCGCTTACCTCCAGTAGCCTCAATTGAGTCAACTAATTCGGGTGAGTGAAGATCTTTTGTCCATTGTTTTTTGTCAAGGGAAGAAGAATCCGACTTAGTTGGCCGAATTCTGGTTAGAGTTAGATTGCTATGAGTCTGGCCAACGACTCGACCGAAAGGAAAGAAAAAAAAAAGAGTCTGGGTAACGACATATGTGATAAAGCTAAGCTCAACCCGGTCCGACACATTCCTAATGCAGACTTGGGCAATCTGAGACCTGCAGTTATGTCAACAGACCCAAGCCCAGCACATGAACTATTCTCGAACCAGGTTTAAGTCTATTTCCAGCTCGAACCCAAACAGGGAAGTGTCATATCATATGTATGTGATTATATGACCCACCCATTGGAATATCCGTGGTGGACCATCTACCAATCTAAGTTCAGGCCCCACATTTCAGCTGTACTTGAATTTGGGAGGTGTTCCTATCCGATGCAAGATAATAACGGCTAACAGTATGAGAGAGAGAGAGAGAGAGAGCATGTGAATGTTACTGTAGTGGTAAGATAAAGAGACAAGACGAAACAGAAGTAGGTGAGATTTAGCTATTGAAAGGGAAGATGAGCTGTTAGCCTGTTTACTACCCTCTTTTAACTGTCAAACAACAAACTCCTCCAATCTATGAAAAGCATTTCTCAACCATAAAGCGTTAGCACTAACATACGGTATAGTACTTACTGATCATTGCCTACCATTCACAACAGAGGAATGCTAAACAGACTTGCATTTTCATATGCTCACTATTTTCAGATGGTAAAAGGAGTATGCTATTGAGATCTTCTAGAGTCGAGACTCGAGACCACTCCCGGACCGTATGTCTCAGGGTGTAAAAAAAAAGCACATAATTCGAAAAACATTCAAATCCCGTGGTTCCCATTTTTTAATGGAATGGCGGGTCCTCATTCTTCCACACCCCAATTTTAAATACTCACCTACTCTGGTTGAGATTCACTCACTTCTAGGGTTAAGTAATCTCAATCATAGTTTTGCCAAAAACAAAAAACCAAAATCTTAGTTTTAATTTAACTAAGCTTAATCGAGTGTTAAGAGGGACAGGAGGATATGAGGTAAGATATGAAATGGACCCATGGGTCTGCTTATCACTGCTAAAAGAGATTTATCAATTGAACAGAGCTTCGAGCAACTCAAAATAAGCCTTTGACAAAGGTATCCTGAGAATTACGGAAAAAATAGTTTAGTAATAGAAATACCATGCTTTGTATTTGTAATTACTAAACTACCACTGCACAAAGGCTTTTTTGGTTGCTCCCGTTAACTATTCAACCGGGGCTCTTGTTCTACACTAGCAAATGATCACTTCTTGTGAAAAATGTTAAAGGATAATGGTATCATTTTCTTTTAAGACTCACTCTTCTTTTATTTTGATTTGAGAGTGTTAGTGGATGTGTCACATGTTTGATCCATAAAGAAAGTGATGCTAGAATTGGCCTGGCTAAAATACCCTACACGTGCACGATATGTCATCCATATACTCTCACCATGTATGTGCATATGCTTATCTATTCTAAAGGGTGTACATGCATGTCTGGGCGTGTGCATTGTCATTATCATCTCTCTTTGGTGGTCATGTGTTCAACTCACACTCTTCGACTTACTTATCTTGGTATCCATAGGAAAAATTCTGAGTGGGTCGGTGTAGATATATCTAAAGGGACTAGTCCTTGGCTCGAAGGCTTTGGGACACACTCTGTCTCAAAAAAAAAAAAAAAAAATGGTTTAATAGATGTTATGCTCACCCCTCGGGTTGAGAGCAATTTTTTCCTTTTTGTCAAGTGAACTGGTGGTTTGCAAATAGACGACTAAATCATCATGGACATTGTAAATACATGAGGATTCAATCAACATGCCTTACTAAATCATCATGGACATTGTAAATACATGAGGATTCAATCAACATGCCTTAACTCAGCTTAATTGATGATCATAAGTATCCGATCAAGCTCGTTTTCGGGGTCTAAAAAAATTAAAAATTAAATCTAGTTTGAAACACCAAAATACATTCGTAGATCATCTCCAAGGGTAAGTAACAAATGTGTCATTTACTATCTTATATACATATTTGTTACTTTTTAAATTTGTTACTCCAAAAATAGGTATCAAATTTTATTATTTTTATATTTTACCTATTAAGGGGCCCACTTAATATTTTATTAAAGCAATTGAATTGACTTAAAAAGAGGGGCCACATAATATTTTATTAAAATAATGGATTTGTTTGCTACTTCATTTGCTAACTATGGTGGAGATGGTCTTAGTAAAAACTTCCCACGAGGGTATTAGTGATGTTTCTCCTACTCTACGTGGTAGGCTTTCCACCCTAACTAACTAACTACCACATAAATGTGTCCATTAAAATACATTTACAACAAAAATAATAAAAAATTACAAACCAAAATATACTGTGTGAGAAAGATAGAGAGAGTAGTTTAAACGTATGTTACACCAACCGAGATTGTCATTTGGGCTATAATTGAAAATGGCATCTGAAGCTTAATATCTAACCTACAAAAATTGTATTAGTTGATAGATAACTACTTTATGTAACATTCAAGAAAACCTAGAAATCTACAGTTTTCTACGTAAATCTTGCTTCTCAAGAATCCCTTCGTCCACCTAACTTGGAAAAACGACATGGGAACAGAGACCCCCTTCTCCTTATAAGAGTTCTTTCATCAATCATGCAATATATGTGCACCAAAACAAACAGAAAAGAAGAGAGAAGGAAAGAAAAGATAGAGAGATTGCAGAGGAAGATGGAGTCATGGGTTCGAGTATTGGTGCTGGTTGCTTGCTTGTTTCCGGCTTTGGTCGAGTCCCGTGTTCGTCATTACAAGTTTAATGTAAGTACATCGTTCTCGAGAGAGAGTAGCGTCCGTGGCTCATGGTGCAGCATGTTGGCATAACCATGGAATTCAAGATCATTTTCTTTTCAAAAATAATCAAAATGTGTCTCTTGCCTTTTGCGTGTTACTTAATGGTGACTTGCATGTCCGGGTTTCTTGTATGAACCAAAGGATGAACTCAAGAGCTACCCGTAGAATCCTAGTTTTAAAAATGATTGCTTGAAAGATCTCTTTTTAAACTAGTGTATGCATTTTTTTTTTTGTTAGGTATGTATTACACGTATATATAAACAGTAAAAGCCGTCGGGTGGGCAACAACACTCATTGTTGGGCTGTAGCCCGTCTGTCTTGAAAACATAAGCTTCACATTCAACAAAGGTGAACCCTACTTAAACAGATGCTTCAACAGATGGTAGGTCTCACATGTTTTCAAGATATAGACAGGTAACAGCACAACAACCAGCATTGTTATCCATCTGAACTCGTAAAAGTCATAGCAAAAAAAAGTCTTAGCCATAGCTTATAGTAAGGTTTTTGGGCGGATTTTTCGCCACGGGTCTGCTTCATGGGTTTTCTCCGTGGGTCCATCTGCTGGCTGCTAGTGTATCTCTTCGTTAGCAATGTGGGGTGGCTTAATTACTATAACTTATAAGAGGAGTGCTAGCCCTACTTAAAATGTGAGCCAAATATTTGTCCATTTTCAGTATTAAATACATATTTTTTTCAGTGATCGTATGACTTTAACATTGAAAATGACCAGGTGGTTGGCTCTATCTGAAAGTAGGAATGCCCTGAGAGTATGGTTAGCATTCCTCTAACTAATAATAAGTCAGGTCTACTGTTGTGTCGTGACTAGATGGACACTCAAAAGCACTGTAAAAAGGGTGGCATGCGTATTGCGTACCTAAATAATGCACTCAGTTTGTAAATGGACCTCAATGTCTCTTGGGCTGATATAAACAGGTGGTAATGAAGACCGCCAACCGGCTATGTTCAAGCAAGCCCATTGTCACAGTGAACAAACGGTCCCCAGGACCCATTCTCTATGCTAGGGAAGGCGATACAGTACTTGTGAAGGTCGTCAACCACGTCCAATATAACGTTTCCATCCACTGGTAAGAACCAAAATACCTTAGGCCCAGCCTTGGGCATCCATTCATTGTGTGGCATTTGGCGCTAAAAAAGGAGAAGTCAATTCATTGTCTCCCCTATTTTTTGACTTCTCCCCAGTTGATATCTCTCCCCCTTTTTATCACCTTTTATCGGTTGCCTCACAAAATGTCCATGTTGGCATTGAAGAAATTAGAGGTCAATATAGTCAATCTAAAACTGACCAATTGCCTCACAATTTTGCTAGCCACACCCTCTCCTAATTGGTGAAATCCCTAATTGCACTCTTTCCTTTTTCGGGGCTTCCCAAATCAAAGAGAGCAGATAAGGAGAATGTGTGGCTAGCATTCCCTCCATTGCCCCTATAACCACAAGAGGAGTGCTAGCCTTACTCTCAGTCAACTCTTACTCTCAGCCTCCACCAATCATCTATCCATTCTGTAAGGATTAAGACTTTTTTCTCACTAAAAATTGACTAGTGCTTGGTGGATGCTGAGAGTATGGATTGACTGAGAGTAGGGGTAGCATTCCTTATAATTCACAATATTTTCTCCAACCAAAGGGCTGCATCTTATTTATTTATTATTTTGGTGATGGCAGGCATGGGATCCGACAGCTCCGCACCGGATGGGCTGATGGGCCGGCATACATCACGCAATGCCCGATACAACCAGGCCAAAACTTTGTGTACAAATTCACCATCACAGGCCAAAGAGGAACACTTCTTTGGCATGCACATATCCTCTGGCTAAGGGCGACCGTTTACGGCGCCTTAGTCATCTTGCCCAAGCTAGGCGTTCCTTATCCTTTCCCCGCACCCCATAAGGAAGTGGTTGTGATATTAGGTGAGCTCCTAGTTGAATATCATCATTTTTTCTTATTAGTTGAGCCTTTAGGTGCTGGTGGCTAGGACCTAATGGTTGTGACTTCAGGGTCAAGCTACAAGGTTTGATCCTCTATGTGCTTCTTTCGCTGTGTTCTTTTGATTTGATTTCTCGGATTGTAGGTGAATGGTGGAAATCAGACACCGAAGCTGTCATCAACGAGGCTCTCAAGTCCGGTTTGGCGCCTAATGTCTCTGATGCTCACACCATTAATGGCCATCCAGGACCGGTCTCGAACTGCTCTTCACAGGGTACTAACATTATCACAAATTTAGATTTGGCCCGTACAAATACTGCAACCCCGGTTGGTATCTGTTCTAGGTTAGTGGGTTATTGCCTAAAATTTGAAGTTTGGCCGAAGATGGATATTACAACCATGGCACCCCCCGGACTCAAGCCCGGAACCTAATCCCAAAGGGAGAGAAACATGTATAATGTAAGTTGTAAGTTGTTTAACATAAGGTTTGGCTTTCTTTTTATCACGTGCAGGTGGATTTACGTTACATGTAGAGAGTGGCAAGAGATACATGCTACGCATCATCAATGCAGCACTCAATGAAGAGCTTTTCTTCAAGATCGCCGGACATCAGCTAACGGTAGTGGAAGTGGATGCCACTTACACCAAGCCCTTCAAGACCAACACCATACTAATTGCCCCCGGCCAGACCACAAACGTCCTTCTAACCGCTAATCGCGGCACCGGCAAGTATCTAGTTACCGCCTCCCCTTTCATGGACTCTCCGATTACTGTCGATAACATGACCGCAACGGCTACCTTACACTACTCAGGCACCCTTGCTAATACAGCGACAACCCTCACTAACCCTCCTCCTAAGAACGCCACCCCAATAGCATCCAGCTTTATAAACTCTCTCCGAAGCCTTAATTCAAAAAAATATCCAGCCAAAGTCCCATTAACAGTAGATCACTCCCTTTTCTTCACTGTTGGCCTAGGCTTTAACCCATGCACCACCTGCGCTAATGGCGGCCGGGTCATGGCGAGCATCAACAATGTTAGCTTTGTGATGCCAACTACTGCACTACTTCAAGCACATTTCTTTAATATTAGTGGAGTTTTCACCGACGATTTCCCCGGTAACCCACCCATGGCCTTCAATTACACCGGTACCCCGCCGACAAATCTCCAGACCATGACCGGCACGAGGCTTTATAGGCTCCCTTACAACTCCACAGTGCAAGTTGTGTTGCAGGACACAGGAATCATAGCCGCAGAGAACCATCCAGTCCATCTGCATGGCTTCAATTTCTTTGAAGTTGGAAGGGGAGTAGGGAATTTTAATTCTAAGAAGGATCCTAAAAAATTCAATCTTGTTGACCCTGTTGAGAGGAACACGATCGGAGTACCATCCGGTGGATGGGCCGCTTTTAGATTCAGGGCCGATAACCCAGGTAATCTCAACTGTTCTTTAGCTTAATTTGTACATTTTTCAAATGCTGAAGATTGATTCAATGAATTGTTGATCTATGGTGTTATATTACGTGTCTGTAGGTGTTTGGTTCATGCATTGCCACTTGGAAGTGCACACGACGTGGGGACTTAAAATGGCATTCGTGGTGGACAACGGGAAAGGACCGAAGCAGTCTCTTCTGCCGCCTCCGAAAGACCTCCCAAAGTGTTAGGCAATCCAAAAAGGATCAACACAGTTATAGAATTAGAGGGAGATTGACATCAAAGCAGAGATAGATAGAGGAAAAGAGGAAGAAGAACATGAATAAAATAAAAAAAAATAGCAAAGCTAATTAACAACAAATGGGGCTATAGGTTTGGTTGAAGCTGCTCGAACAGGGTTGAATAAAACTGGACGAGCATTTTAGTTTTGTTAGTACCATTTCATTTTTCGCCATTATATATAGTTTTTGAGTGTATGTATGTGTGCTTGTACTTATGTATGTGTGCTTGTACTTATTGAAATTTCCAATGATCGATCTTTAGAGTGACTAAAGTTTACAAAAGCATTAATTAGTTTTCCTACAAATTCATGATTCATGTACATTGCGTTCAGATTTCCTACAAATTCATGATTCAAAAAAATGTATATTGCGTTCAGATTTAACTGCACAAGGGAGAAGTGCATCCTCTGTTTCGCTTTATTATCTGTAATATTTCTCCTTTTTGTTAATGGAAAAAAGGAGTGCTTGCTCCACTCTCTTTACATTTTCAATTGCTCAGCAAGGCACAAAAAAAAAAAAGATTAAGTCCGGTTGAATCCCGAGTAAGTTACTCAGGCCTAGCCTCTTTGTCTCAATGTGTCCCTTTTAACTATGGTTAAGATTCACACCCCGCCTCTTGCATGAGTGGTAGGGGTGTGGCCTTCCAAGGGGAAGGTCTGGGATCCAATCCCCACTCCCACCCCTAGGTACGAGCAGCAAGAGCTCCACTACCCGTGCTAACTTCTGACCGGCTGACTCTTTTGACGTAGGTAAGTGATATCGACTACCAAAAAAAAAAAACCTATGGTTAAGATTCACTAACTTTTAGGATTAAAGAATCTAACCTTGTTAATATTTTTTTTTTTTTAAATCTTCAAAGAACTAAGGTTAGATTCTTTAACCCTGACCATCTTTGATTGTGGAGAAAATAAGTGAAATTTAAGAAAATAAATGAAAATTGAAAATGCAACAAGGAGTGATATTATTCTCTAACCCTGACCCATCCTTGGTTGTCGACAAAATAAATAAAAAGAGAGAAAAGAATTGAAAATTGAAAAATGCAACTAACAGTTGTATTAGGAAGACCAAAATTTTCAATCCTTCACCTATTTTTTTAGCAACCAAACATTGTGTAAGGATTAAGGATTAATAAATCTTAACCACAATTTAAAAGGAGACACAAGTCGGGCAAAGAGACTAGGCTCCTATAACTTATTTCAGCTTCAGCCGGAGTAAATCCAAGATTTTGGTTGCAGGGGTAGTTGTGGGCCCCATTCTTTTGGAGGAAGTGCAAAGGGTGGGAGAGTGGGGCTAGCAAAATTGATGGAAAATTGTCCTCTATCAAGAAAAGAAAAACTGCACAACTAGTGTGGTCGAGCTTTTCATATCATTTTGTTTCGCTTTTCAAATTCAATCGTTCTCATGTCATCATAATTGGGATGGACCAGACAAGTTAAGTCCAAGCCATCCTTCTTCTAGTGAAGTGAAACATGTCCATAGAAAAGCCAGCTCAGTGGCTCATGGGCTGGCTTCACAGGCCCTACAAGCCTCTCATCGAGCTCACTGTGGGTGTCTATTCCCATGAATAAGCTATTGGACCTTATTCATTAGAAGCTCGACTGACCATCCTTTTGCTTCCATTTATTTTCGGCCTATTTCAACTTTTGGATAATCATTTTTTCATTGGAACAAATAAAATTTTTAAGAGTAAAAAATTCACATATTTTTAATTGACACGGTATTTCTTTGGTTTTATTTATGGTCATGCCAAGGAAAGCTCAACTACACTAATTGGTGGAGTCCTCAATTATTAGACTGTTTACTACTCGAGATTCTTACAAGATAAGGTGCATAACAATACACTGTTGTTAAGCTTTTAAATCTTTTATTTTTTGGGGCAAATGAGGAGTGCTAATCGTACTCGCTTTTTCTACTTTCAGTCTCAGCTAACAAAATGTCTCAAAAGCAACTAGTTAAAGCATTTTTTAATGTTAAAACACATGAGGAATGTTAGCCCTACTCTCAGTCAACTCATACTCTCACTCTCCGTCAACTACCTGTCCATTTTTTTTACCAAAAAATGTTTTAATCACAAAAAATTGGACAAATGGTTGGTGAAAGATGATAGTAGAGGTTGACCGAGAGTAAGGCTAGCAATCATGTAAAGCACACACTTGTTAAAAAGTTGGGACACTTGATTGAGTAAAGTTGGGAATTAAAAAAAAAGGCTGAGTAAAAAAGCCCTAAGAGAAGGGCTAGGGCTCTTCATGGGGGTTTACCCTTATAGCACCTTAGCGATAACCTTAGGTCTAACACCTTATCGATAACCTTAGGTCACACTGTACATGTTTATGGGTTACTTTACCTGTTTAACCCAAAAAAGATTGATAGTTGGTCAGTGAAGCCTAGAGGCAAGGATGGGTGGGTGGTAGAGAAACTTCTACCAAAGTTCACCTCTTTCAAACTAAACTACGGGCACCTTCAACATTCTGGCTAGAGGCATGGGTGTACAATATTTAGATTTATTTTTCTTTCTTCTGTGTGTCTGACTAGAATTTTTGACCTCCCCTACCTAAGAAAAGAAAAGGATTTTTCATTTTTGTACCTCCTGGCTGGAAACACTGGAATTAAAAGGACGGCTGAGATCATACAATGACCTACACAAACCCACTAACCAAAACTGTAAAAGAAAGGTGGTGGGAACAAAACAATTGAAAAAAGCGTAAAGAAAAAAGGCAACCAGAAAAGGGTTCTGATCATCTCTAGCAGAAGCCAGAGAGAATGAGCCAAGATAGTCGGTTCGCAAAAGGTAGAGAGAGAAAGAGTGAGGTTGTAGACGTAAATGTAACCCATCACTGATTGAGGCTGTCGCCTGTCGGTTCGAGGAGTACATCTTGGAAGGGGGCCATAACCAAAAGAGCTATAGGCGTACCCATGAAATCTTTTTACAATTCTAAGGCTGAACCTCATTGGTTAGCTCCCCCTCTTAAATACCCCCTCTTAAATACTCACCACAAAATTTAAGAAGGAGAGTTAGACCAACGAAGTCCAACCTTAGAATTGTAAATAGATTTCACAAGTACGTTAACTATTTCCCTAACCAAAAATCATGCGGCTCTAATGATCTAACCATTAAAATTATGACTTGTATGATTTGGAAGTATAACCCCACTAAAAGTAGGGCTATAAACGAATTAGATTTGGATCAGATCTGTCTAGATTCGAACTGATCCAATTAAGAATCCGATAGATCCAGATCTGAACTCGACTCAAGATCCGTCGAACCATGAATTAACCAATCTGAATTTGATCCGATTACTAATCCAAGATTCGAATCTGATTCAATTAACATTAATATATCTAAAAACTAGCATTTTAATTTTTAAAAAAATTATGATTAGTACTGTAGTATATTTATAAAATTATATAAATATTATTATTGTTATATATAATTTAATTGGATCGGATTTTAATCGGATCACTATAGATTCAAACCCGATCAAATTATAATCGGATTCAAATTCTCGGATCCGATGGATCTATTATAAGGTTAGGATCCCGCTAATCGGACCAGATTTGGATCGATCCGGATCAAGATCCGATCCATTAACAGCCCTAGTCTAAAAGACATCCCCTCACGTATGAATGTTGCAATATAGACATTTTCAGCATATTGTGACGATAATATTGTATTATCTTAATTAGGAGTATCTGCATTTCAATCTCATTAAGTGTGATAGTTGAGATGCCTATACCGTGTATGTCAACTTCAAAAGATTCTAACAAGTAACACCACTAACCATAGAGAGTACCAAAAATAAATTGGAAAATGCTGAACTTATTGGCGTTTCCATTGTGCAGCAAAATTGCCGTTCCTCATTGGTCCACGCCGCACTTTTTAATACTCACCAACTGTGGTTAAGATTCACTCACCCCTAAAACTAAGCAATCCTTAGTTTGTAGAGAAAATAACAAAGAAAAAACTTAACTTTAATTTCGTCCCTAAGATTAAGCAATCCAACCTTAATTTTTAGAAAAAAAACTTAACTTTAATTTACTTAAGTTTAACTAGGGTTAAAAGGGTGTTAAAAGGGACACGTCACACGAGGACACGGTGGTACGTTAAATAACGTACCCCTAATCACTGTTCAAATATATATAAAATTCAATATATAATTCATGTTAGGCTCAAACAAAAAGTCTCCAACACAAGAATAGACACATATACCTATACATTCATCCATAACCGTTCCATAATAGGGCGCCTAGGTAAGTTAAAGGGGTTTATCACCGATTGTCCATGTGGTTTGCCTTTGTTCTCAAAATACCCACATTTTAAAAGTTTTTCTCATAATGCCCTTATGACTATTTTATCATAATTTCTCATTTATGAAAATTTTGAAACACCCTTCAGTACCACCAATATTTTAAAGAATGATTTTGAAAGAAGAAGAGGAAAAGAGGGAATTACATATGTGCATATGAGATTAGAGAAGCTTCACACTCTCCTCATCTTAACATCTCACGTAGCTTCTCACTTCTTTCTCTTCTAATAGATGTTTTAGTATACATTATCTTAAAAAATGATGAAAAAATCATTTTAAAAAAAATGAAAAAATGAGATTTTCTGCTTCCAGGATTGATAAATATCAATACCGATTGATATACGTGGTCGATACACCTGCTCAATACCCATATCCATACATATCAACCCATATCGATACTCATAATGCTCAACGGCAAAACTTGTTTTGGCCATAACTTTTTATTCAAAGGTTCAATTGACTCATGTAATATATGAATTTAAGGTAACTCGTTGAGACAAGTCTGAGTTGCATGGGCGAAGACATTTCTCCACGCTCAAATTTCTATTTCGAGGTAGTTTAGAGGGTTTTCTGGGCACTTTTACCGTTTCAATGACATTTTTGTAATTTTTGCCTATAATATCGATATTCATATTGACTTGTACAGATAATATCATATTGGCCCATATCGATACTCATATTGACCTGTATCGATATGATTTATACATATCGATACAGATTGCCTTCAACCTTGGAAAAAATCAGTATCGATGCGAAGTATCGACCCTATTTGTTGAGTATTGACTGCACACTGTAAATCATTTAAAAAAATGCAAAGAAAACACATGTAAAATCATTTAACTTAAGATTTAAGGTTTAAAATCATAAATGTCATGATTATATGTTAAACTAATTTAATTTTAAAAAAAAACTCGAAAATGGATGTCTTTCTTATGATAACGGCATTCTCTCATGGTCGTAATTAGTTGTTTAGTGGAAAGAAACTCTCTTGTGAAAATCTCAATTAGAAATAATAGGTAATAAAATGTTTAAGGCTTTTTCTTATCAACGAATGGACTTCTTTATTAATAAGGAAGGAAAGGAGTTCTTCATAATTGATGAGAATAGAATATTCACAAGGGAAATGATTTTGAGACCGCATAAGGGCCGAGACCTCCGAGACCTTGTGCCTGTGTGCGGGGTTTCAGGTGGAGCCCACCATGTGATGATGGACCCCACCTAAAATCCCGCACACAGGCGCGAGGTCTCGGAGGTCTTGGCCCTAATGCGGTCTCAGTAGCAAAGTCCTATTCACAAATGTCTTTCTTTTTATAGTTTAGATAAAATTGAAAAAATTTACATATGCATTTCTTATGTGTAGGCATCCCTATAAGGGTTCTAGGAATGTGAGTATTTTGAGAACAAAAGCTGGTTCTTCAAACGGTCTGAATTAATGATTAATCTCAACAGGCTAGCTCCCATCGTTCACACGGGAAGCCGTCCCACGCTTAACCATTCAAAATTAAGAAATAACAATAAAAAAATAAAAAGGGTACTTTTTCTTTAGTTACAGTTGCAGAACCCACAGAACAACATAGCAGCCAATCAAAATCCACCACCCTTTTTCTCTCTCTTCACCGCTCAGTTATGTAGGTATATATATCTCTACAAAGAAGGAAAGAGCAGCAAATTTAGATTTGTTTCTGACGCTACTTTTCTTCTGTTTTTTCTTTCTTTTGTTTTCTTCATTGCTCAACGAGAAGGAAGAAAGAAAATATCTTTTCCGCTTTTATTTTTTCGATTCTGATTCTTCAGAATCTGTTTTTTTTTTTTTTTTTTTTACTGATTGATGGATTAAGAGATTGGTTTAACGGAAAGAATCATCAATCTCTCTGATTAAAGCTTCATTTTTCTAAAATTTCATCTGGGTTCTGTTCTGCTTTGCATTTTTTTTTCCCTCTAACTGCTTGAGTGGTGTCAAACCTGATGTGTGTTTATAGGGTTTATCTCTGAGTAGCAAATATCTGTTTTACGGGATTTTCTTCGATCTTGGAAAGGTGGGTCTTTTCATAGATTCTTCAGTTTATGCTCATATAAAAAGATATTCGGATTCCCTGCAAATGCCTTATTGGTTTAATGTGTGTTTTATCCTTGTAAAGCCTTCAGCTCTCTAATATCTCCCTCACTTGCTCTGTAATTCCTCTGTTTCGCCAATTTGGAAGGCTCAAACGAATTCTTTGGATTCGAATTGTCAACGAATGTTGGACCCATTATAGCTCTGTTCTATTAACTCTTGGTTGTAAATTGAAATTATGAAGTTGGAAATGGAAATTCTCGCACCAGCCTCCCACTTTCCCGACTCGGATTGGATCCATGAACAGACCAAGAACACGAAATGGACTCGCGAAGAAAACAAGCGATTCGAGAATGCTCTCGCGGTATATGATGAATACACTCCCAATCGATGGCACAAGGTGGCAGCCATGATCCCAGGCAAGACTGTAGTGGACGTGTGGAACCAGTACAAGGAATTGGAAGACGATGTTGGGTATATAGAGGCAGGACTGGTCCCAGTTCCTGGATACAGCAATACCTCCTCTTTTACATTGGAGTGGCTGAACAATAATGGGTTTGATGGATTCAGACAATCTTACAGCCCTGGCGGAAAGAGGTGTTCTTCAGCTCGGCCTTCTGATCAGGAAAGGAAGAAAGGGATTCCATGGACAGAAGATGAGCACAGGTAGTTTCCTTACCCTTAAAATCATGTCAGATAGCCAATTTTGGTGAAGGCAATTAGTATATAAATGGAAAGCTAAGCTAAGTGTAACCTGTAATTGACCATAAATTGATTTAAGTTTACTGATATATACAATTTCCAGAGTTCATATATATATATATGAATTTTGTAAACATGGAAGTTGTTTGTATTTCATACCTGTCTGCAAGGTGATGATTTTCTGCTCAAATTGCTTCACTGCTGTATGCCTTCTTCCATCAAGTAATTCTCTAGTTGTTGATGATTTATTACAGGCTGTTTCTGATGGGTCTTAAAAAGTATGGTAAAGGGGACTGGCGAAATATCTCGCGAAATTTCGTTATCACAAGAACACCAACTCAAGTGGCTAGCCATGCTCAGAAGTACTTTATCAGGCAGGTTTCGGGAGGGAAAGATAAGAGGAGATCCAGCATCCATGACATTACAACCATCAATCTCGCGGACAATATACTTCCTTCACCAGACAACAATAGACCTCTTTCTCCAGATCAGTCCACCTTGTTCCCACAGTACCCAAATTCGGCCGGCACACCCAGAGTACTTTTAGACTGGAATCGGCCAAGTGATGGACTTGCCATGGTTTTCAACTCCAACCTGTTCATGCCACCTCCATGTGGGATTAATTCATATGGGCTTCTGCAGGGGCAAAATCTGAGCAGAGGTGCTCTTCAGCAATCTTATGTTGGCCCTCACAAAACCGTATTTCAGATGCAGTCCACACAATGCTATCCTCATGGATAAGGCACCTGTTTTTGAATTTCCAATAGATGGAAATGCCAAATTTTATTCTGTTCGGTAGAATCGTTCTGTTCGTGCTTTTGTCATGGTTTTATGTGAATATGTTGATGGGTACTTGAGTTACTCCATAATATTTAAACTTTAGAGGGGAATAGGATCATATTGTGCTTCAAATTTCAAATTCAAAACAAGGAAATTAAAAGGGAAGCTTACCAAACTTGGGCTTTCCCTGTATTGAAGATCTCAGTGGTTCTGTTATCTGGTTTAGGGGAACTGTGACAGTATCCAGAAGACATTTACAGCTGGGCTTGTATGCGTTATAATAATTCTGTTTAAGGTAAGAGCCATACAGGAAAAGGAAGCAAAAGATCCAACCACACAGTAACCTACCCCATTAATTGATACCTGAAGGGCAATTCCTCCGAGATACAGATCTACATACAGAAAGTGATTTGCTTCAGGATACAAAAATATGCATCTTCCAAGTTCACATGTAAAAGAAATACTCGCATCAATGAAACGAGCTTCTTAAAATATGAGTTCAAAGCTTTAGAAGATTGATTGGCTTATTTTGAAGTTGTTAATATTTTTTTGTTGTGTAACATCATTAATTATATTTGATTTCAAACAAGCATGCCTCTTGGAGCTTTGTATTCCATTTGCTTAGTGAATTTTACTAACACACACATACATATTCTCTATTCCTTCTGCAATTAAATCATTTCTGCTGATGTTTATCCATTTCTCCAAGTCTATAATTTGAACACCAAAATTCCAAAAACTATACTAGTGCAGCTATTCGTGAAACCAAGAGCAAGAGTAATGATTTGGTGATGAGATTGTGATGATCCATTGCAGTTTTCGAGGGGGGGAGTCTAAATACTTTGTATGGTTCAACACATGGAATCAGTTTGCGCACTTTACGCCTATTCATTAGACTAAAACCAAATAGTCCATCTGGACTTGAGGCCATTTCATCAGATGCTCAGTCCAAACTAGCTGAGTCATGAAGCACTCTTTAAATTTTATAGTATCTGATTGTTTACTTTTTCTGCAGACCTTTCGGCAATCCAAGATATGTGCATCCAAAATGGCCTAGTTGACTGAGATTGACCAGCAAACCTTAGTCGAAGCTGATTCTACATTCCACTAACTTAAGCATCTCATTCTTCAATCTATCTCTATTTCTCCTTGTTACTGTTTCTTCTACATGAGGAAGTTGGGATGGAAGAACATCCTAAATAAATGTATTAATGAATTAAGAGAATGTATTGAATGATGTGCGAAAGCGTGCAAAGACGGCGCAATGATCTAAAACAATAAATCAATGCAAAGCGAAATAGAGAAACAAACCAACGGAGAAGACACGATTTATGTGGTTCGGCAAGATGCCTACGTCCACATGTAACGATGATCAATTCCACTATTCAACAATGAGATTTCTACGTAACAATCACTCAGATTTCCCTTTACACTCAGTTTATGGCTCTCTCCACACTTTCGAAATAAACCCTAAAACATCTTATATAATTAGGGTTACAACATAAGAGACAATATAGGTAAAGTACCCGCAAAAAGGGGTTGGGCCATTAATCGGGTCAAAAGTTTGGCACATTGCCCATTAATCAGGTCATTCGGGTCATCATGAATCCAGGTAGAATTCATGACAACTTTCCAACATAGAACAAAAAAGATCCATGTCAGATCACAATTGTAGTTTATGTTAGTGTTCATCTTTTCCCCTGATCCCTCTTGCTTAATCTTATATATTTCTCGCTTTCCCCGGTCCAATTGTCAATGTTGGCAAGACATTTGCATTATCACAGAATCGTTTCTGCAAGTCTCTGAGGCATCATGGTTTTGTGAGTCTTAAGCCTACCCTACCAATCAACCAAAGAACTATTGAAAAGTTTTCACCCTGCTCAAAATCTAGTGCTCACATTGTGTCTGTTCATGGAAACAGAGTATCAAGCTTTTCATTAGGCAGAACAAGATCTTGACGTTTTCTTAATCAAAGAAGATTATAATTTATATCTCCGAATGGGCTTCAAGATTCTCTCTTTAGGGAGGAAGCAACATTGTGACCTTAAATTTCCTTCAATTCTTCCAGAACAAGAATTGTATGCCTGCTTAACTGCTGTTTTGGTCTAATGATTGTTATAAGATAAGACATATGTGACAATGATTAGATACTAATTGTAACTCTGTTGAGTTTAATAACTTTAAATAATAATAAAACAATTAATATTTTATTTTATTTTCTGTCTCAAGTTGGTTCAATTCAACTTCTGCAACTTGACCCTAAGAACATTGCAGAAAAGTCTTTTCATTAGAACCATCTTTCCAATAGATGCACAAATTATGCAATAAGGATTATTTAATTATCTTTCAACTTCTTTCACTATCCTCAAGTAGGTACATATCTTACATCAATATATATTACAGCCGAGAATGAAACATTCTGTCCGTCCCCTATGCGACTATTCCTCCCACCATCGTCTATTACAATTCACCTGGTGTTTCTGGTGATGGGTTGATCACAATCTTAGGGGGTTGGCATCCACAAACGACAAATGGAATAAACAAATTTCAATTCCTATTGTGCTGTTACTCTGTTTGCTTTCTTCTTTATCCCTCCCTTTTTCCTTTTCTTTTGTTGTTGTTGCTGCTAGTTTATACTACCGACGTTGCTGTTGCTGTTGCAACGATCATGAAAAGCTTAGTGCCCAACCATGTCACTTGCAAATATTATTTTTGGCCCCACCCACTAAGCAAAGAATTCAAGGCAACATGAGCAATATGATCATTCCTATTAAGTTCTCTAAGGTAAATGAGAAAACTACCCACTTTCTTTTTTTAAAGGCGCAGCCTTTCTGCAAGTTGCATAGGAAAGCACTTTGGCCACTTTATTCTAATTTTAATCAGCCTCTTAAGTAGATTAAGACCACATACATACTCTCACAACTTTACGCTTTTGGTCATCTTGTTTCTCCCTTTCTTTAACAATATTCTGATTCTTCTCTCCTCAAAATGCTTACATTGAACCATGCATCAGTGGTGTTCATAAATGAAAATCTACTACGTAGCAAAAAAAAGAAAGAAAAAAGTTCAGTGAGTGGCTCATGTGAAGCTAAGTTTGAAGGTCCATGGTGCTTCTTCATTGGCCCACAGAGATCGCAGAATAATCTCTTGTGGGGCTTTTGAACATATCATAAAAAATATATATAGGGAAAAAGAGGAATGCATTATATCGCAACACAATCAATTCAATTAATATATTCCAGACTTGATTTTGTATCCATACAACTATACAAGTGAAACAAGTTAAAAACAATGATAATATAACTCTTTCCTTTTGGCAAAAAGGGAAAAATATATATATTATGCAAAAGAGAACCTTAAAAAAGAAATCATTGATCTAGTGCATCAGTATTCCCTAGGCGTTAATTGACAAGAGGTAACAGTAAAACAAAAGTAACAGTGGGGAAATACCATTGCCGATAATATGAGCAAGGATGTGTTTTTTATCTGTTGATTTGAATTGGGAACATGAGGGTGCAATTCTTTCTCCTGTTTTTCCTATTGATGATGTGAAATCCCAAAATTTTTTACTACCCTTTTTTCACTAAATCTGCTTCACTGAGAGCTCTTCATATCCATCTCTGCCCAAATCCCTAGGAATTAATATACAGTTGATAGGCATCAATATGATCCCCCTTGATTCAATGGCTAATCCACTATTTTGAACCATGTTATCAAGAGCACAACCTTGAACTTAAAATCTCATCTGCTACTCACCCTCCTTTGTAAAGGATCAGCTACTGCTACACAAATCTGTATAGATAAAGACTACAAGAAGGAAGTATCAAATATTCCACTACCTTCTGATGCCAACCTTGGTAAGTTAGTACATAACAGTAATACTCAAGTTGAAAGGGGGGCTCCTTCTCGGTGCTGGAGTTGGATTTGGTAATCAGGTAAGTGTTACATTAATCCCAAATCTATATTCAAACTACCCATTTCAGTTTTATGTTTTCTAGGTCATGAAGATCAAAACATCATCTGCATTGTTCATCTCTGAGATAGCGCGGATGAATTTTCGAGGCGCATTAAACATTCTTTTTCAACTTATGGTAACCATTGGAATTTTAATTGCCAACTAGATTAATTATGGGACATCTAAATTGCATCCATGGGGATGGAGGCTATCATTGGGTGGGGCAGCTGTACCCGCCATTATACTTGCCTTGGGCTCCTTGATGATTGTAGAAACCCCAACTAGCCTTCTAGAGCGAGGGGAACTTAAGGAGGGATATAGAGAATGTCGACCAAGAATTTGATGAGCTTTTATGCGCTACTGAGTTAGCTAACCAAGTGAAGCACCCATTCAAGAACCTCATGAAATGCTCTAGTAGCACATAAAAGCTCATCAAATTCCTGAGGTTCTTGAATGGGTGCTTCACTTGGTTAGCCAACTCAGTAGCGCATAAAAGCTCATCAAATTCCTAGTCAACATTCTCTATACCCCTAATCTTCTTAAGGGTCTCCTTTCCCTCTGTAAGTTTCCCTCGCTCTAGAAGACTAGTTGGGGTTTCTACAATCATCAGGGAGCCCAAGGCAATTATAATGGCGGGTACAGCTGCCCCACCCAATGATAGCCTCCATCCCCATGGATGCAATTTAGATGTCCCATAATTAATCAAGTTGGCAATTAAAATTCCAATGGTTACTATAAGTTGAAAAGAAAATTTTTAATGCGCCTCGAAAATTCGTCCGCGCTATCTCAGATAAGAA
Source organism: Tetracentron sinense (assembly GCA_015143295.1). Classification (NCBI taxonomy): domain Eukaryota; kingdom Viridiplantae; phylum Streptophyta; class Magnoliopsida; order Trochodendrales; family Trochodendraceae; genus Tetracentron; species Tetracentron sinense. The sequence continues at coordinate 4,585,645 of CM026557.1, read as the reverse complement.
CAATGGCACTGCCTGCAAATGATGTTTTGATCTTCATGACCTAGAAAACATAAAACTGAAATGGGTAGTTTGAATATAGATTTGGGATTAATGTAACACTTACCTGATTACCAAATCCAACTCCAGCACTGAGAAGGAGCCTCCCAATGATCAGCATGATTAGGTTTATAGCAGAGGTGTTGAAGATAGCACCGACCAAGAAAAATATGGAGGCGATTTGCATGGTGGGTTTTCGCCCGAGTTTCTTGCATATCATAGAAGCAAAGAAGCTAGCTAGAATGGCAGCCAAGTAGAGGGAAGAAGTGAAGGGCTGAAGAGATTGATTGTCATATTTGCAGTTATTGTTCTCCTTGCGAGGTGTTTTTTTATGTAAACTTTTGGGAAGAACTTTTTCAAGAAATCATCCATGGATGTAACCCCTCCTGCAACAAGTAAATGAACAGATCATTACAAAAAAGGCAATATTATTTTCCTTTTTAAAAAGAAATGGAAATATATATACAGATTGTTCAAACCGGAAATGCCAATGTCATAGCCAAACATAAGACCTCCAAAGGCAGCAATAATGGAACAAAGAAGGACCTGGTACGTGAGCTTTGCTCCGATCTGTGGTCCTCCTTTGGAAGTCACCATTAATGGAGCAGTCCTGGTTGTTTAATCGACAAAACTATTGCTGAGAAGGAGAGACCTTGACATTTTTCAGGGATGTTTTTTTTATAGATTGTTTGAAGTTTAAACAACGTAGATATGATAAATCGTGTTGCACCAAACTAACAAAGTTTAAAATCTGGACAGATACGATTTACTTACTGGGTGCAAATCCTAAACGAGTTTATTCTGTGTATATCACTACACCACATTAAGTGGCAGCCAAGTCATACCTGACTACTTATCTGCATTTCAAGTTTCACAGTCACTATCAGCGAGTGTAAAATTGGTGGAAATGCTGCGCATATACAAAGTAGAGGTGTTAACAATTGATGGTCCAATCGCTGGAATCAACTTGCCGATGGGCTATATGATTGAACTGATGGCCCTGATTGATTTGCATGCACTGATTTATACACAGTTGTTATTTGAATACTAATTATACAAAAGCTAATGAAGATTAACTGATATAATTAGTTTCATTCATGCCATCGGTATTCTTTGTGCCGTTTGCCCCATGGGAATTTCGTGTAGTCTCTACAAGAAATATGGTGCTCACTCCAACACTTACGTGTGTGATAAATGTAATCTAGGTATTCCTGGTAGTGGGACTGCTAGCCCCACTCTCCTATTTCAGTCTCCCATTTTCGGGGGCAAACAGATGAAGATTTTGTGAGATCTTGTGAATTCACCACAAAATCCTCATATTCTTGCCCCGAACAAGAGAGTGCAATAGTGGACTTCCATTTCAAAAGAAAATTACAGACTTTATCCCTTGATTGCTGACGGAGGCCCTACTTATGGGTGGTTAACGAACCTTGTTGGTCGTCAACACCTTAAGCTCAACTTGTTTTGTTTATTAATAAACAAGTCAAGCCTGAACTAGATTTTCAAGCTCGTTGAATTAACGGGTCAAGCTTGAGCACACAAATACTCGGCTCTATTATATATAGGGAAAATCTAGAGTTCACGCAATGCGTGAAACTTTAAAAAGGTCACACAAGTGTAAAACATATGGCATTATCTTTCACTAGTACCAAACTAGATGGCATTCATGTAATTATGGAACATAATAGATTTTGGTGTGAATTAAAAAATAAAAAATAAATCTCTACATTACCTCTCTATCCCTCTTATCATAATTTGGGAAAATATCTCTCTATATTCCCTCTCTATCCTTCTTATCTCTCTTATCACAATCTCCTAAAATTTCTCTCTACATTCTCTCTTTATCTTTCTTATTCTTTATCCCTCATATCACAATCTCTTAAAATCCCTCTTTTCTAGAGGTGCAAAGAGAGAGATAACGGTTGAGATTAGAGATAGAGTGGCTCTTATCACAAGCCCCTAAAATCCCTCCAAGGGTTTTTGAATTGAGAGGGAGACATGAGAAAGAGAGAGTTAACGGTTGAGATTAAAAGAAGGGTGCCACGTGACATCTTAAAATAGAACTCATAGGATTCTTAAGATTGAAAATTGGAGAGCAAAGATAGGGGGTTAGGTGATACTTATTTCTTTATATTATAGTACTAGCAAAGATCGTGCGATACATGCGTGAATAAAAAAAATAGAAAATAAATCTCTACACTCTCTCTATCATCTTATCACAATCCCCTAAAATTTCTCTCTACATTCTTTCTCTATCCTTCTTATCTCTCTCTGTATCCCTCTTATCACAATCTCCTAAAATCTCTCTCTACATTCTCTATCTATCATATTTATCACAATATCTTAAAATCTCTCTACATTCTTTATCTATCATTCTTATCACAGTCTCCTAAAATCTCTCCAATGATTTTTGAATTGTGAGAGAGAAGAGAGAGAGAGAGAGAGAGAGTTAGTTAACGGTTGAGATTAGAGATATATAGAGCCGTGGAGGAACAATCTCCTAAAATCCCTCCAATGGTTTTTGAAAGAGGGAGACGTGTGTGTGTGTGTGAGAGAGAGAGAGAGAGAGAGTTAACAGTTGAGATCTTAAAGAAGGGTGCCACTTTGGCATCCTTAAAATAGTACTCATAGGATTCTTGGAATTGAAGATTGGAGAGCAAAGAGAGGAGGTTATGTGACACTAATTTCTTTATATTATAGTACTAGTAGATACCTTGTGCGATGCACGAGTGTAGATAAAAAAATAAACAATAAATCTCTACACTCTCTATCCTTTTTATCACAATTCCCTAACCCTATGTTTGGTTGCTGAGAAAATAAGTAAAAACAAAGAAAAAAAAAGAAAGTTGGACAAAATACAATTAACAATTGTATTAGAAATTTAAAATTTTCTTTTCTTTTCCATGTTTTCACCTATTTTCTCGACAACCAAACATAGCATAAAATCTCTCCACGTTCTCTTTCTACCCTTCTTATCTCTTTCCTTTATCTTTCTTATCACAATCCCTTAAAAACTCTCTCTACATTTTCTATCTATCCGTCTTATCTCTAGCCCTCTTATCACAATCTCCTAAAATCCTTCTAATGGTTTTTGAATTATGAGTGAGACGTGTGTGAGAAAGAGCTAACTATTGAGATTAAAGATAGAGTTGTGGAGAACAATACACTAAAATTCCTCCAATGGTTTTTGAATTGAGAAGGAGACTTGTAGAGAGAGAGAGAGAAAAAGTTAATGGTTGAGATTAAAGAAGGATGTCACGTGGCATCCTTAAAATAGAACTCGTAGAATTGCTAGAATTGAAGATTGAAGAGCAATGAGATGGGGTTAGGTGACACTTATTTCTTTATAATATAGTACTAGTAGAGATCCCATGAGATGCACGAGTGTGAATAAAATAAAATTTCTACATCTCTCTTATCACAATCTCCTAAAATTTCTCTCTACATTCTCTCTCTCTCTATCCTTCTTATCTCTCTCTCTCTATCCCTTATCATAATCCCCTAAAATCTCTCTCTACATTATCTATTTATCCTTATCTCTATATCTCTTATCACAATCTCCTAAAATCTTTCCAATGATTTTTGAATTGTGAAGAAGACATATGTATCCCCTAAAATCTCTCCAATATTTTTTGAATTGAGAGGGAGACGTGTATGACAGAAAGAGTTAACGGTTGAGATTTAAAAAAGGGTGTCACGTAACATCCTTAAAACAGGATTTATAGGATTCCTAGGATTGAAGATTGCAGAGCAAAGAGAGGGGGTTAGGTGACACTTATTTGTTGGGAGTTAGGTGACACTTATTTCTTTATATTATAAATATATATGTATTTTTATAGAGTCAGTCTAGGGATACTTCCTATTCTTACTCCCTATTTTTACACTCAATCTAAGCCATTGTTTTAGAAAGATCAATGGCTGTAAAAATAGGTGAGGTGACATCCTTTACACAAATAGATAACGCCAAAACACCCCTTTTTTAAAAAAATAAAAAATAAAAAAATGGTTACCCTTCTCACGCCTCTCTCTCTCTCTTTCTTCCTTCGGTTCTCCCATTTTCACACTTTTCCAATCTCACTCTCCTGGCTTCACAAGAATTATCAAGGAAGAAGAGTTTGATGTTGCCCCCTTGCCCGGCCTACAACTATGCCATATTTTAGAGACTCTATGCCCACCCCCACCGATCCAAGTTCCAAATATACAACACCTTGAACAAGTTCTTTGTCACTATTTTGCAACCATCAAAGATCAGTAAAGTACAAGCCCAAATCACCTCAAATTAATAGAAGCATTTTTTTAAAATGTTCTAACTAGATTTTACTCTGTCAATTGTAGCTAGCTCTCATAGGAAGGTTGAGCACAATTCTGGTTTTTTGGATGTGTTGGAAAGGGATTTGTTTTTTTTTTTTTTTTTGGGTGGTGATAGATGCAGACAGGTGATTCAACTCTCTCTGCATAACCAAATAAATCCACCTCTTCCATGGTCTCATGATCATTGTGCAATATAGACATCCATGTCATCAAATTTGGACCAACAATCTTCTAAGTAATCTTGAGGGATAATCTGCTACGTAACTTGATGGGAATTAACTCTGAAAAATTATCAAAATTTCTAATCAAGAATCTAAAATCCACGTCTTATTTCAACAAAATCGGCATTTTCGTTGTAAACCATTCTTTTAAAGGGAGAATTTGTGTTTGTCTTCCCAATGTCGATTTCAATCTCTGGAACAACATGTGGGAGCAATCTATGATCTGAAGCAGAGACATGGGCGATCTCTTGGATTTCCTTGGAAACTACGGGATTGGAGCCAGGTTTTGGGTATTTTCTAGAACGAGAGGTGATGAAGGGAGAAAGGATGAAGAGAACAAGAAGAATGAATGCTCAAACACAGATCTTTGTTGGTGATCATCAGTTCTTAAAATAAAATTTTGAATAAATTGCGCTTTGAACTGGTGTTGTGTGGAGGAGCATGGAAGATGAGTACGATAGCAAATCTGGAAGCCATTACATTAATGACATATTGGATGAGAATCAAGACATTGCAGAGTAGAGGAAGAAGAATAAATTTCATCAGCACACTCCACATAAAAGCCACCTTGAAGAAGAGAACAAGAGGCAGAGGCGTGAGTTCTTTTTGGTTGAAAGAGAGGAAGAGGCGTGAGTTGAGAGAGAAGATTAGAAAATGGATACTTCCTATTCTTATTGCAAACAAATAGGAATGTTTGTTACGATGGGTGATTGTGGAATTAAATATTTGTGTAAAGGATGTCACTTCACTTATTTTTACAGCCATTGATCTTCCTAAAACAAGGGTTTAGATTGGGTGTATATATATATATGAGTCAGTCTAGGGGTACTCCCTATTCTTACTCCTCATCTAAGCCCTTCTTTAAAAATACCAATGACTTTAAAAGATGCTGAGGTGGCATTACAGAATTTTATATTTCCAAAATCACCCCTTCTTCAGAAAAATAAAACCCCCTAAAAAAACAATCTAACCCCATTATTTTTATCTCTCTCTCTTCCTGCCAACGATCTAACCCATTCCCATCTCTCCCTCTCAAATTCGTTTCATGGGTGAGGAACAAAACCTTATTTTTTGAAATTAACCATGACCCATGTCAGAAAATTGAGGAGAAAGGGAGAGAAATGGGCTGGATTTAACTTGTTCAATCATCGACCAGTTTTGCGAGTGATGTGAACAAGATTTAAGGGTCGATTTTGCAAACTGGTTGAAGACATATTTTGTTGTGACGAAGATGGATGTTGAATTAATGGTCCATCCCGAAGAAACAATCATGTTTGAGAACTTGGCGAATTGCAAATAACAGTATGGAAATAGCCTTCTTGATACGAAACTAGATAGGTCATAAGAAGTGTTCGGGTCTAGAAGAGATATCCTTGAGTATAAAATCACAAAACATGCCATAGCTCGCAGGAAAAAAAACAATTTTGTTTCAAATTTCTCAAGTGGTTATAGGAAAATATAGTAATAAAGCTTCTCATAATAAGGAAAAAATCCTTTGAATTCGGTTTAGATCTGTTGAAGAAGAGAAGCTCAAACTCAAACGTTCCCTTGCTTAGGTCAAAGGATTCTCTATATAATTATAAACATAAAACTCTCGATACTTGTGTAAGATATGTTGGGGAGAACAAAAATCGAATTAAACAATATGAGATCTGTGATATGATTTCCATAAAGAGGGGAAATTAGGGGGAAATAAGAAAGAAATGGAAATATTATTCATGCAAAAATAATTAGGGTTCCATTGTGGTTTAGGGTTCAAGGGACTTCTCAGGCATTCGGTTGAAAGTAGCAACCGCATCAACATATGAGGAGGAAGAGAGATGGATTTGAGGGACTTCTCTGACTTTGTGGGATTTCATTGTTTCTTGTCTCAAAGGAAGGGAATGAGAGATAGGGAAGGAGAGGGGGGTGAGTGGAGAGAGAAACAGAATGAAACGAGTTTTGTTAGGAGGGGTGATTTTGGAATTATAAAATTTTGTAAACGATGTCATCTCATTATCTTTTAGAGCCATTGATGCTTTTTAAAGAAGGGCTTAGATAGAGAGTAAGAATGAGGAGTAAGAATAGGGAGTACCCCTAGATTGACTCTATATATATATATATTAACATAGTAAAATATTTAAAATATACATACTTCATTTAAATACTAAAATTAAGTAGATTTATATGTGCTAGTAACGATTAATACTATATAATCTATTTTACATGATAAGAAAATCATTTATACAATTATAAACTTGTACTGAAATTTTAGTAATCACCGTAATATCTTTACCTAGGATAATAAAGTAAAATTTCACCAAATATGAATAGTTATATCCAAAGAACCAAGTTTCTAGCGCTCGACTCGAGTTCATTTATTAAATAGTCATGGATTATAATTGATCATCCATTCATCTTTGGATAGAGCTAAGTTTTTATCTGAAGAGGAGTGTTAAGCATATTGTCGCAACCCCTACTCTCTACCTTTTTTACAATACATATATATATATATATAATATAAATTAAGGGGAATTTTAGCACCACTTTCTATAGGGGGAAGAACATGTATGTTCACTTTCGTAATTAGCTGCTTTTGTAGCTGATTAAACTAAGGAATGGAGAGGATTGAATATTGATGAATCTTTAACCGACTGGCTAAAAGAATTTTACACACATGTATTCCTCCCCTATAGAAAGTGGGGGAAGAGAGAAACTGAGACTAGCATTCTCCTAATTAAACAAATAACTTCTTGCACAAAGACATTTGTTTTATTATCTATACAAAGGATGGTTAGGGGTGGAGCCAGGGGGCAAGGGAGACACTTGCCCACTTTATTTTTTTTTGGTAATGAGATGAAACATTCATTCTAAACTAATTACGTTATAGTTGAAATGGTAGACTCTGAAAGATGAGTCCCTTGGGAAAACTGACCATTGTCAAGCAAAGTTTGAAGAAGGCTATCATTGAAAGTTGTATTGGCAAGATTGTGGGCTAGTGAATTAGCTTCCCTTCCCACGAACAGAAATTGAACAGGTCTAAATCTATTTTTAAGAGCTTAAACGTATGCTATTATTGTGCTAACTTCCCATTTCTCTTGATCGGAGATACCGAAAAGAACATCGATGAGCTTCTTAGAGTCCGAATCAATTAGGATTATGTCCCCAACCATTGCTTACTGCCAAAGTCATGCCAAGACGAATGGCCTTGGCCTTTGCTATGTGAGCTAAGCTTCCAAAAATGGGTTTTGTTTGATTGCAGCGAAATTCCCCAACGTGATTGTGCCCAATGGCTCCTGCCCCAGCCACCAGAAGACTAGAGATTACAGCACCGTCCACATTAATTTTTATCAAGCCAACCTTAGGTGGGAATCCTATGAGGATCTTCCTTCGCTAGATCCAAACTCTGATCTTGGAGCTTAGGGGGGCTGAGATCCTCCACCCATGCATTGATGGATTGAATCGTGAACAAAGTTTGTGGCTTATTACATGAAAATACTACCTCATTTCGAAGCTTCCAAATGCTCCAGAGACTAATACTCAACTGAATGGCCAACTAATGATTTCATTCTTCGAACTTTGGAAATTGCATCTAGTGGTGCCACCATTGACTGAAAGGATAAACCTCTTGATTGTTAAACATAAAAGATAGTTGAGGACCAAACCAACTATTCCTCGAGCACGAGCATTCAAGGAATAGGTGTGAAATAGTCTCCTCCATTGTGTTGCAAAAGGGGCACATCTAGTCCACATTCAAGAGTTTTTTCTTGAAGTTAAACTTTTGAATTTTTTTTTAAAAAAATAGTTTAATAGGGAATAGGCATGGGAGGGTAGCTACCCCTCCCAAACTTTTGTAAAACTAAAAAAAAATTATAGCTTTATAAGGCATAGCCATGGGGCATGAGGGCAGTTCCCCCTTGAATATTTTTCAAATATATATTATATATAGTTTAACAGTTAGGGCATAACCATGGGAGAGTTGCCCCTAAACTTTTGTAAAATATATAAATATTTTTTTAAAATATTATTTAATAGGGCATAGCTATGGGATAAGGGGACAACTATATTTAACTTATGAAAAAAAAAATTATACTAAGTCATTTAATAGGGCATAACCATGGGCAAGGGGGCAATTGCTCTCTGAACTTTTGAAAACAAAAAATATATTTTCATACTATGTTGTTTAATTATTTAGCATGGCATAGCCATGAGACGAGGAGATAGCTTACCGTAAACAAAGAAAAAAAACCCATAAAATATGTAAGAAATGTACAAATTAGATGACCCATGAACTTTGTAGAGACCCAAAACTTCTATATATGTATTGAAATTTGTGCAAATTAAATGATAACCTTGAAAATTGTGTCAAAATGTTGCATTTAATGTTTATTGTGATTATATATGATATGTGACTAAATGGTTAAGTGTTAGAATGAAGAAAATGACCAAAACAAGCCAAAACAAGGGAGACCGGTCGACCACTATGACCACGAATTGTAGTTCAAAATAGGGTGAAAAAATGTGTAGGATTTGTTGGCAAAGAGTGAACTAACGGTCAGTCGACCGCTCACCAGGGTCGGTCGACCGCTCATCTGGTATTTTGCCCAGAAACTTTCTATTTTGAATAGAATTTCGAGAATTGGTAATTGCTAAGGATTCTAGGGTCTATAAATAGATCTCCAAATCGTGGGTTTTAGTGTTTTAAACATTCTAAGAGCTTGAGAAATCCCAGAGAGAGTTTAACCTAAGCTTTTGAAAAAGGTTTTGCTTGGAGAATAATGAGAACTTTAAAATCAAAGTCCAAGATCATTCAAAAAGCGATTGATCGTAGGGAAGTGATCTCAAGAGGTTTGATATATTGTTCTATCCTAATAGTGCTTATAAGTATGAATTGTCAAGATCTGAATATGTTTGATACACTGTCTTCTTAATGATATTAAGATAATGATAAGTGTTGATTAAGATTTGAACAAACATATGTTAAGGTTTTGATAATTGTGAATTGAATTGTATGGTTTTACATGATTACAATGATATGATTTAAAGATTTGGAATGAACTAAGGGATACGTATTGTGATATATTGTTATTTTTCATGTTTATGAATTGAAGATGATTATGAACATTGATACATGATGGTGTGAGAGATTTTAGAGTTTAATGCATATGAAACTGATTATGGAGGAAGGGATATAGTATGAATTATGACAGGAGGGTTTGCATTCAAAGAAAAGAGGAACAAATATAGCTTTCTTCAAAATAATTAACAAAATTTAAATAGAGAATCTCACCAAAAGAAATGTTAGATGCACTTCATACAGTTATACAGAAGTTAGAGTAAGATAAAGTTGTAAATTATGATATCTTTGTTCACCTAAAGAAATTACAAAGTATCATAGTGTAAGAGAAAGTCTGACAATAAGAAGAATCATTAACTCAAAAAAGACATTCGGAGGTTTTTTATGTGTTAGTGGCACAACCTTCTTTTTATATTTTTTGATGAGTCCAAATATCATTAACCTTTTTTTTTGGTGAATATTTTATCATGTAACACACAGACACACAAACTCTAAACTCACACACACAGCCAGACCTAAGGTAGCTGCTAAGGTACCATAAGGGTAAGTCCAAACAACCACTCCAAAAGGGCATGTCTTAAGGAGGGTTGATGACCCCCTTATACACCCTTGCGAAGTCCACTTCCCAACCAATGTGAGACTAAACTCGGGATACACCCTTACATATTAGCTTGTTCAATGGGCTAGCATAAAATATTTTGCCTTTTTTTTTTAGTGCTAGCCTTATACATTTGTATCTACATGAAGCTTATATGTAAAATACAATACATTTAAAAGAAATTTTTTGATTGACCAATATAAGGATTGTTATATAATATTCTCTTATAACTAGTATAATTTCTTTCCACCAAGGTTTACTAATTACAAGAAGGTCTACTGTACATGTTTTTCGCTCTCTGATTGTGTAAATTATGATATGTATGATATAACCGAAAGTGTATGACACTATATATTGTTAGTTAGACATTATATACACTGAGCATTTTCGTTGCTCAGTCGAATTGTTATTGCTGATAGGTTCAGGATTTAATATCTACGCTACAGAACCTTGGGTTGAGAAAAAAATACATCGATGAGCTCGAAGGTGATTACCGATAATGAGGGATCGACTTGGATCGATATCCTTAATATTGATTTGATAGTTAGTTATTTGTTTAAAAAGTTGTGATAAGATAATTTAAGATGAATGTTGATTAGGTTTGAATTTTAAAGATTTGAGATCATAATGGATGATCAGGATTATTTATGTTTAAGAGTGGTCATATATTGATGATTGATGTATTATATTGATTATCAATTGAATTTATTATTAATGTTAAATATAATTTGTTTTGAGACTCATATTTTGGTATGTCTTGTATTTTGTTAAGAGCAAACTGTACATGAGTTTCAGGGGTCCAAAGTCTCATTTGACCAATATGAGATTTTGGGGCGCGAAAAACTTGACAATCAAGAAATAAATTTGTGTCTGCGCTCTCAAACTCCAGCTCCCTTAACTTAAAATATTTTGTATTTGTCTAATCATTATTCACAAAATCATTAGCAATTATTAATATTTTCAATCAACCATGGTGCTCATGTAAGAAAATTTTGGCTCCACCCTTATGGTAAATTTGGTTGCTAAGAAAATAGGTGAAAACATAGAAAAAAAAAATATTTTGGATTTTTAATATAATTCTTAATTGTGTTTCATTCAAAATTATTGTTCTTTTTCCACTTATTTTCTGGCAACCAAACATAGGATTAGGAATTTTTATTTTATTTTATTTTATGAGACACACAGTTACGCCGCAACCCCGGTTAGCAAGTTAGTATTTGTTCTACGTTAAAGACGGGTGGAGAGTGCAACCCACTCTCACCCTCTCGGGAATGGAACCCGGAACCTCTTCCCTCACACAGGGATACACCTACCACTGGGCTATTCCAGGGTGAGGATTTGTGCTCATTTGACGTTATCATTACTATCCACATCAATCAAATTGGACGGTGATAGGGTTAGTTAAACAGATATTTTGGTACCCCCAAACAACACCCTAACAGTAATCCCCATGATATAATGCCCTAACATCCATTCAGGTTTCTTCCCTTCCGTTTTGCAGCGGCGCGAGCAAACGAGAAAAGAGAGACGAACGGAGAGGATGGTGTCGTTGAAACTCCAGAAGCGGCTAGCCGCAAGCGTTCTCAAGTGTGGCCGAGGAAAGGTTTGGCTCGATCCCAATGAATGCAGCGAGATCTCCATGGCCAATTCTAGTACGATCCTCTTCCTCTCTCCATTGTTTTCTATTCGATGGAGTTTTCTTTTGTTGTTATCTTATCTGACTACAAATGCTCCATCGAGGAACAGAGATTGGTGATTCTTTTCTTTCATTTGCGATAAATGACTGCTTTTGATTGTAGAGAAGAAGGTTTGATCTGTTATTTACGGAGAGAACTGATTATAACTTTGTATTTCAATTATAAATTGATTAAACGATAATTGATTTCGAACTGTGCCAAGGGAATGGGGCTGGGAACCGTTGGTCTGGACTGACTTTAGCTTTTAGGGTTTGGGTTTTGGATTTTTAGGTTTTGGTTTGGGGATCTAGGGTTTGAATTGATTTTCAAGTTGGAAGTTATTATGGGAGGTGGTAAATGACTTTTTTTTTTGTTGTTGTGATGAAACTTGCAAATGATGGTGAAAATGTTGTTTTATTTTTGACATATATATTAATATTGTTTGACAAGATAATTTGATGGCTGTAGAGAGAATTGGGAAAGCTCAATGGGTTAGAACAAACAATGTAAAATGGACGTTCGAGTGCAGAATTCATTATGATTTGGATTGAAGAAATTAATGAAATTTCTGACAAGATATGGGGTTTACCTCTCTTCGAGATGAGCCGGTACTACTCTTAGGGCTTGTTTGGATAAACTTCTCTCAGAAGGGAAGGACTTCTTCAGAACAACTTCTGAAAAATAATTTCTTAAAAAATTTGGGACTTCCCATAAGAGCATCTCCAACCATATTTCTAAAATTTCCCAATTTTTGCACTAAAATGGAGACCTTCCTAAAATAGGGGGCCACTTTTTCTCCTTGTAATTCCAACCCCACTCCCTATTTCTTCCCAATTATATTAAATACTTATTTTTTTTATTCCAACCCCACTCCATATTCAAATGATTTGCCAAAGATTTAAAAAAAAAACAATATAATAATATTTGAGGAGATTTTGCTCCCCAAATCTGGGGAGCCAAATATCCTCCCCAAAAATAGTGAGGGCATATAAGGAGTGCGTTGGAGTGCCGAAAATAGGGTGGGCCTCTCTACTCTAGGAAGAGAGCTCCTATAAGGAGTGCATTGGAGATGCTCTAAAAGCTAGTTGGGGACAGCTTCCCCTAAAATTTAACATTTCGACTTTTTATAACTTTTGACTCGTGAAGAAGTTACTCTCTTAAGTACCGAACCAAACGACATTTACTGCCTTTTGACTATTCCAGAGCCAATATTCGCTAGAAGTCAATTTAGAAGTGTATCCAAACACTACCTTAACCAAGTTGGCTAAGTCGAACATTGTCGCTTTTTATTGGAGCTCAAACGTAAGTTACTTATGTTCGTTGCACCTGGGAATTGAGACATCTTGTTATGTCCATGACTTCAAACACTAAATTCCCCTGTTACTCTTCTTGTTTTTGTTCTTCACTCCTATTCCTATTTGGATGTTCCAATATTTGCAAGTTCTCCTAGGAATTTTGTGATGGCAAAGGCTAATGCTGTTCTCGCCTTCTCGGACATCAAATGTACTTAGGAAAGAAGATTTGATTATAAACTGTTCGCAAGCATTAAGGGAAGGCTTTTTGGGTAAAACGGAGAAAGAATTTTAAGAAAATCAGGAATTCAGGATTATATTTTGTTTCAAATTCGAGTAAGCAGACTCATTTTTTTTTAGCATTTCTAAGCGATTTTTAGTCATTACCTTTTTCTTCATTGGTAGAACGTTTTTTTTCCCCATTCGGGAGATGGATTAGCTGCTACCACCAGATCCCACCAGGCACTGAGTCCCACCCAGAGGCATGTTAGAAAGTCAAATCGGCATTTATAAATATAGGAATAGGTGATTGCCTCTGAGATCCGAGGAAAGTCAAATCCTCCATGCCCACCTGACTACTTTATACCTTACACTGTAAATCTATTATTATGTGTTTCTTGGATTGCATCCTAGAGAGATGTAAATTTATTATGTATTGAAACCTGCATTTTGTCACCATACCCATACATAGCTCAACTGTCAGTTTTTTTTTCTTATCACCCAATTAAGTGATCTGGATTCTGGAGATGATATCACCAGTTCACCACTATAATATTCAGATTTTGTATTGAAACATGCATCTATATGCAATGATGTAAATTGATTATGTATTGAACCTGCAGCTTGTTGCCATACATAAATGCATATATTTCATATTGCTCGGCTGCCGATTTTTTTAAATTTTTTTTCTTATAACCCAATTAGGTTATCTAAAAATGTTATTACCGCTATAATATTCAGATATTGTATTGACACATGCATCTCAATATTCCGATATTGTATTGGCACATGCATCTTATCACCATGCGTAAATGTACATATTTCATATAGCTCAGCTGTCAATTTTTAAAAATGTTCTTATCACCCAATTAGGCTATCTGGAGATGAAATCACCGCTATAATATTCAGATTTTGTATTGAAACATGCATCTTATTGCCATACATAAATGCATTTATTTCATATAAATCAGCTGTCAAATTTTTTTTATAATCTTTTGTGACCAATTAGGCTATCTGGAGATGATAATATTCAGATTTTGTATTGCATTCTGCATCTTATCACCATATACAAATGCATATATTTCATATAGGCTATAGTTCAGCTGTCAATTCTTAAAATGTTTCTTATCACCTAATTAGGATAATCTAGTGATTCTTATTACCCAATTAGGCTATCTGGAAATGATATCACTGATCTAACGTTGCGATTTTTTCAAAGACTTCATTGCTTTAATATACACTGAAGTAAACTGGTATACTGGCTATATCAGCATTGGGGCATGCCCAATATATCAGTATTAGGACACCCTGTTTGCTTGTTAACCTTTGTATCTATCTCACCAGATATTCTTCTATTAGTTTCAGTGAGCATAGTTAAGTGAGAATGTGTTGCAATATATATGTGTGTGTGTGCGCGCGCGTGCCAGCATAGGTTTCTGGATATTGGTATTTTGTTTATGATTACTTAAAAAAAGAACTTTATTTATGACCTTTTTTTGACGGGTTCTGTGTGATTCTGAGTTGCAGGGCAAAACATCAGAAAGCTGGTCAAGGATGGTTTCATAATAAGGAAACCAACAAAGATCCACTCTCGATCCCGTGCACGACGAATGAAGGAAGCTAAAAGGAAGGGACGCCACTCCGGATACGGTATGCTTGTACATAGAGAGACAAACTTTTTTGGTTAAATTTAAAAGTGAGATAATTGTCTTTCAGGAGTTCTCTCTCAGATATAAATAATTGGTAAAATATTTTATAGTGTTTTTTTTTATTGGTAATCAAAAGTATATATTAACGAAAAGAGAGCTACAACAGATAAGGAGTTTACAAGATCGTAAACTCAAAACAGGAGGAAACAAAAACATGAAAGATCCCCTTAATGGAGAAAGAGGGCTAAGCTAGACGAATTAACAAAGAAATCTCTTTTTTTAAAAGTGTTTCTTTCAACAAAGAAAGTCACATTGTGACAGATCTGCCCAACTGTGTCAGCTTCATGATATGGGGAACTGGTTAGCTGCACATGTTTCATACTTGCTGTTGCTACATGGTGTGATAGCCTGATAGGGTTTCATTTGCTACATGGTGTGATAGCCTGATCATGGTTTAAAAACTCGCCGAAACCGTTACATAACGTCCGTTACATAACAGTTTCGGTGGCCTCCGATACCCGAAACTGTGCCTTTACGACTTTTTTCCAATACCAAAACGTAACACCCGAAACCGTTACATAACAGGTGTAGGACTCGTTCGCGGAAATACATTGCACCTGTGAATAAACTTTGGGAATCTCCTTTGTAGCCTTGCATGCCTTTCAGTTTGACTCTGACATCCATCCAGCTACATGCCTAGACTCCTATAAACAAAGTAATGAAGACCCGTGAACTCGATTCATCCATTGTTTTATAAACCCCTCACGAATCCATCAAAAATACGAAAGAAAGAAGGAAAAAAAGAAATATGTTTCTGGCTATGTGCCTATATAGAGTCTGGACTAGATTCTATCCATGTTTCAATTTCAAGTTTCAACTCTCAACCCATCTAATTTCATTATTTCTACATTTTGACTTTCGTATTGGCTTAAGAAGTATCATGTTACTCATTTATTGCATGTTTTTTTTTTTTTTTTTTTCAATTTTTTGGATTTTTTTAAGCAAAATAATAATAAGTATCGTCTGAAACCGTTACGTAATGGTTTCGGCCGTGTCCGTTATAGTGTCCGAAACCCTTTTTTTGAACCTTGAGCCTAATAGGGTTAAAGAAAGTCACATTGTGACAGATCTGCCCAACTGTGTCTGCCTCATGATATGGGGAACCGGTTACCGGTACATGTTTCAAACTTGCTGTTGCTACATGGTGTGATAGCCTGATATGGTTGCATTTGCTACATGGTGTGATAGCCTGATAGGGTTGCATTTGCTACGTGGTGTGATAGCCTGATAGGGTTGCATTGTCCAACTTTTTACTTATATTTTATTATTTGTTTTTCAATTTTTTTTTTTTTTTGTGGGATAATCTTATAACCTTATTGCTGCTCTTTGAGTATACTGTTGACTAAGGTGAGCCTGATGGTCATGCAAAACTTGGAGAAAATTTGTATCTTGGGGGCTCATCTTGTAACTTAGTCGAGTTACTTGCATTTTTATTTATTTTTTTTCCCCATCCCAATTATTTCAAGTCGGCAACACTTGATTATATATATGTATATATGACTTGGTAGGAACAAAAATTTGGATGAGTCGCCAGTTGCAGGCTTAGTTTTCCATTGAAGGGTTCAACTCTATTAGCATTTAGCGATGCTGATATTTAAAGTTTAAACTGTTTCTGGAATTGCAGGTAAACGCAAGGGTACAAGGGAGGCAAGGTTGCCCACTAAGATTCTCTGGATGAGGAGGATGCGTGTCTTGAGGCGCTTGCTTCGCAAATACAGGGAATCAAAGAAGATTGACAAGCATATGTACCACGACATGTACATGAAGGTGAAGGGTAATGTCTTTAAGAACAAGAGGGTGCTGATGGAGAGTATTCACAAGTCGAAAGCCGAGAAGGCAAGGGAGAAGACTATCTCTGACCAGTTTGAGGCGAAGAGGGCTAAGAACAAGGCAAGCAGAGAAAGAAAGCATGCCAGGAGGGAGGAGCGTCTGGCCCAGGTGAGACAAGCCTAGTGATTTCCTCAATTTCAAAATTTATCAGGAACACCCTTTTGGTTCTAGGATATATGAAAACAACATATTTATATTGCAGTCAAACCACTCTTATTTTTTTTAACCATATGAAGACACTGCAGGATTTACAACTTTTTTTATTCGAGTAAAAATCAATTCTTTTAAGAGCGGAACTGGATTTAATACATAAAAGATAAAAAATGACATTGTTATTTGAACTTCTGGACCAACGGACGGGTTGAGTAGATGAATGGAGATATACCCAATCACTTCAAACCAAGGATTAAAATACCAGTTTCGTCATACGTAATGTTTCCTACTGAAACCATTATGTAACTGCCGAGTCTTATGTAACGAAACATGTTTTTATATTTTTTTTGGGGAAAATTATTAAAAATCAGGTGAAACTCGGTCGAGTCCTATAATACTTTTACAAATAGCGTAATGGGGGTAAGTAACATTTCTTACCGAAACCGTTACGTAACAGTTTCAGCGAGTTTTATCTCCATGCTTCAAACCGGTTCAACCAGATTGTAACAGCGTTGGAACAGGATGAGACTGTCCTCCTTCATGGTTTGACACCCTTGCTCTGGGTTCTGAAACATGTTAAAAGTAAAAGTAAAGTTTCTTTGCTGAGACCACTCCAACTTGTAAGGTTTTTGCCAAATATGCTAGGAAAGTTGACAGCCATAGGGAGAGGAAACAAAGCTTTTAGTTATATACTTATAATCTGAATTTGGCGTCTTTGTAATGCTGCTGCCCCTATGTAACAGGGCCCAGTAGAGCGAGCACCACCAGCAGCAGCAGCACCTGCCCCTAAACCAGCCGTGTAAGGATCATTCTTCCCCCCTCCCCTCTTTCCCCTTCTGGCTCTAGCCACTCACTAGAACTATTGAATATGCATCTAATTAATTTTTCATTTTTTCTTTTGCAGGGGAACTAAGAAAGCCAAGAAGTAAGACATATGTTCAAGTTTGGCTCCGTCATCAGGTATAAGGAAAGTAGCCCTTGGCATAGTATAGTTGGTTTTGAAGGCTTTACTTTTTCCTTCTCTTTCGTTTATACAGAGGGAAAAGGGCTAAAGTGATCCAGAACGTGAAACTTCACTTAGTTGCATTTTTTAAATGTTTTTTGTTCTGTTTTAGCTGATGTTTAACTGCTATGCAATGTCAGATAATGAAAATTATTGTTTAATATATAGGA
The DNA here is from genome assembly GCA_015143295.1 of Tetracentron sinense. NCBI lineage: Eukaryota > Viridiplantae > Streptophyta > Magnoliopsida > Trochodendrales > Trochodendraceae > Tetracentron > Tetracentron sinense. The sequence continues at coordinate 4,567,371 of CM026557.1, read as the reverse complement.
TAACTTTTCTAGTAGTAATTGCATTGTCATCCAAAGCAAGTTTTGGAACACATGATGCGACATGCTGCACTATTTCATTGGCATCTATAGTTAGTGATAGTGGGTGAGTGGGCCTCATGTCAAGTCAGAAGAGGGGAAGTTCTACCAATTCAGGTGAGTTTCCCTCAATTGGAATTGATTCCGGTCTCACCTCTTAAGTAGGGACGCACCTTCAGCATCATGGTTAGAAGGGTGGGATTCTCTCATGATGTACAACATTTGTTGCCCTTTTGGGGTCTGGCCGTGGTCAACCAAAGGGGTCATCAATTTAGACCATCCAAATGTTAATCACACCTTGAATTTTACAAAGCTTGAAACTCCACTGAAGATAAGATTATTCCAACCATATGAATAATGATTCTTTACTCTTTACCCAGTGTTATTCGGTCAGCTGCATTTTTTCTCACTGTCAGAACCTCGAAAGGAAGCTTATGGATGTGGTGGACTGTTGAGAACAAGGATCTCATTACAATTGGCATGCGGTTTTGGTCTCTGGCCAGGTCAAGGCTTTTGATAGACTGTTGGGGTAGGATCACATTACAATTGGTATGTACTATGTAGTTTCAAAACTGCAGCTTTAAATAGCCGTGAGATCATTGGCCCAAGGGCTCGACTTTGGGTCCAGACCCTTTAGCCTTTTGCTAGCATTGTAAGCTCAAGTTGCAATTCAAAGTCAAGCTTGTCTCAGCTGCAGTTTTGATATGCTGTCTTTTTCATTGAGAGCAAACCTATTGTGGTCTGCTATGTTGATGTAACGACAACATTCTCAGCAGCCACGAGACGAAGCCTCCTGCAGGTGCAATATAATCATGCTATAAGAGGCAGAAGGTCACCTCGGCTAGCTTGGAGTGTGGTCTAGACGACTGATAGCCCTAATGATCAATACTTATTGACTGATCTGAATCATATATTCACGTAATACCATGATAAAAGTGGGAAAGTGTTGCTATAAGCCTTGGAATCATGACCAGTTTAATCTCTAATACTGCCCAAAATCCAGGCCCACAGAAACCAAGAAACGTTTGATTTATGCTCAACATGGAGTTGTAGCGTCACAAGAAAATGCTAGCATCAGTAGAGTAGTCTTCCCAGATGCAAGGTAGTGGCAACTAGTGTCAAACCATCTCTCTGTTATAGGGTAGCAACACCTCAGGTAGTGGCAACTAGTGTCAAACCATCTCCCTATTATAGGGTAGCAACACCTCGTGTTGTAATCACTTTGGAAATTATTTTACTTGGGGAAATAGTTAAGGTACCCATGAAATCCATTTCCAAACCTAAGGCATCACCTCATTGGTGGTGGTCTCCTCTTAAATACTCACCAACTATAGAGAGTATTTAAGAAGGGGGCATCAACCAATGAAGTGGTGTCTTAGGTTTGGAAATGGATTTCATGGATACGCCAATCACTACTCTTTTACTTATTGAGTCTGGTCCTAGCACTCCTGGCTAGCCATTTGTTTGGTGAACTACATATGCCTAATCAATCAACAATCAATCATAACCGTTCATTCGGTGGGAGCCAACATCAATTGATGGAGTCCTTTAAAACATTAGATCAACATCTAAGGTAGATTTTACCTTTCTAGATGGGCGATATGCCAATTTTTTTTTTGTTGGGAAAATGCTTAATTTACCAGCGGTTTCCACTGTAACAAAAAGGCGAGTAGTTCTTAGAGTTGATTTTTTCTTCTAAAAGCTAAGGTTAGACTATTGAATCCTAAGATTTAGTGAATCTTAGTCACGGGTAACAGGGGTTATAAAAAGGACATGTGTTGTCGTGTGGGTGCGAGTTCAATCTCCATATTGGATATGATTCGATTTCCATTGGACCCACGAATTTAGTCCATCATACCTAGGGCTGTCAAAGGGCCAGGTAGGGGCAGGGTTGGGTTAACCCTAGCCCTACCCTTCCCGATAAGAGTAGGGCCCTAGCCCTTCAAGGGTCGAGGTTGATTGGGCCCTAACCCTGCCCTCAAGGGCTAGGGCCGGGCCAAATGGTCGGAATAGAGTGAGATTTTGTTCAAGAAAACCATTCAAATAAGTGATACAATCATACAACATATTAAACTCGTAAAAAACTTTGTGATGAATTTCAATATAAATTAGTATATAAAGAGGTTTGAGTTGGGAATTTATGAATATACCCCATGTTATTATCATTAATGAGGCTATATTAATAATTTTAGAACTTAAATTATGTATTCTTAAAAAGGGGAGGGCGGGTCGGGCCGGTAAAGGCCAAGCAGGGGTCAGCCCTAGCCCGGCCCTATGTAAGAAGGGCTTCTTGGTTTTGGGCCCTTCCCAGCCAAAGGGCCGGAGAAGGGCCAGGCTTTGGTGGGTTTGGAAGAGCCCGGTCAGACCGGGTACCTTTCACTTGGGCCTTTTTGACAGGCCTAATCATACCCAGCCACATCACAACGACTTTGTGGTTCCTCTTTATCCTTAGAACAGCATCACACACGATCCGTATCTATCCCCATCTTTAATTGCACGTGTCCCAAAGCACGTGGAAAGTACTGCACGTATGACGTATCCTCAACAAGTATACATACGCCACCAAAAAAAAACAAAACCAAGTTTACAACTTATACATACATTACATCCGTAGGAAAACGGATTACGCGAAGGCAGAAAGAGGTCTAAGACTAAAACTGCAATTTTGACGGTTGGGGATTCTGAATCCACGGCAGCCGAATCAAACGGTTATTATTTCGAGATGAACTCCGCCAGATGATCTTATCTCTCTATCGGTCTATCCCCTTTTGTTCCATCTTCTTTGTTTCAATTCTAGAAAGAAAAGAAGCGTAATTTCTATTTATTTTCTTTAGGGTTTGCAGATGCCGGCGATTGAGTCTCTAAGGCCTGTAATTACTAGGAAGGTCTCTGCGAATCCGAACTGTGATGTAAAAGAACTCGCGAGATTGAGCTTTTATAGCGGTCGATCGAGGGTTTTTCCTCTGAAATCGGCTCGTTGTGGTGGGAATACCCCTTCGTTTTCTTCAAATAATCTGTACAGAAAAGCTAGGGTTTGGAGGAATCTTGAGGGATTTGATGTTTGGGGAAGTTTCTTGAAGAATCCAGGATGGAGAGTTAGTAGAATCCGAGCGAATAGCTCCTGTGAGCAAGATAGTGATTCAAAGACGAGTTCTGGTGAGAATAACGAAGGGAAGGTGAACGAGAACAAAGGAGTCAGTAAGCCAACGACGACTTCGACATCTCCACCATCGCCTCGTCGAGAGAAGCATGGGAAAGGCGGGTGGTTGAAAGGAGGGAAGTGGAAATGGCAGCCGATAATTCAGGCACAGGAGATCGGTATATTGCTTCTGCAATTGGGAATTGTTATGTTTGTGATGAGATTGCTTCGGCCAGGAATTCCATTGCCAGGATCCGAGCCAAGGACCCCAACAACAATCGTAACCGTTCCTTATAGCGATTTCTTGAGCAAAATCAATGGTAACCAGGTGCATAAAGTTGAAGTTGATGGAGTTCATATCAAGTTTAAACTGAAATCCGAACCAGGAAGTCTGGAAAATGAAGTGGGTGGCACGAGTAGATTGCAGGAGTCGGAGGCATTGATACGAAGTGTAGCTCCAACAAAGCGAATTGTATATACAACTACTCGCCCAGGTGACATTAAAACTCCGTATGAGAAAATGCTTGAGAATGAGGTTGAGTTTGGGTCTCCGGACAAGCGCTCGGGTGGATTCTTGAACTCTGCCTTGGTAAGTTCTCTTGCCATTTTTTTTTCAGCCAATTTGATTCTCATGATAACTACAATAACCATGAAGGAGCGAACGCCAGACGACTGAATATTTGATTCAATATTAGTATGTAGGAATAATTCTAATAGATTCACATCTTTATCTTTGAAGTTTGCATATCAACTTAAATGTTCTGTCAGCTGAGAATTTACTAGAGAAATTATAAGATAAGACTTTTTTCTACTTCATATACCAGTGGCTTCAAGCTCAGATATTTTCTGATACCGTATAGGTATAGCACTCCTTATTTAATTGTTGAGCTCATTAAGTGCATAAAATACTGAAGATAATATAGTATCTACATCATGGAGTCACATAAAATATTTGTACTATTGTGAAACCAAGGTTGTAATGACTCGGAAGCTTTTTGTTCTTTTTTCTTTTCTCTTGTATGTCTATTTTCTTTTAATAAGATGAGATATTGATCAAAAAAAAAAAAATGACATAGGAGCTTCACAAATCTCTATGAGTATGAACACACACACAGTGTAAGATGAGATTCATCAATGTAGAATCATGCATTGCTAGAATGTAAACCATATGGAAACTCCTTGACAATTAATTTTGAAGATGGAGAACTTAGGATGCCAGGAGATAGGAGGAGAGGAGGAGAAGAATTGTTTGGACTAAGCCAGAGATGGATGAGGGAGTTCTAAGTTTCTTATTGGCACGTAAGCTACTCAACGATCTCCTATTCAAAGTTTTATGAAAGATGACCCTTCTCCAATGTTTAAATTGGAAATTATATTGCTGAGATATTTTTTAAAAGAAGTTATCTGAAAGGTTCCCAAAAGAAAAAAAATTTATTCCAAATTAAACATTATTCAATAAAATATCTCTCTTATCATAATCAACTAAAGTTCTCTGTATACTTGGTTTCAAATTTGTCCATTCAGATTCTTAATAACAACAGGATTAAATTAATTAAGCTTTCTATCCTTCCAAAACATGCATTAGAACTAATCAAAACTAGTAAGTGACCTGTGCGATATATGGGAACATCATAAAGGAAAAAGGCGAATTTAAATTTAAATTAATATATTAAAATTTATTAATTTGAAATACCGTAAAATTGTAAATTTAAGACGAAATGAAAATAGAGTAATTTAGGGAGTTGACACATATATTCATTAATTAGTATCTCATGGATTGGGTGCACCTAATTAGGTGTTCTCACTTCAACAAAAATTTGAAGGTGCAACAAATTTGATACACCAAGTAAGGATACACCAAACCCAAGCATGCAAACCAAGTGAATATAGCACTCCACATCTCTTGTATGCCCTCCATACATATACCCTGTTTGTGGGGTCTAACAATGATGCAATAATCATTTTAAATCAGATGGCGTATGTAAGTCTCTTGGTTTACCCGCTTCACACCCAAATAGGTCAGGTGTATTAAGCTTCTTGTGTACCCCTTCTACACCCGAGGACCCAATTCTCTTCTCATACTGTTAGTCCCCTCTCTTCTTATTCACGACCTATAGCGTCCCTATCTTTGTATTCAACCAAAATAGCCCACCTCTTATATCGGTCACAACAACTCTCCTTGATCACATTCAAGCATAGCATACCCTTCTTTGTTATAGGTATGTTTTCAGCCTCCAGGCCTAAATCTCATTATTTTCATCCATAAACAACATTACTTCCCTCTTTTTACCATCGCCCAACACCCCTCTCCCCAATGTTATACCTCATCTTTGAAACAACACCATCTGCACCACCATTCACAGCCCCCATAGAACTGTCTCACTCAATCTGGAAATCATTCCAACAAGGAACACATTCAAGATAATGATTTTAAAAATTCAAAAATCATTTGGTGAGGAAAAAAAAACAATGCTTTGTGCGAAAGATGCTTTTTTAGAATTAAAAGAACTTGGAAAATTTAGAATAGGGAAAAAAAGAGGAAATAAATGACAATGTGAGGGAAAAAAGGAAAACATAATAGGTAGCTTTAATTTGGGGAGAGGAGTATATGTGGTTGGTGCCAAAAAAGGGATTCATTTCGTCGGTGCTAAAAAGGAGATTCAATCTGGAGAACAATTGGTGAGACATTAAAAAAAACAACGCTCTGTGGAAGATATTAGTGATTTTAGAATAATTTCTTTTTTATAAATCTAGAAATAGGAAAAAAGAAAACGAGAAAAACAAATGACAATGCGAGGAAAAGAAAGGGAAACACAATAGGTAGTTTTGATTTGGGAAGAGAGCAAAGGGCAGAAAGAGATTGAAGCAAATTAGAGTTATGTAGGACTTGCCTGGGTAATACCATCAAGAAGAGTTGGATCTGCGAGATATACATGCATACGACGGGTGATGATTCTTGGACAAGTATTTGCAGCGTTGGAATTTTGATACAGGTAATAGCAGATATGGTAGGAGTGGAAGATGAGAAAATGTAGAAGTGAGAGTGGAGATAGTTTGGGGTTTAAAAGGATTTGAAGAGACATGTTGTTCAAATTATAATGTGTTGGACGCACACGATAAAATTGGAAGGGCATGTTTGTTAGATTCACTAGATGAGTGCCAACTATTGACGGAAGGATGGTTAGATAGTTCTTACTTCTTACAATAAAAGTCTGGTGCAGAAGGGAACAAAAGACTGAAACAGAATGAAGTAGTTACATGTCCCATGTGGCTATCTTATCCACGAAGAGATGCGTTTTATTTGTGTTAAGGGAAGCTTCCTTGGGAAAAAGGTGCATAGTTACATAGTCACGTCTACAAGTAGCGGAAAACGTTGTGAATATTGGGCCCATTCTACTAAAATTGCTCCCGACCTGCCACGTGTCCCTCCCCACCTTGGCTTTCATGTAGTATAATTAATATCCCTTTCTCTGTTGAGACCCAAAATCCCACCTAAGAGTTAGGAGACTTTGGCGTCGTGATGTATACATCAAACCATCCTGTAAGAACATACAAGACATACTACAACGGAAATTGAAACTAAAGTCCTTTTCTTTTATACATACCTTATCCCAAGTACATAACAAAACTTAATGTAATAAGTGGAAATGCCCACTTAATCAAAAAGTGCATACAATCACTCTTTCTCGTCACTTAACAGTAATTGAGATAGGGCCACCTATCGAGTGTCATTTCCCCCTCCGGATAACCCTGAGGTGTGAAAAATCGACTCAATTCGGTCAACTTCGGCCGAATTGAGTCGACTTCGGTGGTGACCGAAGTAAAATCATCCTGTATTTTAAAAATATTGGAAGTCGTGCTGCACTTCAGCCAACTTCAGTAAAATTCAGTGGACTTCGGCCGAACCCAAAAATTTTAGTAGAAAAATTACCTAACTTCAGTGGAAGTTCACCGAAATCTACAGAAATGTAAACAAAAGGGGAAATGAGAGATTATTTGTGGCAAATTTGTAGACTGAAATCGGTCTCACTAACAAAAAAAGGGTTTGCTTAGCACGAACTTCAGTCCCCACTAACCAAAGGAATAAAAAAGTTTCATTTTGATAGTTTACTTGCTACAGAAAACCCCCATGAAGACTCCATTTGAGACGAGCACAACAAGATTATTGAGAAGTTTTTTTTTTTTAAAAAAGGACAGTAGCGTTTGGCAGAGAAATTAGAGGAGGAATAGCCGAATAGGTTTAGGGTACTTACTTGGACGAATAGTAGGTGAGCTTGTCGTCGCCGTGGCCGTCGCCATTGCCGTCGCCGATGCCGATCGCAGAATGCCAAACCCTAGAGTTTGTTCTCCACTTCTCTCGTTCTCCCTCTCCCATTTTGTTTCTGAATGAATAAGAACCAACGAGTTTGGTTCTTAATCTAACTTATAAGTAAACGGGTAATGCTATTACTACTCCCATCTTCCATTTGTTTAGTGAGTACGGGTAATGCTATTACCACTCCCATCTTCCCTTTGTTTAGTTAGTACCCAACAAATGGGTTTTACACTTTTACTTAACTAAAAAAAAAACAGATGGATCTTATTATAAAAATATTGGAAAAAAAATATTATCCACAAGGGTTTGTAATTCTTAACTAGAGTTAAATATTTTTATAGTATTTTTTTACAAAAACCAAAGTTATATTGTTGAACCCCAAGGACTAATGAATCTTAACCACGGTTAATATAGGTTAAAAGGGACACGTGTTATCCCAGATCTCCTTTTTAAGTAAATAATTTACTAACAATGTTTCAAAAGTTAATATTATTTAACTATATAATTTCTTCTTTTTTGTACATTTTATAGGTAATAAGATTATGCCCAAAAGGGCTTATTTGAAATACTAACATTTTGACTAATCAATTAGCTATAATTTATAACTTAACATGATATTTTTAGTACAAAAATTCTAAATATGATATGTTATGTAAAACAAATTATATAAAAAAAAAATTAATGTGTTAAAAATTAATATTGATTTATATTATACAATAAAAAATCAATAAAATTTTAGCGTAAGTTTATCAAATTTCTAAAACAATTAACATGGATAATTATTAAAAAATAAAGAGAATAAAATTACCTTACATATTCTCTTCACTTGATAAAGAGAACAAAATGTGGTTATAAAATTTGACAATATAGAATAATATCAAGAAGAAATTACAACATATACAAGCAGACAACGTATGTCACTTTACATGATTTTCACATTTGATACTCTAAATACTTGCATCTAATAATATAATGAATTCTATATGTGTATTAATGCTTAAGTATTGAATATCTAAAATTTCTTCTTAAAATTCAAATATTTTCTTAAAGTTTCATAGACTTCTTTAATTTTTACATAACTTCCTTGGACTTCCTTAAACTTCCTCGAATTGAGTCAACTTCCTTAGCGACCAAAGTTTATACCGAAGTCGAAGTTTAATACCTTGGAGTAGGCTTCTCTCCGTACTCCTCTTCGACCCATGGTCTAGGGGCACATATGTCGAAAGGACCTGTCGAAAATAACAGTTCGGTTGAGCATGGAATACTCAGCGTATACAAATCACTAGCTAATAATGTTATAATATCAATTCACATGCAATTTCATAGAGACGTAGAATCCTTAAAACCATAGTGCATAAACCATACTTTGAAACCTTATCTTAAAGTACATATTTTTCTAAAATCATTTCCTTATGAGCTTTCTTATGAAACCAAAACCTTATGAGTTCTTATGAGAATTAGAGTTCGTATGAGTATGATCCGTAGAGACTTATGAGATCCTTGTGAGACTTATGAGTTTTCCGTATGAGCTTTGAGATCCTTATCAGCTTTTGAGACGATCTTGGACAACCAACCCTGAGTTTGGTATTATCAACTCTTATGAGCTTATGAGATTTTCCTTAAAAACAGACTTTGAAATATTCGTGCTTATGACCTTTGATCATGCGAGACATGTGTACATATAAGACTTGTGAGCATCATGGTAGACATAGAAACTTAAAAACATGGAGACATAGTCATGGAGTTTCATTCGTAGTGATAGCTTACAAACACATAGAATTTAATCATAGAATTCATCCAAGAACATAGTTTTTATCATGCTTTCCTTAAAGAATTCATAGCAAGGGTAGATAGTAGATTGTATCTATCTTTCTAGATCAATTTCCTGTGATCTTAGCGCTTTAGAACAAGTTGAGAAGCGAAATCGAACTTCTCCTTTGTCAAGAACACCAACTCAAGAACGATAGCAAAGACCTTTGCCTTCTCCTCTTTCTCCTCTTCTTTCTCTCTCAAACTTTCTCTCAAAAACTTCCTTAGGGTTTGGTAAACCCTTACCCACGAAATGAGTTCATATTTATAGGCAAAGGGTTGGTTAAAACCCTTTATACCCCTCGAAAATATCTTGGTAGGTCGGTTAAGGCAGAACAGCACAAAATTGGTCAACTGGAGGTATTCTTGGTCGACCGGTAGTGGTTCGGTTGACCGGACCTAAAACCTCTCACTGGAAAATAAGCCCATACATTTTTCGGGCTGAATTGGTCGACCGGATGGCCCTGTTTTGGCCTGTTTCTTATACTTAAGACACTTTTGAGTATTTTCTATACTCTTGTCTCTCATCCCAAAACTCATACATCCTTTACTCATACACAACACATACACATATGACATAACACTTATACTCAATTGAAATCCCTCATTATCATTAATCCAAACCAAAGGTCACATGGAAGACCCTGGCCTTTACATACCCTGTGCACTGACACTATTGACGTGAACAGTACCCCTGAGTTCTGAGGCTCAACATCCTCCATACCACCACCACTAGCAGTGTCCCAATTCCCTACTATAACTTCCCTTGTTTACTTGTGAAATGAATTAATGACACGTACCCTTGACATTGGGCCCCAAAATAGGTGTAGCACTTGAATTCCCTCATATATGATGGTAAGATAAAAAATGATATTTGCGAGGTCCACAAACTCAGCATACAGGATTTGAACAATCTTTTATTCGTATAAAGAAGCACTTGCTGGTATAGATTTATGAGGCGCATGCTATGGCATGAGCCTAAGGAATCTGGAGAAAGTTTTTTGTGCTTGTTTCCACTAGACCACATGAACTTCGATTTCCTTGATAATTGGATGCTTTACTTCACATCCATTGATAAATTGCTGATAGCTCGATTACCAAATGAAAGTGGATTGCTTTTTTTTTTTTCAATCCCAAGGAAGTCTATATCTTACTCAGATGTGTGGAGATTTTTTTTAGATAAGTTATTCAAACAAGGAGGCAATGTACTTAGTATGAATCCCATTGTATTATTGGGGAGTGCTAGTGTTAATCGCATCCAACCTTAATCGCACCATAAAAAGAAAGAGACAAACACTTAGACATGAGCTCCACCAAAATGTGTTTTGACTTTTACTCTTTGTAGGGTGATTAGTGGCTGACGTGATTAAGGCTAGCAACTCCCATATAATAACAGAGCAATTTTCAGTTGTAACAGCATGGTTTCTTTGGCTTGTAACCTTTATTCTCTATTTAGCTAGCTTCGGGCGTGGGTTCACTCTCCTGTTATCCCATGCCCCTCTTGTACTTCATTTTCTTTCAATGTATACATCTCTCTATTACCAATCAAAGAAAAAATCAATAAATTCATGCAATGATCTCATCTGGATTACTAATTACCATACAAACACGTACAGTATACTGAGACATAGATCATTCTATATTTCATACACAGAGACGATGTCTATCACTACTTTATGAGCCAATAATCTCATCTGGATTGCTATACAAACATGCACAGTATACCAGGGCATAGATCATTCTATATTTCATACACAGAGACAATGTTCATCACTACTTTATGAGCCACATGTACTTCAATCATTCCTTGTCTTCTTGCTTAAAGGGGTTTGAGGTAAATTTTGTGTACACGGCTTTGTCAGATACCCTAACACCACAATGTCTCATGGACTTCAATTGCCCTCACAGACGGCTTGGTATTCCCAAACATACAATTCAGCTAACATAGGCTTGTTGATGGTGATGAACTATGTACTATTTTAGTAGTTAGTACTTAGTACTTAGTACTTATGCAAAGACATACATATGCTCGTAAGCAATCACTTATACAGCAGAGGGAAATGATCAAGTGTATCACGTAGAGATTGAGATCACAGAAACTGGTACATAATGTAATTGGAGGTCCTTATAAGTGTAAGAATACACAAAGGATAAATAGAGTTGACATATTCAATTTTTTGCAAATTTGGTTGGGTAGATAGCAGAACCTTTTTTTTGCATGCAAAGATTTAGAATATGGTTGATGTATTGCAGTCATAGTATCCTATCTACCCTCCTAACAGTATTACGTGGTGCATCTACCTTTTTGTTTACTGTCCTTGGTTTGCTAAATTGCTTGATAGTTGATAGAAGTAAGAGAACAACATGTAGCAAGAGTAGAACTGTGTACACGATCAGTTTGTCATATGTTCATGCTATAACTGACAGTGTACGATTAGAGAAAAAGTAAATGTTTTGCTCACTATCTTGCAGATCGGTAAATAGTGTTCACGGCTTCACGCTATAAGTTCATTACAGAAGGTGCATCTTATTTTGTGCTTTGGATTGGTAGTTGAAGTTGCACCATCCGTATTTCTCTTTCCTATTTTTATCGGGATCAATGTCATTCTTAATTTGGTTGTCGTGATCTGGGTATAGGTGGCTCTTATTGCCTCAATCCCATTTGCCTATTTGATTTATATAACATGCTGCTATTATATTAAATTATGAGAGAAGGATTACAACGTTTGGGAGGACTTAAAAGCCTTACCCCCTACCAAGAAGCTAAGTACAATAATAAAGACAGCCAATAAGTTGAAATTACATTTATATGTTAAATATCACTGATTTTTGTATTGTTGTTACCAGCTTGAATCTGAGGCAGCATATTTTTCCTTTCTTTTTGGTCTTCCTGCAGTATAATGTGGAGCTTCTTCTTTCGTTTCACTCGCACTAAAATGGTTATTTTATTACTACATACAAATAAAATTACTCCATCTTCTCTGCAATGGGCACCTATTGCAAACTAATTTAATGCATTACATATGAGATTTAAAGTTATTTATTATTTTTTTTTCAGTCATTATTTCTTGGAAGATCCTATGGCCTATTTACATCTGACTTTGCTCTTCCCTTCACAGATTGCTCTGTTCTATGTTGCTGTACTTGCAGGGCTTCTCCACCGGTTCCCTGTGAGCCTTTCTCAGGTTGGAATAAACATTCTAGTTTTTCTTGTATCTTGAAAACCAATGTGTCAATGTAATTGCTTGTGAATGAATATACATATATGTTTACAGCACACGGCTGGTCAGTTGAGGAGTCGCAAGTCTGGAGGTTCTGGTGGGTCAAAAGTGTCTGAACAAGAGGAAACAGTGACCTTTGCTGATGTTGCAGGTGTTGACGAGGCTAAGGAGGAGCTAGAAGAAATTGTGGTATGCTGGATATGTCTCTATCCTTTTCTTTCTGCTACTTATTGATCATCGAATTGTGTAGGGAGGACCAAAGGTTTGCTACTCCTATACAGGACTTGGTCTTTATGTGCTGATATTTATTGGCCAGGAATTTCTTAGGAATCCAGACAGGTATACACGACTCGGTGCCCGTCCTCCTCGAGGGGTACTCCTGGTGAGTTTCTGTCAGTAACTATGGATGGAAATTTACTGCATGATAAATTCTAATGCATGCATCAGATAGATTGTATGGATGGGTCCACCAACAGCATGTCAGTGTTTGTGGCACATATGCAGGGACTTATTGGGTGAACATGCAGGGTTAGGACCTACTATTTCATAGGTTTCTCCCATGAGATTGCCTATGTTAGAAAGTACCACATTATTGGGTGATTGTAAACATCCAATCTATCCTTTTCTTAATGGAGTGTTGGCCATGCTACTTTTGACCGTACAAAAGTTTGTGATTGGTCACTTATTTTCATCTGATTGGGTGGATATTTTGGCTAATAAGTTCAGTCCATCAATGCACTGCATGTACTGTTGTACATCATGTGTACTAGTTTCTCTGTTTGTAGGCCATCTTTATGGTTTATTAGAGGGTGCCTCAAATTTCTTCTTCATGAGAAATTCTAATGCATACATCAGGTAGATTGTATGGATGGTCCGCCAACAGCATATCAATGTTTGTGGCACATGCAGGGACTTATTAGGTGGAACATGCAGGTTTGGGACCTACCATTCCATGGGTTTCCCCCATGAGATTGCCAATGCCAGAAAGTACCCCATTATTGGTGATTGTTAACATCCAATATATTCTTTTCTTCCTGGTTTGTTTGCACTTCTTCTGACCTCCCAGAAGTTTGCAATTGATTGGACATTATTTGCTTATTTTCATCTGATTGGGTAGATATTTTTGCATAGGTCTCCTAAGTTCAATCCAGCGATGCACTGCATGTACCCAACGTTTAAATGTTTCTGTTTGTAGACCATCCATATGGTTTAGGGTGCCTCAAATTTCCTCTTCATGTAAATCTCCGTGTTTGATTCTTACTTAATGATATAGTGACCTTACAGGTGGGCCTTCCTGGGACAGGTAAGACTCTTCTGGCAAAGGCTGTAGCTGGGGAAGCTGAAGTTCCCTTTATAAGTTGTTCTGCGAGTGAGTTCGTAGAATTGTATGTTGGCATGGGAGCGTCTCGTGTGAGAGATCTCTTTGCAAGGGCAAAAAAGGAGGCGCCATCAATAGTATTTATTGATGAGGTAGGAACCATGTGACTTGTCTTTTTGCTGGGATACATGTTCTATCTCTGAAGCTCCGACTTTTGTCCAGATAGACGCTGTAGCAAAAAGCCGTGATGGTCGATTTCGCATTGTCAGCAATGATGAGCGAGAGCAGACCCTGAACCAATTGCTTACTGTAAGATGCGTGTGAAAGTTGTTCTGCTTCTAGAATATCTTGGCAATATACTAGACATTTTACTTGCGATGTTAATGTTTTTGACATTGTACTGCAGGAGATGGATGGGTTTGACAGCAACTCTGCTGTGATTGTTCTTGGAGCAACTAATCGTGCGGATGTCTTGGACCCTGCACTTCGACGACCTGGAAGATTTGATCGTGTGGTTATGGTTTGTATCTTGATTTCATATGAAATAGGTGCTGTCTAATATAACAACCTGAAGTTGCTGCTGCTTTACTTCCAGTTTAACAGTTATCTTGGAGAATAATATTTCATTAATGGGTTTTTAGGTGGAAACCCCTGATAGGCTTGGAAGAGAATCCATATTAAAAGTTCATGTTTCCAAAAAGGAACTTCCTCTGGGGAAGGATGTGGATCTCTGTGATATTGCTGCCATGACTACAGGTTTCACGGGGTATTTGCCTTCCTTAAGTCTTTAAACACTAGTTAGGATCAATTTTTTGTCTTGTGCTATTGAACTGGTTGTTTTTTTTTGGGCATTGCACAGGGCAGACCTCGCAAATTTGGTAAATGAAGCTGCTTTGTTGGCTGGAAGAGTAAACAAAGTTGTCGTGGAGAAAATTGATTTTATCCAAGCAGTGGAGCGATCAATAGCTGTAACCCTTTCTCTTACTTGGTCGCTTTCTTAATTTCACTTATCATATGTCTTGTTCTGTTTTATTCTCGTCATCCAAATTTTTTGCCTAGAAATTCTTCTCTCCAAAGAAGAAGGATATCTGCTGCTTCAAATCTCCTTGGGCCAAACTTTCTGAAACCTCTCAATTATGTACATTCTGCTGATTTGCCCTCTTAACTCTTTTTGCTCGATCTGATCTCTAATCTT
The DNA here is from genome assembly GCA_015143295.1 of Tetracentron sinense. Classification (NCBI taxonomy): domain Eukaryota; kingdom Viridiplantae; phylum Streptophyta; class Magnoliopsida; order Trochodendrales; family Trochodendraceae; genus Tetracentron; species Tetracentron sinense. Next base: position 4,552,338 of record CM026557.1, on the reverse strand, counting down.
CTATGTTCATGCCCTTGTACTTTCTCTCTTTCCCATATAGCATCAAACTTGTGTTCTGTTTCACAGTTTCAGTGTTGTTCATTTCAAACCCTGATGTTTCTGTTGAATGGCAGGGGAAGTTCTACCATGTCTGCAATGCAATTCTTTGACACTCATGTTGAAGTTTTATTTTGAAATAATTAGTTTGCGTATTTTTTTTAACACTTTCTACACCCAGAACCCCCTTTTCCTAATGCATTCTCAGTGGCTAAAAATCCAACTGTAATAAGGGGAATTCTCTTCAATATAATCCCATTCAAAATAATGGTTTCATTCTGTCTTAACTTTTTGAGTTTGTGTTCAAGTTAAGGAAATCATGTTAAAAAAACCCAAAAGAAAATGGGGATATTTAGAAATCCGTACACTAACCCCCCTTCTTTGAATAAAATCATTCTTATCTGGGAGGAGGGAGGGAAATTATTTTAGAACCCTCCTAAAAACAAATAGAATTGTTCTTATCTGGGAGGAATGGAGGGAAATTATGTTAACACCCCCCCTAAAAACACGGGAAATTTAGGCACACTTACAAGTTACAAAACCTCCTTATTGAATAAAATTATCATTACTGTATTTGAGATTGGAGTAACTGGTGAGTTCTTTCGTGACTGGATATGTAGGTCAGGGAAACTATCTGTATTTTCTGTTATTTTTGTTCCTGTTTCTGCTCTTCTTCCTCCCCCTAGTTTAATTTCTTGTAAACTCTTCTTAGATTTCCATCTTGATCGATACTTATAAAAAGAAACTATAATCAATGCAATTACATATGGACCTTACCTCATTCTAAGAAATTCCCAATATCTTTCTGACAGACTGCCTCTACTATGAGAATTATCTGATGCACCTCACTTCTGTATGTTTTTGGTACTAAGTACACTTGAAAACTCCCTAATTTTTAAATGTTCCGTTGAAATAGTTGTTTTTAATCATTATCACTTACTCGGTAAATAAGATTAATGGATTATATATAAAAGTAGGTACAGGGTTGTTCATGATAAGTGAACGAAAAGAAAACTACAAGATAAAAACTGATCACATGAATAGAAGCTACCTATGACTTAAAAGAGGAGACTGCTAGATCATAGGTACCTATGACTGAAAAAAAGGAGATGGCTAGGTCTTAAAATCCCGTATTATTTGACACCAAGAAAAACAATACACCGCTTATGGTAAAGTGTTAAGCACATTGTCATGCCCTCTTGATTTCAATCTTCTTGCATGTTAAGGTGTATGTAATCTGGTCACGAAATCAATTTTGATATACCTTTAGCATTTCTTAACTACATCGGCTGACAACTGAACTGAAAATAAACTATTTTAGGGCATAGAAAAGAAAAATGCCAAGTTGCAAGGAAGAGAGAAGGCTGTAGTTGCACGGCATGAAGCCGGTCATGCAGTAGTGGGAACTGCTGTTGCAAATCTTCTTTCCGGACAGCCAAGAGTGGAGGTAAATTATAGATCCATATTCCATATAACTGGAGAATATTCACTCATTCATTCTGACCTTTCAAATTGCAGAAATTATTGGAACCTGAGTTTCCTATGGTATATACAGTCTACAAATGACATACCTGTGCTTGTAGCACACATGCCAGTGTTGGGACCCCAATATTTTGCATCCCACTTTGAAGATCACTTGTGCCAAAAATTAATCTGATGGTCAATCATCCAAATTTACTGGTTCCTTTTGATGGCCAGAAGATATACACTAGTCATGGAAATCTTCTTGACCTTTGGTCATGTGTGCTGCATGTGCATTTATTCTCTCTGAGGACCGTGACTGTTGTATATGAATAACCAGCCTTCCAAATTGGGCTGCTTGAGTAGGAACTCCATCCCAAACTAATTATTTGTATTCCTGTCATCAGAAGTTGAGCATATTGCCCAGATCAGGAGGAGCTTTGGGTTTTACATACACTCCTCCCACCAATGAGGATAGATACTTGCTCTTCATTGATGAGTTACGGGGCCGCTTGGTTACTCTTCTCGGAGGGCGTGCTGCAGAAGAAGTTGTTTATTCGGGTCGTGTATCAACAGGTGCACTTGATGATATAAGACGAGCAACTGACATGGCATATAAGGCCGTAGCTGAGTACGGTCTTAATGAGACCATAGGCCCAGTATCATTAGCAACCCTTTCTGGCGGTGGGCTTGATGAATCTGGAGGAGCTGTTCCTTGGGGAAGGGATCAGGTTCTCTTTTTCTTCTATTAGTTAGTGTTGCCTTTGCTCTAATCTATTTACAGCAAATATTGATCCGCAACTGAATACAGCAGGGGCATCTTGTGGATCTCGTCCAAAAGGAGGTGAAAGAACTGTTGCAATCTGCACTTGTCGTAGCACTTTCTGTTGTGCGTGCTAACCCTACAGTATTGGAGGGGCTTGGAGCACATTTGGAAGGTAATTTGTCAATGCAACACTATTTTGCTACATAAAGTTCCAATTGCATTTTTATGATGCTTGACATATACAGTCTTAAGTTTTAGACCAAGGAAAACTAATGAGCGGGGGGATTGCCATTCTTTTCCAACTTCTTGAACCTGAGGTGTAAAGATACTTTCGTCTGTACTTCACTCATCCATCTAGACAATTCAATTGGGGGGAACTTCAGCATGAGTCTAACCCGAAAGTCACACTAATTGAAGGATTTTAAATATAGTTTTGTAAAATTTGGAACAGAAATAAACAAAAAAAAAGTTATTCATTGACAGTTCACACTTCAGGGTATTAGAAATATTCATGCTTCATTCAAATAGGGCGGCTGAGCAGCAACTTTTTGCTAGGGAGTAGGGACTCACTATAAACATAGAGGATGAAGCATGGATATTTCTAATACTGAGAGATGGGTAGTCCTATTTGGCAGTGAGTCAGCAATCATAGTGAGAAAAAGAGTGTTCTACTAGAAGCAGCAAGTCAACGATCATGTCGAGAAAAGGAGGGTTCTACTAGACATGGAAAAGAGGTTGCGGGAGAGAGAAGGAAATGTTTGGAAATTCAAGGAATGTGGAATGGCAAAGGTGTCAAAAACTTAAAGAGGGTAAATTTGGGGACAATGCTATCCTCTTCCTATAAGGCGAGGAGGTTAGCATTGTGTGTGTATGTGTGTGCGTGCAATGATCTAAATGTCGATATCGCACGACATGTCGCACCGGTGAGATAAAGATATATCGCAAGATATATTGTTTATCGGGGATTTCTCACATGTCGATGGAAAAATGGGAAAAGTAGGAAAAAAAAATGAAATTTTGCTGTGAAATTCCAGAAATGTAAAAAAATATATTAATGCACATTTGAGAATAAAAAGATTTGAAAAAATAGCAATGTACATAAGAGATGCAATAAGAATGAAGTAAAAATGTGCGTTGACGAGTGACAATATATTATTGATTTATATTGATATAACAAAATGTTTCATTCATAATTCATAACAATAAAAACGTACAATCAGAGTTTCATACATAATAACATCAATGATGGAATAATCCAACTCACCCCAAGAACTACAATCAGAGCCATATAGAGTTACGCGGAGACTCGAACTCATCTTGTTCTTGACTAGACTCAGGGGCGGAGCCAGGTGCCCCCCCAAAATTTTGGAAAATCCTTTCGTTTTTAGGTAGGCCTTTAAAAAAAAACAAATAGTATTAAAATTTTATATATATACTCATGTACATATGTTGGTAGACATCTAGCTTAAGATGTAGCAACACTCCCATTGGTGGGATATTGTGGGTATGCGCAATGCTACGTCCACTTTCTGGTTGTCCACTCTCCCCTGTATTTATACAAGAAGCAAAATAGTACGACACTTTTTTGTGGATCCCATAACTTTTATTTTTTGTTTAAAATTATGAAAGAAAATTGGAGAGTGGACTACCGGAAAGTGAACGTAATATTGCTCTTCTGGGTATTGATGCACAATTGTTACCGGCACTGCCACATAAGGTTGTACACCTTCATACTCATATCTATGCATCTCATACCCAGAAAAGGCAGAAACATATCCATTTGATTCTTTTGGAATTTAAATTTAGGAGTATTTTAAATGAAGGGTACCCATAATATGCTTAATTTTTTATTTTTTTTGTAAAACTTGAATGCATTTGAGAAAATACCTTACCATTTGAAAGTTGAAATTTTGACCTAATCCCTAAAAGGTGGATTTTGTTCTTGAACTGGAAAGTTGACTTTTTATTCTTAAGGAATTTGAATGTAGGATAATTTTTATTGAATTCAAATGAGAATATAATCTTATTTACATATAAATATCTTAAGTAAATGAAAGAAAACCAGTTAAAGTAAATAAGTTGTAAACACGATTTGACTCTGTTTTATAGTTTAAAAACCAAGATTCCCCATAATATCACACGATATTGTACGAAATCGTCAATATATCTTTTGTATCGCATGATATCGTATAAATTTATAATACCTCATGGCCTAGGCAGATATGTTGGGGTGTGCAATATTGATATATTGAGGCCATATCAACGATATATCGTCAATATTTAAAATCATGCGTGCGTGTGGCACCTGTAGAAGCACATAGGTGACAAGAGGCCCTAGATTTGCCTCGGGGCAGCTTTGCCTATTCAGTTTTACTGTCTTTTGAGTATCTCTTTGTGATTCTGATGCTCATCCCTCCATTTACAGAAAAAGAGAAAGTGGAAGGTGAAGAGCTACAAGAGTGGTTGAAGTTGGTGGTTTCCCCAGCAGAGCTGACAATTTTCATTAGAGGCAAGCAAGGGTCTCTTCTCCCACTACAGGCAAGCTCCGGATAACAACCACAACATCTTCTACTCTTTGGTATGAATGTAAATGCTCGAGACACGAACTTTTGTTTTTAGCTACCAAGTTCCAGTTCTGTTTGATGCCTCTCCGTGCCATCGCCATCTCATCAAACATCTCGCTATTGGCATCATTTCCTACTAGCAACTCTCTCTAAACCTGAACAATGGTTCTGGGCTCCTTTGAACATTGGCCAGCCTTTTCTCTTGTTCTCTCCCCCTCACATTAGATTTCCTTTTCCAAGAGTTCTTCAACCCATATTATTAACTCACCGGCTGGAGACTAGATGCAAGTGGTGAACAGCTGCCAAGTTCTATCCTTCATTGACCTTGACAGAGTATCCACCATCTTCAGGTCAAAAGAAAGATTCATCCGGCTGTTTAATACGTACGGTCAGTCTTTGAAATCTGTTGTATATTGGGTATTATTTCAGATATTGGTTAATGACTGTAAATTTGTTTTGCTGTATACATTATTGCTTACTATGAATTACATTATGCACTCCACATTTGTTCAGAAGATTCATAATTAACACCATTAGGAATAAGTAAATTATACGGCCGGTCTCTGACCACCTGATAGAGGTATGCCGCCTATGAAATATCCTACATCAAAATGGTCATCCCTGCTGGAGGATCTTAAGTGTTGCAATGTTGGAGAGTGGGGGCTTCTTTTGGATTCTGTAAGACTAATTGTGTGACCAAAAAAGAGGTATACTTCTCCAGTGGGGGGCTTCTTTTGAATTTTGTAATTGGGCTGGGCATGGCCAATCCGAAAGGAGAGGCTTAACAAACTGGATTGCTCTATCTGTGAGTACCCCCCTCTTGGACTGTTACAGTGCTGAAAATTGGGTGATCTTTACCATCCAAACTAGCACTTAGAATTTGGTCCAGGGTTAACCCATTTGGGGTCATGCCTGCACGTGATTGATGCTGCCCTAGGTATTTGTTTGGTTCAATATTAAGGCTTGATTAGGGACAATGTAGATCCATACAAATCTCCAAAATATGAGAGCTCAGCTCCTCTTAAAATTCCTCTTAAATCTCCTAGGGCTCCGTACTTTTGGTGGAACATTTAAAGTCCGGAACATTAATATTTTGGAACAAGAGGCAAGAATCTAGGATGAGAGGGGAGAGAGTTTCTAACTTTTTTATACAATGGTATCTCAGATTATGGAGTTCAAATTAATTAGAAGCTCCACATCAATGGAACTTAAAAAATCCAAATATTTTGGTAAAACCTAAAAGTTCCATACTTGTAGAACTTTTGCACTCTATGGAATAACATAGTTCCAGACATTTAAGTAAAATTAAGCATGAAACAATGGAAGTTCTAGACTTTAAAAATTCCACAAAAAGAAGGGAGCCTTAAATGAATTATGTTTTGTGAATGTGGTCAGTTACAAAATATATATATATATATATATTATTCTACTAATAAAAGTATAAGGAGTAACCTAAACTTTATTTGGACTAAAATATCATTTAATTAAAAATATTAACTTATTAACCTATGCTATTAGTTAGAAATTTAGTGCTTTTAATTAATATGTAGGACCCACCACAAAAACTAATAATAAACGTGTCTCTCTTTGTTATTATTAATGGTAAAGACTCTTTATTGGTAGAGATTTTAAAGGACTCTATTAGAAAACCTTATCTTTTATTGGTAAGGACTCTTTATTAGTAGGGACTTCAAAAGACTCAAATCCTTATCTTATCGGATTTATTGGTAAGGACTCTTTATTAGTAGAGACTTTAAAGAATTTTATTATAAAGTCTTTAACTTATATAATGTAATTTCTAAATTTTTTTGGGTTGACCGAGCATCACATGGTATTGAGGATGCAAGGATATTCTGGGTACCGGGGCCGCTCTGTGCACGTACCAACTACTTTGATGAAGTATTCGGCTCTTCTAAGATTGATATATCCAAGTGATCTCCTCTCCATCACCTTGCAAAGGTTACCATAAGGTACTTTCTTCACCTGGGTCTCTGGGAAATTAATAATTATATTATTTCTATAGAAGGTACAACTTTTCTCATGTTCTTAAAATGTGCCTTTTAGTTTCTTGCTTTTGCTTGTCATCTTGTATATTATAGCTGCTTAGAGAGTTGTATGAACGAATTAGACTTGCTTTATGTTGTAAAATATGAGTATAGAGCCGAAATGTCTTCCACTCATAGTCACTATACGAAGAAGCATAGTACATGTTGTAGAAGAACCGGCCGGAAGAAAAGGAAGCACAGATAATAATTTTATTTATTATATGTAGTTATTACGTAGAATTCTAATTGTTAAGTAACTTTGCTTGATATGTCTACATAGAATTATAATATTAGATTTATATTTAAAAAATGGTAAAGGTCTATTAATAAAGATTCTATTAGAGAAAATCTTCATAAAAACTTTATTATTATTATTGGCATGGTTCAAAAACCTGAAAACTCGACTCGACTTGAAAGTTAGCCGGATGGAATAACTCGGAAAACTTGACTCGGTCCAACTCGGAATATATATGTAATAACTTGAAAAACATGAGTTAAAAGAGTTCAAATTACATTAATTTTCAGTCTTAAATCTATAAACTAGGTTTAGCATAACTCATATTAGGTTGTTTTTGTAGTTTCAAAAAAATATGATGCAAAAATAGTGTGATGTTCAAATTTAGGTTTAAAAAAATGATAAAAATACTCTTCTATGACTCGACCTAGTTTGGTGAGTTGAAAAACTCGGTTCGACTAAACCGAATCACCCGACTAACTCGGCAAATAGTGCCTCCTTAAAGTTTTGAGGTGACTCGACTCGAAATTCAGACGAGTCGAGTAACTCGACCGAGTTACTCGGGTGACTCGCCGAGTTTTCGAACTATGATTATTGGTAATGACTCTCTATTAGAGATTTAAAAGGACTATATCATAAAGTCCTTTTTTTAATGCCTTATTCTTTTAGGGATCATACAATTATAAATAATGATAATATCAATTTTTAATTTAATTATATTATATTTTTTTAGTAATAAAAAAATTTGATACGTGTTTGCACGTACACTTTTTACTACTATATATTTTTTTTTTTAAAAAATTGCATTTTCGTGCATCGCATGGGTTTCTTACTTTGTAACTGAATTCAGAGAATTAATGTGATTTGAAGCCCACCACACCATTTGCATCAGATAGTTGGCGTTCCATCCATATCAGTTTGTCTTCTACTTATCTCTTTTGCTAAGCCTGTGTATCTTATACTCTCTTTGAAACCGAATTGACTCTTATCTGCTGAAGAGCAGGAAAAGACGTATTTCTAGCAATATCACAAGGTCTATCAGAGAAACAGGATTGGGGCTAGAAAAGGAGGGCCATACCGACATAGCGTACTGATATTGTGGTTTAAAAAATTAATAAGAAGAAGAAGAAGGGGGTATTTGGAATTGCGCATTGATATTTTGAAGGAAACCCAAATATCAACATTGCTTTCTGAGAATGACCATACTCTCGTGTCTTTTGTTAGGATTTAGAAGGCCTGGAATGATCTCAATAGCCATGGGCCATGACACTTACGATTTAAGGACCACAATCACTTTCAAGACAGCTTGGTTTCTCTCTCTTTTAACCCCCCTCTCAAAAAAAGAAATCTTGTCAAATTACAGGAACATTCCCTCAGTTTTGTAGCAACCACAGAAGGTTTCTGAAACGGCAAATAACTCTGTTAAAACGGCGTTGGAGATGGAATTAACTGCAGTTTCTAATGACATATATACCCTTCGAGTTCTTTCAATCGTTTTCCCTATTGTTAGATTAATTAATTAAGGTGACTATCTCACCCTATGGCCTTTGCAAATGCCTTTAGACGACTGTCATCTTCCTTCTCACCGTCATTTCTCATTACATTCAAGTGGATTGTGGAAAACAACATTCAAGTGGATTTGAGGAGTACAGTACTCCGAAGGATCTGTTTCCAAACATGTGGATATTACTTGAAAATGATTCCGAATTTGAAACATGGGTATTGTATCTACTATCTCTTAACCAAATTATATATATATACCATCTGCTAAAGAATAAATCCCATAATAGGCTTCACAATTGATCATGAGTAGGGCTGGACCAGGCCTAGGTCTTTTACCGGGCCTAGCCGTCTTCATCAGGATGAGGCCCTAGACCTCAAAGGGCCTAAACTGGCCAAGCCCAAGCCCTACTCTCAAGGGCCAAGGTCTGGCGAGGGCCAAAAGAGCAAAAAAAAAAAAAAATTACATGTTTTAGCAATTTGTTTTCTACATTAATTGTCAACATAACTTATAACTATATTTCACTCCCCCTTTGGGGCTAGCCCCGCACGGGTTAACCCGGACTTACCTGGTGTGACGGGTTGCGGGCTCACATAGCACCCTCGAGGATTAGTCCTGACCCAAAGGGATGGGGACACCTCGAGATCCAAAAAAAAAACTATTCTTCTTTATTTAGGTTTAGGACTAACTCAAAGAACAACATGATGAAGTTTTAGTATCATTAGATTGTTAGTATTAATATATCCCCCAATTATTACGGTTAAATTATTATCACTGTTGTATTTTTTTTAAAAAATGTTAAAACAAGTAATAATAGTAAAAGATTCTGAGAAGAGATTATAATATTAGTCTAATACACATACACACGGTAACTCTTAGCCTCTATTAGATTTTTAAAAATTAGGCCCGACTCCGTCGTAGGATTTCATTAAGTTTTTTTTTTTTAAAAAGGCATTAAATTTGTTTAGGGTTGGGCATGCCCCCTCATCAAATGGCCAATTGACAGTCCTAAGTATGACATAGACACCTGCCCCTTAGCTCAAATGACAAAGTTGAATCTTACGATTTTTCAGTCTCCTAATAGTGATAGCAGTTCCTTCCAAATAGTCTAGCCTTTACTCACCCCCGATGTTAACATTGTATGACCAATTAACATAGACAACGATGCCCAGTAGAAAAAAATAAAATCTAACAGTTGGAAGTGGGAATGGACATTTCTTAGATTATCCTTGCAATGCTAGGTTAGAGCATTCCTAGCAGCCTCACCAAAATAACTTTTTGGTTATTTTGGTGACCCAAAAAACTAAAAAGGTGTTAAAATAACTCCCAACAGCCTCAACAGAATGAAGAAATCCCTTTGCTGAGTCTACAGTACTCACCAAACTTGGTGAGTACTGTAAACTCACCAAAGTTAAATCTTCTCACCCTTGGGCCCACACAAATAATAAAATAAGGTTTATCTCTCTCCCTTTCTTTTTTGTGGTCCCACACAAATAATAAAATAATATTTTTCTTTTTCTTTTTTTTTCATTTTCCCACACAAATGATAAAATATTGCTTTTCTCTCATTTTTTTTTTGGTTAAAATTGTGAGGCTGTTGGGAGTGTTTTAAAAAAGTGGCTCACCAAAACCACTTTTTGTGGGTTTTGGCTATTTTGGTGAGTGAAATTTGGTGAGGCTGCTAGGAATGCTCTTAGGAAGTGTGGTGAGAATTGCAAGAGAAAGTATTGTGAGACCGAATATATTTTTTCTTGGTACTAACAAAACAGATAAGAGTAAAAATGTCATTTTGAAAACCCTCTGGCCAGGGATAAATAAGTCATTTCAAATAAATTTTGAATAATGTTCCGATGATTCCAAGAATCGTGAGACAAAGGGATTGAATTTGAGATACGAGAATCAAATCTCTCTCACCTAAAGTGGGAATTTCATGCATGTCTCTTAACGTGTCCTCTCTCCTAAAGAGCTTATAGACGCTTGTTTCCCGTATATAATTCCTCTCAAAATATCTTTCTCGGTACTCAGTCAGTGGTAAGCGAGCCACGTGAACTTTTAATGTGTCCAGCTCCAGCCACTTTACAGTTTACACCTTCAAAAGAGGAGTTCCTTACTTCACTAGGACTATAAATACCCACGTAAGCTTCAACTGTCTTCTGTTAGATTGCTGCTACTAGTACAGCTTTCACAGGGCGAAGGGATAAGAACAGAATATTATCAGGTTCATCTTCTCTTTTCTATTTTGCAAAACCCTAACGCTCTCTTTCGGAATTCTTCATCTTTATTCTTCGATTTCTTCTGCTATCTCATTGTTATATTTCAGAGATCCTGATGCATTTCCATTTGTACGAACTTCTTGATTGTTTTTGTTTTTGTTTTTTTGGACTTTCATGGTTTTCTTCTATGTTGTGATCTTTTGAACCTCGATTGCTTGAAACCCTATCTATTTATTTTATTCGAAACTCTAGCCATTTTTCTTGCTGTTTGATCTGAGATCTTCGAGTTTGTCTTGCTGTCATTCTATAGCATTTGTTATTCTTTTACACGGAACCTATCTCCGTCACCTGAAATCTATTCTTCTGCAATTTTTTGCTTGAGTTGCTTAGATAGTTATTTCCACGCTTTACTATTCGCTGATTCAAGGCTACAGAGAATTGAAATTTTATTTCCTTTATTACGGTAAAATATGCTTTGAATTTTGATAATCAATATGAGCTTGATTTTAAATTATTTATGCATTTTCAATTGAAAATTATGTGGAATAAATGTGCATGTTGGATTTTGGAAGCTACTACTGTAACTATTATAGCTCCTAGTCTATATCACCCAATTGGTGAATATTTATATAATCTGAACTATCCAATTCCAGATCTCATGTAGAGACTTCTTATTTCGTCCTAACTCCTAACAATAGCTTTTATTGGATGATTTTTGCCTGAAGAACTAAGCATTTTTCTGGACTATTTTTCGGCCTTCCCCAAAAAATTCCAACTGGCTGGATGGATAAGATCATCCATTTCAGAAGAAATTTTGTTGATCGATTCCATTGATGCCCTGTTTTCAACATGTATATTGTAATGTACAGATCTACAGAACATACTATCATGAATATAATAGTACTGTTACTACCATGTGTAGCCTATTTTGAGTTTTCAATGAATGTGAAATAGGCAATCAAGAGAGATTACCTTACCATATTCTGTTTGTAGCAAATAAAACTTCACTAGTAATTCCTCTGGGTTTGTCCAAAGATACTATTTCCTCTTTTGTTTCGTGGGGTAGAGTAAAACTGTCATCAACTATTGATGCAAAAGATGCGCCTACTGTTTCTTTAAAGTAACTTCCATGAAATAAGAGCCGGTATTGGTAGTTCAATGAGCGATTAATTTTTGGGAATTAGTGCCATCTTCAGGGCTTGCAAAAAGTGTTAGGAACATTCTATTTCTTTGCTCAGCAACTGAAGTCCAGGCCTTCTCCACATTCTATGGTGATGGTTTTGTTTGCAGACACATATTGTGCATTTTTCTTCTGCAGTCCTTTGTCAGCTTCTCCAAAGAAGCATATTGTAGGATTGTCAATGTTTGAATTTTAAGAATTGTTGAAAACCTTCCTATATGAGTTCAGGGGTCTATTGTACGATTGCAAAATGAATATTGTGTCTTATAAATTATCTTATCATTATTGATCAGCTAAGCCTCTTGTCATTCATGACGAGCTTACCTTGTAGAAAAGTTTTGCGCCAATTGCCAGTGATAAATCCTGACCATGTGGTTTATTTTTGTTAATTTGATTACATAACATTTTGTATCCTTGTATTACCTACTGTTAGCTCTTTCCAGAGATGGCGTCCATGCACACTGCCTTGACGTCTGCTATGTTCAAGAAAAACAATACTTCTCCTTGCACAAAGTTGCCAAATACTGCTTTCTTGCCTGGATTTGATGTTGTTGGCCGTGTTTCAAATGTATGGGAAAAGGAAGTGTGCCCTACTTCCATGAATTCTGGCCCTAGAGCCACATTAACCTTTGGTCCCTCAACCACTGACGCAGAGAAGACCAAACAGAGGAAACACACTGTCAACCCTGCTGCCCCTGATTTTCTTCCACTTCCATCATTCGAACAGTGCTTTCCAAGGAGCACAAAGGAATACACGTATGTGGCGTTCCATTTCTTCCAGTGTATTTACCTTTTGAAGAATTTAGATTGCTCTCTCCTACATTGGCTAGCAATTCTCTCAATTTTACATATATATATATATATATATATATATATATAACTTCTGCCACCATTTTGAAGTTCTGGATCTTCTACCCAGGGAAGTTGTTCACGAGCAATCCGGTCATATATTTAAGGTTCCATTTCGACGGGTTCACCTGGCTGGGGAAGAACACTTTGATGCATATGACACCAGTGGCCCTCAAGACATTAGTCCACGTGTTGGTACGTTCATTTGATTTAATCTGTCATTTGTATATATTATTGCTCACTGTTTTAATAGATCGGCAGTTTTCTTTTCTCGACAAATGATTGTTGTTTCTTTCATTGTTGTGGACAATCTTCATGCTCATTCTTTGGTTCTTCTTTTAACTTGTTGATCCAGCACCCTATTAACTGTGATTGGTACACACAGAGTCATATGATATTTAGTTTCACTTTCATATTCCAAAAACACTTTTCAAGTTGCATCATGGTTGCAAACAGCTCTTTCTCATAGAATTGGTATCACCTCGAGTGTTAACTGGCGAGCCCTCCAGCATTAACTGGGATCTGACACGAACCCACTTTGCATGTGCAAGCTTAGTCTCCTTTGCAACATCGGTTTTGGCCGGAATGCAAAGGGGCAGGTGGTCCAGGATGCTCCTGAGTTAATGCTGGCAGGCTCCCTGCCAGTCAGCAGCATTGGAGTTTTTGTTTGGCTGCTTTTTTCATATGTTGTCAGACTGAAAACCTTTTAACATTCTGCAGAACTTAAATGACACCTACATTTGTATATCTTCTGACAAGAGTAATTGTTCTGTTTTTCTTTTTGCTTAGTTCTCCCTTTATAGTGCAATAGTCTATTCATTACTTTAGATTGATCCTACTAAATATAGAGGTTTAAATTAGCAATTGTTTTGGTTTCAGACAACATTTAAATATTGAAACCCATTTTCTTCATCTGTTTGTTCCTTGAGCGTAGAAAACGTTATAGCCGTATTTAGTTGTCTGCTCTAACAACCAACAGCATTAAACAGGTCTCCCTATGATACGCAAAGACTGGGTTGACAGGCGTGAAAAGTTAGGTGGACCAAGATACACTCAGATGTTCTATGCGAAGCAGGGAACGATAACTGAAGAGATGTTGTTCTGTGCTGCTCGCGAGAAACTTGACCCAGAATTCGTGAGATCAGAGGTTGCACGTGGACGGGCAATCATCCCTTCCAACAAGAAGCACTTGGAGCTGGAGCCAACAATAGTTGGCAGAAACTTCTTGGTCAAAATTAATGCAAATATTGGAAATTCAGCTGTGGTGAGCTCCATTGAGGAAGAGGTGCACAAACTTCAGTGGGCAACAATGTGGGGTGCTGACACTGTCATGGATCTCTCTACAGGTCGCCACATTCACGAGACTCGTGAATGGATTTTACGTAACTCTGCTGTACCTGTAGGGACAGTACCCATATACCAAGCACTTGAAAAGGTGAATGGAATTGCAGAGAATCTTAGCTGGGAAGTTTTCAGAGACACGCTGATTGAACAAGCTGAGCAGGGTGTAGATTACTTCACCATCCATGCTGGGGTTCTGCTTAGATACATCCCATTAACAGCGAAGCGCATGACAGGCATTGTTTCCCGTGGAGGATCCATTCATGCAAAGTGGTGCTTGACTTATCACAGGGAGAACTTTGCTTATGAGCACTGGGATGACATCCTCGATATCTGTAATCAATATGATGTGGCACTATCAATTGGTGATGGGCTGAGGCCTGGGTCAATTTATGATGCCAATGACACTGCTCAGTTTGCGGAGCTTTTAACTCAAGGGGAGCTGACTCGAAGAGCATGGGAAAAGGATGTGCAGGTAAAAATGCTATGGACTGCTTGTGCGTATAATATAGTTTTATATATAGGGAGTCTTGGCCTAACTATTAACTATTTTGAATGGGTTCCTCATGATATGTTTTATCAAAAAGCTCATATCGTTTTTTTGTCAAGGTTCCAACTATCTTCAGTATAGCCTTGCCCAAATGCTTTGTCTTTCAGGGTTTCTGGGATCATCTAAACAGTGTAGATATATTTCGGTTACCTATTTATCCTGTTTATATTCCTTTAGGGATTTTGTCTCACTATCTACGTTATATATCTTTTCCAGTCCTAGTAGAGTGACAATTAGTGCAGCTTCGACCTCAGAAGGTTTTTCACCTCACCTATTTCACTCTGGTTCACTCTTTAAGCTGGAATAACATGGCACTTAACCTCCCTATGTTTTTGACTTGATGTCTTAGTTGGTTCTTTCTTAGCTTTTTTTTTGGTAGGCAGTTCTTTCTGAACTCTTACGGAATATATATCTTACTATTTAGAAGGTAATCGTGCTTTTGATCTATACATTATGACCTATAATATTTTTGTACGGTTTTAGGTGATGAATGAAGGACCTGGACATATTCCAATGCACAAAATCCCTGAAAACATGGAAAAACAGCTTGAGTGGTGCAATGAAGCACCTTTTTATACACTTGGCCCATTAACAACTGATATTGCGCCCGGGTATGATCACATCACCTCAGCCATTGGTGCTGCTAATATTGGGGCCTTGGGCACGGCACTCCTCTGTTATGTAACACCAAAGGAACACCTTGGGTTGCCAAATAGGGACGATGTGAAGGCTGGAGTTATAGCATATAAGATAGCTGCTCATGCAGCTGATTTAGCTAAAGGTCACCCACATGCTCAAGCCTGGGATGATGCACTGAGCAAAGCGAGATTTGAGTTTAGATGGATGGACCAGTTTGCTTTGTCGTTGGATCCCATGACTGCCATGGCCTTCCATGATGAGACCCTGCCATCAGATGGTGCCAAAGTGGCACATTTCTGCTCTATGTGCGGCCCCAAGTTCTGTTCTATGAAGATAACAGAGGATGTACGGAAGTATGCTGAGGAGCATGGGTACGGCAGTGCTGAGGAAGCTGTGCAACATGGAATGGAGGCAATGAGTGCCGAGTTTTTGGCTGCTAAAAAAACTGTTAGTGGGGAACAACATGGTGAAGTTGGCGGGGAAATCTACTTGCCTGCAAGTTACGTCGCTGGCTCATTGGAGACATGAAGGTCAGTTTTCTTGCTTGTTGTTTAGAAATGCTTGTTTTTCATTATAACTTCACTTTTGTTTATTTGGGTAATATTTTCTATTTCTGGATGTGATAATGACATCCTTTTTACTGGTAAAAAGGACGCTCTAATGTAAATATTAAACGGCTATAAATGGACATCAACATACCAGAAAATGGGACGACTGGTAGTGACTATTGTTTATATTAAAAAAAAAAAAAACATTTTCTTGGAAAATGTATGAAATTGTTTGATATGTGGCGGCTGTTGCAATTATTACCACAATGCTGTAGACCATTCTTTACACTGTTTGTATTTTATCATTGTAGTTGTTACTAATCAACAACTTTCTGGAATTATCAGGTTGATATATGCCAATAGATGTCATATTTCTCAAACTATGTCTGTTTGCCTCTATCTTTTTCTCAACAATTGGTGAATTCCTCACACGCTCCAATTTCTTTCTCTATTCCCAACTTTGGGCTATATCTTAGTAAAGAAGACACATTCATGGGGGCCCAACTTTGGAGAGCGTAGTTGCAATGATATGGTGAATTTTTTCTCTCCGGTGACAAACACATACCTAAAAACCAACTAATCTCCTCCTTAACATCATTGGTCTCCAAAAACCGTACCTTTATGAGTCTGTAATAATCTTTGTATGTAAATGATTATACATAATTGCGAAGTAAAACATGCTACAACTCTTCATTCTTCCTTTTTTATTTCTTCGATTTGTTATCTATTGGTCTCCATCATTGTTATATTGTCATGGCGTTGAAATCTGTTAGCGGGCTAAATGCTGCTGCAGGAGAATTGGAGATGAGAACCTTCGGACGTTTTTTTGTTAGGAATTTTCAGAATTTCATTTCTCACCATTTAATTATTTAAAAACCCATGAAATGAGGGTTTCAATTCCCACCCAAAAAGGAAGGAGTTCAAATCTAATGCATGTGAGAAATTCTTAGGAAGAGAACCGGATAAAAAATGACTCGAGGCTGCCCCTAACTTCATTTCTTCCTCTCGTCTCCCTTTTCTCCTTTTTTTTTTCTCTAGTCTCCCTCACTCTCTCTCATCCCATCCAATGACATCGCACATCATGCGGACACGGTTTAGACTGCTGGAGAGTAGACACATTTTGGCTATTGACTGTAATACTCCGGCGACTGTTCATGTTGTCTTTCCTGTAAGTTAATATCCGCCTTTGTTTCTCTGTTTATACATCATTAACATGGGGTTTTAGCTCCATTGAAGCCATTGATAATGGCTTGCCAAGCCTGGCACTTGAAGTGACTCATGATTTACTCAACAAAAGAACGCTGATATTGCCAAACGACGAGACTAGCAAACCTTGCACTTGAAGTCTCGGTATTTTGCAAGTGTCTGCAAAGGAACAGACCCTTAAAGGCAACTGATTACACTGGTCTTACATGCCTCAAATAATTTGGATTTACCAATTGGTTTTGCACTCCTGAACTTCAACAAAAACAATGGTAGTACTTAGTAGAAAACACAAGAATGTTTAAAGTTTTTTGCTTTGGCCTTATACATGCCTGCCATGATATTTAAGGACCTAGGCAATGATGTAGCTTTGTATTTTTATCGATAAAAAAAAAAAAAAACTAAGCTTCATATTTCGAAGCATTAACACATGAAAATATGTTGAAAATAATCCCTTTAGGCTCATTCCTAACTCATATCTGGTGTGTGTTTCCAATAGACAGGCTGTAAAAAAATAATAATAATAAATCCGTTTTCCACAAAGGTGGTCTAATATAGCACTTATCTAGATGCACTTATACGCATCCTATGCTGCTTATATGAACATATAATTGTATACAAATATATCTTTCGATATTATCATAGAATAATTATATGAAAATCAAGGTGTCTCAGCTTATTGTAGGCATCAGTCTCTTGACTTTCTCACCTCGGTTAAATACATGAATCTAATTACAGGAGACACTCATTTGGAAAATTGGGGTTGAAGCTTCTCAGAGCCTTAGTGGTCACTTAGCTGCGGAGGTGATTTATGGTCTTCATTTCAGGTTTTGGGTGAGCAAAGAGCTTCAGTTAAATAAATTAAAGACTTGTCTTTCTTTGTTTTGCTTGGTTTAGGGTTTCTCAGTAATAAAATGATTTTTGTGTTACATATTCCTTGTTTATCTTATGGGTTCCTCCATTGACGTAAGAAATGCACCAGGGGTGCCTGTATCTGCTTCAGTCCTGGCTATTTGCCATGATATGCACAGATCGGCTGAGAAAGTCCCTTCGAACCTGAACAGGGTAATGCCTGCGTAGGGAGTGTGCATGTTTGTTTTCCATTGTTTTATGTGCTTGCACAGGGAAGGTGCTTCTATCCATGGGTTCTGGCTAGCTGATCCATGTGGAGCAGGTTGAGCGTCATGGTCAGGCTTATCTACCGTGTAGAGGAGAAGTAACCGAAACTGCAGCTTTTAACCTTTCCTTGATCATGGTTTTAAGTGGCCGATACTTAACTAATCATCTATTTTATTGGACCTTTTGGGAGTTCAGTGTGGGTCATGCCTACTGATATTACAGATAAAATGAATCTCATGGGTTTCTCTTCTCCTTTTTTCTTTTCCTTTCTTTTCCTTTTTTTTTTTTTTTTTCTTTTACCAAATTTTAATTTTATTTATTTCAAACCCTAGTACCATGTTCTATATCACCTCAATGTCCATCTTTAAGTTCTTCTAGGTAAATTCTTTCAAATCCTGTCGAATCGGCACTTTCTCTCTCCATAACCGTATTTCTTAACTCTTATCACTCTTTTAATACTATATTATTTTATTTATTCCTTTTTTGAAACTGTGATATACCATTAAAACCCATGGTCTCGGAGCTTATATTTTATCTTGCCTTAAAAACTCAATTGTTATGAGAAATTTTAAAAGTGTTTTGCCTGCCTGTGCCCGTCATGCTTCCTGCCTGAAAACTGGACTTGAACACATCCCTGACTGGAAATGTGTGTATATATATATATGGACAATAAAATAATAGTAAATCTCCAAGTAACATGTACTTTTAAAGTTCCCAAACCTTTGGTTCTTTCATTGTCCATAGGTGGCTAACTTTTCGAAACCATCTCATCTTTGAAAGGAGCATTAAAGGAAAAAAAAAAGTGATTATGTATCTAAGATTTTTATTGAGTTTTAGTTCCTTAACCCCAAAAGTTCTAATGAAATGGCTAAAGTCTCAAGTACGGGCTTGTAGTTTAGACCATTGCCCTAGACTAAGCAGAGAACCAGAGTCGACAACAGGGTTGTATTTGTTATTTGCTGCAGCAGTGAGAATGGGTCAATACTGTTGCTGTAAGTGATATATTTTCCCTCTTATTTTGGGTTGCTCTTTTTCCTTTTTAAGAACCAACTGTTATCTGCCAAATGTTTTCATGGTTAGAAGCGTCCAGACTCAATCTGCTTCCTGCAGCACGTTTTTGTTTCCTTTTGATACTGTTGGAAGCTTGGGAAAGTAAAAAGGAAAATTAGACATGGTTTATGCTTTTGGATTGGGGCTTTTCTGTGGTTTCCATTGTTGTAGCTGACATGGCCTTTCTCCTATTATAATCGCAATGCATAGAAAATGACTGCGGAGACTGTCCACAGACTTTTGCAGCCTAGGCACCAATCTATTGATACTCAGATTTTCATGTCATATGCTGGAGCCTGGTGTGCCGAGTATGTCGGTGCAAGTAAGTATGCTGGAGCCTGGTGTGCCGAGTATGTCGGTGCAAGTAAGTAAACCAAATGAGGTAGGGACTCGTGTGTAAAGGGGCAGTGCGACTATGCATCACCTGCAAAATTGGACTGTTGACATACTGAGTTTTCAATGTTTTGCTGTGTGCGCATTTGGGAGGTTTTTGCCCAAAGTCCTTTTCCGTTTTTTTTTAAGCCAACAGTTAAAGCACACTTTCTTACTGAAAAAGGGACGTGGTTGGTGGCGGATGAGGATGGCTAGCATTCCTCATTCGCATAACTATGGAACTAATCCGAGATGGTGTATGTATTCTGGAGCTAATGGCATCGTTGGGAAGGACGTAATGTTGGATATAATGGTTTGAGTATTAATTTGAGTCCCTAATCCTAGCTGACCGCAGTGGCCCGTGTCTCTTCTAAACCCTTTTTTTTAAAACTAAGTTAAGCTTAACTAAATTATGATTCACTTTTTTAAAAAAAAACTAAAAACCACGGTTGGATGGAAGATGACCACCTGATCTCACTGGTCCACACCTTCCTTTTCAACATCCACTAATTGTAGTTAAGATTTACTCCCCCGGTTCATCCATTACATTTAACCTTGGCTTTTAGAAAAAAAATAATAATCATAATTTAGTTAAGCTTAACCATTGTTACAATTGTGTTAAAAAGGGGACACTTGCGGTCCCCTTCTCGGGATTCTTAATTTTATTCTCGTAAAAATTTAGTCTTATCTATTGTGATAAGAAAGCGCCAAAACTGAGTGGTTTCTACGAGAAGAGAAAAAGGGTGGGTGGTAATAATATTCAGTCAGAAAGCGCCAAAACTGGGTGGTTTCTACGAGAAGAGAAAAAGGGTGGGTGGTAATAATATTCAGTCCCGTCCCATGGAAAATGCTTCCATAGGAATCCAAAATCTTGCGCAGGCCAGAACCTCCAAGTAAGATCTTTGAGTCCACTTCATGCTCATTCGTTGTAGTCACTCAGGTGCATCTTTGGTTAATTTCCGATGGAGCAGGGAAGAGAAGTTTGGCTTATGGTCTTGTGTGCTGACTATCTCACGACAGTATACAAGTGCATTTTGTTTTAGTATGCACTCAAGATTAGGATTGAGGATATGACAAAAACAATGCAGGGATATTGAGCCGATAACCCCAACAGTCTAAGATTGTGGATAACTGCGCATGATTAATACCTATATCCCAACAAAGCCAGCCTTCAAAGGAAGAAAGCATATGTAAGGCCACAGTAAAGTTCGTATTGTGGTTCCTATGAGCTGTTATTGTAGCTCCAACGCACATCAAAGCAGGATCCGGAATAAACCAAAAGGAAAATCTGCAATTCTTTTTAAGAAACAAACTGAATAGATTATGCATCAATGAAAATCATGGAGTTGAAAGAGGGGGGGCAAAAATGTTCTATTTTGCTTTTCATTAACGGGGAATCTGAGAAGTTGGGCTCTAATTCAGTTGTAGCCTGATTTCTCAAGTTGGAGAAGTTCCATCCCTAGTAAGAACTAAGATAAGATCTAACATTTCAAGGAAAAAACAACTTTGAGCAGCTGTTGAGTTCATTCTGTCTGACCTTTCTGTCATGTAACAGAGAAGGTTCAAAGCCCCAATTCACTTTTTCTTTGTAGATTCTCCTGTGTATTTGTCCATTAATCCTTCAACATCTTTCCAGAATAAACCTTCCACCAGAATTCCATCCTTGGTGAACCTGCAGCATCGAAAACAGTTACCAATGGAAGTTTGAGATCGGAACAAAAAGTTCACACAAACTCAAAAACTGGGAGGTACAAATTCCATGAGAGTGAGAGAGAGAGAGACCACTGAGTAACGCTCTTGGTAAACTGGACTGGTTTCTTAGCAGAAATGGATTTAGGATCTGCACTGGCTATAGACAGCGTGTACATGTCAGAGAATCTTGGCAGTTTAGAAGAGACCACCAGTCCAGTGCTACTGAAGGATCCCTGTACAAAAAAAAAGCAACTGATAAATGAAGCACAGCCCCAGTTTTATAACAAGATCAATACATCTAAAATATCAACTACATGCTGATTTCTTTTGCATCACAAGACTCGACTGTAGATTAGAGGTAAAAATATTACATGAATATTTTTTTTTGCTAGAATATATCAGTTGGGGCTCTTCAACCAGCATTCCATATGTGCATAACCCTCCTGTCCCATGCATGGATAGCCATACATATTTTGAAATATTTGTGTTTGCCCATCTTTCAAGATGTAGTAATGATTTTATAATAACCCATGGCAATTAAATTGGCTCTACGGACCATTGTATATAATTTTTAAAATGATTATGAGAGCTAGAAAGCCTACTTAAATTGCATCAGCATCACACCAGAATTTGGGAACCAATTACAAGTTTCACCCATACCATTTGACCTGAATACTAAACTATTTTATATATATCCTAATATTATGTAAGAAGAAATTTTTGAAGCAATGATATTCTAACAGAACTTTTAAGAAGAAAATTATGGTAGTCCAATTCAGGTAATCTCAATCAACCCAAAGTCTGTAAAAAATAGATAGCATTGACAAAGATTTGATCATATAACCTGAATCAGGGCAAAACCCAGAACTTGCAAGCAAAAACAATTTACAAGCAGGTTGGCTACCAATGTGTAAATAGGGAAGGGAACCTGAAAATTTGGAAAAACAATCATATTTGGGAATGAACAGTACTGCAAACAAAGCCTACGCAAAACCGGGAGTCCAGCAGAAAGGTAGAGACAGTTCAGTCATAAAAAAATTAGTGGAAGAAGAAAATTTGCATGTTTGCTTCATTGGAATCCCTAATGGGGCGTTTGTATTCTCCAAACACAATTATTTGAACAAATGATTATTTGACCATTAATTTCTACATAATCAATTTTATCATAATTGAGTTTTCGCTAATAAAATCCAATCCAAATGCCACCTAAATTTGATACCCAGAAGTTCACAAAACCCAAGACAGGGGAAAACTTGCATTACCTTCTTTACCCTCTCTATCAATTTTATTCAGAATTAGGGCTTCTTTATTTTTTTCTTCAGACCCACCATCAATTCAGAAGGTGAATTACATACAATTGTAGAGGAGAAAGAAGGGAAGGGAGGGGTAGTAGGGGCAATCCTGCAAACAAGAAGATTTGGAATCTTATAGGCTGGAGGCCCACAGAGATCATTCAAATAAAGTTTAATTTTGATGGTTCGGTATTGGAATATGGAAGAACAAGAGCTGGGTGTATTGCAAGGGACAGCACAGGCAGACCATGGATTCCTACGGCCTCTCCCCTGCCCAAAATGGATGTCCTTGCAGCGGAGCTATGAGCCCTTCGAAAAGGTATTATTGTGGCAAAAGAGATCAGTGTGAAAAGAGTATGACTTGATGAAAGACTCTCAGGTGACCATCACCTCAGTGTGTAACGACTCTCCTCCTCCATGGAAACACAGAAATTTGGTGCAAGACATTAAAAACCTCTGTACCTCCACGTTTGACCACTGCAAGATCATTCACATCCACAGTAGGGCTGTCAATGGGCCAGGCTGGGGTCTGTCCAGGCCCAGCCCTCATTTGTGAGGGTCCGGCCCAAGCCCTCATAGGGCCTAAATTGGCTAGGCCAAAGCCCTACCTTTAGGGCCAGGCCTGGGCTTGAAAAGAAGATAAATAATTAACTTTTTTGTCAAAATATTTATCGATTTTTTTTTTCTAAACTACCACTGGCTGCAGTCCTTGTAAGGTACACGTTGTTCATAACTTCATATGGCCTTCTGGTCTCTGAAGCAGTTTGGATATATCCCTCTCCCCTCTGGGGGAAATTATCTTTGAAGTAAAATGGATATAATGGGCCATACAAGGCCTCGCTTATGGAACAAGACTTTCTTCTTGGTTTTAAAAAGAAGGAAAAAGCAATCTTTTACTGTATTTTTTTAAACAAAAAATTTTAAGAGCTTTAGTTGGGTAAAAAGGTAAACTACAGTCAAAGGGACAGTGAAATAGATAGTTGGTGCCCTCCCACTACACACTTGCACATGCATAGAGAGACACGTGTGAAGCAAAAGCGGAAAGAAAATAAAACCTAATAACTCAATACGTGTGAGGCACACTTGCACCTTGCACTAAATACTTTTTCCTATGAGTAAAATAAATTACTAAAGAAAACTAAAAACCAAAAGGAAAGAAAATAAAAGCTAATAACTCAATGGCAGTAAGCAATAGGGGCAGCTTAATCACTCAATCAAACTCAATAAAATTAGCGAAGAAGAAAATTCAATATGAAATCTAACAAAGCAGGCTAAGAAAAATAGACAGGGATACATCTGTCAATGTCAATCACAGAAGCAAGATGACATTTGTACCCCTTTGTAGTCAAGTATTCCTTAGTAAATAAACTTCATCAATGTTAAACATGCAGCACTTGATCAGAAATTTTATATTATAATTACTTAATTTTCAATGTTGATACTTATTTATCTTCATAGTTGCTGTGACATTTTTAAATAAAGAGAAGAATATAAAGTCAATACCATGCATACTGTAAGCTTAATTCGAAGACCTTTAAAGTCAGTACCATGTTATCCTCGTACTCTATGCCTTTACCTGCTTCAGCAAAGAACTCATGGAGTCGTATCGATGCCAACACAAAATTTCAGGAAGGCCTTTTAAGTGAAATCTTTGTCTACCATTCAAAATTCTTACCTAGTAGGCAGTTCTCACCAAACAGTAATTTACAAACTTGCTAAAAGTCCAGATTCCCACCGATCAAAAAAAAAAAGTCCAGATTCCCCTCAACAATGCACTACCTTGTGCATAGTCAGAGCTCTCTAATCTCCATCAAACACAATTGAGCCTTCCTAATATCTCCCCTGCTAGTTCTGTTGATGACCAATACAAGGATGCTGTTTCACTCATTTTTTCAATGAGAGACAGATATGATTCCTGAGAACTGTTCAGAGGATCCTTCATATCCGTTGTGAGCCTCAAATCCATACTTACACTGTTACACAAACTGTAGCATCTCATTAATTTTGAACTCTTGCACTATTGTAGCCCATAGATGAGATATTGTGTCATTCACTCTACAATCTTAGTTTATAAGCAATGTCTTCCTGAATACTCTACTATTAATCGTATTCCTTCAAGAAATAAAAATTTGAACGTAAAAAATCATCTCTACATAATAATAGCTTGGGTAGCAGAGTCTTCAGGGCAACCATCCTTCCATCACATACAAATCAACTTTTTTTTTTATCGGTGGTCAGACCAGATATATTATAAATTAGAGAGAAACGATATAGAGCACACGATCGAGTTCACAAGAGTGTGAAATAGCTTAGGTAGCAGAGTCTTCAGGTCAACCATCCTTCCATCAAATTCAAATCAACTTTTTTTTATCGGTAGTCAGAGCAGGTATATTATAAATTAGAGAGAAGATATAGGACACACAATCGAGTTCACAAGAGTACACACACACTCGCACAAAAAAACCAAATAAGCTAGCTTATAGCTAGAGCTAAGGAAACACAACAAAGAACACGGAGATGGCTCGGCCAATGTGATCAGGATCTAGTCCTCCTAAGCAAGCTGACCCACTCTGTGCGTACTGCCCTCAACTGGGCTGATCCAATCCACTTCTTTAGTGTTTAGAGCCAATAGAGTAATACGACGAGACCTTGAGCAGGTATGTTCCTTAGACGATTTGATCCCATTAAAAACTCTAGGGTTCCACTCCTTCCAAAGGGACCAACCTAACGTCCCAGGGAGAAGTAACCAACTACCTGCAGAACCACACTCCACCTTTGCCGAGGACCAGCATAAAAAGCCCCAAAAGGTACGGGGGAAGACCCAACTAATCCCCACTTGGGATAGGAAATAGCCCCAATTCTCAAATGCGAGAGGACAATGCAACAGTAAGTGATCCATTGTTTCCTCATCTCTTAGGCACAGATCGCATGTGAGGATCTGGTTCATCGCTATTGCTCACATAAAGAATGATACTTTGTAAGGTATGATTTCACACAATTCTATGAGGAAATGGGAGACTGGTATTGACCTTCAAAGCTTGATATATAGATCTCACTTAAAATAGACCTTTGTTGTCACAGGTCCATAACCTCATGCCCTTGAGCATAGGGTGTGCCAATAGTCAATTCAGAGCTAAGATGACCCAACAAAAGAGATACACTCTAACTCCTAGTCCTGAACATTGTGCCTCAATATAGGACACCACACCACTAAATTTCTTGACCGACCTAGATATGATAACCATGGCGTTCCTCTCAACCGCTAAATTCCATGAATTACAAAACTCTTCCTTGAGTATCGATTGACCACACCATCTACCTATCTAACCTCATCCCCTCGATCTACTCTAAAAGAAATGTGTTTCACAAACTCAGGCCAAACCCTAATGATGCCTTTCCTAAGGCCAAAATCGTGAGATTCTCAAACAGGTTTGGAGTCCCATACCGAAGCCTCCCCGTATTTACACGATATCATTTTCTCCACAACTTCTTCCTCTCTATGCCAAATCTCCATAATCATTTACCCATTGGTCATATATTTAAGCTTATTTACCAAAATACCATCGAAAATCTATATACCACTCACAAACGCACCCTGGGGGAGGAGAAATGATGAAGGACAAGACTAAACTAAGTCAAGATGAAGACTAAACTAAGTCAAGATGCTAAGACTTTCGCGAGTATTTTATACACACTGCCCACCAAACTAATAGGGTAGAAATCTGTAAGTAACTGAGCATTACACTTCTTCAAGGGTAACACTAGAAAGGTGTTCAATACCAGATTAAAGTTCCCAGACCTGTGGAATAAATTATAGACTAGGACTACATCAAGGCTCACAATGTTCCAACATTTCTTGAAAAACTCTATTGAGAAATCATCTTGCCCCAAAGCTTAATCCCCTTTCATTCCCCTAATGACACCTAAGATGTCTTTGCCTTTCCAACATGTCTCATTGATCTTTCAAAAAGAATGTCAAGTGAGCCCATCCACCAAAGGCTCAAAGCCACCATTTTTATGAATATAGGTTTTTGTAGAAACCTACCACGTCTGTCTTCATCTCCTTGGCTATTTTATGGAAGTAACACGTGTTATGATCACCTTCCTTTAGCCACCTCACCCTTTGATTTCTATTTCCAACAAAAGCTCCTCCACCTTCAAAAGGGATTGAAATTATTTTTTCAAGAGCTCTTTGTGAATGACTTCTGAGCTAGACATCAATCCTAACTCTTCTTTTACATCAAATTTGGAATGTCACTCAAAAGCCTTCTTTTAGAATCTGACAGCATTTTGAACACCTCTTTTATTCCAAACCCTGATTTTCTATTTAAGTGCTTTTAATTTTAATCCAAATATAGTGCTAGGGGACCATAAAATAGAACTCCCCAAATCTCCCCTCCACGAGTGCCTTGAAATCTAGATGGTTCAACCATAAGTTTTCAAATTTAAACAGTTGAAGATCCCTGCTTAACCTCAATTTCTAGCATAATTGGTGTGGTCATATGTGGGATGAGGAAGACTAGGATAATGTTTAAGAAATGGTCCTCCCAAAGGTCGCATAATAGGAGCCTATCCAGCTTGCTAATAATCAATTTCTCCTGAAAATTTGACCAGGTGAAATGGGCTCCCTTAAAGAGGGCATTTTGCCAGATTATGGGATGAGATGAATTCCTCAAATGCCTTCATTTAAGAAGATAGGTGACAAGTAAGGGTGGTTAACAAACAAGGTGCTCGCAAACCGCTCGAGCTCATGCGTTTATTTAGTAAACAAACCAAGCTTCAGCTAGATTTTCCAGCTCGTTTAGTTAAAGAGTGAGCCTGAACACCCCCCCTACTCGGCTCGATTATGTATATATATATATACTTAAAATATTTTTAAATTACTAAGATATTAAACTTTTAGCCTTTAGGCTTGTGCTAGGTTACTTCGTAGTTCACGCAAAAGTTGTAGATTAAGGTGGTGAATTTATATGATTTCATCTCATTGAAGGGTTATTTTTAGAACTAATCATATATTATATGTATATTTTTAAATTAATCTTATTTTAACTGAGCTCGTTAAAAGCTCAAGCTCAGCTCGTGTTTGGCTCAAGCTCGGCTCGAGCCCAGTTTGGCTCATTTATAAACGAGTCAAGCCAAACTTGAACACCCTAAAATACTTACATGGTCGATAAAAGCTTGGCTCAGCTCAATACCCACCAGCCACCCCTAGATTGACAACTCCAAAGTTTATCCTGAGCTTCCAATATACAATAAAAGTCTCCATCATGGTTGTCAAGGCAACTTGAGGCAACAAACCCCATGGATGTTTGAGGCGTTACCTAATGAATTCCTTGTAGCAATCCCCCAATATGAAATCTATACATGCTGCAATTTCCTAAATAAGGCAATTTATATAAATTGCAAAATCTTCATTGTAAAGATGCTTTTTGATAAAACCATCTTAGAGACAGTTTTAGGAATAATAAAGGAGGTTTCAAGTGTAGATAATAAAAGATAGCCGAAAGGGGGAAAGAGAGAGAGAGGAGGCGTGTGGGATTAAATAAAAATAGAAATTATAGACCGACAGTCAACTGTGACTACTGAACGGTAGAACATGGGGAGAGAGACAAAGAGAGGGGGGATATGAAGTGAGGAAGAGGTCGTATCTTCTCCTTTATTCCTTTTCCTTCTCAGTTAAGCCCAAAGAAGGTAATAAAAAAAGCATATACTAAGTAATATATATATTTATGGGACTTACCCTTATTTAAATTATAAAGAGA
This sequence comes from Tetracentron sinense, assembly GCA_015143295.1. NCBI lineage: Eukaryota > Viridiplantae > Streptophyta > Magnoliopsida > Trochodendrales > Trochodendraceae > Tetracentron > Tetracentron sinense. Next base: position 4,523,920 of record CM026557.1, on the reverse strand, counting down.
GGTTTACAAGAGTTTTGGGAGACCTAGAAAGATTTTGAGACATTTAAAAGTATTTTTTGTTATTGGGATGCCCGCGCGAGTGATTGCCTAGGCCCAACTGAGCGCCTGGCTGCCAAGGTGACAGCCTCAAGCAAAGCCTTTAACAATCACGGTCTCCACTCAGATATGACGATGCACCCCATGTAGCACTCACATCGACTAACTCCAGTCAAAAAGACTGGGACTCCGTTGGGGATAATGGATTATAAACCCCAGTGAACACCCAAACAAAATCATCTAGTGATTGATACAATATGGACAGTGAATAGGTGCCGACTGATTGTAGGACTTCGACTACTGACCCATCCAAACAACTAGGATGCCCCCTGACAACCCTAGCGAAGGAACCGCCATCTAGTCCTAACAATGGACACCCCATATCTCCTTAACTAAGAAATCTGACAAATTTCCAATTTTTGTTTGTTGAAGACACATAATCTCCTACTTTTAAAAAAAAAAATCTTACCAATTCTTTGACTGCTAGCCTCTTATCCACACTACCCAAGCCCCCAATATTCCAATAAATAATTTCAAGAGCCATTAGACACCACAAGCGCGATCTATTGCATATCGCAATGCATAGACGTTGGTTCAGAGTCTCCTACTGATCGTGACTCGTGATCCAACTATCTAAATCAGTGTAATCGAGACGTCGCCTAGGCCTTTTTGGGCCTCAATCACCTAGGCACCCCTCTAGGCGGGTGAAAGTCACTGGACGCCGCCTAGGCATCGAGGCGGTCCATACAGAATTTCTTTTAAAACCCTCTTTTCAACCCTCCTTTAAAATCCTATTTTAAAAACTCATTTAAAACTCTATTTTAAACCATATTTTAAATGGGGCAATGATTAGCCCACCACGCATTTGATTATGTAGTCAAATGTTGTGTCCACGTGTCCCTTTAACTATGGTTAAGCTTAAGAAAATTAAGGTTAATATATTTTTTTTTCAAAAACTATGATTAGATTGCTTAACCCTAGGGGTGAGTGAACCTTAACCGCAACTGATGGGTGTTAAAAAGGAGGACATGGACCAATGAGGACCGCACATTCCTCTATAGTGGAATGCGGCGGCGTTTAAATTAAAGATTCCCATTTTAAACCCTATTTTAAAACTATCATTTAAACTCTTAAACTCTATTTTAAAACTCTCTTTTAAAGTCTAAAATCACTATCTTAGATATAGGTGGTGCATTTAAACTTTAAAAGCAACATCCAAAATCAACACTCAAAATCACCTTAAAAGTTAGAAAACTTCAAACTAATTATGTATCTATTATTTATATAATGTGTATATACTAATATTACATATAAATATTATATATATATATATATAATTTAATTATTTTTATCGCCTAGGCAGCGCCTCGCCTAGCCAGGCCTAATCGCCTAGGCATCACCTGGACGCCTTGACTAAACTGATCTAAATTCCAGGCACCTCTTCATCAAATGTACACACTAGTGGAGACCAGAGACGAAGAAGCAAATTACACCCGTTGTCATTGTACTTGCCTCATGTTTGGTGTTGCTTCTTCTTATTGGGGTGCAAGAAGCAGCTAGCCATTACCCAACTGATCTAGAAATTGATACCAAACCTTTTTTGTTGACATACAATGAAAATAGTAATTGTTTATAGTCTTCTAAATGTCATATCCCCTCTGCACTTAACTACGTCGTGCTCATATAAAAAAATTTCATACTAATAATGATTGCAGCCCAAAATCACATCCAAACATCACTATTCAACAGTCAACACTGCTCTGAAATTAGAGAGAGAGAGAGAGAGAAGGGGGGGGGGGGGGGGGGGGGGGGGGGGGGGGATAACTCCTTGTTAAAAAATAACCTATAGAACAACTTATCTTAACCTTGACTAGTCCTTTCAAAATTCTTCTACGGAATCTATTCAATAATTACCCCCAATGTAGTGCTTTGACTATTTATAGTTGTTGAAAATATTTGAGTTTATTACAAATCAATATCTATATATAAATATATATATATTTGAATTTATTTGCTTGTATTTCATGAGCCTATCACTATTTGATTTTTTTTAATGGTCTTTGTGACTATTTGATGTTACAAATTTACAATGTATGAATGTTATTCTATGAGTCAATGTGATAAATGCCTGCCAACTAGTACTTTTCCAGAAATTTCACTGAAATTTAAATAAATGTCTTTCTTATTCTTTTCCTAATTTCTCCTTACAACTGCAAAATATTATGCCTAATCAAATACATCTCCTATATTTCACATTTTCAAAGAGCGAAATTTCTTGCTAAACCAAAATTTAAAATGTTGGAGATAGAGTGTAGTGCTGATAGAATAAATGAAAGAAGGACTACTATTCCCAACTATGAAACCTTCAATAATTGACACATCTTAAAGAAAATGAATGTAGATCTAAGTCAGACTTTAGTAAAGCAAGCATGAGTATGTACAAGCAATGATGATCATGCTTAGAACTCTAGCTCATATTGTTGATTATCAAAATATAAAGAAAAAAACGTTGACTTCTATCGAATAATAAAATATTATTAAATCTAGAAAGTTTTAACAAACTGTGCTACTTAATCATATTATATTCTTCTACAGTTGGTAATTTCAAGTCGACTACTATGTTTCCCAGAGACTACATCAGTTGACAGTAAAACATGCACATACTATTTTATGTTTCTCAAAAAAGGCAGTTGCTGCTAAAACCCATATAATTATAGTCAAAACACACTGCTAAGAAACATTTCATGTGCTGACACAAATAGATACAAAATCTTCCATGATGTTAATATCCATGTCTGAAGGTTCGAATAAGCTAAGAAAATCCTCCCAAACAAGAGTTGTAGAGCACAAAGAAATTCAAGTGACTATCAATAACAACTTCATTATTTTTATACCCTGAAATCAATTCAATTATCCTGAAATCAATTCAATCACTTCTTAAGATTCACCCATCCACCAAAAGCTCCAATATCTATAAATGTTGAAAAAAAAAACACCTGATGTGTTTGGTTAAGCTGTTCTGATGCTAATTTCCATATTTCACAGAACAGAGAGCCTTACCGTGAGAGGATAAGTAAACAGGATCGCATTTTTTTCCTTCGTGTATATGATCAACTGCAACAATCCGTTGAATACAATATACTTGCCAGAGTCAAAGATCAAACAAACATCTTGAAATTGATATCGTTAGAACTTAGAACATTAAACCATATCGTTTGAATCGCGATGGTAAAAGAATGAGAATTCGCATAAGATTAGGTCAAAAGAAAGGATATAATATGATGCATCCGATCAAGAAATCTCTGTTTTCAGGAAACTTCTTCGGGTAGAACTGAGCAATGAGCGCGATTATTATGATGATAGTTCCCATGAACAATCTTATATTGCTCATCCTCACGTTTTCCACATATCCGCGACTGGTAACGATCTATAAGGAGAAAAACTCTAATTCATCAAAACACTCAAAATTAAAGAAATATTTAGCGAAGGATCGATCGAGAGTGAGAGATCTAGGGTTTAGAGAATCAGATCGAAATAACGGAAGAGGTATTAATTGTTACCTCTGAAACGGATTCGTCGAGAAGATGTTTGATCGAGTGAGGATCCATCAGATTCGTCTTTTTAGGGTTTTTGCCGGAAGAGTTGTTGCTTGCCATCTCTCCCTTCTTTTCCTGCATTTCCGAATACTTTTCCGGCTGTCTGAAAATGGGGGGTTAAATAAGGTCTAAGAGCTTACTGCTTAAAATTGTTTTAAGCGAAAATCCGTTCTCTGGTGATAACAGTTTCTTATCCTACGCCAGATGCGTAACGCTCATAAAAATTAAAATATGCTACAGCCTACACATACCCGTGAACTGAGACTACGAGGAGGAAAGTGTGCGCGTGGGCTGCTCAAACCTAGGGTTAGGGGTGTAAAGTGTAAACAGATACGGATAATATCCATATCCAATCCTTATTTAAATCAGTTAACTCGGATAATTATCCCAATACGATCCCTGCAGAGTGAATTCAAACAGTAATTTTATAAAATATGTGGGGAGATGAGAGATAGTAAAAATAACAAACTAAAGTAATTAGATACGAATCACATCATCAATATTTAACTCTGATACCATTATGTGGGGAGATGAGAAATAGTAGAAATAACAAACTAAAGTAAGCAAATTTAATACATAGAAGTAGTACTTACACTGGATTGAGGCCGAAGCCTTTGACAGACTGATTGAAGAAGAAGATGTACAGAAGCCTTGCTAGACTAGAAGCACACAAAAGCAGACTAAGAGCACTCAGAAGAACATTAAGAGGTAGGGACATTACCCCGGTTATGTTTCAACTCAAAGAGCAATGCCTTATTTATAGAGATTATAAGCCTTGTCACTGTTCACATCACTGTAGCAAAGGTCACTGTAGCATTACTGTAGCAGGCGTGACATGAGAGTTATCCATATCTTGTGAGATATTTTGAGCATTTGTAAACCATCTACAAGCTTTATTCATCAAGTCAAGCATCAAAGTCATCGGTAGACTCATCCCATCCAACGAATGATGGAGAATCATCAGACGAACTAGGGGGTCCATTTCTTTCAAAAAAGTCATCCAAAAGGAGAAACAAATGTTGAGAGAGAGGTTCTTGTGAATCAGCAAAATGATAACTTCTTATGTTAGCTGGAATATCTGAAGGAGAGATATTATTAGCACGACACATCATCCAAGAGAAATAACTCCATTCAGTAGGATGTTCTGAATGATGGGTGACAAGGTTAAACCAATTCCATGACTCAATTGTGGCAACAGGATTACGAATAAGAAAAGAACTGCCAGAACTTGCACGAATATAATCTGTTGGTCGATGGAAAGTAACAGTAGCATATCGAGCATGATGTGTTTGAAGTAGTGTCTTCCACTGCGAGAGGGGGTAAAACCATTTCAACCAAGAGGCTAAGTTTAAATGTTCTCGACTCATTTCCTGATTAATCTGGCATTGATTGATGTAGGCGAATAGTCGAGGAATATCAAAGATAAAGGCAATGGTATAAACTTCGAAAAGACACCAGAGAAAACAAAGGGCCTCCTTAGGAAATTGATAGAAATTTCGAATCGTATAAGGAGCCAAGAAAGGATAATCAGGATGTGGGAGACATCTGAAGATTGTTCCATTTTGGAAGATAGTAGCTTCAAGAAAAGCTTTGTAATTTTGCGTACCACGTTTAGCTTGGAGAAATGTGATAATTGTATCCTGAACATAAATAGGAAGACGAGTAATTGGTTCTAAAGGATAAACACTTAGAGGTGCAGTAAGAACTTTGGGTATAGGAGGTTTGCGAAATAGAAAATCAGCAAGGACATTATGTTTTCCTTTGATATGTTTAATAGCAAAATTCCATTGAGAAAACCAATTTGCCTACCGAAGTAACTGAGGGTTAGGTAACATCTTTTGTTTGAATGTTAGCATTTTAGGAAAAGAGGACATGTCCATTTCAATAAGAAAATGATGACCAATAAGATGGAACTGAAATTTCTCAATGCCATGTTTGACAGCTAAGATTTCTTTGAAGGTAGAATGATAATGTAATTCAGAAGTTTTGAAGGAGCCACTTTTATAGCCACATAAAGATCGATGACCATTGAGATCTTCAAAAATGGCAGCACCCCAAAATTCATCACTAGCATCAGTTTGTAGGATACGGCTACCAGTGCTAGAAATTTGAAGAAGAGGGAGAGATTGGGCTTTTTTCTTAAGGATTTGAACAATAGTAGTATGACTGGCAGACCAAGGTGGAGGATTCTTCCGTAATAATTTAGATAGAAGAGACCGTTGGTGAGAAATATGAGGAATGTAATCTGCCATATAATTTACTAATCCAAGAAACTGCTGGATAGTTTTGACATTGGGAAGAATATCAGGAAATTCCAAAAGAGATTGACCAATATGGGGCTGAAGGACATATTTGCCATTAGTAATAGTAGGGCCAAGGAACTCAATAGAAGTTTGTCCAAGAAGAATCTTCTTTTCAGAGAGCATAATACCACATTTTATGAGAATATCATAGAATTGTTGAAGAAGGTGATTGTGAGAAGAAGTATCAGCAGAAAAGAGAAGGATATCATCAATGTAGATGAAGGCGTTTGCTAGAATGGGTTGGAAAATGGTAATCATGGCCTTTTGAAAACAACTAGAAGCATTTTTCAGACCAAAAGGCATAACTGTCCATTGGTAATGTTTATCAGGTATGCAAAAGTCAGTTTTGGGGCGATCATTAGGATGAATACCAAGTTGCCAAAAACCTGCTTTTAAATCGAACTTAGGAAAGATGCGAGCATGAGAAAGATGCTGGAATAGGCTATGTTTCATAGGAAGTGAAAATTTGTCATCAACAAAGACGCAATTCAAAGGTTGATAATTGATGACAAGCCGAAGTTTGTTGCGTTTTTGTTCAGCACGATTATTGACATAGAAAGCTTCACAAGCCCATGGAGAGGAAGTGGGTTCAATGAGGCCTTCTGTTTGGAGTTGAAATAATTCTTGGGTTGCTAGAGAAAGGTGTTCGGGATTCATACCACGATGACTAGCATGAGTAGGATTAATATCTTCATTCTTTTTAAAGGGAAGATGAACAAAGAAGGTTGAATTAGTCCATAAGGGTTAGAGTGTTTTTTGAGGAATTCGGAATGAGAATTTGCACAACAATCACTTATGAGTTTGGTTTTGATAGGATCAAAAGGTTCGGATAAGTGAAGGTTAGGAATTTCGGACCAGGTAAGGAAGTTTTGTTTATGGGAAAGTCTTTTGTCTGACTAACGTAAATTTCTGAATTTATGGAGGATATCGAAGCCAATTAAAAGATCTTTGCCAGGAAGGCTAGAACCAAGAAATTGGTGCTTAATGGTTAGGTTTGGGAAGAGTTTAACCAATATAGGTTTACTGATTTTATCAATAATGAAACGTTCACAATTGACAGCACGAAAAGCTTGTTCATGAGGTTTCCAATATTCTTTAGGGATAATATCAGGATTAAGGATAGATTGAGAAACACCAGTGTCAAAAAAGGCTATGGCAGGAATAGGTCTGGAATAATGATCTGTAAGGATCTGAAATTGGGCCATAGGAATAGGTTGAGTAGAAGTAACTGGATATAGTACTTGTACAGTATATACCTGAGGTATACTATTGTTAATTCCAATATTTGCAAACTGCTCACAGAGGAGCGTAGAACTGTGAACTGGAGGTTCATCATCATCACTACTGGGATATCCAATAGCGAGAATAGTTGCAGGTGAAAACTCATCATCAAGAGAAAATACTGATTCAATATCAGAGAAATCTGATTCATCAACAGCATATGTAGCAATTTGCTGTAAGAGTTTCACACTTTTATCCCGGTTGGGACAATTCTTAGCAAAATGACCAAACTTGTTGCAAAGATAACATCAGGAAGATGTTTTGCCTTTAACTCTTTTCTTGCGTAAGTATCGCCATTTGCGTTTCTTCTTAAAGCGATGAAGCTTTGGACTATCGTTTGGAGGACGAGTAGAATGACGTTTAGAAGATTTTTTGTGATACTTATAAAATTTGGACTTGGACTTAGTGTGCTTAGAGCTACAGGTAAGACAAGAGCAATCACGTTTCTCGCATTTGATAGAAAGATAAGTTTTATCACAAGTAGACTGAATCTTTTTTCCAATAGACTCAAAATTTCTAAAGAAAGTAGTCTGATTACACAGAGTTTCTAGAGCTTGAAGAGTAAACTGGAAAATTTCACCAAGAGAAGTTTGTTGAAGTGTAATACGTTTTGTATTCATAATAGTAGTGGTGTTATCACCAAGAGGTTCTGGTAAAGAAGCTAGAAAAGCTTGTTTGAGATTAACATCGTCCATATCATTGAGTATGTAGAATCGTTTGGACATTCGATCATAATGTTTTTCTAAATCAGAACGTTGATAAGAACAACATTTCATTTTAAGATATTCATCACGACATTTTTTAATATGATGAATAGCAGATCCGATAAATTCTTAATGAATGGCGGATAAGACAGCATCAAGTGTAGTAAGTTGACGAAATTGAATTTGTCTGTATTCACCAAGACTGTTATACCATTCACGAAGACGATCGTTAAGGCGAGTGACTAATTTATCAATTACCATACTCACAGTAGTACCAGGAATATGGAATTCAGTATTGCACCAAGCAAATATTTCGAATAGGCGTTCACGCCATTTAGATGGAGGGATGTCATCTATAGTGAAGAATCTTTTAACATCTGGATGAGGGAGTCGAATATTAGGTGGGATATCTGGAGGATTAGGAGGTTCTTCAATATAAGGATCATCTAGATCGGGAGTGTCCATCATAAAGGTTAGAGGGACAACCTGGGATTGATCAGATGAAGAAGTGTCATCATCTGTCTGAGATTCAGTGGTAGAATTACTTTCAGTTTCGGTAAGAGAAGCTGGAAATAATTCAGGTTCGACTGGTTTAGTTAAGTTCTTTAGAAATGATGTTATAGGATTTGGTTGATCCTTTTCTAAGAGAAGGGAAAGAGGTGGTTCTGAAGAGGAAGCACCTGTAACAAGGTCACTTGGAACATAAGGTGGAGTTGGTGTATAAGGTGGTTTACGAATAGACTGGGTTGCTACAGATGTTATTATGGGTGGTAAAGTTGCTAGAGGTGTTACAGTAGATGGTAAAGGTAAAGATCGAGTGGGTACTGGAGGTAAGGGTAATACAGTAGGTAAGGTAGAGGTGGTAGAAATCCAGGGATCTGATCTAAAAGGATTATTGGTAGTATCGAAAACTAAAGGTTGTGAGAAATCTTGGGATTCATCAATTGCCATTGATAATTTAAATCTTTGATGGAAGAGGTGATTTGATATATTTCAGATCTTAAGAGAGAAATCTGACCTTGACAATGTTGAATTAAGATATTAGTATTACTGAAATACTGAGAGATGGAAGAGGTTAAAGTCTTTTGATTTTCAAGGAGGGAATGTAGTGTGATATTTTGATGGCGAGAGTTTTCTGCTTGCCAATTCAGAGACGCTTAAGCAGCAGTAATTGTTTTTCCATGAGTAGGTTTGATTTTCCATGTATGTTATTCATTAGATTGAGGATAGGAAAAATCAGCTAAAGGTGGAAAGTCAGGAGGATAGGTAGCCGAAGAGGGTTAAAACATATTAATTTCAGGAAGTCGAATATCACGGGAAATTTTTGTAGATGTCGTACAAAGTTCTTGGGAATGTGATAGAGGTAGGAGCTTAAGAGCTTTTTGGTAGTAAGGTGACAGAGGAGGTGGAACTGGTTTGGAAGAAGGTAAAGGAGAAGATGGTAGATCGGGTGGTTTTCGTGGTAAATCAGGTTGTTTTCGTGTCCTAAAGTAAATAACATAATAGTCAAATTTACCAGAAGGATGGCTAAGAAGACCAACTTCGGGATCTCCTACTTCATATCGTTCTTGAAGAAGTTGTTAAGATGTTTTCTTCCGAATACCAGGTTTAATGGGAATGATATCGTAGTCATCAGAATCATACGAAAGACAATCGTTACACGTACAAATATCACATGGGATATGAAAGTTGTTGGGTCGTTCAGGAGTTAGCAGCATCTGTGTAGATGTAGCTGGTAGAGCAGTAGTGAAAACCAATGAGATATTGCTTACCGCGGGTAAAGGAGTAGTAAATACTGATGGAGTTTCACTAGAGGTATTGGGTAAAAACTGTGTTTTCACAGTACCATCGGAGTGTCTGAATGAATATAGGTATGTCTGATTGAACCGGTTTGTGTTCATTATGAATAGATTCATAATGAGTAATCCATTTAAGCGGGAATAAGGAGGTTAATTCAAACGTACTTAGTTGGCGAGGGACATAAGTACATTGAGGTACTTTGCCTGCGTCAACTTTGATCATAAGTGCATCATCAGTGCGAGCAAAGTTCGGAACCATCATATCAAAAGCATGATTTTGAAGTCTATAAGTCATTTGATAATGAAGAGTGGCTGCATAAGTTGTTGATATCAAGAGAGCACCATCTATTTGGATTTGAACCTTAAGCGCATCTACAAGATGAGGATCTCGTAGAGACATATTAAAATTGGGAAAAAGGGTAATGAATACCGTGCCAGAATTGAGTGTAGTTTGAACTGTTCCGATAGTGGCATGTTGGTATTCCTTAAACCTTGAGTCTAACAGAGCTATCTGGAGACAACAGAGAGACCTTTTCGTCCATGAAAGGTTAAGGCCAATTTTATTGCACAAAAGTGCAGATGGGTATATCCGTCTTGAATCCAAGGGATTATAAGCTCTCGAGGTAGAGAGAGTGTGTAAAAGGATTCTTGATCAGATGCAGGAATTTGGAATTGATCAAACTTAGAAGCTTGAACGTATTCCTTAACAGACTTAGTAGTATGTAGACCAACTAATTTTTTTTTATGGATTTTGTGACTCTATTTTCTGACACAGGACCATAAATACTATAAGGATTTACAACAGGGTAAGATGTAGGAGGAACTCGAACATCTTCAGGTTGATATTCTATTTCATATAAATAATCTAATTTAGAAGAAGTAGAAGTGCGGAAAGAAGGAGAATTAGATAAAGTAGAAGTAGACGAAGTTGAAAGACGTGCAAATTCCATGAATGTTAAAGAGTCTATCCCCTTAGCTATTAACTGTCGCGCCCCAAAATACCCCCTAGGAGTTAAGGGATACTTTAGAGGTGACTACGTGTACTTGTCAAACCATCCTGTAATGCAAGAGGCTAAACATAATATAATACAATGATAATCAGAGCGCGGAAACTAAACATAAGTGCGGAAGCATAAGCCAACTTTTTCTTTTCTTCTATAACTCCAAATAGTATTCCAAGTTAACATATACCAAATACAATCAAAGTAAAGGTGGACATGCCCACCTATCAAAATACAAAAAGGAACTCTCTAACCCTCTCCTCTCAACAGTAGTCGAGGTATGGCCACACATCCAAGTCCCCATCCTCCTTAGACTGCCATGGGATAGGTGGCTCCCTCTCCTCTACATACTCCTCCTCGACCCAAGGCTCGGGGTCGAGGACATCCACAGTACCTGCCGACATAAAAGTACGGCTGAGCATGGAATACTCAGCGAGTACAAACTACTAGCTAACCATAACAATAGCGAAAGTATAACAACAGTGAGCAATACAAGATATTAATTTAAAGCAATAGTGAAAGCATAAGATACATAGCCATATCTTGACATGCGTGTATGAATGCAAAAACCTCGGTAAAACTCATGTCTCGGAAACCTTTTTCATGTCTCGGTCAAATCATGTATGTGTGTCGTGTCTTGTCTTGTATTTCACGTCTTGATTTGTTCTTGACTTGTATACTTGTGAGCCAGAGGCTAGCACCCTTCCTTAGGCTACCAACCTCCTTGTCATGTTCTTGTTCCATTTCTCTTGTGAGCCAGAGGCTAGCACCCTTCCTTGGGCTACCAACCTCCTTGTCATGTTCTTGTTCCATTTTTCTTGTGAGCCAGAGGCTAGCACCCTTCCTTGGGCTACCAACCTCCTTGTCATGTTTCATTTTCTTGTTTGCTTTATTATGCACAATTACTCTTGGAAAACCCAATTCATGCATGCATGCGTGCTTGTGTGCTTGTCAATAGTGGTAATCATGATGACATACTTGGATGGGCGGATCACATGAATATGGCATTTCAATCCCTAACATAGTGGTATGAAAATTTAGGCAACATATAGCACATTTGAGCAATTTATCATCCCTAAGAAAATTTACACAATTTCTATTTCCACTTTTTTCATTAAGTCCATTTATCCCTTGTTTAGTCATTTTATTAAACACACGGTGGGCCACATTTCTTAGTCCTTCCATTTACCTTATTTAGTGCGTATTTTTCATCAAGACATCAAGGTACATTCGTTATTTGTAAAGTGCCCATCTTCCATTTTCCATTTCACACATCACACAACATCCATACGGCATCCAATCGCCTCAATCGACATCCCATCCACACATCCATACCTTTTTCTTATCTTGTTTATATTTAGTGGAGATGATACATTTTATAAGGAAGAAAACATACTACCAAGAGTCACATTTCACAATAGAAAATCTAGACTATTGCTAAGGGAAGTTAGTAGGGTGTACTAACCTTGGATCAAGGCTTGATCCTTGGTAGGGACCTTGATTGAAGCTCCAACTTGAAAGATGAAGCCTTTGCTTGAAAGAAGCTTGAGTTGGGGAAGAAATCCCTTTCAAAAACGTGAGTGAGGGCTGCCCTAGCTTTGAGAATGCACCCCACCCGAGCTTGAGTTGAAATCTTGAAGAAAACGTGCTTGGGGACGATCTAGGGTCTTCACCCCTTTGATTTCTTCTCCAAAAGCAACCTAGGTTTAGGAAACCCTTTTCTCCTCTCTCTTATCTCCCAAATCTCTCTAAGTATAGTGAATGATGCCCTAAGGCTCGGGCAAGCCTTAAGGAGAAAGGGTTTAACCCCCAAAAGATGAAAAAGCCCTTAATGAAAATTCTGAAAAACACGAAGACCGAGCTATCGGTGGTTATGACCGATCGATCGGTTGCCTACCGATCGATCGGTGTTATTGACCGATCGACTGGTCAAAAACTCACTCTCTGAAAAATTTCCCCATACAAAATTTCTGACCGTGCGATAGCTACCGATCGATCGGTTATGGACCGATCGATCGCTGACTGGACCGAGCGATCGGTTCTCTGTATGTCTGGACTGTTTTGACCATATCTTTTGACTCGCTCGTCGGATTTTGACGATTCAACTTGCGTTGGATTCATCTCTCGAAAACGCACATTTCTGACATTTCGGAATTTCCGATTTCTCCCTTATTTATTAATTACACTACGAAACGGCCAATTAGCTACGAGAGTGCCATTCATTAAAGATGAAAAAGTCCGGGGTGCTACATTAACCATTGATAAGCAGTCTTATCTAGTGAGCAAAGCTGGCGTTGACAAGTATTTTAAAAGTAGTTAATTGAAAGATTTTGACAAACATAGGCAGTGAAACCCATGATCATACACCGCATGCCCTTGACCACAAAACGACACTCTCCTGGCCTCGGAGGGTCTAGGCGTTCCCCAGTGCGTACTGATCATGTTTCCCACGGACATGTTTATACTTATCTCATAAGCTATGAGATGGTCCGTACTTAATGTTAATTTAAGTTTCTAGTGTTCTGCCGGATAGTCAGCCTCCCGTTTTCTGATGTGAGAGATCCACGCGAAGTGGCAGTCACAGAGCATACTGGTCATGAGGACTATGCTTCATACTAAACTGAGAAATTAAAATAACGTACTCAGTAGAGAAATAAAAGCCAACAAAGATCCATGCTCAGTGGACTGAGCATGAAATAGATACGAATTTAAATATTGATATTTATATAATATGTTATTATATATACAAATTGGGAAATGAAAAACGGACCTAGGGTCAACTTAGAAGTTGACTCGTTATCTCATTGGTTCACAATCCCTATTTACTACCCATCAAATGGGGTTAGGATTCACTCACCCATAGGGTTAAGCAATCTAACCATGATTTAAAAAAAAACTAAAAACTAAAAATTTTAATTTTAATTTACTTAAGCTTAACAATGGTTAAAGAGGTGTTAAAATGGATGTGGGGACACTGCGGTCAGCTTAGAAGAGGACCTTGGGGTCCTCTTCTTAGGACTCTTATAAATAATATATTATAAGTTTATAAAACTAAAATAGCCTTATAATTTTAAATAATTTAATATATTAATTTATTATTGTTAATATAGATAAATATAAAAATTTTAACTTATTATTTTTAAATAAAATTTATATATTTTTAGATATTAATTTACATTTTAATTTTTTTAAAGTAATTTGATAATTCATATATTATCCAAATTCAAATATTTTAATCAAAGTCTGATACAATTATCATATTTTACTATCCGTCGAATATTTATTAGAATTCGAATAGTCGGATATGTAATCGAATATATCACCATCCGCTTTGAATTTTCTCAATTTACATCTCTAATCGAGGGGTGTGGGGTATTATTGTTAACTGTTTGGGGAGGATTTGATATGTGATTACCCCAGGTCCATTGCTTATGTTATCCTCGTATCCTTGCGTCCCTCTTAACAACCCCTTTAGCTTTAAGCTTAACTAAATTAAAGTTAAATTTTTTTTTTCCTTAAAAACTAAGGTTGGATTGCTTACCCTAGGAATGAGTGAATCTTAACTACAACTAGTAAGTGTTCAAAAGTGGGGTTGCAAAATGGAATCCCCAGGTTGGTTAAGCATTTGTCTTTATTTTTTTTTTTAATGTACTCCCACTCCAAGAGAATCGCGGGTGGTTGTTATCCCTTCAATAGCTAAAGTTTTTTTTTTTTTTTTTTTTTTCATTTATAGAAAAGCTGATTTTTTTTTTGTTTTGTTGAGATTTTTGAGGGAGACTTAAGACGAAACTTTAATTTGTGCTAAATTTCGTATGGAGGAGGGAGTAATTTTACATTCCTTAATTTGTCCATCCACCTGTGTGTGAATTGTGTATTTATCTTTACCAAAAAAAACAAGAGTGTGCTGTGGCCTATACTTACCCTTACTTGGATTATTATTGTTACCCAACTTAGTCCCACATCAGAAAATATGTACTCCCTTAGTGAGGCCCTTTTGGGGGGGGGGGCGTTGGTTGGGTTGGGTTTAGTTTCTGTTATTCCCGTGTGTGTTGGTTGGTCTGTGCGCGAGAGTTGTGTATTTACCTTTGCAAAAGAAATGAAAAGAAACTGGTCCATGACCATGAGGACCATGATCCACGACATTCGAGATAAAGATGAGGGATAGCATCGTCCTTTTCGGTCCTACATAAACCAAAAACCCCATTATCGTCTACGTCTCGTCACATCCCCCCAACCCTGTATTTCCCTCTCGTCCTTTCCCTTGGGCGCTCGTTAGCATTATCAATCCATGGCATCCTCTCGTCCTCCTTCAAAGCTTCTCGACCTCGACATCACAATCGTCTCTGCAAAGCATCTCAAGAACGTCAATTGGCGCCACGGTAATCTCAAACCCTATGCAATCTTCTGGCTCGATCCGGATCGCCGACTCGCCACCAAACCCGACGACTCGGGATCAACTCGTCCCGTCTGGAATGAACGATTCACCATCCCCCTGAACCTCCCCATCCCAGACTCCCTCCTCACTCTCGAAATCTTCCACTCCAAACCCTCCGAAACCCCCAAACCCCTCGTCGGAACCCTCCGATTCCCTTTAAAAGACCTGGTCGACTCAGACGATTCCAACCACATCAGAACCTTCGAACTCCGTCGTCCATCCGGTCGTCCCCAAGGTAAGATCCGGATAAAACTCGCCATCCGTGAACGCCCTTCACCGCCGGCACCGGATTACCATATTACCCCTCCGTCTAGCTATTATTACTCCAGTGCCCCTCCTCCTCCTCCTCCTACCCGCGACTACAGGGGAATTAGGGGATACCCTCCCTCCCCGTACACCAACCCTCTCCCCCCATCGGTGCCGGCTCCGTCCCCGTCTCCGGCTTCTCCGTACCCGTACGGCACTTACTCCGATCCGTATTCCGGCTATTATTCGGGATATTATTCTCAGCAGCCCCCGCCCCCGCCGCCACGGCCGTTCTTCGATCGGTCGTCTAGTTATGGTGGGCAAAGTGGGCCATCTGCGCCGGTTGATTTCTCACCGTACGATCCGAAGTCGAAGGGGAATAAGATGGGACTGGGTACAGGTTTGGCAGTTGGAGCCGTTGCCGGAGCTTTGGGAGGGCTTGCTTTGGAGGAAGGATTGAAGTACGAGGAGGAGAAGATTGCAGAGAGGGTTGAAGGTGACTTGGCTGCAAGGGACGATTACGGTGATTATCGCAGCGATTATTGAAGTAATTGGGCTTTCTTGGGTTTGGAATCTCATGAGCAGGTATCTTTGAATAACCGATGTTCTTGTTAGGAATGTTAGGGTTTGGATTTCACCACAATGTTTGTATATAATTTGTGTCGTTATGTTTAGTATGTAATTTATGTTGCGTTTGGGCGTATCCTTGGTGTTTCTCCTTTCTAATGGTTGCTTGAAGAACATAGTAAAGTTGGAATTTCTTGGATGAGAACCTTCTAGATATATGTGAATTTGCTGCTTTTAAAGGGGTCAGATTCGGTTATTTTAGTTCAATTTCTTGCATTTCTAGGGTTTGGCATGTTCTTGTGTTCCCTAGTTTCTTCCTTAAAAAATATCTTATTTGGATTGCTTTTCAATATTTGAATTTCGATTGTGGTTATTGAGGACAATGCGACGAGGCTGTAGAATATCGCCCACCGAAATTTTGAAAAGCAATATGAAGTTACTTTGGGACATGGGTTAGAGATTCGTTTACTCAATTTAATTCATCGATGCATATTAATGATTTCGGAAGGTTGAGTTCACCTCTTACCAAATTAAATCTATGAAGCCCGAATTGGACTTTAAGTTGCATGATATTCTTGCCAAAAACCTATCATACAGTCTCGAAAGGCAACTTAGCTATATCATCTGATTTCCCTACACAATGCATGTGGAGAACATGCTCATCAATTCACAGGATCCAAAACTAAAGCAATCCTCGGATGAGACAACGCCAAAAGGATTTACTCATTAAACAATCAGTCTTCTTAAAGTTACCACCCAAAAATTATTTTGGCACAACATCCAATCATGTTGGCCAAGGTGACTTACCACCCAAAAGCAACACCAGTTTATTGACTTATTCTGATTCAACTAATGCAATGCAATATGAAAGACCATTCGTCCATTGGCGACACATGTGCGGCTGTGCCCATTGACACATTTCCAACTTCTTTATGAAGTTGTAAAAGTGTCATTTTACTTATAAAAAATAGCATTCAATAAAATAAAAAGGCGGTGTTCTAACTCACTTATTTGATTTCGTATCTTTTTTTTCCTTTCAAGTGTTTGTGAAAACATTTCTGATAGTGATTGTTAAACGCTAAGCATCCTGCTTTTGAACTTGTCTTAGGAAGAAGTCTCTATAGCTCTTCTAGATATTTTAAATGAATAAATTTATCGTTTATATGTGGAGTTCATCATATGCATCCTATTCTTTACCCAAGAAAGAGTGATATTATAGTAGAAAGACATCTAGAGTGATTTCTTCTATGCATATGTTATTCATCTTTCGAGTAGGTCATTTTATTATTCTCTCTCTCCAGCAAAATTGCCACACCCAATGGGTTGAGGTGTACCAATCTCGGTATAGCCGCATCATACCATGTTAAATTCTTCTTTACCAATCAAAAAAAAAATAAAAAATACCATGTTAAATTGATAGGGTTTACTCCATTAAATGGGTAGGATGCACCAGGTTCAGGGCACGTGCCTCACCCCCAAATTAGTGAGGTGTACCAAACCCTTTTTGCATGCTTCACACAAAAATTCAGATGGTGGGTTGTACCTAGTCTTTGGTTCACCCACTTTACACCATACTAAAGGATTGTGGTGTACCTAACATTATACACCTTACCCACATGTTTCACCCTCACACAAAAATTCAGTTAGTGGGGTGTACCAACGATCAAATCTTTGTTGCACTCACTTTACATCATACTAAAGGGTTGTGGTGTACCTAATATTATACACCTGCTCCCACATGTTTCACCCTTACCAATCACCTTACCGGCTCATTCTCTAATTTCTTTCTTCATTTAGGTGCCATCATTTTTAATTATTACATTTCTTTCATTTTTCCCTTTCTCTCTCTTTTTTCATTTGGCGGCCAACATTTTTAATTATTTAATTTCTTCCACTTTTCCTCTTCTCCATCTCTTTCTTCATTTGACTGCCACATTTTTTAAATTATTTCATTTCTTTCACTTTTTTCTCCCCTCTTTCTTCATCTAACTCCTAACAAAAATGTAGGGAAATAAGCTTGTCCAATTTTGACTTGTCTTTTAGTACTGTTGTGGAGTAGGTGGAGTTTGAAAGTCGATCAATCAGGCTATTTGGACTATGTAGAGGAGTGATGAGAGCTAACTTTTGAAGTTTTTCAGAGGCTAATGGTAGGGCTGTCAATGGATCGGATCATGATCTGGATCCGATTAGCCAGACTTTGGACCCTATATGTGTTCTGTCGGATCGGATCGGTGGAATCCTATTATAATCGGATCCAGATATAGGATGATCCAATCCGATTATATTAACGTTTTAAATATATTAAATAGATTTTTTATGGATAAAGTATTAATTTTTAAAAAAAATTAACATTAATTAGAGTTAATTAAGGTAATATTAGATTTTTATATTATTAAATTTGAGTTTTTTTTTTTTTTAAATTAACCTTAATCGGATCGGATCTTAAAAAAATAGTTGGATTTGGATCGATTAATTAATGATCCGGCGGATCTCGGATTGGATTCGGATCTGTCGGATTCTTAATCGGATCTAGGTAGATCCAGTCCAAATCTGACCCGTTGACAGCCCTAGCTAATGGGACTTTTGGGTTCAATCATGTATTCAGAAAATAAGGACTCAACACTGGGACTTGGAGGCAAAAAGCAACAGTGACACTCTTTTCACACAAATTCTCATCTGACTTTGATCCAAGACAGTGTTCAGCAACTAATAATGTTGAGAAGTTTAACGGCAATAGAAATTGGATTTTAGGTCCTAGGTTTTCAGTTTTACTATGCCTTTAGAAAGTTCTTGATGTCTGTTGTCATTTTAGTGCAGATTTTTCGACTGCAGACTCACAAGGGTTCAATTTTGCTATCAAATCAACGAACTTGTAGAACTCCACATGGTCATCCTTTAGGTTGTCTGTCATTCTGTCTTCCTCTTCTACTTCAACATTGTCATAGTCTGGATCTCCCTCAGAATCATGGATTTCATCATCTTGTTCCCTGGTATGCCTTGATTATTCATATACAATTAGGCCCTTCCATTTGATTGGATTTCAAAAACTTAGTTGCAGGGTGATGGCTCAGTATGTTCACAAGGGATATTGATGCAATACAAGACCCAAGGATTTACAATTGAAGGGCTAAAGATTCAGCCTCGAAAAATCCAGCACAAGGGTAAATTTCTGGTGTGGAGTCCACAAGCCAGCTGGTCACTAGAATTTTTTTTATATATTTTTCAGGGTGGTGCTATGCGCACCTCAATAATCACTGAAATACATCATTGTTTTTTAACAATAAAAAAATATAAAAACACCCAAAAGGCCCTCTTCTTCTTCTTAGTGAAACCAGTTTTTTAAAAAGAAAGCGAGGCTTACGCCTCAAAGCTCACCTCAAGGTGGTACTCAAGGAAAACGCCTTGAAGCTCAACCTTGAGGCTTAAATCTCATGAGGCTAGTACCATAAACTTTGAGGCTCGCATGAGGCACATGCCTCATGCCTTGAGGGCCTAAGAATCACTTTATGTTTGAGGCACACACCTACATAAACACATTACACGTTGCCTCTTAAATTAATTATTTTTATAATTAAATATTTTTACTTATATTACATATGCATGTGTGTACACACACACAAATATGTATGTATTATAACCTTTAATTAATTTTTATTTTTATTTATTTGTTAAAATGAGAGAGTGTAAGGCTTTCTTGTGAGGCTTAAGCCTCACGCCTTGAGGCTTACACCCTGCGCATCTTGAGGTCCTAATGCTATGCCTCTCTCTTTCGCGTTTTAAAACATTGAGTGAAACCTTCTTCTTAAGTGAAACCGACAGAGAACAAGAATCTGTGATCAGAGCGGCCATTTTGAGGTATAGTCACTTTCAAGAGAGAAAAAAAGGACCGAATGATAGAATAATCTTCCACTTCTCCCAGGGACATGGACTACAGCCTAAAGGAATATAATTTTTTTAAGGGAAGATTCAAGTCTTTCTTGGTGAAATAATGGGCTCCAATATTCAATGTCAAAAGCAAAAGCTCCCTAGAGCCGTTTGCATCTGAGACCTGCAGATCTGAGGCCTTTCCTTGTAGGCCGGCTGAGAAAGTGATGCACTCGTCGACTCCGTTTCAAGAGGATTCCCTTGCCGGGTGCTTTCCTTTCTTTCCCAAATGGGTGTTGTCAAAGCAAATCACTAATAGTAATTGCCCTTTAGGCAGACCCAATCGAGGAGAGAGAAAGGGGTTGCAGAGAGAGAGGGGGGAGCTACAGCCTTTTTTGTTCGGAAATCATAGATTAGGTAGGAAAACTGTTTGAAGAAAGAGGTTTTTTAGTCTTTTTATTGTTTAACTTGGATGTTTATAATGAATGATGTATTTCAGTAAAAGTTGGGGTGCGTGTAGCACCACCCTTTTTTTATTAGGGTTTAGTATGTGTTATTTCCAGTTGCATTTGTAGTTTTCTATTAGAAATTAGTCTATGATTAGAATTTCATATTTTGGTGAGTTTCCAGATTTATGTTTTAAGATTATTGTCAGTATTTTAGTAGGAATAGAAGTTTTCTAATTGCTGACACTAACCCTATGTTTGGTTGCCGAGAAAATAAGTGAAATCAAGGAAAAGAAAAGAACATTGGACAAAACACAACTAAAAATTGTATTAGAAATCCAAAATTTTCTTTTCTTTTCCATATTTTCACCTATTTTCTCAACAATCAAACATAGCACAAGGGTCTATAAATTCAGTATATTTTCTCTCGTTTTGTAATTGAATGAATGACATGTGATTCCAAGCTTGTTGGCGGTGAGACTCCATTAATTTATGTTTAGAATTTCTGATTTAGTTAGTTTCTTAGTCTATGTTAAAGTCAGTATTTTAGTAGGAATGGAAGTTTCTAAT
This sequence comes from Tetracentron sinense, assembly GCA_015143295.1. NCBI lineage: Eukaryota > Viridiplantae > Streptophyta > Magnoliopsida > Trochodendrales > Trochodendraceae > Tetracentron > Tetracentron sinense. Next base: position 4,503,072 of record CM026557.1, on the reverse strand, counting down.
TGTTAGACATTAAAGGTCCATAAATCACATGAATGACATGTGATTCCAAGCTTGTTGGCTGTGAGACTACATTAATTTATGTTTAGAATTTCTGATTTAGTAAATTTAATAGTTTATGTTAAAGTCGGTATTTTAGTAGGAATGGAAGTTTCTAATTGTTAGACATTAAAGGTCCATAAATACATTGTAAAGTCTCTCTTTTAGTAATGAATGAAGGAAGAATTTATGTTCTTAAGCTCTCTGTATGGTGTGATTCCTAGCTTTTTGGTTGTGGGACTCCATTAGCCTCCTCTAGGTGGGACTCCATTCTTCTTCTTCTTATCTAGATATATAATTATATATTTTTCTTTATACTGTTTCTGCCCTAAACCCTACCTGTGCTGTGGACTGAAACCTCTCGTTCCATTCTTTAACCTTTAACTATACCCCTTTTTAATCCAACCCTATTCCTTTGATTATTAAAATATTAGAGCTCCTAGTTACTGAAATCTGCATTAGATGTTGAACAGTCGTTGGTTTGCTGTTGCTCCCTGCTTTTAGATTGTGTTCCTACACTTTCTGATTGACCTCGAAGGGAGGCCGTTGCTGCATAGCATTCTTTTCATTCAAGTGTATGCATTGCAAATTGGCCATATCTCATATCTGTAATTCAGGAAGGAATTGGAGATGACGTGTTCAAGCAAGCTTTTGCTCTTCAAGTCTATCCAACGACTTGCTTTTTGTACTAGAGGCAGGAAGCATAATAACACTTGTTTAGTTCTCTGGATGACTAGGAGTAATATACTAATATTTTACCATTCTAATCTGGATTAAGATACAAGTATGCTGAACCCACAATTTTTGGGTGTGGATAAAGGTGAAGTTCAGGGGAGGAATGCAGCAACTCCATTTGGGGGGTGGCTTAAAAAAGTGGGAGGGTTCTCTTAAGTTATCATGTGATTAAAATTGTCAAATCTGTCATTGGACTTCCGATGGAAGTGAGAAATTGGAATCTTCCATTTGAGGTGTAAAAGCCCAAATTTGGGCAAATCCTGGATAATGTTTCACGTTCATACGTTCTTTTGTTGAGCTCTACTGCAATCAGAGGAGGAAGTCTCTCAAAAGCCAAAACCCCAGCTGAGACCAAGCCCCCAACAAAAGAATCCCAGAAGATTACCATTCTATCGTTGGAAGTGAAGTAATTGGAACATTTCATTTGAAAAGATGCAAAAGCACACATTCCGACAAGTCTTTGATGATGCTTCACTTTCTATTGCTATTGTGTTGTGTTGAGGTTATTGCAATCAGATGTCTTTGGAAGCGGAAGCCACAGCTAAGAAGACCAAACTCCCAACACAAGATTCCCAGAAGATTGCTGTCTCGAGGATGGTGTTGTGGTTGTTCATCAGGTTAGCGGCAGCAATTTAGATATTTTAAATATTTCAATGTTTCAGCTCAGTTATTATACGGAAAGACCAGGTACGTCAACAAGGATACAATGCTAACCTCCCGTCTTTATCAAGGTTTAATTACTAGTGGGTGGGTCTTATACATAGTAAATACGCCCGTCAGTCGTTCTGATTCTATTGTATGGAGATTTCAGCAATGTAAAATGCTAGATGAAATCCACTGAGCTGCTTTGTGATCTAAAGTGCTGCCTAACTGACCAGTAAACAGTAAATGCATTTGACTTGCATGTCAGAGCAGGGTTAGTGCTTGTGGTGGTGACTGGTGAGAGGTATGAGTGGGGTGGATTCTATTGTATGGAGATTTCGGCAATGTAAAAATGCTAGATGAAATCCACTGAGCTGCTTTGCTTTGTGATCTAAAGTACTGTCTAACCGATCAGTAATTAGTAAAGGCATTTGACTTACCTGGCAGAGCAGGGTTAGTGCAGATGGTGGTGACTGGTGAGAGGTTTGAGTGGGGTGAGACGGCAGCTGGCGGATGGTGATTGCAAGAGAGAGGAGAGGCTCAAGGCTAGGTGGCGTAGTAAGAGGGTGACGAGCAGCTGGGGTGTAGTTCTGCAGAGTAATTCCTAGAGAGTGCCGTGGCTCCCACCGGAACTAGTAGTCATTCCCAGAGGTCTTGTATGCTGAGTTGACCCAGTAACATAGTATGCCATTGAGGGGCCCTGTTACGGCTGTTAACAGCCCAGAACCGACACCTCAGAACACAACAATAGCCACTAGGATTATGCCTGGTCCAGGTAGCTCAAGTCTAGACTGTGAAGGAACCCAAACCTAACCCAACACAGAAAACTCCCAACTCAAATCAGCCTAGCGGGATGACTGAATTGGGTCATCTGTGCTTGGTATGAGATATGAGCAGGAAAACAAGCTCATATTGTTGGTGCAGGAAACTGACACTTCTTGTCTCTCCATTAACCGGACAACCCCTAAACTTTGAAATGTTCTATGACAGGGAATGTCAATTTTTTCAAATAATAGTGTTTGGATAATACTAAGTTGACTCACCTACCTATTCTCCAAATACTATTATTTGAAAAAATGATTATTTGACCATTAATTTCTACACAATCAATTTTACCAAAATTGAATTTTGGCCAAAAAATATCTAATCCAAACGCCCACTGAATGTTTGTTAGCGTTAGAATTTTCTTCTTTGACAAAGTTTTGCTTCTATTTCAGTATGAATAATTATCATTTTGAGGGGCAATGCTATGCAATATGTGCAACGCTCTGGTTTAAATAATTCCAAGCCATGAGCCCTATAGCAACAGCCTCTCCGGTATACAGCTGTAGCAAGAGGAGCCCCCAGCCCTGCCCTGCCGAACTCGTGTCCAGATAATGACAATGGGAACCTGTCCAGGTGGATGGGTAGATGCGATGCTTCATCTTATTAGGGGTCAGGCTGTGAGTGCTACAAATTCGATCATCGAGAGAGTTTTACAAGAGCGAGTGTATCTTTCCGCATTGGATTTAGATTTAGATTGATTCATAATATCTCAGGCAAATAATCCCTAGACAAGTAAGGGGTTTCAATTGACTGGATCTGTAAATAAAATCACCTTTTTTTCTTTTTTTTTTCAATTGACTGGATCTGTAAATAAAATCACTTGACTTATGAGTAGGGAAAAAGAACATAGCCGGTGGAAACAGCAGGAGGTTCATGGCGGAGTCAAATTTCAGGTCCTGCCTAATCCAGCTTACATTGAGCAAAAGTGTTGTACTCATGTTAAGTCATTCCTTTAATAATCCTTACAGATGAGGGGATGAGGTAAGCATTGGTGCAACTGCCTTATGCCTTCTTCTGTCATTTCTAGCAACATCATGGATCCTAAGGCCTGCAGTACTCAAAAGGACCACTTTTTAGTCAATGGAAAACTTCAATGCCCACATGTTCGAGTTGACAAGGATCTGTATCATCGAGTCACCTTTTGAGTTGCCGATCTTGTCAAAAACACTCTTTTTTCCCATCACGGCAACGCCAGACATTGGTCATCCCGGTGAAGTCTCTATGTTGATACTGTGAACCCGCCCTTGGCTGCTTATTCTTAGGGCCGAAGTTTCTTTTTAATAAAATAAAATAAATAAGGCTAGTGGTTGCATAAAAAGATGAGGTTTTTTTCCAGATTGCCCCTCTAGTATGGGGTTATTCCCCAAATAACCAGGTTTTGAAAACGCTTCTCTAAATGCCCTTATCTTCTATTTTCCATAATTCAGTATTTATGAAAAGTCTAGAATACCCCTCCATTGATTTTGAAAGAAGAAGAAGAAGAAGAGAGATTTAGATTCGTGGATGAGAGATCTTCGTTCCCATCCCATTTCCGGCGAGAGTTCTTCGTTCCCACCCTATTTCCGGCGAGAGTTCTTCATTCCCATCCCATTTCCAGCGAGAGTTCTTCATTCCAAGAAGAAGAAGATACGTACATGGATGAGATGAATGAAGCTCACCCACTCCCGTCATCTTCCAAATACCCCTCCATTATCATTTATATTGATTTTGAAAGAAGAATAATAAAAAAGATGAAAAAATCGCAAAAATCTGAGTTTTCTGAAGTTTTTTGCGCGCAAGGTCGATACAGTGCATCGATCTCGTGCATTTTATGCATCGACCTCGTGCAAAATGCATCGACCGCATACAAAATATACTAGGTCGATACAATGCATCGATCTCGTGCATTTTATGCATCGATCCCGTGCAAAATGCATCGACTGCGTACAAAATGCACTAGACCTCGTGCATTTTATCCATCGACGCCGTGCATTTTATGCATCGACCCCGTGCAAAATGCACTAGGTTGATGCAATGCATTGACCTCGTGCATTTTATGTATCAACCTCGTGCAAAATACATCGACCGCCTACAAAATGTACTAGGTTGATCCAATGCATCGACCTCCTGCAAAATGCATCGATCGCGTACAAAATGCACTAGGTTGATGCAATGCATCGACCTCGTGCATTTTATGCATCGACCCCGTGCAAAATGCATCGAACGCGTACAAAATGCACTAGGTTGATGCAATGCATCGACCCCGTGCATTTTATGCATCGACCCTACGCAAAATGCATCGACCATGTATAAAATACACTAGGTCGATACAGTGCATCGACCTCGTGCAAAATGCATCGACCGTCGTCTTCAAGCTTGGAAACATGACTGTAAATCATAGAAAATGAAAAAAAGTACATGTAAACACATATATAATATGAAATTTAAGGTTTTGAACCAAAAATACAATGATTATAAACATTTTTCCATGAATTAATCATACATGTAATGATTTTTTTGAATTCATTTTTTTTTAAACACAAGAAACCCGAAAATGAGGGTTGTTCTTCGATTAATGACGTTTTTTCATGAAAAGAACGGTCTTGGAACAAAGATCTCTCACCGGAAATAAGGTGGGGATGAAGAACTCGTCGGAAATGAGGTAGGGATACCCAAAGTCTTTTTTTAAAATGATTTGGATAAAATGGGAAAAATTCGCATGTGCGAATAGATGCACATGTGTGTGGGGGCATTTAGAGAATGATTTTTAAAACCTAGTTATTTGAGGAAGAACCCCATACTAAAGGGGCAATCTGGAAAAAAACCCCTAAAAAGATCGTAGAAGGGACAATAGTTAGATCCTTGGAAGTTTATGCACCATGGGTTAAAAATGAGGACTAGCATTCATTTAGGGTTTCTTATCATCATTAACTGTTTAGAGTTCGTTCTATCTATAGATATATATGGAAAATAGTCACCTCCTCGGTCGGTGACATGAGGAGGGGTGTCTTGGCTCCCCTTTTCTGGTCGATGACGCGAGGAGGGGTGTCTCGGCTCCCATTTTCTTGCCACTTGTCCCCCTTTTGCTATGTTTGGTTGCTAAGAAAATAAGTGAAAACAAGGAAAAGAACAGAAAATTTGGATTTTTAATACAATTCTTAGTTGTGTTTTGTCTAATTTTATTTTATTCTCTCTTTTCACTTATTTTCTCGACAACCAAACATAGGGTAGGGTTCACCTTCACCCATCTACCATTGGTTTTAGAAAAATATATTTAAAAAATATTTAATTATAGGGTTAAAAAAACTTAACCCGAGTTTATAGCGGGTGAAGGGTCATCTATGTGAGAGCGAGGAGCAATAGATCGCTCCTCGTCCGTGGAGCGTACTATTGCTCTATGCTCTATATATAATAGACACATGGAGTACTGTAATGAAGTTGTTTTGACTAGTGATACTTTAATGATTGTGCTTTACAGCCAACAACATGTTTATCTGATTTGGATTATATGATTTGTAACTTGTATTGATGCCTAACCAACCAGGCAACAACCACAAGTGATGGTCTCCCTGTGCTTTTTCTCCTATGGCTCCGTTTTGTACTGGGAAGGAACCTTTAAGGAGTTCAAATGTCCATCCATCTCTCAATCTAAAGAGACTTGAGGAGTTCAATGTGTTTATCTGTGTTGTTGGACATTTACAAGTTGGAAACGGAGTCCCAGCACATTGGGAAACATTATTACAAAGAAAGTAATCTTACCTACACTATAAATTAACTATAAATTACAAAAGCATGATAAAACATTTTCTTATCTCTGTTAAAAGTATCGCATACCTTATCTAGTTTTTTTTTTGGTTGAAAAGCTGAACTTTATAAAGAGATTAAGGGAGATCCAATCTGCACAGGCCGCAGACTTGGAGGGAGATGTCTATATAGATGGTAAGAGACTACAGAACTTTGAAGGCTTTCGTTGAGAGCTCCCTTATCTAGTTTGGCATGCAGAATTCTCTTGTCCTGTACGGCTATACCAAACAAATTACATTACATGATTTTGCTTGGGTATAGACCTGTGTTCCGTGTGGAGTCGTCCCACTACTGCCTTGCCACTTGGAATAATGTCATTGGTCGTTGCCACCTAGAAATTTATCTATCTGTGCACCATAGCCAGTTAGATTTATGTCTTGTATGTTGAAAAAGAGAGAGAGAGCCAGAGAGGACACTTGTATTTTTCGCCAAGCTTGAGTTCGGCTTGAGCCTGATTTGAATTTCAAAGTTACTTTGGTTAATTTTATATTATTTTAATAAAACATTTGCTATTAAATTACATTACACAAAATTGATTCATTTGTAGTTTGAGGAGTCTTTTAATTTAATTTAGAGAGTAGATTTGTTTTTTTTTTTTTGGTAAGAGAGAGAGTAGAAAATTAGGGTTGAGATTGTTTGCTTTTTAACTCCTTAACTTTCTTTTGTTATTATTATCTGGTGAGCTTATTTATTATAAGTCAAAAAGAATAATAAGTTACGATACTCCAATTCTAACAAATTGGAGAAGGTTGTCCTCAAAAAGAAAATGGGATATTGCTAAACATATGGGAAAGGGCTTCAGAAAAAAGAGAGCTTGACGCTTTATTCGGTTGGAACCCGAAGCCTCGATGGAATTGTAAAACAAAAGATTTTACCAAGAAATATTTTATCTCTATGGGATCTTGCTTTTTCTGTCCTCCTTGAGTCCAGTATGGAAAAGTTCACGCAGTTATGTATAGTCAAGGTTGTTTATGAATCACGCATTTTAGCAACATGCGACATATTTTTGGGCCAACAAAAAAAATGTCACTGATCCTAATTTCCTAACATGTGGTAAAAAAACTCAATCTAATAAAAGATGTTTAGCCGTTCAATCAGACGATAGAATGTATGACCTAAGTTGTGTCACAATAATTTTAGGATTAATGCTAACCGACTAAGGATAATTGCGGGCAGCTCAGACATATCTGATTGTCTACTTTTTAGCCCATCTAAGAAAGGAGAGGCCCATGTCATGATTTGTTTTGTAGGCCCAAAAAAATTGCCACATGTCACTCAAATGTGTGGCTTGGAGGCAATTCTTCATATGTTACTTATTCATGCTTTCCATTGCGGTGGATAAGATCATTCTAACCTTGTCCGTGTCCGTAGGCTTTCATGTTTTATAGTTCGCTAGAATAGGGAGAAAGTGAATATATATACTCAAACGTAAAGCTATGCCAAGTCAAATAAGCTGGCTTGAGTTCGGTTTGATTAATCATTCGAGTTCAAATAAAAACTGGCTCCTTTGAACCTATAAAAAGCCAATTTAAGCATGACTTGAATGAGGCGAGCGTACTCGGCTTGAGTGCAGCCCTGAAGATCGGAGTACATGGTTGATGGTTATCTTGCTTTCGTCCTTGTAATTGATTGTAAGACAAAGTAGGGCCACATCACGCACCATCTGCAATAAATTATATACTAAGAGGACAAGTGGACAAAAGACTTTAATAAGTGTACAAATCTTTTACCAAATCAACGCTCAACATGACCACATTCAGGACTCTTTATAAAGTCATTTGTTTTATTATTAAAAGAAGTAAGAGTGTAGAAATGAGAGTATGCTTAGTATTTCATCGGACCATTCGTGAGTGCGGAAAGACTAATCTATTCTTCCTTTTTATTTTCCTTTGTAGCTTTTGTTAGTGCTCTCATTCTTTTGTATAATCCCACCACCCTAGCTATTATCCTAATAATAGCAACCATTATTAGTATTCTATACTGAAACCAGAAAGATCCTTCTTACATTGAATCTCTTAATCATATGAATATGGATAATCAAAAATCCAATCACCTAGCCAGACCAAATCTTGGAAACTCCTAACAGTAGTGGTACTTGTTCTCCATCACCATCTCTTTATGATTGCATTCATGCACCATGGGTACATCAAGTATCCATCATGTGTACAATCAAAATCTCATAGAAGAGGAGGACACAGGGAGAGGTGACACGTCACACAAACACACAAGAACACACACTATGTCATGAGAGCCATTAATGTTGTAGTTGTCTGATGATAATGGAGGAGACCTTTGCATTTCTCTCCACTTGTAATGACACTAGCTCGCATCAGTTGATGAAGGGACGTGTATAGACTATGTTCAGACCATCTTCCTTTTTTTTAAATTTTGTTTCGTGGAACATGTTGACCTCCCTCATGAGTGAGTGGCACTTCTAAAGCGACATTTATTATTGGTAATAATTTAGAGATTATATAAACTTGGAAATTCCGTCTGAGGATGAATCTCATTACCTGTTAGCAGCAGTTGGAGAGGCCGTCCATGAATTATCATATTTCCTAACTACCAAACTACCTTTGGTTCCTTATCCTAATTCCTGTGTGGAAAATGACCAAAATAAGTGTCTTTCATATGCTTCACCATTACATGCCTACATTGTTTGAGGTTTTAGCCACAATGTTCAAACAATATTAAGCTTTATCAGACACCCAATTTGGGGACCCACGTTTTTTTTTCTTCAAGAATGACCATAATACCCTTTTATAAGTGGCCAAAATTTGCAATGGAGAGGAGAAATTGAGGGCATTATAATTGGGGGTTATTATTGTTGATTAATTGGGTGAGTTGGCCGGCGGAGCTCATGTTCAAAGAACGTCAATGGGGGAATCCGTGTGGTTCAGATGCATGAACGCTCACCCAAACATCCGTTTGACTTGTGTCGTCAGCCAATTAAAGAGGGATTGTTGGAAACAGTAGGCTTCATTATCCTACCGCGCGCTACTACGAATATATGCCATCGTTAGTGGAAGGTTAGTTGGATTGGATGGCCGTGTCCTCCTCATACTTTTTTTTTGGTAAGATCCTCCTCATACTTATCAAGTGGTAAATCTGCAATTTAATATCCATATTTTATTTTATTTTTGTTATTATTTTGATGACTCGGGAAGTGTCACCAACCCATTCCCATTTGGATCAAGACTAATCCCCAAGGATGTGCGCAATATCCCACAAACCATGCACATTATGAAAGACTGGGGCGGGCTCGAACTTCGAATTAATGGGAGCATCTCATTGCATTTGAGCTACAGTACCACATATTTCATTTCCGGCTCATGATTCTCTGAAGTTGCAACCGAACTCCTCAGGTTACAACACAAAAGCCTCTTTAACTGCTCTCTTAACTTTGGTCAACTACTTTAACATTTAGAATTAATAATTATTTTTTCTAAAAACCATGGTTAGATGGTTGAACCCTAAGGATTAGTAAATTTTAATCGTAATTAAAGGGTATTAAAAGGAACACATGTTATAATGTTAATCTATGGGACGTAAGTTACAACTTGAAAGAATTTTGAGTCTTCATTTCCATATGAAGTGTACAACAGTAGTTTGGAGTTTGGACTATAGGTTTCATGTCCATTTTTACGTTGGGAATTGCTAGCATGATCAATTTCTCTCTTCCCCACTCTCTATAGGACCAACACATGTCTTTACTTTTCTCAGCTGCTTTTGCACACTATTAAAGATTGGAAAAGGTTTACTCTTGTGCTCACAAGAGTATCCCCCTTGTGAGCACAAGATCAGTGGACAAAAAAAGGCCACTTCAGCATATTTTCTTTTCCCTCCATTTTTTGACTACTTCCCATTCAAATTTTTTTTGAATTTTTATGTCCATTGATCTTGTGCTCACAAGAGGGATACTCTTGTGAGCATAAGAGTAAACCTTTTTCCATTAAAGATTCAACATTTAAACCCTATCCCTTCCTTATTTTCAAAAGGAGCCTCGTAAAAATGAGGACACCTATTGGTCTCATGGAGAAAGTGAAGAGAGACATTGGGGTAGCATTCTCCTTTAATCGTCCCTTTTTTTTGTTACAATTAATGTTAGGGTTAGGGGTTGATTGGGGTAGCATTCTCCTTTAATCGTCCCTTTTTTTTGTTACAATTAATGTTAGGGTTAGGGGTTGGTAACAGGAAGCAGACCTCCCAACGAGCTCCTGCTTGTCACGTTACCAACCTGGAACTTGATCCTTGGACTGCCCTCGCCCTCAAGAGAGGGAGACACCTCACCGTCTAAGCTAAAGGGGTAGGTGTCAACCATTCGTTGTCTTATGAAGGCAATTACAACAAGGGGTACAAAGAAAACTTCTTAGTTGACCTACTATTTTTGGGGATTTTTCTACTTTGGAGGGTAAGCTTGGATCAATCCCCAAAATAATGGGTGAAAGTGAAACCGTTTGTACGGACATTATGTATCATATTATTATAAGACAGTTTATAAACAAATATTTTACTTTTGTCAAGTTAGATATACATAATCATATTGATTATCATTACTATATTATTTTTGTTACTGTAAACTCCCGAAATGTTTAGTTATAGCCTGATAGGAACTATATAGTCACTTTTATATTTCATGACATTTTGACTGCTTGTATAAGAGTAAAATATAAGTAGTAGTTATTTGGAAGAAGTACTCATGCTTCTTCCAGCGATTGAGATTTTATTTTAATTTAATATTTTATTTTTGTGTGTTTAAACTTTGAACATGTTAATGAAACGTAATACTTTTTGTTTCCTTGTAGCTCGTTACTGATATTTTTGGCACGGATCTAATGTCCATGCAAATCTTCTATTCACACACACAAACCTGAAAAAATAAGCTCTGGTTGCAAACCAGATACAGGTGAATACCACTATTTTGATTCTGCCTCAGATACCTTTAAGGCGGGAGTTCATGATCAATGTTCAAGGTTCCTTATCGAAGATCTCGTCGTTACAATGCATTAGTTGCTAGTGTCAGTGAGTAGAGATCAGATCACAGTCACAGTCAATGGCGATTGAACATGGGGAGAGTTCAATCGCACCCACAGATCAAACCCCTATGAATTATGGTTAAGATTCACTAACCCTTTGGTTCAACAACATAACCTTGGATCTTAGAAAAAATATATTTAACTTTAGTTAAGCATTTTTAACTCTTAGGGTTAAAATATTTTTAAATTTTTTTAATAAAAAAATCAAGATTATATTGCTGAACCCCAAGAGTTATAATGCTCTTCGTGACCATTGCTGCCGAGTTTCCCTTTAAACACTCGTCTCCATAGCTAGTTATGATAGTGAAGTAGTATCCCTCATTAGGAGGAGGTCCTAAATTCCATCGTTGCAGGCTAGGGCTGCAACAATCCAACGGATTGCCCACATCAAAAAATTATTTTAATAAGACTTTTTTTTTTGTAGAGATTAACTATAAACACGAGTTAATAATGGGTGCAACTCAAAATATGCCTTATCCTTAACAAATATAAAAGAATGATATTTCTGTTAATTTTTTTTCCTGTACTTCCCAAAATACCCCCGACATTGGATTACTCCGGTTGTCACTTCAACAGGAACTCATGTTTAATCCCTCTTTTTTTTTAGCTGGAGTGCATGTCTAATTATTGTTTTGAAATGCGGGAACTGGGAAGTTATTGGGTGATTGCAGGCCAAGGATGCAACAACCATTGCTGTCAAGTTTCACTGAGTTAACGTTGTATTTTTAACCTTACCTTCTCTAATTTGTTTCTCTAGGTTCACAATTTACAATAGGCTTTACACAATATTTCGCAACCAGTCTATATACACCCGTGCTTACTATTTCTTTATTTGTGTATGTTTGTTTTAAACGACTAATTTTCGTAAATGAGAATCATAAAAAAGAGGGAGAAAAAGGTAAAATTATTAGGTTGTCTATGAGAAATGAGATCCACCCATAACAGTTAGAGCAGAACAATTCAATTTTGCACCACGAAGAATCTTCATGCGGTTGTTGAAATTCTATCTATGTTTTGTTATTTTCGTCACACATCTATCCTATATATTAATACCCAAATCTTGTGATGAAAAAAAAAACAAATGTGCCATGCGGAAAAAAAATAAAATAACCGGAACTCTCCAAGATTTGACTTGGGGCTTAATTTTTCTTTTCTAACGCCACTTAAGGGGGTTCCGGTTACCTCTTGAACTAGAGCTCCGCTCATATTAAAACTCTTAGCGGATAGTTAGGAACTTAGAAACCCAAACCTCCTAACTTACTACCCTCTCCTGCTCTCACTTTGAAAGTGTAGTTTCAATTTTTGTAGATTAATGCAATTTATGATTTATAGAGAGTACTGTTTATGATTTCTGGACACCTACTTAAAGAGAAACACAATTTTTGTGTAAAATTGTATCATCCCCATTTTTTTCTATTAAGTGGAGTGTATTTTATCATTTTATTTTATAAAGTACAAGATTCTTGTAAGGTTTATTAATTATTAGTGATTTTGTAATTGAATTTGGAATGACACAATAGTTATCTTGTTTAGTGTGACTACAAATTTGAATTAATGATGAATGATTTTATTAATTTTTTTTAGGAATGCTACTCCTATTCTCGATCAACTCTTACTCTCAACTTTCACCAACCACTTGTCAATTCTTGATGAGAGAGCTTTAACCTTGCAATGGTTGGTGGACGCTGAGAGTTTCTTCATTTTAATAGTTTAGAGTGAAAAATATATACTTGCATTTATAAGTAATTTTCAAGAACCATAAGTACATATATACATCCACACTTCGGAGGCATCCTCAACCCTAACTTATATTGAAATTTGAGGCTCCCATGTTCTTGCTCTGCCTACGCTCTTAAGATAGGAATCATCAATTAGTTATATTAAATTTGGGAAGAGGTAAAATGAATGGCCATACCAGTACAAAAAGGGTCCTTATTTGTGGGACCTTACTTTATTTGGCACGGAAAAGGGAGCAACAGGTTATCTCTGGCAGATGCCCAAGTAGAACACTTGAGCAACCTCTTCGACTGACGCGTGCATGGTACTATTTCACTAAGGAGGTGATAGCACGCATCTTGCACCTTTTGTTGGGCAGTATAGGCACACCTCCCTAACTTGTCACATGTCCTCTTTTACATTTATTAACTATGGTTAAAATTTAAATAATTTATCCTTAACTATGGTTATGATTCATTCATCCGTGTGGCTAATTTTTTTTTTAAATACTAAGGTTAAATTTTTTAACCCCTAAGAATGATTGAATCTTAACACATTTAATGAATATCAAAGAAGACACGCTCGAGCTGGGAGGGTGCGTGTACTGCCCAACATGCAGATACATAGGGAAATGCTTTTGAGACTGCATAAGGGCTGATGCCTCCGAGACCTTGTGCTTGTGCGCGAGATTTCAGGTGGGGCCCACCATGTGATGATGGCCCCACCTGAAATCCAGCGCACAAGCGGGAGGTCTCGGCCCTAATGCGGTCTCAGTAGCAAAGTCCAAATACATATTGTGACCTCCTTCGTGAAACACCACTGCACGCTTTAGCTGCGAAGGCTTCCCCGAGTGTGACACTTGGGTATCTGCCAAAGAAAATCCGTTACCGGAAAGGAGCCAACCCATGTACTGCGTTGCTCCATTGTAGGTTTCACTATTATATTTCGGGCGTATAGTAGCTGTTGTTAATTAGGATCAAGTGGACTTAATAATATACATTAAAGACCTCCAAAAGTCAAACCAATAACAAAAAGTAAATACAAGGTATGTGATATGTTATTGGATAATTTGCTATTTTTAGCAATTTAATACATGCACACACCGACAAATCAGAAATGACGGTTTTAGAGACATTTTTCTTTTGTTGTTAAACCGACTTCTTCTCTGGAAGCAGAAATTATCCATCAACTGTAATTATTTTCTCGCGAGACAGTTCATTAGTAAGAGATTCCATACCGACTTTTCTCGGGATTTGGAGAATGACAGCCATGTACATCTTAAGTTCTTAACTAGTCGGCGCTATTTTTTATATATCGAATCATTTCTCGAGAGAATTTCTCAGGGAAAATTTTCCAAGGTGTCATTCGTGGGGATGTGCTTGTCACCCGCAATGTTTTCGTGTTTTAGATGATCGACTAGCTGTGGACGCAAGGGTGTATCATGAGCAATGCACGTTTGCTATGCTATGCCGTGCTTATAGAAGGGCCTTTTTTTTTTTTTTTTTTTTTTTTCTCTTTTGGGGAAACTCAGGGTGTCCCAACCCCCTACCCTTCGGGTTAGGACTAATCCCTGAGGGTGTGAGGAGAGCTTGCAACCCGCCAGACCAGTTAAGTCTAGAAAAATCTCTTGAAAGGAGGAGTGGAGAGTCGAACCCAAGACCTTCCGTTTCATGAGGGGTAAGCACATAAGAAAGAAGAGATAAATCATAGATTTAGGCACGTGAGACAAATATTTCGATGATCTCAACCGTCCACCGGTTTACAGACAATATCCGTCCCTCATAACACTGGAAGATCTAATTACCATTGCATGTGCGCCACGTTGCATTATAATAAGTTGGATTGAAACTTACGGGATCTTAAAATCGGGGTGTAGTACTGCGGATTAGTGACTTCCAAGGTAGAGCTGGCTGACAACTGAGATTCACAGTGGGGAAAACACAGGATTCCTACGCCTTCCAGAAAGAATAGTCACATTCACGTACCGAGCATCTCTTCCCTAAAACCTCACATTAAGTATATAATAATAATAATAATGACGTTGGCATAAATAGCAAGAAGAACGCTTAGCCCTCTTAATCGCTGCGCCTTAATCTCTAATAAAGTGGCAATGAATATAGTGGACTAGTGGAGTTACATTTTTTTTTTTTTTTAAAAAAGGAAAGAAAACATATTGTGGTGAAGAGCGGAACTTGGCTAATGATCTTAACGGCTGCAACAGAACAAACTGCTTTAGATTGCTGACACATAAAAATAAAAAGCATGCACTCACTTCAAAAATGTCACATTTACTTTTAATTATTTAAAAATAAAGTTTAAATATGAGATATAGCTCTCCTTCAATGTTGAGAGTGTGTTACATGATACCTTCAAAACCAAAAACATAGCTCCCCCTTTTGACGGGTAATGATTGAGAGTGATTGTTTACTTTTACAAATATTTCTATCCCTCTAATTACAAGATTATCACAAACTTTACATTAAAAGAGTTGCTGCTGCACTCTTGTAACAAGTTTTGCCTCATATTAAAACTCTTAAAACAATGGACATCCTATCCATGAAAAAAGTCAACATTTTAAACATGTTTTGAATGTTTATTAGGGATAATTAGGACTAGGATTCTACTTAAAAACATTGATATTTCAAATTTGTGTGTAAAGTGTGGTGCAAATCGGGCTCCAAAGACCATTACTACGAAGCTTCACGTGGTTAAAAGTATGATCCATTAAGGTTGGTATTCTCCTAAATAGCAATAGAGGAATGCTAGTCCCGGTGATAAAACTAATATCCATGTTTATTGCCATAATCAATTACTTTTACAATCATATATTCAAATTACTTTAACTGGTTACAAAATTAATTGGTTAGAGCATTGACATCTGTCACTTATGGGTTGGATGTTTATTTATACCTTTTATTTTTATTTTATTTTATAGGGAATATAAAATATGGATTGAATGCTTTTTTGCGCAATATGTCGGCAATTTTTTTTTTCTCTACATATGTGATGTATATGTAATTAGAACTTGATTTTACTGTAGTTAAGACATCCTATAGAATTTGCGGAGAACTTTACAAACTAGGCAGGGGCTTCATGTTGAATTAATAAAATATAATTTGTGCTTTTTCTAGTTAAATACATGGCCAAACTAAATAGTGGTGTACTATTTTCTTGTCTTTCAGATTTTTAATGATTTTTTTTTAAGGGCTTTGAAATGCAAATTTGGTAATATGATGAACAAGTTTGGATAGTTCGAATACTGTAATAAGATATTATCCAAATTAGGTTACTAACGAATTCATATGATATCCAACTTTGGTTGGTATAATTAGACCAATTCGAATAATATCTGAATTCGATTGGATATTGCAGATATAGGTGCAAATTTTATTTTTTTTACTACTTGTCGGATAACAGAACCAATTCGGATAGCAGATATTAGTAATAGGATAAGAATCATATAGTGTGGTATCCACTTCAAATTCACTCTGTTTATAACCCTACTTACGAGTTCCGAGAGCACCGGGAAGAGGAATATGGATCATCACATATTTCTAAAACCCAAAGTTAAATTGTTGAAGCTAAGGATTAGTAGATCTTAACCACAGTTAATGAATATTTTTTCTAAAACCCAAAGTTAAATTATTGAAGCTAAGGATTAGTGGATCTTAACCACAGTTAATGAGGTTAAAAGGGACACGTGTTAACCTATGGGTACAATTAAAGTCTCCCAAGTTCAATCGCGATTGGCTAGGATCCAAACTCTAGGGGGAGTGAGCTAGAAAATTTCTTTCGAACTATGTGCGTATGCGGCTAGCATTCCTGGTATGCAATATTAACTATTACGCCCATGAAACTCCATCTGTCCTCTTCCTGGTCTCATACTCTTCTCCCAAGTTTCCATACAACTAGTTGATCTCTCTCTCATACACTTGTACTAAAATAATAATAAATTAAAGATTAATAAAATAGAGCAGAGAAACTAACAACAGGCAACAGCATCAACTACCCAAGTGCATGAACCCAACCACAAACTTGAACCTTTATAAATCCCGCACCCATCTCTCCCTCTTCACTCGCAGAAAGAAAGAGAGCGAGCGAGCGAACGAGATAGAGACAAAAGAGAGAGAGTTTTGAAGAAGATAACAAAAAAATGCCTTCTTCTTCGTCTTCTCTAACACTCATCTCCAAGTGCACCGTTTTTCCAGAACGGAAATCCACCCTTGGAAATCTCAAGCTTTCTGTCTCCGATCTCCCTATGCTCTCTTGCAATTACATACAAAAGGGTGTTCTATTCACTCGCCCTCCTCTCCCCATCGACGCTCTTCTCTCTCTTCTCAAACGAGGCCTCTCTCAGACTCTCACGTATTTCCCGGCTCTTGCTGGCCGTCTGATCACTGATTCTAGCGGTTATGTCTACATAACCTGCAACGACACTGGTATCGACTTTATTCACGCCAATGCTGCTCAGCTCTCTATCCACGACGTCCTCACGCCTATCAAAGTGCCCGATTCCGTCAAAGAATTCTTTGCCTTTGACGGCGCCGTCAGCTACGACGGCCATTTCAAGCCTATACTGGCCGTCCAGGTAACTGAGCTAACTGACGGTGTCTTTATTGGCTGCACTGTCAATCACTCCGTTACGGACGGGACGTCGTTCTGGAACTTTTTCAACACCTTTGCTGAGGTGTGTAGGGGAGCGAAGAAAATCTCAAGGCCACCGAGTTTTCTCCGGAATTCCGTATTAGATTCTCAGGCCGTGCTTCGATTCCCCAATGGTGCTCCGAAGGTGACATTTTCCGGCGAAGCACCTGTACGCGAGAGGATCTTTCATTTCAGCAGAGAATCGATTCTCAAGCTGAAATCCAAGGCAAATACGACGTTACGGAGACGGATTGATAACGGGTTTCCAGACGAGGTCGAATTACTGGGGAAGCTAAGTAATGACCCCTGGAAAGTCTCTGATGAAGAGAATCAAATGCCTAACGGAAAGATAACAGCGGTTCAAGAGAACTGGATGAGGTCATCCGTTTCGAAACCCCGCTGTACAGAAACGGAAACCCCCGATGAAACGGTCGAGATCTCGTCGTTCCAGTCACTCTGCGCGCAGCTCTGGCGTTCAGTCACACGGGCGAGAAAGCTGACACCTTCGAAAACGACCACGTTTCGTATGGCAGTGAACTGTCGTCACCGGCTCGAGCCACGACTCGACCCGTACTACTTCGGGAACGCGATACAGAGCATCCCAACCGTTGCTTTGGTCGGTGAGATCCTGTCCCTGGATCTGCACTGGTGTGCTGAGCTGCTACACCGAAACGTGGTGTCACATGATAACGCTACAGTGCGCCTGGGTGTGGAGGACTGGGAAAAGAAACCCCGATGCTTCCCGCTAGGGAACTTCGACGGTGCAATGATCACCATGGGTAGCTCCCCTCGATTCCCGATGTACGACAATGATTTTGGGTGGGGCCGACCTTTGGCCGTCCGTAGCGGACGAGGTAACAAATTCGACGGTAAGATTTCCGCCTTTCCAGGGAGAGAAGGTGGGGGAAGCGTTGATCTCGAGGTGTGCTTGGCGCCGGATACGATGGCGAGGCTGGAGACTGATGCGGAGTTCATGCAATCTACATATCAGGAATAGATTCAGCTTAAGAATTGGTGTTGTATCATGTATGATGTATGTTTGCTAGACTAGATTTGTCATTTGTGGTGTTGAAACTCTAAATCTCAAGCAAAATCTCGATGGCTGCGGCCGTAATGCTTTGAACGGCTTTGATTTGTATTCTACTGATAAATGCAGCGACGTTTTGTCTAGTTGCGTCGTATTTGGGTTCTGATATGGCTCTTGTCTTCCACGTGACTATAGCCGAAACTGACGTCACGGGTCACGACATCTAAAACTAAATTTCATTAAGAAAATATTACTTATTAGATAGAGTTGTGGTCCATCGTTGTTGATGGATCCTGATGAATTTGAGTAGAATCACATCAGATCGTAGATCAAGATGGGTAACCATGTTGCTGGTCTTGTGCCGGACAGCCGGACGCATGCTCAAGTCCATGATAGGGCTTAAATTAAGTACCTGAAATTGACCGGAACTTTTGACCAATATGGGTACCAACCATTTCGGATGCGGTCACTCGGGCTTACCCTCTCGACTTGACACGTGGGGAGAAATAGAGGAAGAAATCAAAGACTTCGAATTACAGCCAATCGCGATTGAACTCAGGAAGGAAGAGTTCAATCTCACCCACGGGTCAAAGCGCGTCGGTTTTAACTCCTGTTAACCATGGTTAAGATTCATTAATTCTTACGTCCAACAATCTAAACTTGATTTTTAGGAAAAAATGTTTTAAAATTTTAATCCTAGAATTAAGAAATTTTAACATTGTGCTATATTTGATTGCCGAGAAAATAGGTGAAATTATGGAAATCATTCTTAGATTAAATTTTAACATTACGTCCAACAATGTTTTAAAAACATTTATCTAAAAATCATTCTTAGATTAAATTGTTGAACATCTTAGGTAAGTGAATCTCATGGTTAGTAAGGGTTTAAAATGACACATGTTTACCTGTGGGTGCAATTGAACTCTCCTTGAGTTCAATCACGATTTGTTGTGATTCCATCTCGTAATCAAAATCTTGAAAGCCGTTTTAATTTTTCCCACCATTTTATTTATTTATTTATTTTCTCTTTGTATTTCTCAGCCACGTGTCAATTGGAAATACTAAGGATAGGACTGTTTTAAAATTAGTTGTCAGAGATCGGATCGGTCAATCGCAATTAAACTCTCCTCGAGTTCCATCGTACCCACTAGTCAATACACCCTTTTAACTCGTCCCTCTTAACCCTTATTAACTGTGGTTAAGTTTTATAAACCCTTAAATATCCAACAAATTTTTTTGGTTGAATATACAACAATTTAAACTCGGTTTTTGGAGAAAAAATATTAAAAAATCTTAACCTAGAGTTAAAAATCCTTAACCCTAAGGTTATTTTTTGAACAAATTTTTAAAAAATCAAGGTTATATTTTAAAAAGGGCACGTGTGTTGACCTATGGGTGTGATTGAACTATTCCCGAGTTCAATCCCGATTGACTGTGATCTGATCTCTCATTGCCTAGGGATGACGATGTGTATGGCACCGCCATCAAATTGAGGGTTTAGTGCCCCTTGAAGAAGGAGAAAGACATTGAGTGAAGGAGCCGTGCACCATTCAGCAAACCGCTCACCCACCAGAAGGTCCTACACAAAAAGTCTTCAATGAAAACTAAATCCCAACGTTTAAATACACATCGAGACCGCGCTTGTGTTGCATGGATCTCAAAATTTCATTAATTCCGTTTTTGAAATTTTGAGATTCAAGCATTACATGCATGGTCTCGGTGTGGTCTCGGCCCTTTGCTGTCTCACTAGCATTTTCCTTAAAATAAATCAAGTGGAGCATTAAGAAACTCGTATTTGAAAAGAAAATATATATGTAGCTTACGGTTCTTCCTTTATTCATCTTCAACCTTAACAGGATTAAAGCAATCTTATCAGTTCATAAGTGGGGAAATATAGTACTCACAAATGGACAAGAAAGGAGAACACATAGCGACTTTTACAACTTAAAAAAAAAGTTTAGTCAAATGTTCTTTATAATAACTCTTATAAAGCATGCTAATTTGATGAATATGGAGTCGCAAACAACCATGTGGTTGGTGCCATTAAGAAGTAGTTATGTCACACTCATTAATCTTAATTGGTGAGTATTAAATCCGAAATACTCCTAAATTAATGCTAACCCTATTTAAATTTTAGAAAAAAAATTAAAAAATATGACAAAAAAAATGGCAACTTTTTAGAAACAGTGTCGTGCTTCTGTTACTACGGGATTGCAATCATGGAGGAGCTGAAGTGGGGAATAAACCAGTGGTTCTCCTACCATATAAGCCATTGAAATTGCATGCCACATTTTTTATCCTTTCTGCAAGAAAGTGACCAGTCCAGTGCCCATTCCTTTCATTGACAGGCTCGCCCATATTTCTCATACAGCCATAGCCTAAGGACTACGATCTTGTAATCCGTTCAGTGCCCATACTCTTCAACTATGACACGCTCCCCATGTTTATCGGAACACCTCAGCCGGTGGGATATCAAAAGAATTCGGGAATGCGAGGTCCCCTACTTAGCTGACCGCCGTGTGCCCTTTTAACCCATTTTAAATATGGTTAAGCTTAACTAAATTATTATTAACATTTAAAGAAAAATTGATTGGATGGATTTTTGGGGTGAGTGAATCTTAACCACAGCTAGTGAGTGTTAAAAAGAAGGACGTGGACCAATGATATCGCATGGTCAGCTTGTTGGAAGTGGTCAGCACGGTCCATTTTCCATTTCCCATATCAAAAAAATGACCAGAACTGTCCCTCAGTTTGAACTTTTTTATAAACCGTTAGCAGCACAATTCACAAAACTATGAATCTTGAGTAATATTGACCCGTTTGGCATCACTCCCCAAGGAACAATTCTCTGTTCCCTAGGAATAGAAATATGAGCCCGAAAGGACTGAATCAAAGACCTATTAGCCGCATTAGATTCAATTACATGTTGGTTTTTTTTTAATTTTTGGGTAGTAATTACATGTTGGGTATTGGTGGTTTTTCTGTTAAAAGATTCCCATTTGTGCTTTATAAAGTTATTAGACGGCCTTGGATTCTCTTTGGTGGAGCCAGAAAGGCTCTTCTCGGGTGTCCACAAAATAGAGGACATGTGGTGGAGAAGTCAAAATCATGAGTCCCACGATTACATGTGACGATAAATGGATGAGAAAAATGGGAGAGATATCAAGTGGGGAAAAGTCAAAATCATGGAGAGAAAATTAAATGACTTCTCTCCTTTTTTTTAGGCCACCTGTCGCATGATGTATGGATGGCTGAGACCACCTTTCTGGCTTCGCCAAAGACAATCCTGAGCCTTGTTAGACACTTAGACTTGGACTGATACGGTATCTCTTTATTGGATTCACATATGGCAAAGAGCGTAGAGAAACACAACACAAAACACGATTTCAATTTCATTTTATTAGTCAAAACGGACTTTGATCAAATGATCCAAATAATCTGATTATGTCGTTTTTCTGGGTGGATCAGAAATTGTCACCTTATTGTATATTAGGGGTTCAGCATTAAGGGTGGGTTTTCATTACCTGAACCGAATATAATTGGAATGGTGGACCAGGCTTAGGCTGTACTTTTCAGATTTTGAGTAAGGCTTGCTTTAAATTTCAACTTGGCCGTATGTGGGATCTGGCTTGTGTTGATGCACCGGGCAACTCGATGCTGAACATGCATATACATAATTCATATTTAACTAGTTTCTGTCTCTCTCTACACTCTACAAAGTTTTCGAATTGTCAAATTCTATTGAGGTTTTAGGGTTCGCTTGTAGAGATCAATGTCAATATCCAAACGCAAAAGTTGATGATTAATGGCAATTAGTTTTTATTTTAAATCAGGTACAATCAGTAAATATTGGGGATCACAAGGGTCGTAGGTTTGGTGGCCAACGGGTTAACGCCATGAAAACCATATTAGCATCATTAGGCAGTTGGTATTGGGCAGACCTCAATCAGAAATATTAACTAAAATTACAATCTAAAGAACATCTTTCCAAACTTATCCTCAGAGATAAAAGACTGGAGCTCCATTGGGATATCAGAAGCAAAAAGGAAGCGTTAGAATTTAAAGTACAGCGTATAGCAAGCTAGTCAGCCGGTCTATTGGTCTATCTCCGAAGTCCAAACATGAAAAAAAGAATAAAATTCAAAGAGATGAAGAAGGGTTTTAGTGGTAATGAGATCATTAATCCATCTCTAATGAGGCACCCCTTTCTCATTCAAACTACCCACAACCCATTTAGAATCTTCGTAGACATACAGCCGGCCTATTGGATGTTGGTGCCAACTACTTATCACTATAAAAAACTGAGAGAGAGACAATTAATTCAACACGTTATGGCTTAATGGGTGCCTAAAACAATTTCATATCCTGACTTGTAACTACTGAAACATGTCCCAGAACTGCCACTTACTGGAAGAGCAGTTACAAGATTATGCCTAAATAAATATTAACTCCCTTGTAATATTTGCCATAAAAAAGAATCTCTCCTCACATACTTTTTCACTTCTTCTCATTCCCGGCTCTAGTGAGAGATGTAGCACCGCTCGTAGGAACATGAACCTGTTTAGTTGTGCGGTTGGGAAAATTCACCACCTAGCAAAAATAGCTATTTACACACGGGCGGAGCTAGGGGGCTGGGGGAGCACGTGCCCCCTAAACTTTTGACAATTTTTTGTTTATTTATAGGGCATAGCATGGGGCATTGGGTAGGTTCCCCCTCAACTTTTGAATTTTTTTTTATAGTTCACTAAGGCATAGTCATGGGACATCCAGCTGTCCCAATTGAACTTTAAAATAATCTTTTAGATTATTTTGTTTAATTATTTAACATGACATAGTTATTAGATAAGGCGGCAAGTACTCCCTGAACTTTTGAAAAAAAATTATATACTATATTATTTAATAGGACAAAGCTTTGTGCAAGTAGACCTCTCTAAACTTTTTAAAACAAAATATTATTTTTACACTATGTCACTTAATTATTTAATAGGGCATAGTCATAGGGTAAGAGAATAGTTGCTCCTGTAAACAAGGAAAATAATACTTATAGAATATATAAGAAATGTAGAATGAAATGACCCACATGGTCATATACTTGGTGGTTAAAAAAACACTATAGTGTTTCCCGTTACATGCAGCATAATTCTAGCTCTGACCCTATTTACATGTACTTATTTATATATATTTTTTTACTTCATACACTATTATTATTATTTTAAAATAGAACTTTACTTTTTATTAATTGAGATTTTCTTTATTACTCAGGGTGGGAGCACAAGAGGGCAAAACTAAAAATGCCATGTTACCAAAAAAAAATGTCATATTATCAAAGAGGGCATACAGTGTCCGTCTATGTACGCAAAAATGATGGTTAACACCTTACAATAATCATTTTAATTTAATTATATATTATTTTGTGCAAGAACACTTTTTCCATTATTTTGACTCTATGTAAGAACAAATAATTTCTTTTTTAACTGCTTATTCAAAGCATACTTATTAAAATTGATTTAAGCTATGATTTTCCTTATAGATTAGAATTGCACTCCCACTTTTAAGAAAGTGGGATTTTGAGAATGATAAATGCTTAAACCCTCAATTCATAGTTTCTAGAATAATGCTAGCTCCACTTTCCTTTTAAGACATACTTCCTTTTAGCTTGGACAGAGTGTTGATTCAAAACATGTGTCTTTTTCTTAATTGAAGACAATAACTTGTCTTTCCCCTAAAGACAGTAAGTTTAAAAAAAAAGTTTAACGTGCATTACCCAAGTTCTTAAGGATGATTTGCATCCAAAACATTAGGTTTGAGGCAATAAGGATTTTAAGATTTAATTTAATGAGTTTATTTCATTAGCTAAATCTTTAAAATTTTGTTACCATGTGTTTACTGTTGAGACTTGAAGAATAATTATAAGCCCGATCTAACTTAGCACGAACCCAACTCGGATCTATCTCAATTAGGCCCATGATTAAGAAATAAGTAGAAGTGAGTCAAATAATGAGTTGTTAAGGCTCAGCTCATTAAATTACATAACTTATCAAGCCTGACAATTTATATTTAAGGTTGGCTCGTATTAACCATAATAACAAAGTTCTCCAATCAAAAAGTCTTGAATAATATGTCAGTTTTTCGTGAAACAGTTAATTCATGAAGTATTTGTAATTTATGGGAAAAAACATCAATAAAAAAGCTATGATTTTTACGGTTTAAACACAACTTTAAAAAAAAATCCAGAATAATATCTAATATATGAAATATATTTATTTATAAAAAATTATAAATTTTGTGAATTAAACACAAATGATTAACTAAATATCTAATATACGAAATCTATTTGCTTATAACTTTCATAATTAGTAATCTTATTTTATATTTTTATCAATATTTTTCTAATTTATGTTTTAGAAAAAAAATTTCTTAACTTTTTCATAAACAAATAATTCTGGAACCTCGAATTTGACTAATGTATTATATGAATGTGGTTTTATTGAGCCGAGCTTGAGTTATTTGCACAAAGCTTGGATTCTTTAACAATTCTACATACGAGCCTTAAAAGAGTGCTTTGGTTGGCACTAGGGCTGTCAATGGGTTAGATTCGAGCCAGATTTGCAAGATTCGAATCCGATCCGTTTAAAAATCCAACAAATCTGAATCCGATCCGAGATCCATCGGATTTTGACTAGTCAAATCTAAATTGATATTAATATCTTTAAAACTCAATATCTTACTTAAAAAAATCATAAAAATATATGTAATTCTACAATATATAAAATTATAGAATTATTGTTCTCACTATATAATATAAGCGACTAGATCCAATTATAATTGAATTTTAATCGATCAACTCCGATCTAATTATATTTGAATTCAACATCTCATACTCATATCCGAACGATCTATAATAAGATTAGGATCCTGTCTAATAGGATCAGATCCTATCCATTGACAGCTCTAGGTGGCACCTTGAGTTTAAAGCTGGGTAGCAGGGAGACTTTGTTTTTGTTTTGTTGGGCCTAGTCCGCTCCCAATGGATCCAAGCCGCCCGACTTGCACCCCAAAATCTAATCGGGCTGTCGACCTTGATCTCTAACTTGGACTGGGCGTATACTAATCGGGCTCATCATTTTAAGCGTCCAAGCTAACAAACGTTCTGGGCCGTCAGATAAAAAATCACTTTGTACTTTTCTTTGTTCTCTTTTCTTCTTTTGTTTTTGGTACGCTCTAATCATTTATCTAACTATGTCGGGGTTAGAAGGTCAACAGGGTTTGCACTTCTGGGGGCATCATAAGTGGGCATCAACAGCCACACCAAAGACGCGAACACGACTGGAACACTCCCCAAAGGGGGATACACAACCACTGGCACAAACCCATGGTGTGTTCACTTTGTACTTGAATGAAACGTAAACCGTAACTCAATATGTTATTCGCGGCATGTACTTCTTGTTGTTTTCCCCTTTCCCTTTGAATTAAGTAAATTCTCTCCAGTTACTCTTCGACGCTGGGAGATCGAATCAAAGCCAATTATGATTGGATTCCGCGAGAGTTCAATTGCATACACAAGTCACCACGTGTCCCTGTTAATTCCGGTTAACTGTGGGTAAAGATTCACTAACCCTTAAAGATTCAATAATTTAACTTTGATTTTAGAAAAAATCTTTAAAAAAACTTTTACCTCTAGTTAAGAATTTGTAACCCTTAGGGTTAATATTTTGTTAATATAATTTTTTAAAATCTATGGTTAGATTGTTGAACTCTAAGAGTTTGTGAATCTTAACCACAGTTAATAGAGTTAATAGAGACACGTGGTGACTTGTGGGTGCGATTGAACCATAGAAACAAGAGAGGTAACTGCCAGACTTTGTATCCCTTCCCAAATAAAACTCTTCAAACATATTTGTTCATCTCCTTAAAACCCTCCCAGGATGCCACGTGGACCACCAAAGGTCCACTTTTAATTAGTAGTAATTACTAGTAATTCAAGAGTAACTAGTAAGCAGCCAGTGCGATGCACGGATAATTTCAATTTTCGTAATAATAAATAAATTTTGTAAAGAACCTTGTATATTTTAATTTTTATAATAGTCTGGTATTACTCTAGATCAACGAAAGATTATTAGTTTAGACTTTGGATTCAATCTCTAATCTGTCCATCAAAGGACCAACTCCGCGTAAGTCGTAATACATAATGAATGAAAAATTATTACTTTGGGTTCAATCTCTAAGTTGCCATCAAAGACCAACTCCATAGAAGGCACAGTGGTAAGAGAGAGAAAGATGTTTCACATTTCATTGGTGATTAGTTCATTGTGCAAGAGGTATGCAAAAGTGGATGGCAAACAACATTTAATTTTTTTTTATTAATCCTATATGTTAGAGCACTTGTGTTTTATCGCAGGAAATAGTGATTATAGTAGTAACCTTGCAAATAGGAGTTTAAAAGTCTTTGTTTCCTACCAAGTAGCCATCATATTTGGATACTTAAATGTAATAGGCCTGGTCACATGCATGCACATATACATGACTAATTCACCCCACCCCACCCCACAAGCACAAACTACATGTTCAAAATGCATGAACCATGGTTGCCTCCAGAAGGTGGACATACTTACTCAGCCATAGCTTTCTGAATTATTCCGTATATGGTGATTGGATTTTGTGTGTTCTATTTTAAATTTGATACTGATACTATCGATCCATGCAGCACAATCAGGTGTGAAATGGAACTTATTGAATAAACGATATGACTACTAATTCACAATAGTCTCATGTTGTGGTTTGGGTCCTAGAACAATTTCAATAAATGCATGTACAAAATTTATGTCCACCTATGTGCTCGTCACCTGGTGTTCTATGCGAGATTCAGTACCCTTGGCAGGGGTGCATTGGGTGATCGGATTATCAAGTTCAACGAAGCAATCACCTTGAAAGATGTCTTAGGATTAGAACGTGACCTGCATGTTGGAGCTATTGACTTAGGGAAGGATGCAACATAATTACAGACAAAACATTTCTAGTAAATTTTAGTGACTTGTAATATCAAGTGCCTCGCCCCTACATTCCGAGTCCACCCCTACAGGGAATAAACTCCTACCATTGGAGCGGTCAAGGGAGGTGTTTAGCAACTCATATAGTAAGTAAATAAAAGGAATATCATAATATTAAATGGAACATGAACACCTACCTTGTGGCATTCGTAAAGACAAACTTCAACATCTAATCTGTGAGGAATTGCGTCGAGCATCTACATTGCGGCCTTAGTCAAGACAAATTCCATGAGTCACTCCACATAGATTGTATCAAATCCCCCTTTCCAAAAATTTACTTAGAGAAGTAGAGATGTAAAACTGAATAAGAATCTTATTTCCAAGTTACAGGAAAAAAAGCAAATTGTCAAAAAATATGTACTCATACAGAATCTTGTTAAGGTTCACAAAAAACCTCAAAACTCGTCCCGCCTAAAAACCGACAATTTTTTAATAGTTAAAAAAACTGGCAATCCTATACAATTTCAGCCGCCCGTCCCACAGCTAAAACAGATGGAAATAAGAGATTTCATTTGGATTTAAGATAAAACTCACTATGGGCTCATCCTCTAAAAAGAACCGGTCCTTAGTTTCTGGCCTTAAAAGAGAACTCGGTGGTTGCTGCATTTCGAGGCAGCATACATGATAAATCGAGAACTCTTGCCAGAATCTTCACATGGCTACCCATCCATTTTCAGATTTCTTGAACTGCACTGCAACCTTGTTGATTTCAATAGCCTCACCTTGAATACAGATACACAAATAATTCCTCGCAATCAGATCAAATCATTAAATCAATATCCATACAACAGAAAATTTGGTGCTCTAATTCGCATGCGTAGAATTTAAATCAATTTCCATAATTGCATTCTTTTGTTCATCTGAATCAGATCCAATCTCGACATATTCATGGTCAGCGTTACAAAAAGAAAGACGGTTGATGTTTTGGGTTTTCAGAGGCAAATGAAGAGAGAGAAAATAAGGGAGGGATACATGGGAGGAAGTTGATGTATCGAGCTTTTAAAGAGGTTGGAAGGGTGTATCTATACTGAACAGGTGCATCGGTTGCTTAAAACTCGAAGATAGAGAGAGAGGGGAGGAGGATCGGGGTTTGAAGTCTAAGGGTAGAAATGAGGAGAAACATGGTGTCAGATTAAAGTGTGGCATTCCATTATGTCTGCTCGTGTCTCAATGGAACATGCCATAGGGGTGTATCTACACCGAACAGGCGCATTGCTTCGATAGAGAAAGTACGCTAAATGGGGGTGTAACTACACTGAACAGGCGCATTGCTTCGATAGAGAAAGTACGCTAAATGGGGGTGTATCTACACTGATGAGGGTGTATCTACACTGAACAGGCGCATTGCTTCAATAGAGAAAGTACGCTAAATGGGGGGTGTATCCACACTGAACAGGCGCGTTGCTTCGATAGAGAAAGGAGGCTGAACGGGGGTGTGGCGTTTCAAGAGTTTAGCGTTTAATAATTGGTTGAAGATCTCCTACAATCACTCCCAGAACACCACGTGGGCCTCCCCGTCCCCGGCTTTCATTAGTAGTAATGGGGCCATGATTTTGACTTCTCCACCACTTGTCCCTTATTCTATGGTTGCCCGAGACAAGCGCTTTCTGGCTTCACAAGAGACAATCCGAGGCCCACTTTGCAAGCCAATCCGTTGCTCTGTCCTTCAGATATGGAATCTAACCCTATTTTCTCTGTAAATGGATCTTTGGATCTAAGGTTATTGAGAATGGAGAAAACTCAGATCTATCACGAAAAGCAGAAATTGCAGTTCTGTCTCGTACACGCTCTCAATAATCTCTTTCAGGTAATTTTACTAAAAGATTTCTCATTTCATCTATTGATCCTAAAGATCCGATTAGTAAACTTCCTCGATCTTGTTTTTTCGAATTTACTTCAAAAGATATGCGAAAAGATTCGATCATTTAACGGCAATAATATTACCTAGATTAAAATTTTCATTTGGGTGTCTGTTAGATCATCATGCTAGGGATCTATGCTGACGAATACGCTGTAATTCAGGAAAAGGACGCGTTTACTCGAGCAGACTTGAACGCCGTTGCTGAAAAACTTGTTCTAATAGATCAAAGCAATGAAATTTTTTGGACTCCCCTTTCTGTAGTCTTCAAGCCTCACCATAATGCAATTACTGGAAACTACGACGTAAATGTATTGATTGCAGCACTGGAAGAGAAAGGGAAAAATGTAATTTGGCATGATCGTCGAAATGGAGCTTCTTCGATTGATCTTAATGGGTCTGAAGATCTTTTAATGGGTATTGTGCTTAACATTCCTGTGAGGAGATTTGGTGGGATTTGGAGAAGTAGGCATTGGGTTACGTTGCGGAGGATTGAGAGGTTTTGGTATAACTTTGATAGTGATCTTATTGCCCCACAACCCTTCAAAGACACAGAAGAATTAAAGGAATTCTTGGACAGCGTCATCGGTTGTGGCGGGGAGGTTTTGCTTGTGATGAACGACAAACAGTGACTATGGTTCTTCATATTTTGAGTTGCGATAGAGCTTCTGCCATGAACATTGCAAGCTTTCATTCTAATTGTTAGCCGAAGCTCAATTATGCCAAGGGATATTACTGTATCATACAAGCTTAAGGAATTATATATTACTGTATCGTACAAGCTTATGGAATTATCGAAGAAATTGAGAAGAGGCGTGTTCCTTAAGAATTCAATTGCTTTTATCTCTGTTATGTGTCTGTTCGTTGTGGTTATTTCAATGCTTAGGCTTCCTGAGATATCAATGAGTAACAGTGCAATGGAGTATTATAGGGCTTTGAAAATTAGGAAGGTCTCCAAGGACGAGAGACTAGGGGGGTTTGGGGAGATGATGATTGAGATGTTGCCTGATGATCTTGCTTTTACCGTCTTTATCCCTTCAGAGAAAGCTTTCCAACACAATTTGAGGCTGTGGGCAGATGACAGTTTGGTGGTGGAGAAGATGAATGATACATATGCCATATTCTCTCGCATATTGGGTTTTTCAGCTGTTTCCTCGGCGTCTTCCTTCAGTTACAGTACCTGTGGGTAAGGAGATATCTTTTGATTTGATATCTAGGATTTGGAATATACATTTCCATAGACTCAGATGGAATGCAGGTGGTTAATGGAATTAAGGGCAGAACGGGTAGATCTCACTCTCAGATGTGCTTGTTTGAGCAGTCTGTACAGCCTGATTTACGATGAAGAAAATTGATTGAAGCCAACATCTGAACGCCTTGCTTATTGAGGACTTCAGATGTGCTTGTTTCAAATTTGCCACTTAGTGCTCAGTCCAACTCCTATTCTGTTGTAACTTTATGATATTCTGTGCTGTGATGTCTAGAGATTCTGCATTCTATATTTTGTTCATGTGTTCTTGTTTTGATTTATCATACTTTTGAGTAGGCTGCATGATCATTTTACTCGGATGGAGAACTCATACAGCTTCAGCCCTCCTACTCGGGATGGGAGATTATAAATCAAACCAACCTGGTGATTGTAGGATAATGCTTGGACATCTCAAATTGCAGCTGCAACTTTCTTTATTTTTTTCCTCAACAGCACCATACGCATCTTAGGAAACCATGCTAATGAATGGGGCCATTAGTTGGTGCAATCCGCATATGCTCTCAAAGGCTTAACAATAACAAAAAGGAAAATAATAATCTACTCGCCCGATAAGGTGATTTACCACCTCGCCTCGCCTCCCTTTTGTGCAACATGTCCCCTTTTTACTCCCTTTAATTCATTAACCTTATGGTTAAAACACCTAACCTTAGTTTTAACTTGTTAAAATTCATTAACCTTAGGGTTAAAGCATCTAACCTTAGTTTGTAGAAAGAAAAAAATTTAATCACGGGTTAAAACTCGTTCTCAGATCCGTCTACTGATTATAGAATGGGTTTGCATCAAACAAGATAGGGTGGATCTGGGTGATTTGTTGGGTTGGGTTGAGTTTGGCTAGTTGCCCTTGTCTCTCTAACCTAAGGGGTACCTCTTCACAATTTTTTCTATTTTTGTTATGAGTTTATGTTCGTGTAAACTCTTTTTTGTTTTTGTTATCTCTTTTTGTTTAATATATCTTCCGGTTTATTGATCAAAAAAAAGGGGGGCTTTGAGAGGGCAAGGAGGAATTAGTCCCCTCCTTAGCCGAGGAGGGGACTATTGCTCTAACAAAAAATATAGAGCAGATGGTTTCTCTCAATCCATGGCATGACAGTAGAACCTCCAATTTGCTTAAGCAGTCCTCAATGTCTCCAGGACTGAAGAGGAAGCCTGTCTTGCCCTCCTGAATTCCCCCAGCAAGTGCTGTTACCACTGGAATCCCTGATGACATAGCTTCAAAGACAACAAGACCAAGTGCCTTGGATTTTGAAGGCATCACAAAAACATCACTGGGAGAATGGAGTAGGACAATCCTCGCACTATAAAGGAAAAAGATAGAGAATTGAGTCTTAAGAAATCGAGGACACTTGAAAACCCCAGATCTGACTCATTCGGATCAGGATGAATGCCTAAATTGCTAAAAAGTCTTTAGTAAACTGAATTGTTCAGAATCCCCGAGGGTGTAGCCCAGTGGTCACTTGGACAAACCGTAAACCCAGAGGTCTCGAGTTCGATTCCTGGCTCCCCTTACTAACGGTTGCATGGGGTGGGGGTATTCCCAATGTAGCCCGTGGGACTAGTCTGAGCTTTCAAGGCTCAGGATATCCACCATTATAAAAAAAAAAAAAAAAAAAAACTGAAATGTTCAGATAGCATAAGCTCTTCTTGAAATTCGAAAAAATCAATCATGTACTTGATTGAGGTATAGTCAAATAATTCCACATTCATTCCCAGTCACTGACACATTTTTTTTAAAGTTGGCAGGCTCGATCAAACTTTGTTACTGGATCATGTCTTGCACCCAGAGAAAAAGAGAGACAATGAGCAATGCAGAGTTGGCAGAAACAGAATCAATCAGCTTCCAATGGGCGTGAGCAGAAAATCTTTACCTTACTGGAATATGGGTTTAATTAAAATTCAGAAAGCTGCCTATATTATAGAATGCCATTCTCAGAGTAATGGACCAGAACTGAAACACTACCTAAATTATAGAAAAATTACTCATGAAATCAATAGGGAAAGAGTGTCTCAAGTTAGTTTTTTTTTTTTTGGTCTCAAGTTAGTCATTGCTGATAAGTTAGAAAAAAAAACTATTTACTGGAAAGTCCTCTGTGGAGGTAGAAAGAAACGATGAGATAAGTAATAAATATTAGTCTTAATTCATGGCTGTGGTAGCGTGGGTTGAAACTTTTGGACACGACACACTTACATTCCACAGACCGAATGTTATTAGCTGAAAACAAGCAATGTATAAGAAAGCAAATTAAAGCAGCAAATATGTGTCAGACACGACTGCACTGACATGGATAATATGAGGTGTTCAAGACTTTCAAGTCAAGGTTTTGTAATATCAAGACGTGTGGATATGTGAGAAGCAAATATCATTATATTTGGAAGGAAACTTAAGTTAAAAATAAAAGCATTTGCTGTTGCCAGAAAAACTCTTAATGCATGGAGCTACTACACTATTTTGGGTTGTTTATAGCTTGATATAGATAAGGTTATTTTTATGCCTATAGATTGACACATTCGGTTATTGTTATGTGAATTGATTGACATACTAAGTTATTATTATGTTAATATATTATGATAGATTAGGCTCTTTGTTGTGGATTGAGAAAATTAAATTCGAACCTAGATACAAGTTGAAACTTCAGTCCGAACACGCAAAAATGGCAGGCTATAGGCTCATGTCAGAAATTGTTATCGAAACATATATTTGACTAACGAATGAATAACTTCTTTTAAAAAAATTCCAAGCATCCAAACACTAAATTTTTTTTCCTATGATTTTCTAAGATTTTTTCCTTGCTACCTAAAACAGAAGCCAGACAATAAAAAAATAGATGATAATTAAAAAAAAATCTAAGAAAATAATTTTGCTAGAAAAAATTCTTTTCCATGCAATTAAACACAGCCTAAGAAAATTACAAGATGACTTCAAACAATCTTCTCCTGATATGTATATATTTACATCTGAGTAAATCCAACAAAAAATTGATCCCTTTTGATGATTATTTACATTCTTCAAAGATCTTGAAGGCAAGGCAGAGAAAGGAGAAAAGATAGAGAAATGTGGAAGTGATTTCATTTCTTTTTACCCATGGAAACTTTCTGAAACTTAACAGAAAGTGGGTTTCGATGCTCTCACTCTTTTATATCAAAACAGAGCTTAGCCTCATCCCAAGGACCATTGATCTCAAACTTGTACTCCTGCATCCTTATAAGCCAGTAGGGACACACTACTGTGACGAAAACCAACAGACTTAACAACAATGAAAATAGCAGACCGTGCAAGGTAAAGACCAACCACAAGGTCATGGCCATCAACCCAAATGAGAAACAGAGGTGCAGCCCAAAAGAGTACTTCTTGATACAGTAGGTGACCAAGGGAGCAAAGAGGAAGACCTGCAACGAGAAGAGCATGATAGCAAATACTTGAAGCCTCGATGGGAGGCGAGAAGCAATTAAAACTGAGGCCACGATAGAAGCGTTTAAAGAAATATTGCTGGTCAAGGTTGGATTGTTCAGAGCCCCAGGGGGCTTTATAGTGGACCCCGAATAGTCATGCAAAAAAAGATGGACTACAAGAAGCGAAACTGTGAGTGCCCAAATGGAGTCTGAGCTGATGGACCTAGTGAGAGTGTGATAGATTGGTGCCAAGACATATAGCCCACTTATAAAGAAGCTGATGTTGAGAAGATAATGAGACAAAAGATCAAGGGAGAGCCTCTCTGCAGTTAAGAGGAGAACTAAGAAGCCAGATCCCAGAAGGCCCGCATCAAGTAGCAGGAGGGAATTTTCGTCAATGGTGGACCCCAGTGTGTAGGTCCAAACACAGACCACGAGAACGACAACGCAGAGATATTGAGAGATTGAAACTGAGTCTTGCATCACCTTCAACATGTCCCGCTTCACGACATTGGCATTCATGACCATATCTTCAAGGAAAGACTCGTCCGAGTAGTTGTCATCATACCCAGGTTGCATCCCTCCATACGCCACTTTTCTCCATTTGCGTGGGGTTGCAGACGGGTTCCCTTCAAATTTGGTCTCCATTTCAACACCCACTGATCTATTGCAGATATAACTGTTTGGATTCAACAATGTTACCAGAGATGAAATCCAAGTTTTTTTTTTTTTGATTGGTAAAAGCAGAAATATATAGAGCAAAAGCTATCATATTATGTGATTGCCAGCTCTCATGGCAATATCCTAGCCTGTTTAACAATTAAGCACACAAGAATTCTATATCTGAGTATTGTTCCAATGGTGTTGGGTTCACTGCAGATTGAAATGGACGGACCTATTCAAGAACGCAAGCAAGGATGGCCCAAGTTCATACAAAGTATGCTAAAGCAAAAAATAAAGAACTATAATCTAATGCATAATATTTGAAACAGAAAATCGAAAACCATAGAACTCCAAATTCCAAAAGGCCTCAAACACTATGAACAAAAGAAGGGCCCACAAGTCACAAGAGATTTGGGGATTATCATTTGATAAAACACATACAGTGTATGTGTTTCGTGATTCCTGACACCATGCATGATATCTCTGTTTGAACATACACATAATGTGTTGGATATGTTTTCTAAAGAAATACATAGATTCAGGATTTCCTGTTGTAAAGGAATTGGAATCATCTATCCCACCATTCGGCACTGATTAATAATAATCTGTAACAACAGGACTTCTCATGTATAAGTTTGATCCTTGAACCCCAAATACTATGATGTTAAACATAAAAGAACAAACATAATCATCACTGTTACGGTGTTACCAATCATATTCTATTCCCCTGTATTTACTAATCTTATTATCCCCATTTTTTTGTATCTACTATTGTATTTTGCAATTCCGAATTACAAATGGGACAAGTAAATTTACTGGAAATCTTTCCATTTTGTGATCCCTAGAGTTCTTTTGCAATCATGTTTCACAACCATTTGCACTCATAATTGCAGATTAAAATATATATTTTTTTTAATAATGCCAGATTTAATCTTTAATGGGGTTTATTGGGGGAAAAACAACTAAAAGAAGAAAACATTCAGAGGCTTTTAAAAACCTCTAAAAATACTAAGCCTTATTATTGTATTTTTCAAGGCTCGAACGAATGTCTTCTTCAATACTGAAAGAAATGGCAGATCTGGGGACAACGATCGTAGCCAGAGAACTACTAACCTACGGTGTAATATGGAGGGCACAACCATTCCAATATTCTATATAGACGCAAAAGCAACCATAAACAACATAGAAATAAGGAACTAGGGTTTTGAATACCTGAAATCGATCTTCTCGATAATTCGACAATTGAAGCGATGAATGGAACCCTTCCTTGGATAGTTTTGCTTCAGACGACGATAGAAGCAGAGTCATCAAAAAAGATCTTCGTATTGAAGCAGTGAGATTGGTTTTGCATCTTCTTTTTAGCTTTGATCTTCATTTTTTGTTTTGGGTAAACTCAATCATACCACAAGGCAATGACTGAAGGCAAAGACAAGGGAATACTCACACCACCAAAATCTTTCAAAGGAGTGCCGTTGTTCAAAGAAATCGCAAAGGAGAAAAAAGGGTTCAGGGAAAGGAAAGAAAGAGAGGAGTTTTTTGTTTTTAGTTTAAATATAAACTAGCGTAGATCCAGTGCGATGCACGGGACTTAAATAAAGAAGGAAAATAGAAGATAAATTAAAATGAAATGGAAATTTTATCAATTAGTAGAAGAGATTCTCTCCCTCAAATAACCGTAAAGGACAACCGTAAAGGTAAGGAATAAATGGATAGATACTATATATGGATAGAGGGTGTTGAATGAGAGGAAGCTAAAACAAATAAGGAAAATCATTCAAAACCACCCATGAGCAGCTACTTTAGGAGAAAAATTTGTCTTTTGAAAGAGAGAGAACTCTACCCAGTTAAAAACTATAATATTTAGGTGAATGAGAGCGAGACTACTAATTTGAATATTCTATGGAGATCCATAGTTTTTTTTTTTTTGTTCAAGAGATCCATAGATAGATCAAAACAATACAGAGAGAAATTAGATTTGAGATACCCACATAAAAATACTAGCATACATAGCATCTAGGATCCCATGGAGATTAATAGATAGCACTACAGAGGATATTAGATTTAAGATATACCCGCATAAAACTTATGTATAAAGTCCAAGGTTCATCATACTCTGAAATTCACATATGTACTCAAAAATAAATAATATTCTTCGATAGACATTCTCCTAAGGGACGAATAACCTGTAGTGAAGGAGCGTATGATGTTAGGACAGAATAAAGAATGTAGATGGTAAAAGAAGAAGATGAAATAAATAATGGATTCAAAATTATTATTTTCTTAAACCAAGAGAAAATGCAGATATTATCAAGAGTTTAAAATAAAGCCAAAATGGAAGAGAAACTTACTCCAGTGATAGTGATGTCCCTGTATAGAAAGAGATTTGTGCGTGTGTTGGCCTATGTGAGTGTGTGTTTAGCTATTCAACCAAAAAAAAAAACTTCTAAATTAAAGCATATAGATGACATTATTAATAAAACAATGAATCGACTTAGTCCTAAACCCATATTACAAAAATTCAACTTTTTAGCATACTTTCTATATAGAACTGCTCCCCTCAACCAAAAATGACAAAAGCACATTCCTAAATAGAAACTCCATATATCCTGATAAAATAGCCCAAAGAGGATCAAAACAAAAAAAAACCATGAACTTTTCTAATTTTCCTACCTAAGCAATACCTAACAAAACAACTCAATTCCACTCATCCAATACATTACTATCCATCAAAATACTCCACACAAAATACAAAACCGAACCAAACATGAAGAGCTCACTTGGTAAAACAATCCAAATGCATCATGATTGAACTTGGGGAGAGTTCAATCACACCCACAGGTCAACACACGTCCCTTTAACCCCTATTAAACGTGGTTCAAATTCCCTAACCCTTAGGTTTAACAATCTAACCTTAGTTTTTAGGGAAAAAAAAAAAAACTTGGAAAAAATTAACTGTGGTGTTAAAAATTATTAACCTTAAGGTTAATTTTTTTTTAAAAAAAAACAAGGTTTGATTGTTAAACCCTAAGGGCTAGGGAATCTTAACCACAATTAATAGGGGTTAAAAGGGACACATGTTGACCTGTGGGTACAATTGACTTGTGGATCTCACCTACATGAAGCCGTAATCCCTAGTAATCACCGGTTAGCCATATGGTGGTGAATTCATTCCCAGGCCTTG
This sequence comes from Tetracentron sinense, assembly GCA_015143295.1. Lineage (NCBI taxonomy): Eukaryota > Viridiplantae > Streptophyta > Magnoliopsida > Trochodendrales > Trochodendraceae > Tetracentron > Tetracentron sinense. The sequence continues at coordinate 4,465,222 of CM026557.1, read as the reverse complement.
TACACACTGCCCGTCACACTATGTGACAGTCAATTGCGATTGACCTCAGGGAGAGTTCAATCACACCCACAGATTAACACATGTCTCCTTTAACCCCTCTATTAACCGTGGTTAAGAATCCTTAACCCTTAGGCTTTAACAATCTAACCATGGTTTTTAGAAAAACAAATTGAAAAAAATTAACCATGAGTAGAAAATTGGCCTGATAATGCAGCCAACAAATTTTCCTCAAGACTCATGCATGTCATAGAATCCTCATTAATCTGTTGCTCCATTGATCAAGTCTCGTCTCAAGGCTTTCACATGCTCTCCTCTCTCATTGAGTGGTCTCCCTATAAGGAATTGATACATGAAGAGCCGTCTACTTGGGAGTATCGAAGACATCTTCTAGTTGGCCGGGAAAAAGTCACAATTAAAGCCGTGAGTAACAAATAAACCACGCATATACCTACTTGAAACTAAATCTATTGTGTCATCCCACATAATTATCCCCTATTCATATAAATAGCATTTCTTCATGTTTAATAACCAAGCGAATATAAAACACAAACCGAAGGAGGCAATCACGGTGCTCTCATGTCAAGTTGGGCTTGGTAGAGGTCTTGAGAATCCTATACACAATCATACATAATACAAATCTATTTTGTTTTGGTATCTATATAAGGACTTCCAATTTTTTTTCCTTATACAGGTGTTCTATGTTTTGTTTTATTAGTCTGGACTCGCTTTTTTCGAGTGTAAAATTATTTAACTAATCTAACCTAATCTAATTAACCCGACCCAACTTGCATCAGTCCAAACTGAGTCTATCCTTCAAAAATGAGTGCTCATGTTGAGCTTACACTTGGCACCTTAGATTGAAATCCAGGTTGGTTTGTGCCATGCTAGGCGGATTGTTATCCTATAATTGACGGGCGGCAGGTTGGCTTATCGAACTTGGTTAGATCCAGCAAGGCATAGCCAATACCCATTTGGCATGCATAACTCCCACTTTAGTTTTATTCTATACTGTTGCATTAATGTACAGAACCTCAATGACTACAAAAACAAAAGTGGTTAACGTTTTGTAAATTGTGGAATTTCGGTTGTAGGTCATGCAATTAGGGCTGTAATTCATCAATATAAATATAGCACAAAATCATCAAAGATTGTTCTTAATAGAAGCATCAAATTACTATAAACTAAGTGATTATTCAAGAAACACAAATCAGTTTTGGGGGCAACATTAGAAATGGATAGGAAGGAAAACATTTTGCCATAGTATTAGGTAATAAATGTCACCATCTTAACAGGTAAACAGTAAGAATCACTCATGTAGAACAATTATCAAACAGTTTATATGCATATAAAAAATAAAAGACTCAAAAACCCCCACATCCCAGTAGAAAAAAAAAAACTCAAAAATCCCATATCCCTGGAGTAATTTTCTAGTGTTTTGTTTCCATAAAGAGAAAACCCCACTGGAATCGTTAGTAAAGAAACCAAACTAAAACAAAAACAAATACTCATTCACTTTAATGATCTTTAGATTTTCAGAACTTCCGGTTTCTTTCAATTTAATGGAAGAACACGGTGGGATCACAAGTAATATCCTAGCCGAATACCTGAAAATATATCCGCATAGGTCATTGAAGTCCAAAAACAAATCAACTGTAAAGTGGGTTTTGAAATGGGTAAAAGATCAAGCAGGGAAGAGGAGAAGTTTAAGACTAACATGGCTTTGACGAACATCCTTGATCAACTTTGATTGCTTTGGTCTCACGGTTGAGAAATCGGGTAAATTTTGGAGAATATAACTGTAAGCTATTTTGGGTTTTTTTTTTCTTTTTTTAATGCTAATCATTTTGTTCATGTACTCGATTGAGCAGAAGGAAAAGAAAATAGATGAAAATAAATGAGGACTGTAATTTTTTTTTTGAAAACAAGAGAAAGACAGATGCTTTCAAGAGTTCATAACAGAGCCAATATGGGGCAGAGCAACTTACTTGGGCGTTGTCGCTTTGTAGGAGGAGATTTGCGCCACTTGCTGAATGGAGAAAGAGATGCAGGTGTGGAAAATAAAGTAAGAATAGGAATCGGTTGAGTGGGGGGGCAATCGCAGGGGCGTGATGGTTCGAGAAGTACGTGATGAACCTTACGTAAATAACGAATGCTAGGATAGATAAGTGGGAGAAAATGGGATGCTAACGTGGCAGTGTAAGAAGGCGAGAAAACATTTTGCCTTAGTATTAGTTAATGGATTGGAGTTCTAGTTCCCAACAAAAAAAAAACTGATTACCGGATCTCTAGTTGGGCGCCCCCCAATACAACACGTGTCCCTTTAACTGTGATCAAGAAGTTTTAATTTTTAGGGTTACTTTTTTTTGCCTGAAAATAAGGTTAGAAATATTAATAGCAAGGAGATTTGGCAAATCCGGTAATCTCCCTAAGGTCAGCCCGTGTTCTTTTTAAATCCCTTATCTGTGGTTAAGATTCACCTACCCTTAGGTTCACTCACTCATCCTTGGTTTTTAGAAAAAAATATTAATTCTTTTTAAAAATATTTTTAATATTTTTTTAAAAAAAAGGATGGGTAGTTGAACCCTAAGAGTGGTGAATCTTAACCAGGGTTAAGGGGTATTAAAGGGGACACATGGCAACCTCAAGGGTGACAACTGGGTTTGCCAAATCCGATTATCACCGTAGAAGATTTAGTTACAATAAGTAGGGCTGTAAACAAATGCGGATATTATCTGCATCGGTTTCGTATCCGAATACATTTAGTTAGATAATTATCCGAATAGGTATCTGACTGAACGAATTTGGATAATAATTTTTAATTTTTCTATCGGTTTATAATCGGATACAAATTCTAGTATATCAAATCCGATAAATATCCGACCAATTATATATATATAATATTTTAAATTTAGAAAACTAATATAACCTTTAAAATAAAAATTTAAAATAAAAATTTATTTATGTCTTTACATTTTTAAAATATTAATTTATATTTTTTAAAAACTAATCGGATAATTCAGATACTATCCGAATTCGAATATTTCAATCGGAACGAGATACAAATATCATATTCGGATTCGGGTATTCGAATATATAATCAAATACGAATTCAGATATACCACTATCCGTTCTAAATCCGCTCCGTTTTCATCTCTAACTAGTAAGGACTAGAACTTTTTAACAACAATTTTAAAAGGAAAATAATCACTTGTTGGTGACGTGAGGAGGTGTGTCTCGGGTCCCCTTTTAATGTCACATGTCCCTCTTTTAACTCTATTTAACTGTGGTTAAGATTTACTCACCCCTAGACCCATCTACGATTGGTTTTTAAAACAAAAAAATTAAAAATTATATAAAATTTTAAAATTTGAAAAAATAAAAACGGTTTCAAATGGAAGGGGTCAACAATTGTGTTACACTTACACCCCAGTTTGTGATGATATCCTAGAAAAGCTCATGGGCATGCTAATATTAAGTGGGCATTGATTATCATCTCTTAATTAATAAATGTTGACTAATGTTAATTGGGCAGCTGAAAATTTTTAAGTAAGTAGACCAATAACTCTTAACTACCACTCCCAAATGGTATCTCTCGAGTGGGCATTAGGGGATCATTTCCCATTAATGAAAAAGATGTTAATAGTCATTCCCAATGGATATAAGTTCTGGGGTTTTGGGTTCCAATCCCTATGAACTCACGCTGGTGAGTCGGTGACTATCCCTTGTTGGTATAGGCTTGACAAATCTGTAACCTCTTGATGATAGATACCCCACTTCCATTCTTCAAATCCTAATTTATACAGCATCTTGTTATACACAAAGATTAGTTCTCATTCATTTCAATTTCCCTCCAAACCTGCAACCTTTCTTGGAGCGTCCACGATCATTAACATAGACCAGGATACCGAGTCTACACACAATAAAGGTCTATGCACCAGCTGTACACAAGGAGATGGCCTGGGGAAGCCAGAAAGGCTCCTCTTGGGCAACCACAGAATAGGGGACACGTGGTTGGAGAAGTCTGGGCCTATGATTTTGACTTCACACATTATTTAACACATGACGATAAAGTGGTGAGATAAAGGAAGAGAAATATCAAGTGGGGAGAAGTCAAAATCCTGAGGAGAAAATGGAATGACTTCTCCCCTTTAATCGTCACATGTCCCCTATTTTGTGGTTGCCCAAGACCACCCCACGTTTCTGGCTTCGCCAGAGACAATCCAAGGCCCAAGGAGATGACCTCAAAGTCTCTCTGGTGCTGCCCGAATGGGATCTCGAGCAACCATAGAATAGGGGACATGTGGTGGTGAAGTCAAAATCATGGAGCCCATGATTGACTTCTCCACACATAATGAGACATGTGGCGATAAGTATGTGAGAAAAAGAGGGAGAGATATCAAGTGGGGAGAAGTCAAAACCAAGGGGAGAAATTGAAATGACTTCTCCCCTTTTTTATGGAAACTGTCGCACAATATATGGTAGCCCGAGATCATTTTCTGGCATCGCCAGAGAGTATCCGAGGCCCAAGGAAACCCAAGGAGATGTAGCGGCAGGTGCACAAATGAATGAACCGCATGCCTAGCAATGCCAATCAACAATTGGAATGACATAAAAATGAAACAAATCAACTAGGTAGAATTCAGATGCTAAACTGATGGCCGTAATCCATATTACCTAATGGGTATTTGAGATAATATAATGCTTTGAAAATAAAAGTTCATCAATATCATAACAAATCAAAGGATGAAGGATGTCAGGTTAGGGCCCTATTATCTGCAATCCCACTTAGAGAATACAAAATTCTCAAGACTGAGAACCCTCGAAGGAACATATAATTGGCTCACTCTGCTCCCAGAAGCTTGAGTGTGGCAGAAAACCCAAACCCGGTGAAACCTAATGTTTAGCTCCCAGCTGCAGCCGGTATAGCCGTTGGCTTTGCGTCTTCAGCTTTCTCGTGTTCTTTGTTAAGCATCTGAAATCAAATTCCCAAATTTGAACGCATCAGATTATGAAAGAACAATAAGAACCTTATAAACTTTTTCTTTTGGAAGGTAAGAACCTTGTAAACTTACTATGAAATTATCAGTATTCTAATTAGGAAAGTGTTCCGATAGATCTGGTGGTAAGTTAGTACGATAACACATAATGGAAGCAGCCTACTGACTACAGTATGAAATTATTAATAGCCACCATAGAAAGAAGGTGCAAGGTGTCATTGTGCCCTTATCCAATGGCGGTGTTCTATTAACATACCACGGGAACTGATCACTGTCCTTCCCCTTAGACTTTGTTTGGACGGAAAACGTTCTGGAAAAGAAAGTTTTTCTGGGAAATAATCTCCGTTTTTTGGGCCAATTTTTCCCTCAAATATAAAGTAAAACTAGTGAATTATTTTCAGTAAAAAGCTCATTTTGCAGCATTCCCAAACACAATTTTAGCTTTTCTCCTGAAAATAATTTAGAGCACTTATTCTCCCTCCAAACAAATGCAGTAGAACAAAATCATGCAGTTCTTAAACCTAAAGCACAATGTATTTAAGAACATGAAATTTATCCATTTTGGAGGTATTTATCTTTACATTCAGCCCAAAATCCATTAACCACAGCGCGAACATGTTTATGATGAATTGTGCAATATACGAAAAAAATACTTATTCATGACAGGAGAGAGCATATCACCTTGTTGTTGATCAGGTTGTGGAGCGCAATTACACTCCGGATGAGGGAAGAAAGATAAATAACCAACATCATATCATTGGTTTTCACTGCACACAATGGGGGAGAAAATAGATCAGATATCCAAAGGGTCACCAGATAGACATGCCAAAATTACGTCAAACAAAGTATATTAAACATCTTTGGTTTTCTTTACCTGCAAAAGCCTTTATTAACTCGGTCACATTGAGATTAGGAAGTAGGTTGAACACATCCTGCAGTTAAGAATTTTGATAAGATACCAAATAACAACATTCCAAATTTTACCTATATCTATATATATCCAGAATCAAACACTGTAACAGAAGCCCTAATCTGAAGAACAATTACCACAATTAGCAACAAAAATGAAGAAATTAGGTCAATCATCAGAGTAGTGGAGTATGAGGAATTTGCTTTCAACCTAGAAAGAGAAAAAGGAGATGCAAGTCCAGACAGACAAAGACTAGAACAAACATGAAACAACAGACACAACATTTTTTAGGGGATATATGATGGACCACATTACCATCATCCTCAATGAATCCCGCCACCCCATATACGAACTTTTAACATTTCTCTTACAGGAGATATATTTTAGACCTGACACCCATCATTCTCAGTGGACCCAGCAATCACACCACACAAGTGGCCCACAACTCATCAATGCAAACTGTTTAAGTGTCTAGTAAGTATGGTACCACTTAGAAACTTCAACCGCCTAGAAGTAACACCATTGTTTGTCTGCTATCTCTTTCTTTTCTTTTATATATTGCTTGGATTACCGATCAAAAAAAAGAAAAAAAAAAGTATCACGGAACTAGACATGTCAAGACTATCCCACTTTATAGTCTTGACAGGTGAGTTGGTTCCACCTGCTTGGTTCAGGTTGTAGGGTCCATTCAAACTTCAAAGTAGGGGTTCGGGAAAAATAAAAAAATAAGATAATAATTATAAAAATATATTGAACAATTTGATTAAAAAATATACAAATTAGGTAAATGTTTTTGCCAAATTTGGGAATGATTCGGGAAATTTGCGAATAATTCGCGAGAATCCAATAATTCGGCGAATAATTCGTGAATTTTTTTTTTGAGGGGAGGGGGGAAACGGTGTTTTTTGTTACACTAGATTCATTAAGGATGATGAATCTCAGATCAATCATTTATCCTTTTTCTTTTGTATTAGAAGGAAATCTTCTCAAGTTTGTTTTTCTTGAAAGATTAAGCAAATTCATCAGTTCCGGCAGAACATAGACCCAATTACCATCAAATGCTACTAAAGGGGGTGCACCCACCTCAGATTTTGCAACTACAAGGTTTATACAAGAACTTCTTATCTGCAGCAGTTGGTAACTGTTGGTGCCTGCTTTCATTAAGGGGCTGCATCCACCTTGGAATTTGCAATTAAAGCAGTATTTGAAAATTTGTACAAAGCCATATTATCACTAATTCACTGGTCAACAAAATACTGACTTAAGATATTAATTGTTTTACAACAATTCATTAAAAATTATTATTTTTTGTAAAACCAAACAATATTTCAGGAATTATCGAACAATTTGCGAAATATCTCGAGAATTTGACTTGAACTTCATTATAAATACAAAGAAGATTCGACGAACTATTGAAAGTTTGGCAAAAATACCCCTTTGTTCCTTGGGTTTATTTTATTTCTTTTCACCTCTTACTCGTTTTAATTCTCTTGGATGAAAATCAAAAGAGGTGAAGATCGACGCGGGGACTTGGTGTTGTGCATGGGTTAGGTAATTAGACCTTCTTCCCTTTGACAGACCGGTCATTTGAGGTGGAATGGTCGAGGTACGTATCATTTGGACTGATGGGGGTGCTTCTCTATAAACAGCTTCATAAGGGGTAACCTTGGTAGCCGAATGGAAGGATGTTTTATACCACCATTCTGCAAGAGCAAGCCATTTGGTCCACTGTTTGGGCCTATCTCCAGTCACACAGCAACGATAATTTTCCACACCGGTTCACCACTTCGGTTTGACCGTCCGATTGAGAGTGATAGGCCGAACTCATGCAAAGTTGGGTGCCTTATAGCTGAAAAAGTCTTCCCCAAAAGGAACTAGTGATACCCCAGTCACCATCACTTACAATTGTAGTGGGCATGCCATGTAATTTGAAAATGTGTACCATAAAGAGTTGGGCCACATCCATGGTCGAATATGGGTAAACCATGGCGCAATGAAATGGTCATATTTACTCAATCTATCAACCATAACAAATATGACCTCTTTGTCATTCGATCGAGGAAGGCCTTCCACAAAATCCATGGAGATATCGCTCCATACACGTGTCGGAATTGGAAGGGGCCGTAGTAAGCCAAGTGATGCCGCATTGTCGGATTTATTACGTTGACATTCGTCACACTCCGTAATGTATTGTCGAATTTCTTGCTTTATGCCGCTCCAAAAGAAATCTCTTTTGATGCGGTGGAGGGTCTTGTGGATCCCGGAGTGTCCCCCTGTTGGTTCACCATGGACCCCGAGTAAAATGGAAGCCTTCAGGGCTGACGTAGAGCTAAGAACCAACCTCCCTTTAAACTGGAGTTAGCCCAACCCCCAGCTATAGCCCAGATGTGATTGTGGGTCGCATGTTAGATCCTGGATTAATAACTACAGTTGTGTCTTGCTCCCATTCCTCAAAAGAATCCAACCAATTGGGGACAGACATAGATAGTGTCATCAATTGGGAATGGCCTAGTGCTTGGATTGCTTATTCATCGCGACGGGACAAGGCATCGGCGGCCTTGTTCTCTTTGCCACTTCGGTATGTGATCTCAAAATCATATCCCATTAACTTGGACAACCATTGGTGTTGCAAGGGGGTGCTAATTCATTGTTACAGCATATATTTGAGACAAAGGTGATCAATCCTTATTTTGAAGTGGTGTCTTGCTAAGTAGGGTCTCCATTTTCGAACTGCATACACCAGGGCCAGTAGCTCTTTTTCGTAGGTAGACCTTCCAAGGTTTTTGTCGGATAGTGCCTTGCTAACAAAGGCAATGAGTCTGCCTTCCTACATCAAAACGGCACCCAGCCCCACTCCAGAGGCGTCACACTCCACTACAAATTCCTTAGAAAAATCGGGCATGGCAAGGACGGGGGTAATAGTCATGGCCTTCTTGAGGCGATTAAAAGCTTCTTCAGAATCACTTGTCCAATGGAAATTGTCCTTCTTAAGCATCGAAGTGAGAGGTTGGCTAATCTTCCCATAGTCACAAACAAACCACCTACAGTACCCAATGATCCCCAAAAAAACCCCGCAAGCCCTTCAATGTGGTTGGTTTGGGATATGGAGTCATACTTGCAATTTTTTTCGGATCAGGCGAGACACCTTGATTAGAGATCAAGTGGCCCAAATATTCCAATTGTTGCTTCCCGAAGCTGCACTTGGATTCTTTGACATAAAGTTGATTTTTTCTTAAGAGCTCCAATGTAGTGGCTAAGTGTGCTCATGATCATCCCAACTATGGTTGGACTCGGATTTGGTGATACCCCGATCTTAAGTCCAATTTGGAGAAGAAGTTGGCCCCATGCAACTCATCCAAAAGTTCATCGATGACTGGAATCGGAAATTTACCCTTCACTATGTCCCGGTTCAAGGCACGATAATCTATGCACATTCGCCACGAATTATCTTTTTCAGACCAATAATATTGGCGATGAAAAAGGACTAACACTGGGTCTAATGGTTCCCGCTTGCAGCATTTCCTTCACAATTTTTTCAATCTCATTTTTTTGTACGTGGGGATAATGATAGGGCCTTACACTGGTTGGGTTGCTGCTCAATTTGAGAGGAATCATATGATCATGAGAGCGATGGGGTTGTAAACAAACCGGTTATGCAAAAATGCCCTTGCTCCGAATGTCGGACCGATTACAGTCCAACATTCCAGAGCCCAAACCGAAGCCCGACGTGTCAACATAGTCATCAAGTAATTTATGTTCGGTCATTACCTTATCCGGTTTAGATTGTACCGACTAGGCTTGAAGAGCGAATAATTGGGCTATAGGTCCATCACCAGATTTGCGCAACGGTTTCTTCATACGGTCCGCCCCAATGATTTTAGTGGTACTACTAGTAGCACCTCGACGCCCTTGGTGTTGAAACTCCATTTTAAGATTTTTAAAATCCTAGTTTATGGGGCCTAGAGTGGTCGACCACTGCACCCCAAGAACCATGTCACAACCACCCAATGATAGGAGTCAACAGTCAATCCAAAAGCTAGTTCCTTGCATGACCCATTCGAGTTGACGGCAAACAGCAGTACTAGCTATTCTTGTGTCATCTACCACAACTACCGATAATGGGTTGGTTGTGTGGGTGGCATGTTAGATCCTGGATTAATAACTACAGTTGCGTGTCTTGTAGCCATCCTCCTTCAAAGAATTCAACCAATTGGGGACAAACATAGATAGTGCCATTAATTGGGAATGGCCTAGCGCTTGGATTGCTTCTTCATCGTGACGGGACAAGGCATCAACGGCCTTGTTCTCTTTGCCACTTCGGTAAATGATCTCAAATCATATCCCATCAACTTTGACAACCTTTTGTGTTGCTTGGGGGTGCTAATTCGTTGTTCCATCATATATTTGAGACAAGGCGATCAGTCCTTATTTTGAAGTGGCATCCTGCTAAGTAGGGTCTCCATTTTCGAACTGCATACACCACAGCCAGTAGCTCTTTTCATAAGTAGACCTTCCAAGGTTTTTGTTGGATATTGCCTTGCTAACAAAGGCAATGGATCTGCCTTCCTGCATTAAAACGGCGCCCAGCCCCACTCCAGAGGCATCACACTCCACTAAAATTTCCTTAGAAAAATTGGACACGGCAAGGATGGGGGTAGTAGTGATGCTCTTCTTGTGGCGATTAAAAGCTTCTTCAGAATCACTTGTCGAATGGAAATTGTCCTTCTTAAGCATCAAAGTGAGAGGTTGGCTGATCTTCCCATAGTCACGAACAAACCGTCTATAGTACCCATTGAATTACCACCCATTAGGGAAGAAGGTCACGTCTTGAGTCGGTTCGTATTCTAGACCGGCGTATCATGAAAAAAAGGAACCAGGCAAGGACTCATGATTCATAGGGAAAGCATGTACCAAACACGATTTCCTCAAACTCCTTTCCAGAAGATGCCATATGGGAAAATTGGGACCAATTGAATGCAAGATTTCCTCACTTTCAACCTTAAAGACAAGGTTTATCTTATGGGGGCAGGATTGATGCATGCGTGCATGCATGGATAAGGAAAGAAAAGAGCACTGCATTGATTATGGAAACTATGTTAGCTAGCGTTAGTAGGTCTATCAAGTCAATAACTAGGAGATTAGGAGTTGCCATTTTTATTCATAGCAATTAGTAGAGTGGTTTTATATTTAAGTTGAGGTCATAGGAGGTGTTACGGATCGAATATTTTTGTTGTTGTTTATCTTAATGAGAGAAGGTTTCCCCCTGGAAGTGGGAATTGCTTAGTTTATTGTTATCTTCTTCCTAGACCCTCCTCTTCCCCTTGAGAGACCAATCTTTTGAGGTGGAATGGCCAAAGTACGTATCATTTGGTATCAGAGCAGGCACCACGTCCCAGGTTCGAGTCCCAGGGGCGTTTTTCGGGAAAGCTACTTAGGGTTAGGTTATGGGGCCCACCCTTCGTGTCAGCCACATGGCTGAAAGTCCTCTAAATCACCGTCGTGGACGTCGGTTCGAAAGCATGGTGGTTTGTTGTGTGCCTGGGTTAAGTAATTAGACCATCTTCCCCTTGACAGGCCGGTCTTTAGAGGTGGAATGGTCGAGGTACGTATCACTTTGTGAAGAAGACTTTTTCCATAAAAATCCTATTGAAATGTAACTTTTTAGGGTTTTTGGATTTAATTTAAGTGATTTCATGTGAAATCATAATATATTCAATGTTTCCGAACGATATATCAATTGGCAAGAAAAAAATTGAATTTTCTACCATTACAACTATTTATTTTTATAAAGAAAAAATTATTTAAAATATTAATCTGAACCTTATTATTATTAGTAGTTCAAATTCTCGAGAATAAATACAGTGTTTAGTAGTTCATATTAGGTGTAATTTTAGAATGTTATGTATGTCTAGCCAATCTATCGATTAACCGATTTTTTTTTAGTAATTAAATATTTTTTAATTAGTTTATTTTTAAAGTTGGATAGTAACTTATAAACTCATATTAAACATTTTAAATTAATAACTAATATGAAACTATTATTTTAAATTATAATAAAAATGATTTTTTGAGTTAATAATTAATATACTTACTAATTTTATTTATTACTAAATAATATTTATTATTACTTTGACCAAAATTTCATGTGATTGAGAATTCAGCAAAAATTTCATTTTCATGGCCAAACTTCCAACAAATTGTTTTTTTAAAACCTTGTTTACAATGAACCATTGATTATACACGAGTTTTTTATCAGCAACATTTAGTAACTAACTCTTTCGCCTATATATTTAATGAAAATACAAGTCATGAGTAAAAGCGCTTTATTTCTGTCAACACTTCTGTTAGTTTTCTATCCTCATATCTTCAGCTAAATTGTAGGTGTTCCTCAATAAGAAAAAAGTTTCTTTCTACCACGAGGTCTAGTTTACATGAAAGCAATCTTTGGAGACTGGATAAACCACGGCCCCAATTGTGTTTCATTCTGTTAATGTGCCAAAACCCAAAGACAAGAACAAAGGTTTACTGTACAAACCATATCAGCGGACAAGAATCATTAGTTTATATTATTAGGTTAGAACCTCAACTGATGTCCTTAGCATTTTTGGTTTGAGCTCATTTATGAATTAACTTCTTGCTTAACTTATCTAAAAGATGCCCATTCATGCAACAGGCAATGAAAAAGGGGTGGATGAAATATAGAAAATGAGAATAAAATTTTCTCATGATTTGGTAGTAGTAGCATCACTTTCAAAAAAACATGATACAATCATAACAAGTGAGGTTTTCAGGAACAGTATAATTCATGTAGTAGCAGAAACTATCAAAATCAAATAATTGACGGTAATAAATATTTATACAAAAAAAAAAAACTACTTTTTTAGTTCCTATGATACAATTGGAGCTTATCAACACTGCATAAAACTCTCTGGCTTCATTTTTTTATCAGCAACCAGTGTTCTCTGGCTTCATTCAATACCAATCATAATTCAGGTCAAACTTTTTTATGATCGGTCAAACTAAAAGGTATTGAACTCGGAAAATGAGACAAGAAACTAGCATCTAAAATTCTCCAATGAACAGAAGAGTTCTAAGTCCACTCAAGACTATTTGTCTTTCGAAGTTTGAGTTCAAGATCTTTATCAGAACAGTAAATTGAATCAATAATGGGCAGTATATTTTAACAATCTCCAGGAAGAGAAATACATTGATCATGGTAGTCCTCAAAAAATAATTTAACCAGAACACATGGATATAAGCATATAGACATACAAAGAGGAAAAATGTACCTGCAGATGATACAGAATCTCATGGTTCAATGGGAGTTTTCCATCAACAACAAGATCAAGGTAATCCCGTATCTCTCGGAGACGTGCATCCAGCCCCTTCAATGCTGCAAGTTTTCCAGTAACCTGTACACGACAAAATAGAATCGATGTTTTCTCTATTTTCTTTGTCAGGTAAAGTTGAAATGCCTATAAACTAAAAGCTTCCACTTCTCTGTGTTCATGCTGAAGTTAATATAAGAAATGCAATGAAAACTTTAAATAGAAACCAAACGACCAAAACCAGCTCTGTAAAGAAATAAAACCTCAGTTGCAAGGGTGCTAATGGTTGTATCCTTCACATCCCTGAGCAAGTGCTCCACTCCTGTTGAAGGGTAACATGGGAAACACATCAGTAATGGAGATAGAGGATAAAGTTAATCCCCTCAAAAAAAGTCAATACGCATTTTCTTCAAATTCCAAACAGGGAAGGAAAAGAAAATTGTTGAATGGATGTAGCAATTTTTTGTCTCAAGGGCATACCGATTTCCTCGACTTCATGAGCAGCGATTTCTGAAGGCACATGCACGAACACCTTCTGGCTTTTCTGAGTAGCATTCTGGAACCCATAGCCAAATATTAGTTTGAGCTTTAAGCATGGTAGCATACATGCTTGTTGGGAAAGTATGGCCTTAAACATTAAAGGTATAGGCAGTAACTTTGTGGTTATATTGATCTCTCTTTATTCTGATTACAAATTTCCTAAAAAGTTAAGACAGCCATATTAAAGCTCGATATAACATATCTGACAGATAGGTGCAGCAGCTATATACGAACTTGATGTTACCTCTTTAACCTCTTCAACAGCATAGTATGCTTTAGTGGGTATCCCCAGCTCTTTCGGTTGGACGTCAATAATGACCAAGACAGGATTTGGAACATAGCTGCAATACCACAGTGCATTTGATCAGAAAGGGAGAAAAAGCAAATGAAATAAAGAATGAAGAAAGATAAAAAAGATACTTGAAAAAAGAAGAAGAAAGAGAAATTTGCATTGTAAAGTGATTGACCCTAAATACCAAACAAGGTCCTTAGGTGATCTCACACATACAATTAGAAAAGTAATACGATAACTAAAAACTATAAACATATATATCACCACCGTGGAAGAATAAAACAATACGGAGATAAAGCCCAACTCTCAGGAGTCCGACAACAGGCTATAAGCCTATAATGTGCTTCAAGATGACATGGTGCTGTAGTAGGCATGGATTAATGTTTTTTCTTCTTTCCGGTCAATCACGAGTCATGGATATATATACAATTATATGTGAGTTAATTGAAGTCACCCAGTAACCATGCATCGTACTGGAGGGCTCCACACTTATATCTGAGTAAAGAATAGTATATTTTCAACCAAGGTACAACGTGCTTGTTTTTGTCCCGCACACTTTATGCAGTCTCTTGCAAGTAATGTTAAAAAGAGTCCAAGCAAACTCAAATCAGGAAAAGGGATGAGTCATTATTCTTATTTGGGAGGCGTGAGCTTCTAAGTGTTTTTTTTTTAAAATCACAATATTATTAAAGAGCGAGAGAAGAGAAAACAATGTAATTATTAGGGAACAGAGTGCCCTACATGCAAGTACAGTCTATTTACACTATTCTCTGCCAAAATGTCCGGAGACTGCAAATCCATGGTGCTTCCATGTGTATGAAAAATGCAACCCAGTGAAGTTCCTTCCTTATTTCTGAATGTGGTTCACTGTTAGTAAAGATTTCCAAGGTCCACCTTTCTTATTTCTTACACAGTTACACTTTTTCCTCTTATTTTAGTAAAAGGCCCCCTTGTTCTAAGTGCTGCTTTAATAGTCAGTTAAGAGTGTCCTTGCCATTACTTGGCCATGCACCTTAAGGAAAACCAAAAGCTAATCCTAGGGTGCCAACATAATCACCAAGTAAGAATTTAGGAACTATTCAACTACCCAAAATTCGGTATAACTAATAATAAAAAAACTGGATTTTTTTTGGAGAAATCGGAAAAGAAACGAGAAAAATTGAAATAAATAAGATTGTAAGATTACTAATTACGAATAATTAAATATCAATTACTATATGAGATACTTAATCGCAACTTTTGAACAAGTCGCAAATAATTCCCAAGATTCATGACTTTTGAAAAGGTTTTTTTTCTTTCCAAAAAATCACATATTATTAGTGAATTAAGAGATTGATGAAAAAATCGGGAATTATTTGCAACTTTTTGAAGGAAAAAAAAAAATTTGTTACTATATGCGCCACAAGGTGGGGAGTAGATTGACTGGCCAAAACTCCTCCACCTTGCCTTTGGACATGTCAGTCTGCCCCTATTAGTTGTGGAAAGACATTTTCATCATGCAATAACTGTCTTAGCAAAATCCCAGATTAAACAGCTTTGTTTGCATTTTGCCTAATGAAATAAAAGGTCAAAACAGTGAACCTGTCTCCTTTTCTGGTTGGGGAAACACTGGATATTATATGGAAAGATTCTAGCATAAGAAAATCCACCGAATAATTTTTAAAAAACAGCACATTGCCCAGATTTTTTTTATAGACCAACCAAATAAGCTATCTGCAGGCCAAATGCCTAACTAACTAAATCCAAACAAAAGAAAAAACTTTAAAAAAGAAAAAGATAGCCAGATTATTCCCAAATCTCAATATGAGTCACCAAAGATGTGCATCGACGACTATAGTTGTTTCCCACAAAGTTACAAACAGACAAGCTTCATGTTTATGTTAAAGAGGGTCATCAGCAAAATTATGTAAAGATGAGTAGCTAAAGTGCTAAACTGATTAGAAAGAAAAGAAGGTAAAAGAGATAAATAAATAAATAAAGAGTTAGAACTTAGGAGGACAAAAATAAAACATTGCAAGATGATGTATGAAGAAGGTTCTATAACAACTCCACCATTGTTTTCTTATGGGAATAACGATACTTGATCTTACTCATGAAATAATCCGTGAATATCCAGGTCATTCTCCCGCAACTTTGGACCCGTGCTGTACCAACCAACAACATGCTCCTTGGCTGAAAAATTATTAGCCAATTTGATCATATAAGCAAAGAGATACCAGATGCTGCATACAAGATGTGTGAAGGACATACTTCATTACTAACAATAGATTACAACAGTTAATACCATTTATTCTCTTGAACATGGAAAACATGGATTCATGGTAGTTGTGGTCTAGAAACCAGATGCTTGGATCCTTGTCATCTTCTTCAAAGGGAACTGCAGATTTGAGAGGCAAACATTTAGCAATAGTAATAACTAATCCATCGCATCACACAAGAAAAAAGCTTTTGGGAACCAGAAGATAGACAAGTAAAAAGAAAACAGTAGATAACTAAAGCTGAATGATGGTGCCCAAGCAATTAGTAACTAGATGGTACCCTCATTTCTGAATTTCCACAATCAGTATTAACTATTTGAAAAAAGGCCAACATAAGTACACTGTACTTAAAGTTCCCGCTGGACAACCAAAAACAAGATGCAACACAATCTCATGAAACAAATTTACCATGAGCACAGCAAAAGAATATATGATAGTAAAACCAACAGCATTTTTGTCAGTTGCATGAGTAAAATAAGCTACATATAGGGGAAAAAATGGACATCTACGGGTAGCTTGACTCATTTGAAGCACAACTTAGGGGGTGCTCTAATACCATGAAATGACTGCGGTTGAGGACAGAAGAAAACAGTAATCTGATAGTGACCCACTGGTTGACATGATTTGTTTATTTAAGATATATATATATAAACAATGGAGCTACAATGTTCCTCATGCATTGAAAAATAATATGTACAGTACAGGCAGGATTAAAAAAACATGCAGCTTTTCTCTATAACAGATGCTTCATTGAAACATTAGTAGTGGCCACAATTTTATGCATGGAAAGTCATTGTATGGGACTCTAGGGACTCTAAAGTCTAAACAGCCTAGGCTTACTCCTTGGTCACTCATACCTTATCTATAAATGGTTGATTGGCTGTCTACATAATTTAGTGTTGAGGACTATTGAAGGTTCTAAAATCATACAGAGGGATAGAGAATTAGAAATATGGACAGTTATAAAAGAACTCCCTAGAACTTTACATATACACTTAGGAAGGAGCCTCCATGGTCATCAATCAAGAAATTTACAGAGAGGATTCAGAAGAGCACCATGTGGCACGATATTAGCAACATGTATAAGTGATTGATGTCTATAAGTTGGGACTTGGGAGAAGGCCCACTATAGAGGAATGTCCCTCAGAAAGTAGGTTATTCCATTGCGCCAGTTGCTTTAAATAAAGCAAGGTAATCTTCCAGGACCCTAGGTGTGATTGAACTCACCCCAAGTTCTATCACGATAGGCTGTGATTCGATCTCAGCCTTCTCAGGTGGGTGTACCCTCAGCTTTTGAATTTTTTTAAAAAAAATATAGTTCATTAAGGATTTAGAATCCTCAACTGTTATAAAATATAGTTTACTAAGGATTTAGAATCCTCTACTATTATAACTGGATTCCTTGGAGTCGATTACAACCCACAGGTCAACACATGTCCCTTTTAATACCTCTTGATTGTGATTAAGATTCACTAACCCTTTAGGATTCAAGCACCTAACCTTGGCTCCTAGAAAAAAAAATTAACTCAAAATGTTAAAGTTGTTAACTAGAGTTAAAAGACTTTTGTGTTGTAACTTGTAACCCGACGCCAAGGAGTTTGGTTATAACCGTAGAAGATTAGTTAGGGGGCAATTGTCCCATTGAATTTCCAAAAAAAAATATCTTTTAATTATTTGAAAAAGGGCATAGTCCTTGGACAATGAGGCAATTGCTCCCTAAACTTTTCAAAAAATTTGTATTATAAAATATAATAAGGTATAACCATAGGGCAAGCCTGAAAGGGAACAACTGCTCCTGTAAACAAGGAGCAGTGTAGTCAAGGCGTCTAGGCGATTAGCCCCGGCTAGGCGAGGCGTTGCCTAGGCGAAGCCTAGGCGTGGCCTAGGCGATAAATTTAATATAAATATATATATAATTATATATATATATCACGTATATATATAACATCAAAAAGATCAAAACTCCACACCCACATTCCACAAAAACATAAAATAAAAAGTCTATTACAAGTATTCATCACATAACCAAAGACATGTTAACATAGGGGAGTATTAAACACTTCAAAATCTGGGCAAAATACCCAAATTTGTGTCGTCCATGTATAATATTAGGCAGAGCCCCCTACAATTGCCCGGGGGGGTGGCAGGGGGGGCAGCGCCCCCCTGCGTCGAAAACGATATTTTTAGTGAAAAAAATTGATATTTTTAGTGAAAAAAACGATTTAGAATTTTATTACTACTTCATTACATGTTTTTATATTTTTATTTATTTATTGGAAATTTTTGGATTTTTTTTAAGCAAAAAAAAAAAAAAAAAATTTTATAGGATCGCCCGCCTAGAGGGGCGCCTAGGCGACGCAGGCCCAAAGTCGCCTAGGCGACCGCCTAGGCGACGCCTTGACTACACTGACAAGGAGAAACAATACCTGTAGGATATATACACAATGTATGGATGAAATGACCCACAAACTTAGTCGTCAAAAAAACATTCCGGGACGGAACCCCCCGTCCTTTAAACCAAATGTGCCCCCCCTACAGTAAAGTAAATTCATGGTCACGCCAGCATTCCTTTAAAGCGTTGCAATTCAATTCCATAAGGTATTTCACAAACCATCTCCTTCTCTAAAAGTCAAAACTTTATTGTATGGTAAAAACATCACATAGTTCCACATCAGCCAAAAGCTTATCCTAATTCCCCTACCTACAGGCTACAGCCTACAGTAGGCCTAAAGTCTTTAAACATCGGCATTATTAATCCCCTTTGAAACTCCCAAAATCAGATCCTAGAGGGGAATTCTACCATCCCACTCCCAATCCCTACTATGAGTCTACGATACTTTCTTCATACAATCATTCATCAGACACCATTAAACTGAAGGAGCATGACAGCCTTTAAGCCCACATATCTTGGTTGATTCTCTACTCTCTTCAATAGGCTTGTCATAAGGATTTATCAAAACGACGAGTAACATCACTCAGTATTCAAGAAATCCCACATAATTGCTTTTAGGTATTCAATCTATAGTTATTTTCTCAAACTTAGTTAAATATCCCCCAATTTTAGATACGGAACTATAGTTATTTGAGTAACTATAGACTCTGAGTTGGGCCTTGAGGAAATCTTCCTGCTAATCACCATGAACTACCAAAGACTCAAACCCATTTCCTCGGGAAGAAATTAACAATTTAGATGACCTAGAGCTTACATGTCACAAGGCTAAGGACTTAAAACCATAAACTTAACTATCAAGAGACTCAAGATTCTAAATGTAATCTCTAAACCCTAATTTCCATTTAAAGGAGTCTCAAACCCCCAAACTTTAGATTCCAATGCATCATTAGAGATAAACATGTAAATATATATAATCAGCATCACTGCTTAAAAATGTCAAGCACCCACAAAACCCTAAACCCAAAATTTATTTATATACCGCCTCAAAATCTGCGCTCCTATACCATTGGACAATAGAACAATGCCCGTACAGTCACCGAAAAAAAAAAAGAACCCTAATTGCTTCATCAGATCCAAATTGGTTCAGATTCTTCATCAGAACGTGAATGAAATCGAAGTTCTTCATTTCCTTTTGGTGTTTCCGAGATTCGTTTGAGAATCTTGAGTAAAATGTAAAATTGCCCCAACCTAAATCTAAAGAGAATCAAATCAAACAGTTGAAAAAAAATAAGAAAAAACCAAACCCTTAGCAGCAGTAAATCGCAACAGTTCAGATCTAAACAAATGAAGAAAAATAAGAACAAAAACGAACTCCTCTACAATTTCAGATGAGAATGGAGGATCGAACCTGCATAACTGTTGGTGACATCAACGGTTCCTTTAAATGAACTTCCCAGCAATACACCAATAACGCGTTTCCGAGTATCCCTAGCGACTCTATTGTAATTATCGACGATACTGAGAAGAACGAGAGGATGAACTACGACCTTCTCGATCGGCCTCGCGGAAATTTGCTGCGTCTTGATCACATCCATCGCGAGATAGAATCAACGGCCGATAGACGCCGAGTTCCTATTTCTTCTTCTTTGTAATAAACTATCTTCTTCTCTGTGAAACCCTATCCGTGGCTCCTTGTTAGGTGAATCAACTGCCTTTGTTTCTCCTTCGAAACTCAACAAATTTCGAACATGAAAGAAACCCGACGAACACGAAAGGAACCCCTGCGCCTCCAACACTAACTACATAACAAAAACAAGGATTTGCTGCAACAGGACAGGGTAACGTATGGACCAAGTTAGGGTTAAGCTTGGGCTTTATGTTGCCGCCCTTCTCTTTGCAACCGGGCGCGATTCCTTCTAGGGGTGTTCGAGCCGAGCTGGGCCAAGCTCAAGTTCGAGCTCGGCTTGAACAGGCTTGAGTTTGGCGCAAGCTCGAAGCTCGGCTTGAAAGTATTTTATTGGCTCGAGATTGAATCAGTTTGAACTTGTTCAAGCCATACTCGAGTTCGAGCAGCTCAAATTTTTAGGTGGAAGGCTGACTTGAAAATATTGGCTTGGCTCAAGCTGGAACCGAGCTCGGCTTGAAGCATAAAAGATGTTTTTGTGTTTAAAAAAAATACAAATATTAGAAATAGTATATTAATATTATAAGTACATTATTTATAATATTATAAATAGAATTAATTATCAATAATATTATTATTATATTATAAACATGTCATGCTGAGACGAGCACAAGCTAAACTAAGACCCATTTGGGCTAATTAATAAAACTGGCTGGCTTGAGCTCATTTATTGTAAGTTCAAGCTTTAAAAAAGGCTTGACTTGAACTCGCCTTGATGGAGACGAACCTTCGAGCTAGATTAGTTTGAATGCACACGTATATTAAAATGGAGCATGGTCTTCGAATCATTTTGTTTTTTTCTTTTATGCCCTTCCTTTACTGTATGTGGCGTGCTAGCTCTATCTAGCTAAAATTCAATACTTGTCCTCGTTTCACTTGATCGCAAAACAGCCATACCCTCGTTCAAACTCTCATTGTTAAATAGAAATTATTTACCGTTAACATGTATTATATTTTTTTTTGTTTTTTTTTTGCTGAGAATAGAAAATGCTTAGAATAAAGTGAACATGCCACTTACAGTGATTATCTTTGTCACCACCCCACTATCAATTCAGTAATTCCTGTGATAACACCCCATTTTTTAGATGAGTGCTAGGCTGCTAGCCCCAATCATATAATTCGAATATTTTCAAAACTATCGTTGTGGGTGCAACACATGGTGTTGTTACCCTTTCAACAGGTTTAAGAAAAATATATCAAATGAGAAACTGAGTATTTATACCAGTTCTTATGATAACAATAAAAATGAGCAACACTTATCGATACCACCTTGAGAGCTTATAAGTATGTGAATGGGGCTAACATTTTTCTTTTTCTTCTGGCGTCGTTCTATATATATAATTTTGAAAATGATGTTGTGTACCATGGAAAATAAGGTAGGATGAGGAACAAAAAAAGAGACATGAAGGTTACCAATTCACTATGGTCCATCTTCCCTCTCTCTCTCTCTCACACTTACGTACATTGCACGTGCGGCCCACTAATATTTAATAAAATTAATGAACAATAACATTCTCAATATATATAAATATACATATATATATTGCATAACTTAGTAACCTTCATAGACAATTTTTTTAGGGGTCAATCATTAAATGCGGTTAACAAAAGTACAACTTGATTTTTCTTGTACTTCTTGTCTCCTCCATTTAATATTTAATGAGTTATCCCTCACAAAAATATCAAATTACTATTATATTTACTTAATAGAGTGACATACAAAATATAGGGATAAAAAAGTACAATAAATGTTACCAAATTCAGCGGGTGAAAGTTACTATTCCCCCTATATATATATATATATATATAAATATAAATTTTTGGTAGAATACATCATCTATATAAAATTAGTCATCCTTTACTAAGTTTAAATATGAGGTGAAGCTCCGCTTCATGACATTTGAGTGGGGCTCCCTTTTTAGCTATAAATGGTGGTAATCTTGTAATTATTAAGAAAAAAATCTCTTACCTTCCTCAATAATTGGGCTAGCACTTTTTTTTTTTTTATGACAACAAATTTACTTTGTCGGAAGCCTAAGAGCATCTCCAACACTATCTCCTCAAATTTCCTCCATATTCTCTTAAAATAGAGAGATTTTCAAAATAGGGAGTCACTTTTCTCCTTCAAACTCCAATACTACTCCCTATGTTTTCCCTATTTCTATTAAATATTCATTTTTTTGTTTCTCTTTATTTTAACATCGTTGCAACCATTGAGAGTTCAATTGCACCAATCGGTCAACACATGTCTCTTTTAGTACTTATTAAATATGGTTAAGTTTCTCTAACCTGTGGGGTTCAACAATATACCTTTAGTTTTCAAAAAAAAAATTAAAATTTAACCATAAGAATTAAAAAAATTTAACTAGAGTTAAATAATTTTTAATACTTTTTTTCTAAAATCTAAGATTATATTGTTAACCCCCAATGATTAGTGAATCTTAACCACAGTTAGTAGAAGTTAAAAGGGACACGTGTTGGACTGTGGGTGCGATTGAACTCTCCATTATTAGTTCAATCACAATTCGCTGTGATAGAGGGTTCAAACCGTTTGGAAAGAATCTTTAAAAAAAAAAACATTTAATAATCTTGGAGAGTTGAAACATCTCCCCATTTCTAGGGAGAAAAACCGTCACCCCACTTTGAGGAGATGATTTGAGGAGTCTGTTGGAGTGCATATTTCCACTTAATCCTCCCTATTCTGACCAAAGGAGCCAGAATAGGGTAGTGTTGGAGATGCTCTAAGTAAGTTACGTGGGTCTAGCCTCTTTGCTGGAAGTGTGTCCCCTTTTAATTGTGGTTAAGATTCACTAACCCTTAGGGTTAAAGAATCTAACCTTATATTTTAGTTTTTTTTTAATAAAAGTATAAAACGATTATTTAAAAATGGTTACAAAAATTAAATCTGAACATGTTTTTTTCTTCTAAAAACAACGTGTAGATTCTTTAATGCTAAGGATTAAGTAAATCTTACCCACAATTAAATGGAATATATGTCGGGAAAAGAGCTTAGGCCCAAGTAACTTATCGGGCTTCAGCCAGAGTAAATCGGTTACCTTCTTTTACGGACCTTGAAGTGACTAGGACTACCCTATTTGCATAGGCTTATGAAACGTCGATTAGATCTAGAGCTAGAAGTTGAATCAAAGTACACAGGCTTTAGGCCAATAGGCCCGACTAGAAGTATAGCATCGGGCCTAAAGCTCTAGCCGAAGCCCTGCCCAACTATTTAATTGGGCTAGGCCATGAGCCAGCCTGATCCAATGACACCCCCAAATTTGATTCTCTGTAACTTCCTAAACCAAGAGATGATTGGAAGATATAAATCACTCGTTCACCCTTTTGTATTGAATTGAATGCAGTGTAAATCATATCTTCATGGAGTTGGGATCTTTTGTAGAGACCTTTACATGGATTGTTTGTTCAATTCCGAAGAGAGGCAAATATCCGTAGGACATTTTCGAAACAACATCTGAGGTGTTTGGATCTCATAATTACTGTGTTCTTCCAAGAACAGGTGGTTACGTGAGACTTTGGATTCTACAAGGAATCCAGTCTCTACCAAAGATCAAACTATCCTTTGTGGGACCATGAAGGTTCTTAATTGCTTGCTTGTATGACACGTGTTCTCTAATGAGTCACATAAAATGATGAAACAATCCTTGACTAAGTAAATGAAGCTACCTTGGAAATAAGTGGGAGATTAAAATAATAGAGCATAGAGGAGTGCTATCCCCAGTCGCATTTACTCCAAAAGTTTCCAGACGCAAGTTAGCCATATCACGTGGAGATGTTTTATATTTTAATACTAAAAAAACTATAAAAAAAAAAAAAAATTGACATTTACCGCCACCAAGTTGCGTCTGTGGAAGACTTGTGACTAGGGCTAGCAAAATCCAAGAGCATATGAGCAACAACCTGTTGTAGCCCATTGGGCTAAGCAGGCAGCCTATTGGTTCACTTCAATTAAAAAGGGAAGTGATTTAAAACTCGAAAGTACGCTGGACTGCGGAATAAGATTCAATGGCGACGAACATCTGGGGCCACCATTCAATGCATGTATGCCTTAGTGTCGTTGGATTGAATCAATGACCCAGCTTTTTATTTATTTTTTTATTAAACGTGGGGTGTCCAAAGCTCAAGACTATGACTAATCCTCACATGCTGTCAAGGGTATACCCTCCCCTGCCAACTGATAACGTGGGTGCTCCCAAACTCGATCTCGAGACCTCCGGGTCTACGGTTCGTCTTTCGACCACTGGGCTACACTCCTGGAGGGTACCTAACTCTTGATAATACCTAATATGGAGAGTTTTAAATCACTTTCCTTATAAAAAAAATTGTGACATTAATCATCATTTTTCACTATGCTTAAAAAATTATGAAAAGTGTTATTAGATAGATGTACCTAATCTTAAACTAAAAAAAGATAGATGTACCAATGGGCTACAATATGTGGCTTTGGTTTACCTCTGGTGGATGCCCTACCTTAGGCATCCACACATCATTAGACATATGATGGATGCCCTACCTCAGGCATCCACACATCACTAGACATATGGCGTTTTAAAGGAGGAGAGATATCAAGTGGGGAGAAGTCAAAATCATGGGGAGAAAATGAAATGACTTCTCCCCAAAATTATCATCAGGTGCCCAATAATGTGTGGAGGTAAACCGAAGCCACAATATGCTCTCAAAATAAGGACAAGTGCAGTGCTAACCAATGTCGTTAACAATTTGTACGCGGAACCTACCAAAAACACTGTTTGAACATTCTTGGCGATTGGGCTAGCATTCTACAAAGTTTGTTCGGGGCTTCGTGCAATTCAAAACAACAATGAGATCGATGTACGTAAGTCATGTGAACCCGTATTTAATGCATTCCGCACTTCGAAGGAGTAATTTATCGTGAGAGATGAGAAAATTCCGAGTATCCATATCCAACAGAGTAAACTCGGAGAAAAACAATGTTTACGAGAACACAGAGGAGAATGTCGAAGCATTTAAATCCTCCTATCTCCCTCACCCTCTCTTTCGAGATCTGGAGTGTCGCGTTGTACAGTAATCCCAATTATATTAGAAATACGAAAAAAAGAAAGATCAAGACATAATTTTTTTGCTCTCTCTTTGAATTTCTGTGAATTTCATTTAATCTAAAATACTTGGAGTAGTAACAATCTCTTTAGAGTCAAAGCAGGTTACAGAAAGCTCAAACGTAGATCCAATGGCGGATGATCAATGTCTTTCTCGATCATACACAAGAAAGCCGTCGTCTCCTTGGATTCATTTCTTAGTAACCTTAGCTTATCTGATTATGGTTCGCTGTATAAGTTCAACGGGAAGAGCCGCAGCATCTGGATTGCTTTTCTGGCCCTAGAACCTGATCTACCCATGTAAAAAGGGAAAAGAAAAGAAGCACAAAAAAAATAGGTAAGAAGATAGAAACCTAAAAGATACAAGATCATTCACGAAGAAATCACTCCAAAAGGAAATGGTTAATATCATTTAGATTTGTTAACCTATGTTTTGCAGGCAAGAAATTTTCTTCTCGCTCGATCAAATCTCGATCTTTAAAAGATATTCTCTGACACTTCTGCCATTCTCAGGCTTTATGGTTTTGGAACTAGTAAAAGACGTTCTTGCTCTCGATCTTGCCATAAAAACTCAGTTGATAAGAGATCTTTTGGATCTGATCAGTGCTCGGAGTTTGGAGTCCAGATCAGTTAGAACTTTAACATGTTATGTGGTCAGGTTCCAACGCCCACACTTAGTTGTTCCTCCTCCTCCATCATTACCACCACCAACAACACAGCTTCCTGCTTTAATACAAAAACCTAAAATTCCTTCGTCAATATCTAAGCTTCTACTAAAGCCTTCTTCTCTTTATGAGACTCTAATCTTCAACGAAAACCTGACACTCCTTTTGAACGGATGAGCAACAATGGTCGTTTATCTAATATACAATATAATATGATTATATTTTATATTTATTGAATCAGAGATCAAACGACAGCAGAATCAAGCTATATGTTTATTGCAGACTATTTGATTTTAGGCAATGTGAGATGGAACTGTGAGGATTTGATTGTAATGTTTTATCCTGGCTTTTTGTGTAGTGAGAGATTGAGTGGAGATATGCACAAAAGCTTGCCATTGTTCAGCGTTTTGATCGGCGGGAAGGTTCTTCTTTGATTCTACGAAAAAAAAGTAAGAAAAATATACTCTTAAACATGTGTCATGGCTTCTATAATGGAAGATCAATCCTCAGTTACAGAATGAGAGATCCATATATATATATATATATATATATATTATTTTTTTGAAATGACAAATGAGGTTAAGCTATAGCCCTGGGCTAAAGAGCCTAACATTTGAAGCTGGCAAAAAACTGCGGACTTAATCGCCTCACCACAATTAGGGGTAGCCATGTTTTTTTTTAGGGCCAAGTTCATGGGTCATCGTATTTGTTTGTAAC
This sequence comes from Tetracentron sinense, assembly GCA_015143295.1. NCBI lineage: Eukaryota > Viridiplantae > Streptophyta > Magnoliopsida > Trochodendrales > Trochodendraceae > Tetracentron > Tetracentron sinense. The sequence goes on along the minus strand of CM026557.1, from coordinate 4,438,346 downwards.
CATTTGTATAGAATATATATTCTACAATTTCCTTAGTCACAGGAAATCTGTTTTGCGTGCTTTTTTTCTACAATTTCCCAAAGTCATATTCTCCTCACGATCTGTATGGAGCCTTTTTGCCTCTCCTCTAGCACTAGTATTAGATATGTGGTCCCTAAAGGGTGTTCCAATGTTCCTTTATGTGCATAAGTTAGGCAGTGCCTGATGAGCCATAATCGCCAAAATTCAACAGTGTGCATGCTACAATGCCAAGTGCTAGGTGCACCATTATTGCTCAAGCCCCTTTGGATGAATGGTCCATTGAGGATGATGGACCTCACTATACATGGTATTCGGCAAACAATAATCAGCTGCAAGGGCCCTTTTGTAGCTATTCGGATGATGGACCTCAATATGCATGGTATTGGCAAATGATAATCAGTTACAAGGGCTCTTTTGCAGCCAACAACTGCAAGATGGTTCCTCATTAGGTTAGATTTAACATTTATTATTAGAAAAGTACATGTAGAAGACATCAAAAGAACTAAATTTAACCCTATATTCCTATGTGGTTCCGCTGCAAAAGGTCCATTACAGCTACCTATTGTTCGTATTCGGTAGAAGAAAGACGAAAAAGAAAGGCTTCAGTATCTCGGGCATCCACACATCATTGGACATGTGGCGTTTTAAAGGAGGAGAGATATCAAGTGGGGAGAAGTCAAAATCATGGGAAGGAATTGACATTACTTCTCCCCCAAATTATCGCCAGGTGCCCAATGATGTGTGGATGCCCGAGGCCAGAGGTAAACTGAAGCGGGAAAGAAATGCATAAGTGGGATAAGGAGGGAGGTTGAAGGGGTGAGATTGGGTGAAGCGCCATGTGTTGAGATTTGATGTCCTTTCCATTTGTCTATGTAGTATCTCTGCAAGAGAGAGGTCGTCGGGGATCCCAACTCCGGTACACACACACAGCAGAAATGTTATTTCAATGATAATTCTGGAAGTATGATATAAGAGTGGTAACAAAGACTTAGACCCAAACAATTTTATTTTTAATTCGCACGCGTGAATTCAAGGCCGCTCCGATTTCTTTCTCGCTTGTCATTGTCAGGCTTGTCGGGAGCTTCCCCCAGAAATAAACAAGTCAGTGAGATGATCAAGAAAACACTACACACACCAGTGTTTTAAAATTCCACATTCACACACTTCATATTTTCTCATGGGGTTCGCCATTCTCAATTAGCTGTGATTCGATCTCTATCTTTTATGTCCATCAAGAAGGATATGATATAATGGATAGTTAAAAATACTATGACCAAGTCCAGCTCAGGGATGTAAGATCTCTTAGGCACCAGTAGAATAAAGGGTTAAGTTATTGTACCCCTAAAATGTGCCAAATGTACATGTCTATAAGACTCAATCGAATTGCAGAATCACCAATTTTATGTTTTTAGATGAATAAAAATCTATGTAAAAATCGAATTTGAATTAATGTGTTATTAAGTGGGTCTACACAAACATAGCAACAATGGTCGACATTAGGGTTGAAATTTCTAGTCCGACATGTCAACTAGCATGAACCCTTCCGACTTTTCATGAGTTAGGATTGAAATTTTGGAACCATGAGTTAGTTCTTTTCTTTTTTACAACCCATTTACAATTAAGTCGAGATCGGGTTTTGCTCTCAGAACCGATGGGTCATAATACTTATTAATTAAGTAATAAACATAAATAAGTATGTGCAAAATATATATATTAAATATTAAATCTAAATTCATTATAATTCAAAATATAATAATAAAAATAGTTATGTACATATTACTTTAATTAATTGTTATTATAATTTGAAATATAATTAATTTATATTCGTAACTATTATTCATTTATCTTACACTGGTTAGGCGTGTGAGTTCGGCTTTAGGGTCCCCTTAGTGGGTTGGGTTTTGATTTATCTTATCTGACCGATTTATAAATGAGATTGGGTTTGGGGTGTGGGCATATTTTCCCAACTCCAAACTAATATGACCCAACCTAACTCGACCCATTGTCACAAAGGGTGTGCAATGTGTGAATGGATTGAGCCGGCCCATCCCAATTGTTTAGTTGGACGAGTATGGGCCTATGTCATTAGGGCCCGAGGTCTTTGACAATAATTGGGCTTGTAGCCTATTAATAATAGCCTAATTTCGTCTGGGCTCAAATCCAACCCGTTGACACCCCTAAATCGTAATTACCACCCTTAGTTACGGTCAGCGACGACACACACCAACAAGTTGGAGGGGAGTCACCTTTCTCTTTTAATCTTCAGGTCAAACAGGAATGCTGGGCTGAGCCTCATATTGAGCACATGATGAAAGCGAAGTGATTGAGTAGGAGCCTGAGAGAGCCAAGGACGCGAAGAAAGTATTTCAATGAATGGAGGAGAGGGAGATACTAGCTTTGCTCAAAACTCCGTCTGCACTGTTTTTGGTAATAGGCTTATCTATTTGCATGATTTATAGGCTACTTGGGCCTTCTCTCTGTGAACGTCGTGAAGTTGTGGAAACTCTATATGCCACTGCTCTTGATCATTAATTGGATTCATTGCAGGCGCTAACATTGTGGTTGACCCAATTCTTCTTAGCTGGACTTGGGCCAACCACTAGGAGTACTGGATTAGCCCATTCATTGGAAGCTTCTTTTGCAGGCTTAGACTAGGAGTTTTTATTCATTAGCCGCTCTGATACAAGATAAAAATACTACAAGGAGGGGTTTTAAATATGAATGAGTCTATGTGTACTTCCAAACATACTCCTGAATCGTAACCCTTTGATTCAAATACTTTAGGATCAAGATTAGATTTTGATTGACTTATTTAGCCCGACTTATTTTGTCATCTTTTAAAATCACATCAGCTCTACTCTTGATCCTTGATCCTCTATATATATATATATATATATATATAGAGTGGGGTTCTAAACAGCTACGCCTTCTAGAGGCTCTCGTAAGCGACCTTGTTAGCGACGTTGGATTTTAAGTTTTGTAAATCCAACCATATACCCAAAACTACCTCCCTTGATGCAAAACCACCCTAATAAAACCAGAAAACTACGGCTCTTTCTCTCGGTCACTCTCTTCTGAAATCCCTCCTCTCTCCTCTCATTCTTTCTCCCGAAATCTCTCCATCATAATGTCCTCCAACTCAGTTAGGAGCAAATAGGTGTTGACCTGGTTATTTTTGGATGTCAGGATCACGTTCTGGACGAGATATCTAGAGAATTTGTGGGATACTGTCAAGTTGGGGGACTCAATGGTTTTGTGTTTGTTCACGAACCAGAGGGCATCTGACATGAACGTAATGTAGGTTTTTGGGTGTCACGAGCCAGACTTCTTGCAGGAGTGGAATGAAAGGAACAATAGTGACTTTATCACTACAAACTTGGAGACCAGTTTTATAGGACTCAAGGTGCATAAACAACTGTAACTCACAACAAAAAAAGGTGTAACAGTTTACTTCCACTTATTGACAATTGAAAATGTAACCACTAGACCTCTTCAATTTCTTTTACCGTGATAACCTTTTTTAAGAATTCAGATGTTGCCCATCAATTAGCTATAATCAATAGCCCGATTTAATGCAAGCGATCCAAAAAAATAAACAAATTAGTCCAAGTCAGTGCAAAAGCAAGGTATCTGAAAACCAGGCAACATGGAGTTTGGGAGATAGAGAGAGGATGAGAGGAGTTTGAGAGAGAGAAAGAACGAGAGGATTAAAGGGATTTTAAGAGAGAGAGAGAGAAGAGAAGAGGAGAGGGATTTCAATAGAGAGAATGCGACGAGAGGTATTTAGAGAGAGAAATGAGAGGAGAGGGAGTTTGGAGATCGAAAGGAAAGAGAAAACGAGAGGAAGACCCGTGGTTTTATTAGAGTGGTTTTACATTAAGAGATGTTGGGTATACGGTTGGATTTACATGAGTTAAAGATCCAATGGCCTCATTGGAACCGCTTACGAGAGCCTCTAGCAAGCGTAGCTGTTTGGAACATCACACTCTCTCTCTCTCTCTCTCTCTCTATATATATATATATATATATATATTGTAATATCATATATTATAATTGTATTACAGTAAAGCATAAAGGGATGCATATTAAAACAGTTTTTTAATTTTAAAATTAGAATTAATTTTTTTCTACTAAAAACCAATCATAAGTGGGTGAACTCTGAGTGAATCTAAACCACAGTTAAGAGGTGTTGAGGGGGACACGTGGCCACCTGGGTGATAACCGGATTTGCAGTAGAGGATTTGACTCCATATAATAAACATAGGTTGGTGTGGAATTCCTTAAAAAAGCGACCAATACGTATTTGCTTCCTCTCTATGGACTTTTGTTACATTTTTACACAAAGAAAGCTAAATTTCTTTTGAGCAATAGTCCCCTCGTCGGCCGAGGAGGGGACTATTCCTCGAAATGGAAAATAGTCACCTCCTCGGCCGGTGACGCGAGGAGGAGCGTCTCTGCTCCCATTTTCTTGCCATGTGTCCTCCTTCTAACCCTATTTAACTGGGACTTTGCTACTGAGACCGCAAAAGGGCCAAGACCTCCGAGACCGTGCATGCATGCACGGGATTTCGGGTGGGGCCCACGTTCACATGGTAGGCCCCACCTGCAATCCCGTGCATCCATGCACCGTCTTGAAGGTCTCGGCCGTTTTGCGGTCTCAATAGCATTTCCCATTTAACTGTGGTTAAAATTCATTCACCCTTAAAATGTTCACCCGTCTACCTTCGTTTTTAAAAAAATTTAACTAAAGGGTTAAAATAAGATAACCCGAATTAAAAGAGAGTTAAATGCTCGGTTATGTGATAGCGAGGAGGAATAGTCCCCTCCTCGGCCGACGAGGGGACTATTGCTCGACGACAACGGTGCATGGATGCACGGGATTGCAGGTGGGGCCTACCATGTGAACGTGGGCCCCACCCGAAATCCCGTGCATGCATGCACGGTCTCGGAGGTCTTGGCCCTTTTGCGGTCTCAGTAGCAAAGTCCCAGTTAAATAGGGTTAGAAGGAGGACACATGGCAAGAAAATGGGAGCCGAGACGCTCCTCCTCGCGTCACCGACCGAGGAGGTGACTATTTTCCATTTCTCAATATGGGTGAACAATTTCTAACTACTTCTTTCTCTCTCTTCCACGAAGCCAGCAAGAAGAAGAAGTCGGCCAGAAGTTTTATAAATTATATTGCTTTCGTGTACATAACCCAATACCCATACTTAGTTCTCATCATGAACAATCCAACAGCGATTTAAGTCTCCAAATTTTCTAACCACCTTTCCTAAATGTCTCTCAAATCATTCCATATATATGTACAAGGCCCCATCTCATCTTTCTCTAAATCTCCAGTACCTTAAACACCTGTATTACTAACAACCAGTACCCTAACATGGAAACCTTACCCATCTTCTTCGCCATTGCAACTGCCACCTCAGTTTATCTCGTCTGGTTCTATCTTCTAGCCCGTAAGCTGACGGGTCCTAAAGTCTGGCCTCTACTTGGGAGTCTTCCTCTTCTATTCGTGAACCGGGCTCGATTTCATGACTGGGTAGCCGCAAACCTTCGAGAAACCGGAGGAGCAGCGACTTACCAGACTTGCACTCTTGCTCTACCTTTTCTGGCTCGCAAACAAGGATTCTACACAGTAACAAGTCACCCCAAGAACATTGAGCACATACTCCGAACCCGGTTCGATAATTATCCGAAAGGGCCGACATGGCAAGCAGCCTTTCACGACCTGTTAGGGCAAGGGATTTTTAACAGCGACGGCGAGACATGGCTCATCCAACGGAAGACAGCAGCACTTGAATTCACCACCCGGTCTCTCCGACAAGCCATGTCTCGGTGGGTGAACCGGAGTATTAAGACGCGCTTATGGTGCATTTTAGCGAAAGCAGCAACAGAGAAATCCCCAGTGGACTTGCAGGACTTGTTACTTCGTTTAACGTTTGATAATATTTGCGGGCTCACTTTCGGTAAAGACCCACAAACGCTCTCGCCCGAGTTTCCTGAGAACCCGTTTGCTATTGCGTTTGACTCGGCCACCGAGGCGACTCTCCAAAGGCTTCTCTACCCTGGTTTCTTATGGAGATTGAAGAGAGCTTTCGGATTTGGAACTGAGAAGAGACTGAAGAAGAGCCTTGAAATTGTAGAAAATTACATGACGGATGCCATCACGGCACGGAAGGAAAGGCCGTCAGACGACCTGTTATCTCGCTTCATGAAGAAGAGAGGAGTCGATGGAAACCACTTCCCAAACTCCGTTCTCCGTCGTATTGCACTTAACTTCGTCCTTGCCGGAAGAGACACGTCATCAGTTGCACTGAGTTGGTTTTTCTGGCTCGTTATGACCCACCCACGAATCGAACAGAGGATCATCGATGAGATATCAACGGTACTTAAAGAGACACGTGGAGAAGATCAACGAAAGTGGGTTGAAGAGCCGTTGGAGTTCGACGAAGCTGACCGGCTGGTTTATTTGAAAGCAGCTTTGGCCGAGACGCTCCGTTTGTACCCCTCTGTGCCGGAAGACTTCAAATACGTCGTATCGGACGATATCTTGCCAGACGGTACGCCTGTGCCGTCTGGTTCGACAGTTACATACTCAATTTATTCAGTCGGGAGGATGAAGACGATATGGGGTGAAGACTGCTTAGAGTTTCGGCCGGAACGCTGGCTCTCTTCCGGTGGAGATCGGTTCGAACCGCCCAAAGACGGTTACAAGTTCGTAGCGTTTAATGCCGGTCCGAGGACTTGCCTCGGAAAGGATTTGGCTTACCTGCAAATGAAGTCCGTAGCTGCAGCCGTTCTTCTTAATTACCGGCTATCGCCGGTCCCAGGTCACCGTGTCGAGCAGAAAATGTCGCTGACGCTCTTCATGAAGTACGGGCTTCGTGTTTTCGTACATCCACGGATACTTGCTGGCATTTCCTCCTCCACCTAGAAAGAGAGGGTATTATCGTCATTTGAATTTGGTTCTGAACCGTATATCTCAGCGTAACCGGCGCATTACATCTGCTCTCTTCTATAATAAGGTGGCAACCGTGGCATACCGCGATAGTTTAGTCTGTCATTGTTTTTTTTGTTTTGTTTTTTGGATTTTGTATTCATCGTATTTTAATTCTTAGACATTCTAAATTGTTTTGCGGGTGTATTTATGTTTGGGCTCCGGTCCAATGCGCACTAAATGCGCGTGATTATAGCACTTGTCGTACATATACTGTATCTTTGAATGGATTGGGTTGAATCGAAACTAGAAGGTTTCAACTTTCAACCTAAAGAAAATTAAAAATTAAAACTAGAAAGTCGGAATTGCAATCCAGCTGGTTGTGCTTACATGATAAACAGGCACCATTTCTTCTCTAAAATTTATTTTCATTTTCAGCGGAAGTTAAGGAGATTGTATAGCCTCCATCTGATGTGTATCAAGCCAGATGCATGTTCGTGATTGTTCATTCATAAACGTCAAAGCTAAATTTGTGATAAGCATAATATGAGAATGAATCGGGCTCGTGTAACTATGACCAGAACCCTCCATCATTGAAATGATGGAAGCTCAAATTAGGGAGTGAATGGGTAAGGCTGTCAACAACCAGGCCAGGGCCAAGCCGAGGTTTCCCTGCCTTCATTGATGAATGACGAGGGTGAGGGCCTAAGTCGGCCCTAGCCCTTGGAGCGTCTAAACTAGCCAGGCCCAAGTCTTCCATTCTTGAGATCAAACTCGGGCCGTGATTGGGCTAGGGCCTAAAAACCAGTAAAAAAATGTATTGTCATGGGCTTTAGTGGAGTTTGTACCCTAATTGTCAACCTGACTCAACCCTCATCTTATTAGCTCTTTGTAAAAACTGCTACTACAACCCCACACTATGACCATTACAGTAAGTTTACTTATCTAAATTTTTTTAAAACTAAATAAAGATTATATAATATAATATATGTATATAAACTATTAATATGCATAATAAGGAGTGGAAGATCAGGGTGGGATCCGCAAGGTATTTATCAAACCCCACCCTTAAAGAAGAAGGTTTCTAGCTATCAAGCCCCACCCTCAAGCCTTGGGGAAACCGGGCCGGCCCGTCCATTAAGCCATCAAAGCCTTTGCATTAGGCCCCATTAAAAAAAAATTTATTAAAAATGCCCCATTTAGAATATTAAAAAAAATAAAAGGCCCATTTAGAATATTAAAAAGGCCTCATTTATAGTTAATTTTTTTAATAATATTAAAAAATAAAAAATTTAAAGCCCTATTTAGAATTTTTGCTTTTAGGCCTCCAAATGGCTTGGGCCGGCCCTGTGGGGGAAACTACCCTCTACCTTGAGCTTTTCTACGTTGCTCAATGGAGTGTGCTTGGACTAGGTCTTACTTATTTGACCCTCACTTATAACTAGGGTTGTCAAAGAGCATGCCAAGGTAGGGCTAGGTCTTACCAATCCTGGCATTAGCCTTAAAGGACCAAGGCCCAAGCCCTAAAAGAATAGTAAAAAAGACAATGAAATCTCCTAAAATCCCTCTAATGGATCAATACAATCCCCTAAAATCTCAACACTTCTACAATCGAAGGGAATTGAGTTTGGAGATCAATGAGGAGAGTCTTATTTCTTTCTTAATTTGTTGGTTCTTATGTGTATCCGAGCGCCTGTTTATGTGGGGTGTGGGGAATCGTGCTCTTTTTTCTTAGGCAGAAGATAACGCTACCAAATGCCAAAGACATTGCAAAAAAAAAAAGGCAACAGAAAAACTAAAAGGCAAGTAAAAATAAGCGAGTTCACGGAAATGGGATTGAACCATATCATATAGTAACAGAAGCAATATCATCCAAAGCACAATACCAAAGTACCTCCTCAACTGGTCCACCAAATCCAACCCCCACTAAACAAAAAACACATCCTTTGTTTTCATCTCAAGCAATCTTTTTAATGAACAGTCCCAAAAAACTGCCGGCCAGCCATCTCACCATTCCATCAATGCACCATTCGACTATATTGGCCATAGCCCACGAATCCTGCTCCGTAGTTGTATTTTAGTACCATTTGATAAAGATGGTAGTCACAAGTTAAACAACACTCCTATTCAACATCTTTGTCTTATGTATGTATATCTTGTCACGTATTGATGTTTCATGGCCACCAAACCGGAATGTAAGCCGCACCATCTTGGGTTCCCCATGAAACGATGTCGGTCGCCTTTTCTGCAGTTTCGTGGTAGCGGAAAAGCTAACTATGGCTGCCAAAGAGCTTTTCTAATCTAAAGAAAAAGTAAATAGGTTTCTTTACCTATTCTTTATGTATGTCAACCATGTTTAAAGTCAAATATCACAAATGATATCGTTATCCCTCCACATTTCAAATATTCAAACTACACTTCATATGAATGGGAAATATAACAAGATATTATCCTTTAGGTTTTTGAAATGAATAAAGCTTCTGGACCTTACGGTCTTAACGGAGACATCATCTTGGAATAGGTAGACGTAGGACACGTACAAAATAGAGGTTAATTTTGAGCCGAAGCTCTGTTTCATAGTGTGGAAGCTCCTGCTTTTACACTATGGGCATGACATGTTTGTAATTACTGAGCTTTGCTGAGTAATTTGGTAACACACCAAATAATAAGATTGCCACTGTGATAGTGTAAAAAGGGGAGCTCCGCTCAATGCCGTGAAGCTAAGTTCTTCTTTGTATTAAAACTGTACAAAATACTTAGGATTTTAAAATAACAAATCTTAAATTATTTTATGCCCTAAAATAAGGTGTTCAAAGGCAAGGTCTTGTTAATCCTAAGACATGCAATAGATCTTAGATGCTTCATTCTTTTAAGATAGATTAAATTAGTTATAATTTTTGGTAATTTTATTTTTGGAATACCATCAAATTAAATTAAGAGCAATGATTAGCGGACACTGGGTCCGCTGCTTATCTTATCCCATGTCCTTGTGTCCCTTTTAACATTCCTTTAATCCTAGTTAAGCTTAACTAAATTAAAGTTAAGATTTTTTTTTCTTCTGAAAACTAAGGTTGGATTGCTTAACCTTAGGGGTGAATGAATATTAACCATAGTTTGTCAGTTTTAAAAATGGGGCGTGGAACAATGAGGACGGGCCATTTTGTTACATAATGGAAACCACGTTAAGCATTTTCCTTAAATTAATTGTAATTTTTAGTAATTTTCTTTTGGAATACCATCAAGTTAAAAATAGTTGACTCTTAAGTTAAATGCAGGGATAATGCTAGCATCACTTTCTTTTAAGACTCACTCTATTTGATTAGAGACTGTTATAGTGGAAAACACATGTCCTCTTAATGGAAGACAATAACACATGTTTGGTTCGTAAATGAATTGAGTTTGAAAGAAAGTGATGCTACTATACGAAAGACACCGTAGCTATCCACCCTTAAGCTAGATGGTAAAAGTATGTCACTCAATAGGCCTTAGATTGTCTCTGGCGAAGCCAGAAAATGGTCTCGGGCAACCACTCGATAGGCGAGATGTGGTGATAAAAAGGGGAGAAGTCATTTCATTTTCTCCCCATGATTTTGGCTTCTCCCCCTTTTTCTCACTCTTATTGCCACATGTTTAATTGTGGGTAGAGAAGTCAAAATCATAACGCCCATGATTTTGACTTCTCCACCACTTGTCCACTGATTTGTGGTTGCCCAGACAAGGCCAAGGCCCTTCTGGCTTCGCCAGAGACAATCCAAGGCCCACTCAATACTCAATAGGGTACGTATGTCACTCTCTCCATAAGCTAGGATGGAAAAGATGTGCTACTCAATAGGAGGTTCTTACACTAATCACATATTGGATTTATTGCAAATGAAGCTATATCAAGTGAATTGAAATTTTCTTGATGATGTAAGCACCAAGACCCTCATTCATTTTTTAAGGTAACCAAGGGTGTCCCAACTTCCAAACCCTTCGGGCAAGGACTAGTCCCTTTGGTGTCCGACCGACTAACTCGTAATTTTTCCTATGGACGGGGATTGAACACACAACCACATGAGCAAACCCGGGGTTCTTCCAAACTTACCCTTAAGAGAATGAGGTCAATGAAACAGAAGAATAAAGTTGCTGGTCTGGCTGCCAGATCATCTTTCCGTCTGGAATGGAATTCAAATTTCCCACTATCGTGTATTCGGAATAATTTAAAGAAGTATCATCCTTTGCATAATTCAAGTGGGGATAATATTTCTGTCCCCCCATTCTGAGGAATTAAAGTTATCACTCCCCCCAAAAACATAGAAATCTTTATTTGGCGACAAAGTTCCGCATATGAGAGTGTCATGGGTGGAGCACGAGAATTTTTATGAGGGGCCATCGAAGATAACTGTGCCCCACCCACGAAGAAAGCCATTATCTCGCGAGATAGTGCAGCCAAACTTGAAAATTGCATGTATATATGTTGCGAAGAACTGCAGTACCCACGTCTGACCTACAAACAAATCAACGACAACGGATCAATAAACATCGAGGGGGTAAAATTGTCTTGTTCATAAACCCTTTTTTTGGTTCACACAGCTAACGCACACTATACTCTACAGTCAACACACACACGCCCAGGCCACAAGTAGGGCTATCAATGGATCGGATCAGGAACTGATTAGCCAGACTTTAAACTATAAATGTGATCCATTGGATCAGGTCGGTGGAATTCAATTATAATCGGATCGGATCTGGATATAGGATGATTTGATCCGATTCTAATAATTTTTTTTAATCATTTTAAATATATTACATAGATTTTCTATGTATTAAGTATTAATTTTAAAAAAAAATAACATTAATTAAGTTACTATTAGATTTTCGTATTATTAAAATAAAGTTTTTTTTTTTAAATTAAACTTAATCAAATCGTATTAGATTCAGATCTTACAAATATATTCGGATTGATTAATTCATGATCCGATGGATCTCAGATCAGATTCAGATCTGTCGGATTCTTAATCGGATCGGATTCAGATCTAAATAGATCCGGTCTGAATCCGACCCGTTGACAGCCCTAGCCCTAAGGCTATTGCACCCACATATCCTCTCTCAAACCGTTTATTTCCTCCTCGTATTCCAGCTTTGCATGTGGATTTTGAAACTTGGTTTGCCGCTTACTTTTGAATTTGAATCTTTTACCGTTATAACTGGAATCCTAATCACATAAAACCTTTATCTCAGGTTAACAATTTTAATCTTTAGAATTAATAATTTTCCTAAAAACCAAAGTTAGATAATAGAATCCTACAGATTAATGAATCATAATCACAGTTAAGGGGTATTAAAAGGATACGTGTTGACTCATGGGACGTAACTGGCCTCCAAAGTGTTCCGTTATAACAGTAGAGAATTCCAAATTCTCTTATTTTCCTTGCACGTGTTCAGATTTGATCCCGGTAGAATAGAATTTTCATGTCCCCAACAAGTACCATATCACTACTCTTGGCGCTATTTAGAGTCTTAGACGAGACTGCTTTTTTTTCATTTCCATTTGTATTAAACGAGACATTGCCGAGAAAATAAATGCTCCAAAAAAAATTCCACCGACCCTTTACCTTTATACTCGGGATTTCCTCAATCATAAGCCGGAGGATGACTCTCCGGGTTTCCCAGTCTTTACGCCACATCTCCAAATAACCCTGCTGCCCAACCAGGGTTTTAAGAAAACTCGTAAAAATACGCTGCAGGAACAGATGGCGTAGATGCGTGAAAGCCGGAAAGTCTTCTCTGTAGTTGGAAGCCGGAATCTTAACTTTATTCTTCCATGTCCCACCACCAGTGTCTTGCTGTTCATGTTCCTTTGCCTGCTTCCCTCTCTTTTGTTCATCATTAAACCCATCTCACTCTCTCTCTCACAACTCTTCCCGGGCTTTCCAGAACCTAAGTTCCCATAGCAATGGCGAGTGTAGGATCTCTCTTCAACAGCTTTTTCTCTCTGGTTCTCCTCCTATTCCATCTGGGTTGCTTCATTTTCACATCCAACGATCGTTCCTCAACAAAGAAACGAAAGGTCTCTCCTCTCTCTCCTTCCTCTCAATCTCCATCTCACTTAAAGACCCACAAAGGTATCTCCTCCTCTTGGTCCTGTCTCAAACGGATCTTCTCCTTGAAGAACCCAAAGAAATATGACGAAACTCGCCCCACAACACCAAACTTATCATCCGCCAGATCATCCCAGCAATCGATCGTAACGGTCGTAACGCCGGAAGTCGTCATATCGGCTCCTCCACGTAAGAGACCAACGTCTGGGTGTCGCCAAGAACCCGACATTTCACTCGATCACCCCTCCTTCTCTCTCCGGAACGATATCTTTCCCTGCCCAACATGTGGAGAGGTTTTCCAAAAAACCCAACTTCTCGACCAACACCAATTGATCAAACACGCCGTTTCAGAGCTTCTCGATGGCGATTCAGGTAAGAATATCGTTCGAATCATCTTTAAAACGGGTTGGAGCAATAAAGAGAAGAACTCGACGATACACAGAATCCTCAAAATCCATAACACTCCAAAGGTACTTTTGAGGTTCGAAGAGTACAGAGAGTCTGTTAAATCAAAAGCGGCACAAAACGGAGCTAGAATACGAGAAGAGAGGTGTATAGCAGACGGTAACGAGCTTCTGAGGTTTCATTGTTCGACATTCGTCTGTAATTTAGGACAGGACGGGAATTCCACTACTTGTAACCAGCAGTACTGCAGCATTTGCGGGATCATAAGGTGCGGGTTCTCTGCTAAGATGGATGGTATATCGACGCTATCGAGCAGCTGGAGAGCACACGTGGCGCTTCCTGACGAGATCGAGGAGGATTTCGCGTTTATGAACGTAAAGCGCGCAATGCTGGTGTGCCGAGTCATAGCGGGTCGGATCGGATGTGACCAGGATGTTGTTGACAACGACGAGGCCGAGCTAGACTCGGTCGTCGGAAGGGGTGGTGGGGTTCACACCAGGTTTGATGAAGATGAGCTCTTGGTGTTTAATCCAAGAGCTGTGCTTCCTTGCTTTGTGATCATATACAGTGTGTGAGTGTGATTTTCTTTTTGCCTTTTTGTAATTAATTTTCCTTTTTTTTTTTTTTTTTTATATATATATAAAAAAAAAATCTACGGATACTGGGCAGTTCATTAGCTTGAGGAGTCATTGTTTCTCCGTGACTAAGTTGTGTATGCATTACCAATTTTTTGTTGTTCTTGTTGTTCTGTATGAACTATGTAGTGTGCTCGTGTGTACCATGCTTCTCATAGGTCCTTTATTAATGAAATTGACATGTTACCCTTTAGGGCTTCTACTCTCTCTCTCATCTGAATCTTCTCAAGTATATATAGATTAGACCTGATTGAACGGTTAAGATCTTCTGGAAGGTGGAACTTTTGACCTAAAGAAGAGGCAATCCCAGTGAATAGTCCAAATCAATAAATTAATGGGAGAAATATATAGCATGTGGCTAGGGTCCATGAGGAATTGTGGACCCAAGGTCCATCATGTAAAGCGGCCTGCTACCGATCATTATAATATTTGAAAAGATTTAACAATCTAGCGAGAATGGCTCATTTGACATTTTGCTTTTTTTCCTGGTCCCACCAAACTGGATGCTTTGACAACATTATTTCTCGTCCTGAAAAGGCTGGATATCCCATTTAAGAATTGTAGGCCCAATACCAAATTATGAATTTGATTGGCTATCTAAGCGTGAATGGTGGACCAACTTTTGGGCCTCATTCATTCACAAATGAACAGTGCAAGTATTAGGCCTGGATATTTTAAGAGGCCAGATTAAATCTAACTTATATTAATTAACTACTATGGAACCAAGCTACAGTATTAGACTAGCTTGACCCAGTGAGCAAGGTTTGAATGCCAAGTGCCCTGCCCTGGACCAGATTAAATAGGCACAACAATTACTGCTGCGACATGCGTGAGCAACATACAAATCGATGGCACCAACCATCCACCAGCTCCAACCTCGAAGACCACCATAGTCCAAAGATCAACCTAACCGAATGACTTAACCCTCTAATTCTCACTATTTTCCTTGCAATTCAAGATAAACCGAGAATTCAGTGGCTGGGTTTTCAAGGAAGACCCAATAAAGATATGAGAAAATCCATGGTTTAAGACATTAAAGGAGTAAAAGTTTATGGGTTTTTCTAGAAGGGTAATGTGTCATCTCATACGTATAACCGTATAAACTTCTCCTATGGTGGACAACAATGTGTTTTTCTAGAAGGGTAATGTGTCATCTCATACGTATAACCGTATAAACGTCTCCTATGGTGGACAACAACGTTTTTTCTGAGGAAAGATAAGAAACACACGCACACACACTACAACACACACATACAACAACTCACACACGCACACAACCCACGGACAACATTTTATAAGGATATACGGGTAAGGTTTTCATGTCTCCCCTGTTAGGTTGTAATTAATTATTATTATTATTATCATTATCATTTTCCTTTCAAGAAAGTAAAGTTATAAACATATAATTACAAGTTTAAATATAAGCACCTCGGTCTAAGCAATTTGATAGAACTCACCCTCAAGCACAATTAAATTAATTACGGTGACAACCTTTATGATTGCAAAATGAAATGGCAGTTTTACAAAGATTTTTCAATATGAATTACAAAACTGCCACCTTGTTTGTGTTTAATGGAATGAGCTCCACCAAATTTTTTTCCAGGGGAGCTCAATAATATTTTAATCGAGCTGAGTAGTAGGATGTTCATGATTCACTACAAGAAATCTACCGATTAGTGACGGAATAATAGAGATGGAAAATATTTTTTGTCTCTAATACATATTTTTAGAGACGGAAACTAGTGTCGTAGCTAATATCCTGTCTCTAATTGGTATTCCGATATTTCTTCAATTTTAGAGGCAGAAATATTCCGTCTCTAATAGTAAAAGACCATTAGAGACGGAATATTTCCGTCTCTACTGCTTATTTTAACATTTAATTTATTTTTAAAAATAAATTTATCATTAGAGACGGATTTATTTCTGTCTCTAATAAAAAAAGACCATTAGTGACGAAAATATTTCTATATCTGATGCTTATTTTGACATTTAATTTATTTAAAATAAATAAATTTACCTTTAGGAACGGAAATAAATCCGTCTATAATAGTAAAAGACCATTAGTGACGGAAATAGTTTCGTCTCTATTGCTTATTTTGACATTTAAATCATTTTTTAAACTAAATTTATCTTAGACATATTTATTTCCATCTCTAATAATAAAAGACCATTAGTGTCGGAAATAAATCCATCCAATACAAACTTAGAAGTTTTCCCCTTTGCACTTATGTTTTTCCGCCAAAGAATTCTCTATCCCATTCAAATTTCATCTTCTTTTGATTTTTTTCCCTATTAATTAAGAGTAAAAGGAAAACAAAGGGCAGAGTTCTCAATCCTCATCATCCTCTCTCCTCTTCACGTAAACATTATCCCCAACCTCAACTGAAGCTTTCCCTACTTCACGTTTCAATCTTCCTCCATTTTTAGTAGATTTTGGAGTTTTTAAATCATCATTGATGATTTCTTAACATGATTGACAAGGAGCAAGGGTTTCAGGCATTGGAGGGAACAAAACGGATGAGGAAGGCGATGGTCTCAAATCTGGAGATGGAGGATCGCGAGGAAAAGGAGTCGTTGCTACTTAGCAATTCATCAAGAACTAGTACAAATCTTAGATGAAGAACATTCAAGATCGAAAACAAAGGTTTACCTTATATCAAATCACTTCCCTTTATCTCTCTCTACATTTCTCCAATTTCAATATTCATTTTGATATCTCTGATCGAGCCTGAATTAATTAAGTCCAATCCATTTCAATTACGGATTTATTTAAGCGTACTTGCTCTATAGATGACAGTTTTTTTGGGGTTTCTGTAGATGAGCTGCTAGGGGTTGTGACCTTTAGAGAAAGAGAAGAATGCAATGAGACAGCAAGCATTTGGATTGTAAGATGCTCTCTCTCTCTCTATTATTCTCTCACTTATCCTCTCTTTATTATTCTATCTTTTCTCTCTCACTTATCCTCTCTCTCTTCTCTCTCAGCTGTATTTTTTTTATTAAAAAAATACTTTTAGAGATAGAAATATTTTCGACCCTAAAAATAAGATACTTTAGAGACGAAATTTTTCCGTTTCTAATTACTCAAACCATTAGTTACGCGAGATCAGGGATGAAAATATTTCCCTCTCTATTTCCGTCTCTAATTCTATTAGTGACGGAAAAACGATTATTAGAGACAAATTTTTTCTGTCGCTAGTCGGTAGCATTGTCGTATTGATTAGCTCATTAAGTTAGAAGAGTGCTCAAGTATGACTCAAGCTCGACTCGAGCTTCACTATTCCTATTTAATCTAGACTTATGAACAAAATTGTTAACTTGAGCTTTGCTCGTCTACAGTTTATACTTTAATTATCAAACGTGTTACTTCTTTTATTTTATATTAAAAGATAAGATCAAAATTTAAAACATGTGTATTTTCTTAAATACATAACATACTTAAATAAACATAATAAATGCTTAAATTGATTATGCTAAAATATCATTGCATTTAATTAAAATGATAGTTAATACATACGGGTAAAAAACGCAAAAACACAAAATAAGCATTCGTAAATACCTTGAGTTGAATCAAAGGAAGAAGATAGCTAGGAACGTTTGAAATAGGTCAAACAACTTTGGATTGAAAAGTTTAGTTAACACTTTTATTAGTGAACTGAAACAAATCCTAGGCTGGTTGTGAGGATTCATCATAGTGTAACATATTTGGGGTGCCTTCGTTGACGGGAAAGTGAGAGAAAGTAAAAGAAAAATAAGTTTCTTTCATTTTTCTTGTGTTTCATGTGCTAGAAATATACTTTTATTTTCTTGCACTTTATCGAATGTAACAAACTTTCTTCCAAAAACTTCATCTATTTTTTATAGTTATTTTGAAAGAAAATTTAAGTTTATTTTTCTTTTCTTTTCTTTCATCCACTTTCTCGCCAAACGAACACACCCTTGGTGATTTGATCAACTTTTTTTTAAATTCAAACGAGTCTCAGCTGCAACATATCAATTTCCATAAGAAACTGATGAAAATTAGGGAAATGAACATTGAGAAATACAAGATGTCTAGCTTCATATACATAGAACGAGCTTTGCAATGTAGTAGCCATGTCGGAGAATTTGGGCGATTATAGACTTATTGGGCTTTTGTTACAACTTAATTTAATCCAAATTAATGGACATAAAATCAAGAGTAAAAATAATATACTTGCAAGTGCACAAGTGACACAGTTGATGTATCTGGTGAGCACAGGGTCGAATCCACATGGATTGACTATTGTGCAACAAGAATTAAGGAAACGAAATCTAAAGAGAAGAGATATTTAAAATCGGTTTTCCACTCAATAAGAATGGAGCAAAAATCACTGATAACTGTAAAGCAATGAAAAAGAGGTCTAAGGCTTCAGGAAAATCCACCTATCCCTCCTTATGCTTAGATTTGGATGAAAACACATCTAGAATTAAATAAAAATTTAATCTAGATGAAAAATTATACGATAAAACCACTGGCCATTAACTTCAATTGAATAATTAGATAAATTTGAAGAGTACTTTGTATCTAACTCACAGGGGATCCAAGCATTCCATATATCAGTAGATCATATGAAATCAAAGAGCATATAGAGAAGAACAATTAACCAAAATAAGAACTATTCAATTAAAATTAATGATCAAACCATCCACATAAATCGGAAAAAGGTTTCAAATCCCTAGCCTTAGAAAGGTGTTTAGCCCACCATGATTGGAGTTGTCATCCTCCTTAATGGTGTTCCAAACACTACAATAAAATAACTCAAAAAAAAGCTAAAAGAAGAAGAGAGAAAAGAGAATGAGAAAAGATTAGAGAGCCCCAAAAGTCTCTCACTTTAGGTTTATATAGACTAAAGGGAATAAGAAAAGAGAAAAAAAACAAAAAAGAAACTTCTAATTCCAAAATTCCAACCAAAATTGCACTTCCCTCCACTTAATGACATGTTTTGACCCCTTAAACGTCCGAATTAGGAGATCTTCGTGAAATACAATTTTGTTTCCCTTTAAGTCTTCTTTCCAAAACATCAAATCTTGTCTTAATCCGAATTTTGAGTCAAAAGTTATGTCTAAATTAGTAAGTACTGTCCAGATTAGGCGGGAATCCGGGAAATCCTCATTCTTTGTTTGAGATTGGTTGCTAAATAATAGCACTCCTCTAGCCATCCACGAAATTTCTTGCTTTTCTTGTAGATTTAGTTGACCTCCATTAAGCTCCTTGCTTGAATTCCAAAATCCACCCAAAATAAAGAGTTCTTGTGACCAAAATAGGTTTTCTCCTTTTTTCTGAAATAGAAACATCAATATAGCACACTTCTTCTTTCTAATTCAAGAGAGTTCCACCCTTTTTATGCCAAAATCATATTAATCCATATCTTCCTAAGATTCTCCAGCCATGTTGTAGAATCTTTCTATACTTGGTCTTGGGCTTTGACTCTTTGACTTGAGACTTGGCTTCTTGGACTTTTGGCTTGGGCTTGGGCTTTGCTCTTTGGGCTTTGACTCTTTGGCTTGAGACTTGGCTTCTTGGACTTTTGGCTTGGGCTTTGCTCTTTGGGCTCTAGCTCCTTTAGATCTTTGAGTTGAACATGGGCTATTTGAAACTTTGGACTTCTTGAATCCCGAGAGTAGTCTGGGGTTAGGATTCCTACAAAAAATAAATACACGTAATAAGTCTCTTTTAAAAATATTTTGCATGCGGCCTTCCAAGACATGTATGAATACATGCAAATGTATTATGAAAATTAAGAGAAAGAGGACAACACAATGGTGAGAAGAGAATACACCACTTTACGTGTAAAAATAAAGATATAAACCAAAGAAGTATGATAATACTTATTTAAATGGGGATAATTAAGCAAAATTAAGCACTTATCAGCTTTGCAATGTCGTTTACAAGATCATGTCCAGAGTCCTTGTAAACCACACGAAGGTAGTTCTCCCTGATTTAATTCACCCGAACCAATTTGCTTTCGTCCCTAATCATCACATTTCTGAAAGCATACTCATCACTCATGAAGTCCATCATATGAAAGGAGTTAAGAGGCAATCTGATTACTTAATGACCATCAAACTGGACATGAATAAAGCCTACGACTGGCTTGAGTGGAGTTTTCTCGAGAAGGTGCTGTGGTGTTTGGGTTTTGGGGACCGACGGGTGAATTTACTTATGCAATGTGTTATGACTGTACGCTATGCAATCTTAATTAACGGGAAGGCGAAGGGTTTCATTACTCTTTCGCGTGGTCTTTGCCAAGGTGATTCTCTCTCCCCTTATTTATTCATCCTTGCTACTAATTGTCTATCTTATTTTTTGCATGAGGTAGAGCTTAACGGGTCTCTTTCGGGTATACGTACCAAGAGGCGAAGTCCGACCCTATCCCATGTTCTGTTTGTTGACGATTGCATCATCTTCACAAGAGCTACTCTCGAGGAGGTTCGAAGTTTAAACAACCTGCTCAATAAGTATTCGGGTCTCTCGGGGCAATTAATCAATTATTCCAAGTCAGGCCTTATGTTCAGTAGAAACACTCCATGGCATTTCTAGAAAATGATTTCAAGGGCTCTTCATATGAAACTTTTGGTAAATCCGGGTCTCAATCTGGGACTGCCTTCATCTTTTGGCCGTTCTAAATCTCAATTGTTCACGCACATCTGAGATTGGGTCATAGCTAAGTTAAGCAGCTTGTGATGCCGTTTTCTCAACAAGGCTGGGCGTGGTATTCTCATAAAAGCTGTAGTGCAAGCAATTCCCTCTTTTACAATGAGCTGTTTCAAGTTGTCAATCTCGCTTTGTGATGAAATTGAGTCCAAGGCAGCGCATTTTTGGTGGGATCAAGATGATCACAGGCCGAGAGCTCACTGGACCAGCTGGAAGTCCATGTATCGGGGCAAGGAAGTTGGGGGAGCTGGATTCTGCCACCTTGCCTCTTTCAACCTTGCGCTTCTAGCTAAGCAGGGGTGGAATCTACTAACCAACCCTCACTCTGTTTGGGTGCTTTTGGCAAAGAGTATCTACTATCCACGGACGGATTTTCTTAAAGCCAAGGTGAGGCACCGCCAATTTTGGGCTTGGCGAAGTATTATAGCCAGCCGAAATGTACTCACCTCAGGTCTACGTTGGGGTGTTAAATCTGGCCAAAACCTCTTGGCTTGGGAGGACAAGTAGATCCCAGACTTACAAGGATTCAAGCCGTTCTCCCCTAGGCCTTCTAGTTGTACGTGGCAGAGAGTAGCCGACTTTATTGAGCCCTCAACGAAGTCTTGGAATCTCTCACGGTTCAATCAAGTTTTCTTTGAATCGGTGGTACGGGTGATTCGAAAAATCCCGCTCACTCACCACGATTGTTCGGATAAACTTCTTTGGCAATTTACCAGCACGGGTAAGTTCTTAGTTCAATCAACCTATCACCATTTTATTGCTCAGAATTCGTTGGGAAGGGTGGGAGGCACTAGTTCTTCTTCCGGGCATAAATCAGACTGTTGGATTTTGCTTTGGAAACTTCCAACCCCTCCGAAAATCGCTTGGTTTATCTTGCGTTGTCTGCACAATGCAATTGCAGTGAATGAGAATATTGCTCGAAACGAATTCCAGTAGACCCTTCGTGTTTGGTGCATGCTCTTCACCCCGAATCCTTGGTACATTTGTTAGTGGATTGTTCCTTAGCTCGGACGGTGTGGTGGTGTTCCCCGCTCTCTACGAGAACGGATTTCAAAACTTTCCATTCCTTCAAAGACTGGTGGACTTTTTGGGTGGACAGCCCTCTTGCAAAGGAGGAGAAGGTTCAGGTGTTGTTCTTGGTGGTCTGTTTGGCCTGACAGATATGGAAGGGTAGAAATGCTATCAAATTTGGTCGATCTCCTTCCCCCCCTTCCAAAATTGTTTCTCAAGCAATTGATCTCTTGGAGGCGGTGAATCAGTCATTTGAGGTTCGCGGAGGTGACCCTCCTGGTCCTTCCTCTATTTCAGGGGGGCAGTAATAAGGGTTTGCAACCTTTGCCCCAACACTGGACGAATGTGGCGTCCGATGGAGCTTCTTCACTCAGTGGGGATTCAGTGGACATTGGGGTGGTTGCTCGGTCTCAGCGAGGTATTATCATGTGTGGTCGGATTAAGGGTCTCTTGGGGGGTTCCCCGTTAGTGGCTGAGGCACTTGCTCTAAGGTCTGCCACCGAGTTGGCTTTGGCCCATCACTGGCCCTCTTTTAGATTTCTATTTGATGCAAGCATTTTAGTGGACCAGATTTCGTCTCCCCTCGCTACTCCTCTGGCTGACTTAAGGCCTATTGTTGCTGATATAAAGGCCAATTTATTGCTTTTTCACCAAAGTTTGGTGCAGTATTTTCCTCGAAGTCAAAACAGGTTTACCCACAACTAGGCGTCTTGGGCTCTTGCTCTCAGTTCTCAAGGGTGCTTTGAAGAGAGACATTTGTCGGCTCGCGAATATAGGCGTTTCATTTCTGAGCGGGTCCCAGACCGCCGTAGTGGCCTGGCCCTTCCCTGTAGTTTCTATTTTGTTAAATGATATCTTCTCTTCAAAAAAACATAAAATACATAGACCGTGCTTTAATGTTTGTTTCTCATGCTGCAAGTAAAACTTTGAGGGAGTATCTGGAAATCTCACCATTTGGTTGGTGAGTGCATATAGGACTCTGCTAGCGAGACGATACCACCCTGAGACACTTCATGATATGCATGAGACTCAAAAAACCTAAAAAGGATAGAACAAAAGTTTGAGTTTTGTGTATATCATGCATAGTCACGGGGTGGTCTCGACCCTAAGGGGTCTCAGAAGCATTATCCATCTACAAAGAATACTGCAAATGGAACAGAATTATTCAGGTCTATAATCAGTCCTCATGTCAGGGGGCAACCCCTTGGTGACCCTAAAAGTTTAGGTTTTTTTTTCCTAAGACTTGAGGGCCAAGCTAGCCCCAAAATCGGAATGGCCTCCTACAGAAAGGCCAAGCTTGCGAAGTACTAGTAGAGTCCAGTCCAGCCCGTCCTTGCCCAACCCAGCTCACCCATCTTTAAGTTATTATAAACCTTAATATATGTGTACATGATTATGTTCTAGTGGGCGTTTTCTCACTATTAGCTCTTGTGAGCATCCCTAAAAACTCGATACAGGTAACTTATTTTTCTTTTCGACCCTAAGATGTTTAGTTGAGTTCATTGGGCTTGATTAGATGTTTGACTAATAAAAAAATTCTATAACTTAGGTAAGGGAACTTTTTTTCTGAAACTCAGGGTGTCCCAACCCTTTGGATCAGGACTTTGTGTTAAGATTAACCAATTAGGCCCTACTCTGAAAAGACTAAGAAGCTGATTTTGTTTCTGCTGCGTGTCTATAAAGAGGCTCAGCTTGACATTCAATAATCAATTTCTAAAACCATGTCACGTGTGAAGTTCCTCGAGTGGGCGCTTACTAAGAACATTTAGTGAGTGCTACCAATTGGAACTATTCTCTAGGTAAATATAGGGTGCGATCCTTTCTGCGTCCGTGTTCCGCAAATCCGCCTTCCGTTTGCGGACCGCGAACGCTTCTCCAGCCTAATGTCTTTGTTCTTTTCTTTCTTTTTCTGTCAGGTTAATTTATCTATTTTTTTAAAAAAATCAAGGTTAGAAGGATGAACCTTAGGGGGAGTGAATTTTTCCCACAGTTAATGAGTGTCAACTCACTTGAGATGAATATTTTTTTAATTTGGAAACCAAGGTTAGATGGATGAACAATAGGGTTGAGTGAATCTTAACCACATTTATTGAGTGTTAACTAACATGAGGCTAATAATTTTTTTTTAAATTTTTATTATAAAAACTAAGGTTAGATGGATGAACCCTAGGGGTGTGTAAATCTTAACCACAGTTAATGTGTTAGCTAACCTGAGGTTAATAATGTTTTATTTTTATTCTAAAAACTTGGTTAAGATGGATGAACTTTAGGGGTGAGTAAATCTTAACCATAGTTAATGAGTGTTAACTAACTTGAGGTTAATAATTTTTTATTTTTATTCTAAAAACCAAGTTAAGATGGATGAACCCTAAGGGTGAGTGAATCTTCACCATAGTTAATGAGTGTTAACTACTTGAGGTTAATACTATTTTATTCTAAAAACCAAGGTTAGTTAGGTGAAACCTAGGGGTGAGTCAATCTTAACCACTGATAATAAGTTATTTAAAATAAGGCATCCGCGTTCCACTGGGGTGGAACTCGAAAGCGGAAAAATGAATTGTAAAGAATTGATCAGAATTATGTTATATGATGAGGTCAAAAATGAAATTTTGGTTTGCGAAGACAGATAATGAGAAAAAGGAAATCTAAGCTTTGTTGACGCAATGAGGCGCGACCCAAAAGGCATCACAAGTTAAGAATATCTTAGAAGATTTTTTTAGAACTAGTAAACTGGGTTAGGTAGACCCACACCAAATATATATATATATTTAAGGGTTTGTTTTTTTTGGGGAGACTTGTAAAATCCAACCCTTTGCTATGTATTATCTTTTGAGAACTAGATCTATCGAGCTTTTCTCTTGACAAAGTGATGCAAATCCCTTAATGACAACTACCCTACCAAAGTGCAAAATGCAAAGCGCTAAACTTTTACAAGTCCAGGTAAAAGATCCTAAAAGAAAATTACTTAGATATAACTAACCCCACGACATCAGCCCAAACAATTTTAGCTAACTAGAGTTGGGACCCACGAAAAATAGCCTCTCAGGAGAATCGCTCAGTTTTCAAAGGAAATCTGCATCAGGAGTTAAAGAAGGAAATGAGCGAACTGCCAATTACTCCAATGAGACTTTATTCACATGGAATTTCAATAGAAAAGCTGCATCACACTCACCTTGTAGCCCATATCTAAAGACTCGGATCTTCTCCAACAATAGGTGCTCACGAGGAGGGCCTCGGATTGTCCCTGGTGAAGCCAGAGAGGGCTCTTGGGGGCAAGCCCTTTCACTTGCCCCCTATTCTATGGAACCCCAATACAAGCCCTTTCTGGCTTGAGACAATCCAAAGCCCACAAGAAGACCGCTAACATCCAGTGGAAGCTGCCACACACTTCCTTCACAGAAATAGCTTTGATTTGTGTGCATAGACTTGGGAAGGTGGTGTATGACATCTTCCTATTGGTATTGATGGTAGTATTCTCACCAACACCAACCGGAGAAGATCCCAAGACATCTATATATATATATATATATATATTTTTCGCACCTACTATTAGTGGTCAATGGTTATCTTGAGGATTGGAGCTCTTGCAACTCATTGATTGGGGGATTAGATCTTGAGATCTCTCCTTTCAGAGAGGCCCAACCCCGGAACAAGAGGCGGGGTGTAAGTCATCTATAAATGAGAGTGACTACATTAGCAGACCCCACCACCACCACCTGCTACTTTGAGTTGGGAGCTAGCTTGCGTGTTGGAAGTGAATGCATTAACAGACCCCACCACCTGTGCTACTTTGGAACTAGCTTCCGTATTGGAAAGCAAGAGCTACCACAACCACACAAACAATGAGATAGAGAGAGAGAGAGGTGGTGGGATGTTATCCACAACAATAATAATTCGACTTGTTAGGTAGGAAAGTTTGGTAGGGGGTATAATTTCCAATTAAGTGATAAAACTCCCATTTATTTACAGTTCCACATACAAACGGCCCACTGTTTTACTAACTTGGGTTGAGATTTGAGAAAACAACGCTTAGTGGGAGAGGAAGAGGGTTGTTTTAAGATACGCCCAAGCCCTCCCTGTACCTTTGGCATCCGCAACCTCTCTTGGATTCAAGAAAAACCACCCACATACACACTACATACATATCCTATAATAACGAGATTAAGAAAAAAAGACCCAACATAGAGAGCCTGATGGAAGGGAAAACTCCTCTTGATCTTGTGATGAGTGAACTATCAAAGGCCATGAAGAAGTGGATCGTCATCATCATCCCCTGGATTTGAATGGAATGGCTCTGATCACGATCTGGTGGTACACGGCCGCAAGTGCT
Source organism: Tetracentron sinense (assembly GCA_015143295.1). Lineage (NCBI taxonomy): Eukaryota > Viridiplantae > Streptophyta > Magnoliopsida > Trochodendrales > Trochodendraceae > Tetracentron > Tetracentron sinense. The sequence continues at coordinate 4,412,254 of CM026557.1, read as the reverse complement.
GCCCCAATGAAAGGTCCTACCCAGAAAATCCACTGTACACAACAGAATCGGAATGAAAAAATTAATGACAATAAATTAGCATGATTATAAGGTGTTACATAGCCTATTGCAGGCCAGTGGTCATGAATTATCAATTGTTTTTAAAAAGCAACAAAATAAAAGGCAAAAAAAGGAGTAGATGGGGGACTTACGTGATCATTCCAGGCGTGGTCCTTGTTGTAGATGATGGCCGCACCCAGACTCCTAGCCGGGTTAATACCTGTTCCAGTAATAGGGATGGTCGCCAGGTGGACCAGGAACACCGCGAATCCAATGGGCAACGGTGCCAAGATCTGTGCCATCCATAATACATACCACATCAAGATATGTCAACCCAAAAAAAAAAAAAAACCGAAGAAGAAAGAAGATAGATCTGCCGTGCAAACAGGTGTTGGGTTCCATAAATTTTGAAGTTGACGAGTTAGATGTTTGGGAGTAGGGCTCAAAATCAGCCGTGACTCGCCGGGTTTGGACACGATAAGGAGTCCTTCTCTACTAAAAAAACAACTCGTTCGGTCCAATGAGTTTTCAGTGATTTTGCTTTTCCAAAACAAAAACCAATCAATATCAGAGTATTCGTCGACTCATCAGATTACAACTCCTGGACGAGTCGACTCCGTGTTCTACCGAGTTTTCATCTATAATAGAAACAGGCCTCGAACCAGAGAGAGAGAGAGAGAGAGCTTACAGGGACGTGAGAGTCTCTGGCGCTACGCTTGGCATCAGTGGCGGAAAAGACGGTGTAGACAAGGACGAAGGTGCCGACGATCTCGGCACCGAGACCATCACCCTTGGTGTAACCGTGAGCGACGACGTTGGCTCCACCACCGAGCATCTGGTATTGAGTCTTCTGGAAGCCCTTCACAACACCGGCACCGCAGATGGCACCAAGGCACTGCATCACCATGTAGAACACTGCTCGTGTCAGTGACAGCTTCCTCGCCAGCAACAGCCCAAACGTCACCGCCGGGTTAATATGGCCCCCTGCGTACATCAAACATCCGTATCAAACAAGTACTACTTTCATTTGATTGATTTTAGTTAGAGAGAAAGAAAGAGCTAGAATACCTGAAATTCCAGCGGTGCAGTAGACGAGAGCAAAGATCATTCCACCAAAAGACCAAGCGATGCCTTGAATCCCAACGGAGGAACACTTGTTGGGGGACCTAGACACACCCATCACGGTCAATATGGTGATGTAAAGAAAGAGAAAAGTGGCCATGAACTCGGCGATTCCAGCCCTGTAAAAGGACCATGAAGACAACTCTCCCGGCTCAAATAAAGGCGCCAGAGGTGGCTCCGTGTAGTCTTTGTCTTGGGTCTGAGCCGAAGTTCCGATCGGCTGCCTCTCTGCATACTTGTTGGCTCCCAATCTCACATCTTCTTCCTTCCCCTCCATTCCTTCCTTTTCCTTTGATCAGAAAATTAGGATTTTCTCTTCCTTTTCTTTTCTGGTTTATACTTTTCTAAGCTTTGAGTGGACTGATGGATTTATAGGAGTCGATAGGGGATAGGAGAAGGCAGTGGGGTTCAGAATATTAATTTAATGATTTAATCTTTCTATTGTTGCGACCTGTGACCGAACCGACCATTCACAGAGTCGATTCTCTCAAAAGGACTCAAATGCCCTTATTCATTGTGTCAAATACTCTGGGAAGCACGGGACCGGCGATACTTAGATACGGCGATATGATAGGGTAAGGCGATACGGCAGAAACTATGAAAAAGAGCTAAGTTTTACTTTAAAATGCCATGTACGTTTCCATTTTCAAAATATCCGTGGTTCCTAGCAAATACTTTACAGTTTCTATTTATTGTGTCAAATACTTTTAGTTTCCTTTCATTTCACTAAACTAACTTAATTCAAGTAATATTACCTTTTTTTTTTTTTTTTTTGGGTAGAGATTTTTTTTTTATGGTGGAGACGCGGTTAGGCTGCAACTCCGGTTAGTACTTAGTATATGTTCTAAGTTAAGGACGGGTGATTAGCACAATATTTTCATCCTCTCGGGGATGGATCCCAAAACATCCCTCTTAAGAATGGGATACACCTACCACTAGACTATTCCTAGGGTGTGTCAAGCAATATTACTTCCAGGGTCAAGTAATATTACCTGAATCAATGAAATTGTATGATTCAGTTAAATAATTTGACTTTAAGTAAAATAACTTGAACAAACTTTTACCATGAACCAGTAATGGAAATTTTAAGACGTCTCCTGATTATACGCCTTAATGGCAATAATCTGTGCAATGTTTATTATATGTGCCAGTAAGGGGGAAAAAAAGTGGTTCAGATGATGCAACTTATGTCCACTAAATAAATATTCATCACAATCTAATATTAGCTTGCCTATGTCGGCTTCCATAATGTTGAGAACCTTAACCTTATTATTTGTGGTGATATTAAAGTAACATAGGCCGGTGGTGACAACTACTGCTGCTGCTGTTTCTTTCTTCTTCCTCTGTTTATTTGGTTAACATCCAAAGCCAATAAATTGAATATGCTAGTTGTGACTAACCTTAGATAAGTTATTCTAGAAAAAAAATATATTTTATGACTAGAAGCTCCAATTCAATAGAATTTATGTATTTTTATGTATGTCAAGTTGTCAACTAAGTTAAAGTTGACATAAACAAAATAAATATAGTGAGCTTATCAACCGTCACACCATCATGTGAGAGAATAGAACCTAAACACCCTGCATGGTGATCTACACTCTACCACATAATGTTGCATTTTAACTGATACCTGAAAAAAGAAAGAGTTAAAAGCCACATCCATAATAGCGTATAATGCCCCCAAACTATGTTTTGAATGCTTGTTTTTTTTTTTGGTAATGATATATGGCTAGGCTGTAACCCCATTTAACAAGGTTAGTAAGTGAAAGGGAAAAATCCCGTACATGCCACACGTCTGTAACTGTTTTACTGGTAAAGGAATAATAGCAAAACTCCACCTGTGAATGAGTCTGAGGGGACGGGTGTGCACCCTGAAATAAGCTCCGATGATAAAGTCAGTATAAGGCACAAGCACATGATAAGGCACAAGCACATGATAAGGCACAGGGCACAAGCACAGTAGAAGGCACAAGCACAAGAAGAGTATAGAGATACTTATCGTGAGGACACTGGGTATATGCACTTGAGAACGAGCTCTGGTGAGGCACTGAGTATATGCACTTGAGGACGAGCTCTGGTGTTATGCTCTGGAGATTGTAGCTCAGGAGGCACAAAGAATATGGCTCAGACAACGTAGCTCTGACAAGGCATAGACAACGTGCTCTGATAACGTGCTCTGACAACGTGCTCTGATAAGGCACAGACAACGCAGCTTAGACAAGGAATAGACAACGTGCTCTGATAACGTAGCTCGGACAAGGCACTGGCAACGTAGCTCGGATAACGTAGCTCGGATGACATAGCTCGGACAAGGCACTGGCAACGTAACTCTGACAACGTAGCTCTGATAAGGCAGCTCGGATAAGGCACTGGCAACGTGGCTCTGACAACGTAGCTCGGACAAGGCACTGGCAACGTAACTCTGACAACGTAGCTCGGACAAGGCACTGGCAACGTAACTCTGACAACAACGTAGCTCTTAGCTCGGATAACGTAGCTCTGACAACGTATACGTTGTGCATCCGTTGTGCATCAGACAACGGGTACGTTGTGCAGTAGACAACGTGTACGTTGTACAGCAAACAACGTGTACGTTGTACAGCTCACGACGGGTACGTTGTACATCAGACAACGGACAACGAGCTCAGCACTATGCACAACACAACGTGACAACGTATTCGGCACCATTCACAGCACAACGTATTCGGCACCATTCACAGCACAACGTATTCGGCACTATTCACAACACAACGTATGCGGCACTATTCACAGCACAACGTATGCGGCACTATTCACAGCACAACGCTACAACGGGTTTCGGTACCATTCACAGCTCAGATAACGCTACAACCGGTACGACACCATTCACAGCTCAAGTGTGATTGCACTCATCAGATGATTAACTGCAAGGCCGTGCAAGTGGCAGTGTGACCATTCATGAAGAACATCAGGCGGACATAGCCTATTTGAGAGAATCTGGTGGCCATAATCGATTGTGAGGCCTTAAAGAGCATCAAATAGCCGGATAACACCAAAGGAAGATGAAAGAATTAGGTGAGTGACCGCCTGTACAGCCCTTCGGGGTAGGGATGTGAATAACTCAAGCTTCTCAGATCTTCCTCTTCCTCTTCCTCTTTCTCTTCTTCTCTTTCTCTTTCTTTCTTCTCTTGTCTTTCGCATCATCAATCCCTTCTCTCTGGTGATTCTTGCTTATTTATAGGCATTTGGAGTCATCATGACTTGTGCAGTCATGATGGGATCACCTGTCAGACAACACTCAAGTGAGCCAGCACATAGCCCAAGTGGGCTTATGTCGGCTAAATTGTCAGAATTTGTGAGCATGAGAAATCTCTATTTTACCCCTTCTTTTTACTCTTTTTTACGAATTTTATCCGTTACAGTAAGGTTAGTGGTTGGTTGAATTTTCCACCAGCACACCCTCTTGAGACTTGATCCGGGTCAAGCAAGTGGCACCCTGTATACTCAACCAATGGGGCAAGCATTGCTTTCCGTTTTGAATGTTGTCTATGTCCAGAAAGTTTGTAACATCTCTTTCTTTCAGTCAGGAGGATTATAGTATCGCAAAGCTTAATCTTAATCGCAAACAAGTTTAATAACTACATCCTGATCGTGGCACCACCTAAAAATGCTAAATGTTAAGCCGTTTTTCCCTATTTTGAGGTGATTAAGGGTAGCACTACCATGGGAAAACATGTAATACTATTATGTTGATGGCAATAATTATATGAATTAGTGGTGAACTTAATTAATATGTGACGAACCTTAATCAAGTGGTGCCAATATAGGGTAAACAGAAATGACAAATAAGCAGGAAAAAAAGGAGAGTATGCTGCTGCTAAACATAAAACTAATCCCCTGGCTATGGACCCCACATAACACCCTTTCTCTCTAATCACTTGAGTGGTAATGGAAATACAGAAGGAAATACGTGATGTATCATGATAACTTGAAGCCTTTGGTGAGAAGAAAAGTAAAAGGTTAGATAATTCAAATGTGGCAAACAATATTATAACAACATATGATCTCACATTGTACCATATATCTTGACTCTAGGGACAGGAAAAATTTATGCGTAGAAGGTCAGGGCTCCAGTCTGTGTGCAGTGAGGCCCCTCACAAACCAACAAATGTTGCCTGCCAAAAGGATTGTATCAATGCACTGTGGACTGAAGAGACTGTATATTTGAGATCGTTTTCACCATAATGTTTAGGCAGAGGCATGTGTGGGATGTGATTCTCTTCATTTTGGCCTCATTCTCCTCTCTATAAAACGTTTGATTCCTGGCCACATAAATAGAGGCGGATGACTTCAGGACAAAATTCCCACCACCGGCCCAGGACCGACCAACTTTCGCCGCCCAGACCTATTTTTATGCACCTCGTGATGTAAATGATGGAATGCACAATACATTAATTGTTTGTACTTGATGACAAAACCATGACCTGGCCTTCAAAACCCAGCTTCTTTAATTTGTTTTTTTGTAACCTTAATTCTTTTCATTTTCCCGTTTTTAATGAGTACATTTTTTTTTGTTCTTTAGAGAGTTAATGACAAGATCCGGCTTCTGAAAAAGAGCAGAGAGAGAACACAAAAATTAAAATTAAATAAATTTAAAAAGACGCTTTCTTATTTTTATATTTATATATACCAGCAGGTCACACGTGTGATGCACGTGAGAGCGAGGGGAAGAAGTTATCCACAGTTAATAGGAGTTAAAAGGGACACGTGTTAACCTGCGGGTGCGATTGAACTTGCTAGTGGCATGTGTGATGTACGTGAGAGTGAGGGGAATGAGTTAACCACAGTTAATAGGAGTTAAAAGGGATACGTGTTAACCCACGGGTGCGATTGAACTCTCCCCGAGTTCAATTGTGATTGGCTGTGATTCTAAATAGATAGACAAACAAGGGGTAGTTTGGGTTTTAAAGCAAAATATTAAATCAAAATTTTGTTTTTATATAAGGGTTACATGGGAATTTCAAAAAAATCATCTACGCCAGCCTCTCCCATTATATTAGTAAAGATATATATATATATATATATTTTTGGGTATGCTCTAATCATTTATCTAACTATGTCAGGGGCTAGGAGGTCAACCGGGTTAGCACCCATGGTGGCATCAACAGCCACACCAAAGACTCGAACACGAGTCTCCACTCCCCAAAGAGAGATACACTCCCACTGAGACCAACCCATGGTGTGTTTTATATTTATATAATAATAACATTTTTTTTTTATTAAAATGACATTTTTTTAGTTATTTTAAACTACGCTTATCCTAACTTAGGTTGAGCTTGGAGAATAAAGCCGTGGCCCGTTTCGGTAGTCTACGAACTGTGCTTAACCTAACTTATCCTGACTCGATTAAGCTAGTTTATTTTATAGGCAAAAAATTACATATGATATTTTAGATGCTGGTCGGGCCCAATCCGATTAGGCCAATTAATAAGTGGGTTGGGCCGGACCGACCTGTTTATTAAACGGGCCTAGTCAAGCCCAAGCCGAACCTAGCCCATTGACACCCCTAAAGTAGACTTGATCACTCTTACGTAGTAAGAGAGAGAAGGGAGAGGAGCAACACATTTTTGGGTAATAATAGCTTCATTTTCTTTTAAACTCACTTTTTCAAAAAAAAGAGAAGGGAAAGGAAGGGAGACGAACAACATATGTTTAGATAATGCTAGCTCCACTTTCTTTTAAACTCATTTTTTTTTTTAAAGGGGAAGATATGTTATTGTCTTCCATTAAGAGACCAAATCCTCTACACCCTTCGGATCACCACGTATCCCTTTTGACACCTCTTAACCGTGGTTAAGATTCACCCACCCCTAGGTTCACCCACCAATCATTGGTTTTTAGAAATAATATTAATTCTTTTTAAAAAAAATATTTTATAAAAAAAAAACTTTATAAATAGGTTTTTAATATTTAAAAAAATAAATATTTTTTTCCGAAAAACCAAGGATGGTTAGGTGAATCTTAACCACAATTAAGGGGTGTCAAAAGGGACACATGGCCACCTCAGGGGTGATAATCAGATTTGCCTTTCATTAACCTTCCATTAAAAGACAAACGTGTTTTGAGCCAATACTCTTCCAATAAAAAAAAGTGCAGTAATTAGCACACCCCGTGTTAGACTAATGTAGTCTAATGCCATGATCACGTGTCCTTTTTAATACTCCTTTAACAATGGTTATGCTTAAGGGAATTAAAGTTGATATTTTTTGTATTTTCGCTTTTTAAAAGCTTAAATTGCTCAACCATAAGAGGGAGTGAATGCTAACTATAGTTAATGTGTGGTAAAAAGGAAGGCGTTGAACAATGAGGATTGTACATTAAAACGCAAGGGGCCGAGACCACGCATGTGATGCACAAGGCTCAAACTTTTATTGAATCCTTTTTTTTTTTTTAATCTCGTGGATTACATGCACAGTCTCGGTGTGGTCTCGCCCCTTTAGGGGGATCCACCAATGAGGTGATACTTAAGCCATGAAATGGATTTCATGGGTACGCCTATCACTACTCTTTTTTCAATAGTTGGAATCTTCTCAAGTAGTAGTTGGCGGGACTATCAACACCATTTGTGCATGTTAAATGATCATCATGTATGACAAAAATTTGGCTCTGGTGGATGCTCGAGCCAAGCGCTCCGGCATCCACAAATGATGGGGGCACCAAGTGATAATTTGGGGAAAAAGTCATTTCATTTTCTGCCCACGATTTTGACTTCTCCCTACTTGATATCTCTCTCCTTTAAAACACCACATATCCACTCACTTGTGGATGCCCGAGCACTTGACTTGGTGTCAGCCTAGAGCAAATTTGAAGCCATCATGTATTCTTGTGAAGTGTGAACACTAACTAAAGGATTGTGTATGTCAACCAAAACTATTGTTGGGAGACCATAAGCACCACGTGTGCAGGCCAAAAGATTGTCATTCACCCTTATACATGCTAACCAAAACTATTAATTAACATGCATAGGGGTACATGGTGCGTCCTGAGAGAATGCCGACGGCCTCCTCGCCAATAATTTTTAGGGAAGATCTATGTCTTTTTCAATAGCTTAAACTCAGCATGCATTTGTGTTTTTTATTTCGTAATCCATATCTCTCATTAATTATACTTAGCGGGTGGCACGTGTTATGCACGTGAGAGCGAAGGGAAGGAGTTAACCACAGTTAATAGGAGTTAAAAGGTACACGTGTTAACCCGTGGGTGGGATTGAACTCTCCCCGAGTTCAATCGTGATTGAATGTGATTCTATTATTTAAATAAATAGATGAGGGTAGTTTGGGAATTAAAGTAAAACATTAAATTAAAGTTTTGTTTTATATAAGGGTAGTTTAGGAATTTCAGAAATTTCAGGCTATGCCCGCCTCTCCCATTATAATAGTAAAGATATATAAACTTGAGGGGAGAGAGATTGGAAAGTGGGAATCTAGTAAGGGTATTTTGGAAAAAAATTAAGGAATATTTTAGGTATAAAAACTTGAGGGGCTTTTGGATATAACAAAGAAAGGGGGCGGACAGGGCCTTGGCGAAATATTATTCTTTTGGAGCATTTTGCTAAGAGAGTGAGGAGTCCGGTTATTCCAATGAAGTCGCCATGTGTCCCTTTTCACATTCTTTAACCGTGGTTAAGATTCACCCACCCCTAGGGTTCACCCACTTATACTTGGTTTCTAGAGTTAATGAATTTTAACCAACGTTTAAAAACAATTAATATTTTTTCTAAAAACCAAAGATAGGTGGGTGAACCAAAGGGTGGGTAAATCTTAACCACAATTAAGAAGTGTTAAAAGTGACACATTGCAACCTCAGTGGTGTAACCAGACTCCTAGGTGAATTTGAAAAAAATAGTACGTTTTTAAGGAGGGCATATATGAGAAAATAAGATAAGGGAAATGGAAAACGGACCCCAAGTCAGCTTAGAAGCTGACCTAGTGACCTCATTGGTCCACGCCCCTTTTTTACCACCCATCAACTGTGGTTAACTCCTTAAGGTTAAGCAATCTAACCATGGTTTTTTTTTTAAAAAAACAAAATTACTAATTTTAATTTAATTAAACTTAACCATAGTTAAACATAAGTTAAAAGGGACACGGGACACTTGGGTCCGCTTAGAAATGGAGGACTCATAAGATAATAAAAGGGGTATCTTATCATTAGTAATAGAAGAGGCAATATTGGAATTTAGTAAAAAAAAAACATTTTTAACACTTTTAATTGTAAATGGCAAATTTGGAATTATAAAAAATTTCAATCGACGTTTTGAGCAGAGCATCAACATTATAATAGTATATACATATATATATATATAAAATACTAAGCATGCCCTCATTTTTTATACTTCACTCATTTTAGATAATAAAACAAATGATTTAGTGTGAAGCGATCAAGTGGATGGACTCAATTTTATTTTTATTATCAAAAGAGGGAAGATCATGAAATTTTTTAAAATTGTGATAAAATGTTTAGAATCCTCTCGTGCGTAGGGATTTCTCTCCCTCGTTATCTGTTGCTCCAAAAGTTCCTCCAGTTGGCTTGTAAGTTGTCACAAATGTTCCTTGTCAATATATGTATTAATGTGCGCCATAAGTGAAACTAATTGGAGAAGGGTGAACGAGGAGGGGAGGACGGTAGAAATTGTTTAGGCCATTTGTGTTGTCTATTATCACATGGCAGATTGGCAGACCCACCATTAGATGGTACACACCCTGGGGGCCGTGATAATCTTCAAAAGGTGATCATTGTTAAGGTTGTCAATGGATTGGAGATATAGATATGGGATAGGGTTATGATATTTAGCAATCCGATTCAACCCTGAAGAGGTGGACCATTGGTTACCGGGACTTATGCGGCTACGCCTCATGAAGCGGAAGGTCCTCAGTTCGACTTTTCACTTCCCCTTTGGAGCTAGCCTTGCACAAGATTTTCCTGGACTTTCTTGGTGTGTTGGGTTGCAGGCTCTCAATCGCACCCTTGGGGATTAGTACTGGCTGAATGATTGGGACACCCCGAGAAAAAGTCTGATTCAATTATATATATATATATATATATATATCCATAATTTTTTTACATTTGTAATTAAAATATTAATTTTTAAAGATATAATTATTATTGAAATCTGATCGGATTCAAAACTTAAATAAATAATCGATTCGAATTTAAGTGGGTAAGAATTGTAGGATTTTCAATTAGATCATATCCGAATATAGACAAATTTGGTCCCTTTTCGATCCGTTTTAACTCATCACAATTCACAATCGTTATCAGTGCATTTGTAGAACTATAGGATCAGCAAAACGACTCCAAAATTAGTTACTTTCTAGTTTCTATGCCGAAGATATACACGATGAGGTGGAGAAATCTGAATTGGTACAACTACAACAAAATTGACTTTACCAACTTTTTTGAGAAGGACAACTTAAAGATGAGCGGTCCTGAAAGTCATGTGTTGCTTTGCAGCAAATTTTCCTATCGTGGATTCTCCACCCAATTCAATAATTGTTTTCGAACAACAGCAAGCAATGTTAGTAAGGCTGCACTCAAGGCAAGTTAACTAGGTGGCTTGCCTCAGCTCGACTCCAAGTCAAGTTCAAGTTGGCATTTTAGGCTCCACGAATCAACCTAAAATTTTATTTGAACTTGAATGTTCAAACAACCTAAACTGAAGCTAGACCTTTTTTGATTCTGCTTGAAGCTTGACTCGTTTGTGGCTCAATTCGACTTCAACTTAGTCCGACTCAAAATATTATATGATCTTATATATATATATATATATATATATATATATATATATATTTAGAATAATTTTTAGTAATATTATTGATAATAATTTAAATTTAATTTTCATAAATTATAATAATTTTTAATAAATAGAATTAAGAGAAGATAATAATAGAAAAAAGTTAAAAGCTGATTTAACTCTCTACTCTATGGACTGAAAGACTACTCCAAAATCTTATTTTCGTATATGAATGACTTCATTTTATGTAGTTTCTTGTATTGTAATTTATTAATAAATATTTTTATTAAAACCGTATAAATAATTCAGTGAATCAATCTTGAGCCAATCTAAGTTGGGCTCAACTTAGCTCGGCTGGGCTTGAATAAAGTTCGAGCTCGATCAAGCTTGTTCAAGCCATGCTAAAGCCTAAACATTTGAGCTCGAATCAAGCTCAAGCTAAACTCGAGCATGTTCAATCCAGGTTAAGCTGGGCTCAAATACACCCTTACATGTTAGTACCATGGTCCTCGTGGGAATCCCGAGGATTATCTAATGTAACTTCTCTCAATGGGTTCAGACAGTGCTTCCTACGATTAAGAGATGGGCCCAATGTCTATTTATCTGAGTGGTTGTGTCACGCCCCAAGACCCCACCTGGGAGGATGTGAGATCTTGGTACGTGACTCACTTAATAATCCGTTCTGTTAGAAGCAATTTAGGCACAAAAATATGAACCTAAAATTTTTTCTTAAAATAAAACATCAACTAAAACTCCAATCTCATAATCTAACTGAAAAGTAATAATTCCTGGTCACCCATCTGGACCATGAACATCAAAGGCTACTAGCATGTGTCTCTGTCCATAATTTAAAAATCATCCGGAATTTAAATAACCATAAGACAACTTCAGTAATAGGTCCATCGATCAAGGTCCTTTTCTTCCTCGGGATAGTCACCTTCGGGTTCCTCGAGATACTCCTCTTCTTCCCAAGGTCTGAGAGCAAAAATGTCGAAGCCTGAACCTGAACCTAGACCTGCCAACAACAAAAGTCATCGGTTGAGTAACGAGTTACTCCGCGTATATAAGAGAACATAATAAACAATATAAAGAATAACATTTACATGCATGTCATCACTCCACACATTAACTTCCATAACAAAAAAAAAAGTCAGAGTACAGAAGTTAAACATTTACATTATGTCAATTTATTTATTTATTTCTTTTTCTTTCTTTTCCTTCTTTTGGTTCTTTCTTTCTTACTTTCCTTTCTTTTCTTACTTTTCGTATTTCATGTATTATCATCACTCCAATACCCATTCACATGCATTTGTAATAACTTAAAATACCGTTTTACCGTATAAGGAAATGGGTTACTATACTTTACTTTACCGAGATACCACCCTTCGTACATTATCCGATACGGACAGTTTAGTACATTTTCCGATACGACGGCTTACTTACTTTGGCATACATCTCGCCCTTTCTGATGGTATTCGGTGGTGCACAACATAACATACATTATCGCTTTTGTGTATCTTTCTTTCTTACTTACATCATTTTCTTACTTTACTTTGAGTCTTACTTACATTTCTTTAATATCTTTAATTCTTTAACTATACTTTTGCATTTTTTCAATTCGTGAGTGCACAATGATATACCCCTTGTTTAAATTTCAACTAAGACTAGTCGTCAAGGGCCATAGGACATCTCACCATAGCGTCCCATACCACTACGTTAACCAGGCCTAGGCAGCATGACTTTCATCGTAGGTTCGTTTACCCAATGGTATATCACGTATTAGAATCATAAAAGAAACACATCAACTATCATATTCCTAGTGATTCAATAATATAAAATTCACAGTTGATAATAAAAGTGTTCCTAAATCATAATCAAATTAAAATTTCAATTCCCCCTTTTTGTTTAATCGAGATCAATATTCTGATCGTAATCCTTTTTAATTGATAACCAATCTCTTAAATTTCTAAACATAAGAATCTAATCCAAACATCATTAAATATCACTATAAAATCATCCATTCAAATTCATCCATCATCCCATCCTCTTCGTAAATTTGCACACTCCACATCACTTTCCCAATCCCCTTCTTGAAACATAATAAATTTTTACATAGTTCTTCACATCTTACCATAATAATTCCATGATAATAAAATGATATCAGCAATAGTCCTTCACATCCAATTTTAACATTTTAATAATAATAAAATAATATCATCACTGGTTCTTCACATCCTACTTTAACATTTCAATAATAATAAAATAATATCATCAATGGTTTTTCACATCCTACTTTAACATTTCGATAATAATATAACCATGTCATCAATGGTTCTTCACATCCTATTTTAAAAATCAATGAGTAATAAAACGGAGTCATCAATAGGTTCTTCACATCCTATTTTAGCATCCCTAAATAATAAAATGAGAATCAGATATAGTTCTTCACATCATATGTTAATCATTCAATAGTAGAGGTCATAATCATGATTCTTTACATTCTATTTAATTAATTCATCAACAATAATAAAAGGGTAGACTAGGGTTCTTTACATCCTACATATTCTTACATCTTTACTTAGATTCATCCATTTTTATTCTTTATTCAGGTTAAACTATTCAAAATATTGAATACTAGATCTGTTATTTACCTCACTTGATCGTCTCCCTATGATCTATCGCTTGCGAAACAGGGTTCTACCTTGATCTCCACGTCTCTTTTCTCCTTCTCTGATCGAATCTTTGAACTCTTACAGTTTCTCTCTTTTTGATCTCTCTGAACTCTCCCTTTTAGGTTTAGAAGGCTTAAGAAAACTCTCCCCACGAGTAAAGGGGGTATTTATACATTGGGAGCCCTAGGGACTCAAAAACCACGAAACCACGTAACTCTACCGCCGATCGACGTTTTGGGCGATCGATCGCCGGCGCCGTTTTGCTTTTTAAAAAAAAAAAAAACTTTTTTGCTACTTTTTGTTCTTCTTTGATTTAATGCAATTTATCTCTATAAATTCACTAAATTTAGTGAATTAAATTAGTTTTGTGGTTCTATATTTTAATGCATTGATTTCTCCTAGGATTTACACATTATTTTAGGTGCATTTATTTAATAATTTCACTCATAGAATTACGAACGCCGTGAATTAAATGCAGGTCATTACAGGTTGCTCATGTCCTTAGACTGAGACCCAACATTTTATGTATTTTGTAAAGTCGAAGCAGTTCCCCGGAGATCAATGAGTCTCTTGAGCTGGAACTGTCAAGGCTTAGGTTGGAGCCGGACAGTTCATCAGTTACGGGAGATCACCCGTATTTACCGCCCCTCTGTAATTTTTTTGATGGAAACAAAACAAAAAACTTCGCATTTGGAGAAGATTCAAAGCAAATTCCAGATGCACCATTTAGCCACGATGCATCCCATTGGAAGGGCAGGAGGTTTAGCCCTCCTTTGGACAGATGAAGTCAATCTAGTTATCATTTCCAGTTCGATGAACCGGATAAAGGCGGAAATTCGTTTCTCCCCTCAAGGCCCGGTTTGTAGAGCGTCTTTCATCTACGGGTCCACGGACTACAGATGCCGCTATCAATTATGGAATCAAATCGCTAGAGAGGGAGAGTTGCTCTGAATCCCTTAGATGGCGATAGGGGACTTCAAAGATATCTTAAGTAGTGAAGAAAAGGAAGGGGGTAATATTCGGGAACCCCAGCAAATGCAAAGGTTTCAGAATATGGTATCTCAAGCCAGACTCATTGATTTCGAAGCAAAAGGTCCAAAATTTAATTGGTGCAATAGGAGACAGAATGGCGAGTTCATTCAAGCTCGGCTCGATAGAGTGATGGGCAATCCAGAGTGGAGCCGAATGTTCCTTGATGCAGTGGTTGTCAACCTTGAGGATATTGGGTCCGACCACAGGCCCGTTCTCTTCTGTCAAAAGGCCCCACATCCCCCAAAACGGCGTCCTTTCAGGTATGAAGTTATGTGGTTTTCTCATGAGGATTGCAAATCGATTATTGAAAAGGCTTGGATGTCTAGATGTAACGGTTCGACAATGTTCTCTTTTCGTAACCAACTCATGCAATGTAAGTATGACTTGCAAGTTTGGAACCGTGAAGTTTTTGGTAATTTACAAAGGTGTATTAAGATGATTAAGCATCAAATTTGTGCTCTGCAATGTCAACCTGATCGAAAATCTTATATTCAACAAGAGAATTTACTGCTCTTAGATTTAGATAATGCTTTGCATCAAGAGGAGCTCCTATGGGCCCAAAAGTCTCGAATTAAATGCCTTCAAGCAGGTGATAAAAACACCTCTTTCTTCCATTAGTCTACTCTTCAAAGGCGACGTCAAAACAGAATAGAGTGCTTGCAAGACCATTCAGGCGCTTGGATCAGGAATCCAAACTAGATCAAGTCCCATATCATAAGCCATTTCCAGACCCTATTTTCTACATCTAATCTTGGTTTACACCATGACCTTCTAGAAAACTTAGATCCCAGAATCCCTGATGACGTGAATAGATCCCTGCTCTAGAATTTTACTAGGGAGGAGATAAAAGATGTGATTTTCCAAATGGGGGCTTTAAAGGCTCCGGAGCCGGATGGTTTTCTTGGCCATTTCTACCAATCTAATTGGAATACTGTGGCCCTGAATGTTACAGAGGCAGTACTCCATTTTCTTCACGGGGGTTTCATGCTCAAAAGCCTAAACCACACTTACATTACTTTAATCCCCAAAACACAACAACCCCAAAACATGAACCAGTTCAGGCCAATCAGCCTTTGCAATACCACTTATAAGATCATGGCAAAAGTATTGGCAAATAGGTTAAAAATCATTCTCCCAAAGATTATCTCACAAGAGCAAGTTGCTTTTGTCCCAAGCAGGCGAATTACGGATAATGTTCTCCTCGCTCATGAGGTTTACAACTATCTCAAGAAGCCGAAAAGAAGCAGACTTTTTCACTCGATGGTAAAGCTGGATTTGAGTAAGGCCTATGACCATATAGAGTGGAGCTTCCTTGATTATGCAATGAAGCGGATGAGTTTTTGTCAGAGATGGAGGCACCTGATCATGCAATGCGTCACAACGGTCTCCTATTCGGTGTTGATCAATGGAGAACCTCATGGGTTCATCAAACCTACTCGAGGCCTTCGACAGGGTGATCCTCTCCCTCTATCTCTTTATATTATGTATTGAATCGCTCTCTTATCTATTGCAGAATGCCACTTTGTCCAGGCATCTAACCGGATTGCGGATTGCCCATAAGTCCCCAGTTATGTCTCACCTTTTTTTCACAGATGATAGTCTGATGTTTATTAAGGCTGATCTAGAAGAGGCCGATGTGCTCCTGAATATTTTGTCCAAATTTTGTAAGGCTTTAGGTCAAGAGCTAAATTTTCAAAAATCCGGCATCTCGTTTAGCTCCAACACTCCTTGGAATTTTCGTAAAATCATTGCAAAGGCAACGCATATGAAATTACTCAACTCTCCAGATCATTATCTTCGCCTTCCTCCTCAACCTGACCACTCAAGATGTCGGACATTCAACTACCTAAAACAAAGAATCCTTACAAAGCTTCAAGGGTGGAAGGGATCCCTCCTCACCCAAGCGGGGCGGGGTGTTCTGATCAAGGCCGTTGCTCAAGCCCTCCCTTCCTACGTCATAAGCTGCTTTATTTTGCCCAAGATTTAGCACCAAGCTATCAACTCAGCCCTAGCAAATTTTTGGTGGGGTCAACATTAGGAGGAGCACAAGATACATTGGCATAATTGGGGTAGCCTATGTAAGCCGAAAGGTATAGGCGGAATGGGCTTTCGGGATTTTGACCTTTTCAATCATGCCCTGTTAGCAAAACAGGCTTGGCGGTTGGTTCACAATCCGTAGTCGCTGTGGGCACGAGCCCTCAAAGGAAAATATTTCCCTAACAAGTCCTTACTGCAAGCAAATTTGGGTCATAGACCCTCATGGGGTTGGCGAAGATTATTCAGGGGTGTGTCCTCCTGAAAAAGGGTTTGAGGTGGAATCTAGGTGCTGGTTCCAGTGTTAATGTGTGGGAAGATGCATGGATTCCCACACTTCCTCGGTTCAAGCTTCTGTCCACCAAACCTCTCCAATGCACTATCCAGAAGGTTTCTCAACTGCTCCACAGTCACTCGTGCAGTTGGAATTTGGATATCCTCCACCGGATGTTTTTCCTCACTGAAGTCCAGACAATCACTTAGATAGATCCGGGTAAGACCAATCAGCCGGACAAGCTGATTTGACATTTCAGAAACAATGGTATCTTCACAGTAAAATCAGCTTATCACTTGGCTAGCTCCCGTAGAACTACCAGTTCAACAATCGGAGGTGCATCTTCATCAAATTCCGAGGAAAAATTCTGGACCAATATTTGGATGCTTCCAATCCCTCCAAAGCTCAAACTGTTTTTGTGGAGATTACTAAAAGGATCTCTTCCAGTGGCTGATAATCTAAAGGCAAGGAGAATTCCTATTGATCCAAATTGTGGTTTATGTGGTATGCATAAAGAAACAATCCCTCATCTATTTTTCCAGTGTTCGTTTGCTAGATGCATATGGTTTGGCCTCTCTCTATCGGGTTGTGGTCTTCAAGCTGGTGTGAATTCAGCTACTATCTGGTGGAAGCAATGGATCATCCAGCCGATGTTCTCCTCGGATGACTATGCGGTCTCAATCCATATAGTCTCTTTGTTGTGGGCCATCTGGAAGGCCCGCAATGCGCGGTTGTTTGAGTCTAAAGTGTCTTGCCCTCAACAAACTATGGCTATGGCTATCTCTTTTGCCCGAGAGTTTTCTGCCCTCAAAGATATTGTCTCAATCCCTCAAGGCACTGGACCGCCGGCCCACCCTCCAGACTGGTAGTGTAGAGACCCGAAATTTAATTTCTTGGTATTCGTATCAATTATTTTAATATTCTTGGTTGTCATGATTAATTTATTACATAAGTTTAAAATTGGAACAATTAAAATAGCATGAGGGTGTTTTATAAATTAATCAAGTGAAAAATAGACGAAATCTCCTTTATCATAAGAGAGGCATTTTGGTCATTTTGTGAAATCCAAAATTTATGAAAATTTTAATGTAGATTCTATATGACCTAAAGTAGCTATGGTTCAAATTTCAAGTTAATCCGATAAGAATTGAGCTCTATAGAATTATTCAAAGTGCAGTGGCAAAACTGTAAATACGATGAACAGTAACCGCGTGAACAGTACCGCGTGAACAGTAACCGTGAATAGTGTTTTAGCAGTTCTTATCACTTTCTAACTCTGGTATTGCCTATATAAAGACCCTAACTCATGGATTTTAGGTATTTCATCATTCTAAAACTTATTAGAGAGAAAAATAGAAGAAAAACCTATGAGTTCTCATTAAAGAGAGTGAGAGAAAAGGGTTTTGGAGAGATCCAAGAGGAGAAATCAAAGGTGTTGCAAGGAAAAAGTACAAAAAGGCTTAAATCCATCCCATTCGCAAACGTTTGATCGTAGGGAAGCGATCGTGAGAGGTAAATACAACTTCATTCCTCTCAATATAGGGATTATTGATACAAATATGATGAAGAAATAGATCTAAAGTAAGAACGACAATAGTAAATATGTTTTTATTGTTTTAAACTATGATGAAAATTTTATATGGGGATTTTATGATGTTTATACTCAGATTTTCTCATGGAAAATTATATATGATGATTTTTGTAATGTTCTAAATCAGGATTTTCCCTTGAAAAATCTATAGACGATGTTAGAAAATTTTAGATCTTGGTTATCTGATGGATGATATATATATAATGAATAGAGAACATTTTAGATGGTGATTTCCTTGTGATAATTATTTGAAAAAGATGTTGTTTATGATTTTTTTTATTCTATATCAACAAGGGGAATTAGATTGATTTTGTGGTGTATGAATGATGAGAATGGAGGAAGTGGATGATGTTCAGAATTGATGAAATTATTATAAGTTTGTTTGAGATCATTATGTGTTGTGAAAACTAAGGCCCTGTGAGACTTATTTGATTATAGATGCGTTTTAAAAATTTAGACGCGGTAAATAAAATTATCCCTTATTTTATTTGACAAATTATGCTTTATATTGATCACTTAGGAGAACCCTTGCATGTTTAAATCTATGCATGATTTACAAGTATTTTATTTCATTCACACGGATTCACGAAATCTATACATGAACAAGCATGAGAATAAACAAGATGACAAGTAATATGCAAGTACACAAGGACACAAGCATTATGCATGATTGAGTTTTGCACTGACCGAGTACCCACAGGCCTATGATCAAGGCAAAACCAGCCGTATGCACCGGCGAATGTGTAGACAAGCCGTATACACCGGATAATGTGTAGACAAGTCGTGTACACCGGATAATGTGTATATTGTGTGGTACCTCGAAAAGTAGGGTATATGTTAGTCTCTACCCGATATATGGGGTAGAGTTATTTTAAGTTATTGCAATTGCATGTTGTTGAATAAATTCATGAACAAAAATAGGCAAGATAAATAAGAGAAATAAGCATGAGTAATCAGGTGTAAGAATCAAATTTAATTATGCTTCCGCACTTTGAAATATTGTGTGTTCACTTGTGATGTTGAATCTTAAAATATATTGTTATCAAATCTCGTATATTGTTAGGCAAAATTTTGTATATACGCTGGGTAATTTGTTACTCAGCCGATGACTGTTGTTGTCGGCATGTGTTAGATTTGACATTTGTGCCCCAGGACCTTGGGAAGAGGAAGAATACGAGGAAGAACAGGAAGAGCCAGCAGGTGACTATCCTGATGGAGACTGGAACTTGGATTGCTGGCCATACACAGGACACTAGATCACTAGTATATTTGGATTTCGAATTTTAGAATTGTAATAGACAAATTATGGATTTATAGTTAGTTTGAGTTTATGACTGGAGATTCATAGAGGTTGATTTTAAATTGATTATGAAGTCTTAGTATTTATTTCAGATATTGGACTTGATTGCATTTATTTAAAGAAAAAAAAATAAAAATAAAAAATAAAAAAATAAAAAATAAATAAAATTTTGGTCCATGTTTTTAGAATTGCCTTAAATGCTTATGATAAGAAGTTATGGAATTAATGATTAAGTCACGTGCCAAAGTCTCACATTAAGTTAGGTGGGATTTTGGGGCGCGACAGGTAGCCACCCCCGGTGCACTCCTTAAAAATCAATGTCGATGGAGCTTGGACTCCCGACTCTATTTTTGCAGGTGCAGGAGTCATCATTCGAAATCATCAAGGACAGACAATTTATGGGCATTCTTTCCCCATTGATGCTACTAGTGCCCGAATAGTAGAAGCAAAGGCTATTTTTATTGGCTTGACAATCGCTGAAAGTCAGGGCTGACACAAATTCATTTTAGAAGGAGACGACGCTCAGCTTATAAAGATTCTGAACAATGAATCAATGGAGACTCACTGGGATGTTTCAACAATTATGGAGGATATAAAGCTTATTTGGAATCAGTTTCCTCGTGCTTGCGCTCGAGCAATCCCTCGTTCAGCAAATAGAGAAGCTCATAATTTAGCAAAAAGAGCTCTTCGTTGGCGTCAGATTTAAACCACTAGTCCTTGTTCTTGGTTGAATGGTTCTTACCCTTTTGATCCTGGGTCTGGGTAGCTGTGTCCCTACCCAGAGTGCTTTGTAATTTTTGGTGTTTTCTTTTCTAATATATTAGTCTTCTTACCAAAACAAAAAAAGTAAAGCATTTACAAAGGCCTATGCAGCCCAACATAGAGTGCTTTGTAATTTTTGGTGTTTTCTTTTCTAATATATTAGTCTTCTTACCAAAAAAAAAAAAGTAAAGCATTTACAAAGGCCTATGCAGCCCAACATTGGGGCTTATAGTTAGGCTGAAGTCTAAGCCCACGGATTTGTTGGTCCAGTTCAAGCATGGCTTGCAGGGCTCGTTGGGCAAGGCTTCCTGCATCAACATCCCTATTAATTTCATAATTTCGCATATTAATATGTAGTCAAAACGTTATGGTAATTTTCTTTTGCGCCAGTGTTGGGTGTTGCTTCTCTGTTGAGGGTCAAGGATCCAATCTCCTAGGTGATGAGTTGCGAGAGCTCCAATCTCCAAGCTAACCACTAACCATATTAGTGTAGGTAAATGATATCCAAAGGGAAAAAAAACGTTGTACTAATAACACCAAGGCATAACATAAAGGGATGGAAAGGTGGAAAATAAATAATCCTATGATGTTGATATAACATATGGGCGGTGCGGGAGTATGGATGGCAACGGGCGGGTTTGGGCCGGGACGCCCCCATCCCGACCCGCCCCTAATGGAAAATTCCTACCCCAAACCGGTCCACCTGGGGCGGTGCGGGTTGCTTCCCACAATTCTTAACCTTGTCCCCACCCCGTCCAGTCCCGTTAAGCACAAGATGTGGCGGGGCGGGGCGGGGCGGGGCGGGGCAGCGCGCGGGAGGGGGGGGGGGGGGGGCGGGTTGCTTCCCACAGTTCTTAACCCCGTCCCATTAAGCACTAAATTGGGTGGGGCGGCGCGGGTCGGGACTATATTCTATACTATAAGAACTATAATGAGGTAATTTTGTTATTAAATTAAGGATAAAATAGTAATTTAACATTATAAACGGGACGGAGCGGGGCGGGGTGGCCTAACCCATCCCCAACCCGAACCTGGCTCAGATTTAAAATATCATTCCGAAACCCGCCCCTACCCCATTTAAAAGCTCCCTAAACCCGTCCCAATAAGGGCAGGGTAGGACAGGTTACCAAATTAGACGGGCCCATTGCCATCCCTATGCGGGAGTGTGGGCGTCAATAGATCAGTCATCAAATGCAAATCTCTTTTCTATCTGATTTAAGCGAAGAAAATATATAGGAAAATATTCACTTCCTCGGTAGGTGACGCAACAAGGGGTGTCTTGGATTCCTTTTTCATGCTACGCATTCCTATTTAAATTCCTTTTAACTATGGTTAAGGTTCACCCATTTACCCTTTGTTTTTAGAAAAAAAAAAATTTAACTACAGGTTAAAAAATTAACCTGAGTTCACGTCAGGCATCTTTGTGAGAGCGAGGAGCAATCGTTCGCTCCTCGCCAGTGGAGCGAACTATTGCTCAAACATATATCATAGGCCCACTGGACCATATACGGATAAATTCATGTTCTCGGACCACTATTTCAATCATATGATTAGGTTTGATCTGTTGGCCCTATTACTATTTCAATCATATGATTAGGTATGATCTGTTGGCCCTATTAGTAGACCTTTGCTCTTTCAATTCTCGGCTGGCAAATGACTGAATTAGGGCGGGGCTAAATGGACCCATCATCATCCTAAAACACTTACAATTTTTGAGGGAAAATGCTAGCCATGATTATGTAACGTGGCTTAAAACAAATGTTTTTATTTTTATTTTTATTTTTATTATGTGTATCTACAAAGAAAAAAATATATGGATTTGCTAGCCACAGTCCAAAGCTTCTGAAGACGCAAGTAGGTAATTACAATTGGCAAAATACTCTGAATTTCACTTCTTAAAAATGATAAAATATGAAAGATCTATTCTTGCGTCTATGAAAACATTTGGAGTTAATGCGACGAGTTAGCACTCCTCAAATATATATTTTGACTATACAAAACAATATAGCGCTTCCTTATTGCAGGTGTAGGTTCTCACACATGGAGTAATCCTACTGAAGCTATTCTAGAATCACGGGATTTAGTTTTTTTTTATTTATTGCTGACTGAAATGTGATTAGGCCGCAACCCCGATTAGTGAGTTTATATCTGTTCTGAGTTAGTGGCAGATGAAGATTACAACACTCTCACTCTCTCAGGAATGGATCCCGGACCAACTGTGTGGTGACTAACACCACAACCAATGGGGCAAGCTTAACTTAATCACGGGATTTAGTTAACCAATCTATTCACTGCATTCTCAGTCTTGCTCGATCATACCCCGCTCATCTACGAAGCATAGTGAAGTACTCCTGGGCTCCAGG
This sequence comes from Tetracentron sinense, assembly GCA_015143295.1. Lineage (NCBI taxonomy): Eukaryota > Viridiplantae > Streptophyta > Magnoliopsida > Trochodendrales > Trochodendraceae > Tetracentron > Tetracentron sinense. The sequence goes on along the minus strand of CM026557.1, from coordinate 4,389,293 downwards.
GAGAGTAAAACTCATAATGGATTGGTCGTGGTTCTTCCTCATCGGTTACCTGGTGCCCTCCAATCATCTCCACTTAATTTGAGATGGGATTTGGTTCAGCCCACTCATAAAGCCTATTTAACTGTCCTTTTAACTTTAGTTAACAAGTTTTAACCCTTAAAAGTTAATATTTTTGTTTAAAAACTATGGTTAGATGGTTGAATCCAAAGAATTAGTGAATCTTAATCACATAAAAGAGGTGTTAATTGAACGGAGGCTAATTTGGCAAGGGCCGGACCAAATCCCATTCTACTTAATTTGGCACAATTTGTATTTCTACTAACATTTCTATTAACATACCCCCAAATACACCTTGTGTAGGTTTGGGGCACACGAAATCCGTGTGCCTGACTTCGATTGTTCCACACACAAAAAGGGACTCCGTAGCATGCGACCTACCATATACCACAAAAAAAAAAAAAAGGCATGCGACCTACCAAATGTGTAGAAGAATATTTTATTCTATAAACGGCGTTTGAGAATCATGTCATGATCCATTCAATTCCTAATTTGATCTCATCAATCTTGTTTGGTCAGCCTCTCTAATTGTATCAGATTATCACGCATTTAATTTAATTCAATCTTTGATTTTTCTTCTTCTTTTGATACATATAATTGAGTTGATGTCTGGGTCACTGATTTTGGCTGGCCCTCTTGTGGTACCCTTCATTAGAAATCTTATTATGGATCCCCTGCCTCCAATTTGTCATTTAGTTATTACACCCGACCTTAGCTTCCCAGCAAAAAATTCTACTAATTTACACTTGGCATCGCATTTATAAAGAAACAATCGCACCGCCTTAGGGTTGCCTTTTTCGTGTGATCTTTAATAACCTGTCGATGCAAATGTCATTTATCTTTTTCAGCAACGGGCCCACTTGGGATATTTATTTGTTCCTTAAAGGCATGATCTCAACCATTTCAAAATACATATGTTTGTTACCGCATGCATTAGGTTGATCCCGGGTTTAGTTCCACATAGGTTGGGAAGTGGACTTCGTAGGGGTGTATAAAAGAGTCATCAACTCTCGCTAAGACAGACCATTTTGGAAATGGTTGCTCGGACTTATCTTATGGTACCTTAGCCGCTACCTTAGGTTTGGTTGTGTGCATTTAGAGAGTGTGTTAGTTAAATGATATCATTAAAAAAAAACCATCCCCATCTCAACTTACTTTCCATGGTATCAAGCCATCGGTACTATGACACCAGTTCCTTATCATCAATAGAATAAGAGGTTTGATCTAAACAACCGCGTTTGAATTTAAAGAGATTTCAATTGCAGAGAGTTCAATTGTACTCGGTCAACATGTGTCATTCTTAACTAATATTAACTGTTGTTAAGTTTTTTTTTTTTTTTTTGGTGAAAGGGTAAATATACATCATTGGACAGACCCAGAAACATTATCTACATTTACACGAAGAGCCCCCTTAACTAGGCGGTGGGCTTCTACATTCAACACCCAAGGAATATATTTGAAACTAACATAACAAAAGGAGGACATCAGCTGAGGGGTACAACTTCCCACGCAGTATTAATTGGCATATTGAGAACATCAATTGGGCCATGGCATCAGATTTCAAAACCAATCGTTGCAACCCTTGCGTTACGAGCCAAAATTAAGCCACTCCTAATGGCATGAACTTCTGCAATGATACTCGAATCATTATGTAAAATCATTGGAAATGAAAAAATACGTTGCCCAAAAGAATCAGATAAAACTCCACCGATGCCTAAAAGAGAATGTATTGCATCCACCGCTCCATCAATATCTAGGATAAAATGATCTGGCGGTGGGATGTCGTCTTCTCGATAGTCGTGTTGCTGGGATGCACTTGAACCATAGGTTCGGTAGGGGTGATCAAGTTGCTGCTCACTTGATCTATTGTCTTGTTGGCCACCATAAGAAGATCTTGCACTCACATGATCATGTAACAATTTATATACATTTGTCATATGGTTCGGTAGGGGTGATCAAGTTGCTGCTCACTTGGTCTATTATCTTGTTGGCCACCATGGGAAGATCTTGCACTCAGATAATCATGTAACAATTTATATACATCTGTCTGAATAGTAGAATGATTCATTTCTACTTTTTGGAAAATAAGTTTATTTTGAACATTTCAAATAACCCAACAAACAATTGTTAAGAATTCTAAATCAAGAGAGTTTGTTCTAACAAATTCCTCTAGGTGTGTCCATCAAGAAGTTATCCCATGCTTAAAAGAGTCAACATCTAGATGAGAAAATGTGAGACCCGAACCATATTTGTTGGCTCCATTCACACTTAAGAAATAAATGTGTAGCTGTTAAGTTTTATTAATTCTTAGTATTCAACATTTTAACATTGGTTTTTAAAAAATTATTAAACCCAAGTAAAAAACTTTTAATCCTTGGGGCTAATATTTTTCTCTAAAAACTAAGATTAGATTGTTAAACTTAAGGGTTATTAAATTTTAACCCCGATTAATCATTTTTTTTTTTTTTGTTAAGACAATTAATCATAGTTAACAAGGATACTTGTTGACATGTGGATGTGATTGAACTCTCCCCGAGTTCAATCGCGATTCGATTTTAATTCATTAAAGAAAGTCCATAGTTCCATTCAGTCAAGAACAACGGCATCTAGAGTTTGGACTGTATGTATGGTCGCTTCTTTAACCCTACTCGTACAATACGAATTTTGACTGACACTATCAGCTTGATTGAATGATCCAAAAACATCCATTCTCATACATAGTTGCATCACATGGCTGATGGCTCTCTCATAGAGATCTACGATACCAATACATAGGACCCCACAAGCAATGACGCAAAGGTGCTTTTATGTCTTTAATTTAAAATGAGCGAATATGGAAGTCCAAGATTAAGGCTAGTAAAATCCTTTTGTAATGTGACACGTGTTCACTTATGGACGGCAAACCAACTTTTGGATCTTTGCACGCTAGATGTCGACAGTTTACTCGCGCGAGGAGTGCACATGCGCGACTCCCTCTTTCTCTCTGGATATGAAATGCTGATACTGACGTCGACGGCAGTGAGAACGATGGCATTACCATTCCATAAAGACCCATAATTAGCGTTACAGCTTTCAATCACCGTTAGCATTCGTTCATCGCATGGGCGTACCTGCCTTGGACTTCTCATCTCCCCTGCGCCGCCGTTACACTCTAACATCTTCCTCTCTGCATCCTTCCGGCAGGACGAGAAAGGACCACCTGGGGGAACTGGAACTGGAACTGGAAGAGAGCAGCGAGCCTCGTCCGAGCTTCACCCATGGAACCTTCGAGAAGGCTGGACTCCTAATGGATGACTTGCCGGACTCGGATCGGTGGCAAATTTTAAGATAAGCTGCGGTGATGAGAGGGGGGTTTCTTAACCGTAGGACACTGCAGAGATTCCGTCAGGTTGCGATTTCTGCGACTGGATCTGTCAAGATCAAGCTTCTTCTATGCTGCTGCATCGTCTTCACACTCATCGTAATCGCTGGCCGTGCCGCGTCTTTTATGGGATGGACGCATCACCAGGCTTCTGTCGGACGATTCTCTGTTCCAAGGTTTGTACTTTGTGCAAGAGAAATTCATCTTCGTTTCTTTTATCGTTTCGTTTTTTTTTTAATTTTTGGATTCGGTTATACGTTAGAATCTCTTTAGTTGAATTGATTTCTATGTGGAATCTCTAATGAATTTGCTCGATTTGGATTGGAATTTTTTTTTATTTCTTTTCTTGTTTGGAGGAGGTTTTGAGAATCTTCTGGAAGTTATTAGTGTTGCAAGACTTGGATTTGATTTGAAAACCCTAGATCCGGGATCTGATGAGTTTACTTCCGTTTGAGGTTTTTAGTTCTTTTTTCTGTGCTTCTCAGGGGGTCAGATTTCGTTATAAATCATTCAAAGGTGCTTGTTTTTCCTTAATTGGATTTTTTTTTTAATTATTTGCATACGGATTTAATTTCACTGAGTTCTGTCTCTGGAAATGAGTTCTTTAACATTTGTCATTTCCCCCTTTTGTTCTTGATTTTGCTTTCCATGCTGTCACGTAGTTGGCCGATTGAGTTCATTTCTGCTGTCAAACTCTTAGTCTTTATTTATGCGGGCGATTTCGGTTTTAGCTTTTAAATTTGTCACACTGTCTTCTTGAGTTTATATTGCTTGCAATGTTTCTTCTTTTTATTCAGTTTTGGTTAAAATAGAAAATAAAAATCCCCTAAATAAGAAGCTGGGCAGAAGTTTTTATTTTGCTTTTGAATGGAGGGGAATAGTTGAGATATGGCATTAATCTGCTATAAATCAGTGATTGGTTTGTTTCAATATGTTCATAGCTAGAGGGGCATCTGTTTTGAACATGGTAATGTCGATGGAATATGTTCCGGAAATCTCAGGTGAATTTTGGTGAATAATGGAAGGATAAGATAACGTCCTTGTTTTCTCCAGGTTCTTACATTTGGAAGAAACTGCCCTACCTTTTGTTCATGTGTGGTCATAATCTGATTGTAAAAATTAAGAACATTAGATTAGTAACCTCAGTTGGAGCTGCCAGTTAGCTGGTCTAAGAGTTCCGTGTTAATTTACTCTTGGTTGCTTCACAGTTCTTGCTAAGAGAAGGGGGTAATAAATGAAATTGGAGCTTGGTTACCAGAACTTACTAGATGCAGGGGTGGCAACAAAAAGTGAAACTTTTTTTTGGACTTTCTTATTACAACTTTTTTCTGGGAAGGTTCTTGGACTTTCTTAGTATAACTACCAAACTAAATTTATTTTATGGAGAGGTTTGAATGAAACTTTGTTGAATGAAGTTTCATTCTCAATAGGTGGGAGGTTGATGTTTATTTGGAATATCTTTTAGCCTTTCAGCTTATCGCTTGCCCCTGTTCAAGATGTTTGTTTTTGTGGCCAGTAGACCAATCAGGAATTATAGTGGAACGGAAATAGCAAGGTACTTAGATGCCATTTTCGGATTGATATATGATATACATGACAAAGTACTCAGATGGCTAGTTATTAGAGAGGGGGGTTTTAGGAAAATGAGGGGCCGTTTGGCATCAATTGTGGTGATTCTCCCATTTTGGAAAAGATTTAATTCTCAAGTTTTGATTCTTATAATCAATAATGTGCAAAGAACGCGATTGACAACTATTAGTCAGAATCAATTATGAAGAAAAAAAACAACAGAAATACGTTTGGAGGGGGAAAATTGTATTGTAAGCATTAAATATGGTTATATTAACCAACACATCTATAAGTATCATAAAATACCCAAAAATTTATTATGCCACATCTATCTCACCCGTTTTAATACTAATCTCGTTCATTTTAAGCGCGTTTCTCAAATTTAATTCTGAGAAGCATGTTTTTTTCCCCGCTAAAATTGTTCCGAAAACAAAACGAATCTTAAAATTGTTCCTTAAAAACAAATTACCAAATGCGTTTACATCATTTTTGTTCTAAGGATAAGGAAAATCATTCCCGAGGATTGATGCCAAACGGACCTAATTTGTTGCACAAGTAACTCTCGACATAAAGAGGCTGGAGCCAACTATCTTGGATTATGCTGATTCATGCCCAGTTTGGGGGCTGGGATAGCTTGTGGAGTATTGATTTAGGTGTTCAAAAAAGTTTAAGAAACATTCGTGAGAATTTTGTTGTTACCAAATTTATTATTGCGTAAATCAAATAAGGACTAGAAAGATTCATGAATTCTCAGGGTGAGAAGTATGGTATGTGGGTGGTACACAGAATGTCAATTTTTTTGGACTTGAGAAGACTTGAACGCAGGGAGTGTATCTTTCACAGTCGTGCATTATGTTCGTGCCAGCAATAGTGCCCCAGTCTAAGATTTGTTTGTAGGCCCTCTTCATATGAAGGAGAACACTCTTCTCTAATGCTGTTTACTTTTTTCCTTTTATTAATTTTAACTTATAAAAGAAATATCAGAATTTGAGATTATAAATGTACTATCATGTTTTGTAAATGATAATTCTTGTAAAAGTATTTTAATCTATACTATTGGGTTTTAAATAGTAAACTAGTGAGAGTCAAAGTAAAGGTGAGTTCAACAACTGTAGACATACTTCCTTGATTATTTTGAGCAACAAATATTACTTAATGTTCTTTAAAGTTTAAACATGCTATTTTGTGGTCTTTCGCATGCCCGCATGTTTGATTTTATCATTTGGGTACAGGAAAGGATACACTGTTTTGATTAACACGTGGAAGAGAAATGATCTCCTAAAGCATTCGGTTTCGCACTATGCATCATGTGCTGGGCTTGATTCTATACATATTGTGTGGAGTGAACCTGATCCTCCATCAGATTCTCTTCTAAAATTTTTACGTCATGTTGTCCAGTCGAACTCTAGAGATGGTCGACACATTGAACTTAAATTTGACATCAACAAAGAAGACAGCCTGAATAACAGATTTAAAGAAATAAGGGATGTGAAGACGGATGCCATCTTTTCAATTGATGATGATGTTGTATTCCCTTGCACTTCTGTCAACTTTGCTTTCAGTGTTTGGCAAAGCGCGCCTGATACCATGGTGGGATTTGTACCTCGTATCCATTGGGTGGATCAACCGGTATGCCTTTTCCTTTATTGTTTTCTATTCCCCTTTTCCATGCATTTTCATCTATTAAGGCTTGTATGACCTTTTCCAGTAGTTGGATCTCTTGTTTGAGTTTATTATTTCCTTCAAGTACCAAACTCTACTGCTTCTAATTCTCAACTAGATTCATAAATCAGTTTGAAGAAGCAATATTCAGGAACTACTGGATCAGTATTTGGCTGGCTTGATTGACTCTGTGGACACAAGTGTCAAACCAGAGGTTATATAAAACAATTTGTTGCAGCAATCAATTGAATCAGATATTTTGTATTATAAGTTATTTACTGGCTCAGCAAGTGAAACTTTACCAATTTCTGAGTTGAATCTGTGTTCGTGAACTTGGGCATTGTGCTTCTTTATATCTGCACTAATTTATCTACCCCTGGCACAACCTAGGAATCAGAAAACCACCTGCACGAATTATAAATCTATCAAACTTGCTTTAAGTTCAATTGGCATGTTTTTTGTTGCAGAAAGGCCTTTTGGATTACTACAATTATGGAGGTTGGTGGTCTGTTTGGTGGATGGGTAGATACAGTATGGTGCTTTCAAAGGCAGCCTTTTTCCACAAGAAGTATCTTGATTTGTACACAAACCAGATGCCAGCATCCATTCGAGAATATATAACCAAGAGCAGGTTCCATTTCAACTTCTTTTGTTTTTATTCTATAGCTTAACTGTAGGTAGTTTTCTTCCTATTCTTCTTTTGCTAGGCTGATTTTATTCATTATTTTATCGCTAAATCCTACAATGTATACACCAGGAACTGCGAAGATATTGCAATGTCTTTCCTTGTTGCAAATACAACAGGTGCTCCCCCTATATGGGTGAAAGGTAAATGGCATAGACCTCCTTGTTTCTTTTTACACTGTACCATTTAATGTTCTAAATTGTAAAAAGTTTCACAAGCATCATTTTTCTTTCTCATTCTAGTGTGCCCCTTGTAATTCATTTTACCTTCATATTAGGATGGGGAAGAGTACGTCGGAAGTACTTGTCTGCTGAACCATAAAGCTGCTATTCAAATTCCATACCGTACATGTTGCATACATGCATTTTCTGTGACTCAACTATGCAGTGGCCCACTAGGGAGAGCTCCTAGGATGTATTTAGATAATTGGATGATCCTAATAATTCAACCTTTTTTTTTTCCCAAACCACCATTTATATATTTCTATGGTCATCTAAATATATGTTATGAATTTAATGGTTAGGATCATCTAATTTGGTTGGTTTTTTCCCTGAGAGAACTTGAGAGTGGGTTCGTCAAACCACTCCCTCCCACCCCCACGCCCACTATGTATGTCACTGTATTTTACTTGACTCCTTTCAATCCCCTAAAAATGCTTCTTTTGACACATGTCAATATGGGTAGGACATGCATGTTAGATATGCGAGCATTTTTATACAAAAAAAGGATTTTAAGTCTGGATTTGTTATATAAATAAAAATATTATTGGAAATATTAAAATATTAAATACATTTCAAAAGATTAGTGATTTAGCGGTTTCCCAAGAGATATGGCAGTTCCAAGCCTAGACCTGTGCCCATACATATGTTGTAATGTCCCGATTTGCTCCAGTGAACCTGTAGCCATACATGGGTTGCAATGATCTGATTTTCCAGATAGGCCTTCCTTAGAAGCACTAGATGGGAACCTTAGATTTCCTTTTCTAAATGACTCGCCAGATGTCCAAGTGAAGCAAGACATAATTGTTGGGCCGAGTTTACATGGTGGAGATGGTCACTCTCACTATTTTTGGCTGATGACTTCTGGTTTCAAGGTAACTCAGTCTCTCTGACTACCAGAGCCTGGCTAACCTGAACGGGTCATGAACTGAAGTCTTCAAGTTCTTAGATGTTGCTTTGATGGCCCAAGGTCCTGTACAGCCTCTTTAGAAATCTCCCTACTATCCCATGGATGTTCACTGCTCAGTTAATTTTTCATTCTCATACAATGGATGGAAAAATCTCCTGTGTTTATTTGGGAAAAGGTAATGGTGTTTATCAGTCTGTGAGAAGCTAGTGTTAACAGATTGAAGAAACAATACCTTTCCATACAAGCCAACTTAGTTTCAACCAAAAAAAATTATCCTCTTAGACACAGGCTGGCCTTTTGTTTTGATTATTTCCTCAAAACTCTTAATCTTACTTCCAAGTCTGATAATTAAAGGTTCTTCCATGTGTATTTTAAGATTCTGAATTTGTCTATTTTTTGGTGGTTCATTTTATAGGTAAGATATTTGAGACTGGCTCAACCGGAATCAGTAGCCTGGGAGGTCACAGTGAGCGGAGATCTCAATGCATCAACAGGTTTGTCGCGGAATATGGGCGAATGCCTTTGGTATCAACTTCAGTGAAGGCTGTTGACAGTCGCAACATCTGGTTTTGGTGATGACGGCTTTTTTCATTTTAGTTTAGTTATTCCCATGTCTTCTGAACTTGTATAACATCAATATTTTTTTCTCCATCCTCCAATCTTAGTTATGTGATTTGGAGTTGTAGCCAGTTCAGGGTTGTTACTAAGATGGTTTTTTGTATTATCGCCTTGTAAACTCCAACGGACTAGAAGTGTGCAATTGCCATATTAAATTGTCCTTTTAAATAACACTTAGGTCAGTTGGCGAAGGAAGACATTCTTCTAGTTGTAGTCTTACGGTTGTATGTAATTTGTCTTGGAGGAATGTCCAAAATATTCTGGAATTCGGATTACTCCTCCTAGTAGAGCTTAAGCACCAGTTTATTCTGATTTTTTACTGGAGTATCAAAGCAAATGTCAGCGAAGGACACCATGAGAACCCTTTTGCTCAATATATCGGCTCTACTCTCTAGTCACTGGATTTTGCACCACAGATCTAACAATGTGGAGCTAACTATTGCGCCGGACTGATGGGCTTACAAGTCTGGCCCAGCAATGTTTTGGGCTTGAACATGTCATAGTTAGGCCCACAGATTGTGCATAGTGTAGGTCTTTAGCCACGTCTGACGACCAAGTAAAGATGCATGCAATTCAAAGTATTCAGATTAGGGCAATTTCGAACTCGCTTTCTTTCTTTATAAGCAAGACATGACATATGTTATTTTCTTTCATTAAGAATAAGGCATGGGTTTTCCACTAACTCTCTCTCTCCAATCAAAAAGAGAATTGAGTTTCAAAAGAAAATGATCATTATCTTGATTGATATATTTGCGAGTCAATTTTGACCGCTTACTGGGCCTGGTGATTGTGAAGGTATCCCTCACTGGTTCAGTTAGGATTTTTAAGGAAGTTCTTATCACTTTCATCCACTTACTGGATCTCCTAATCAGCTCAAATCACACTCGACCTGTGACGTGGCCACATTGCACGTTAGATATTTTTGAGCGCTATCTTGTGAAGTGGCAATACATAGGTAACCCTGCGCATGCATCACCCTTGTATTGGGCCCTCGTATTTCAAAACCCTATATCACATTTTGCCAAAAATCTCATTGGGAGACTGCCATACTAAAAATAAATTTCTGGATCCATAAACCCTACAACTCGCGAGTCGCAACCCACTCATTGAGTTAGATCATTTAATTGGAGGGAGGCCATAGCCTACACCGCAGCCGCAGCAGCAGCTGCTGTTTTTTTGTTTTTTTTCCTCTTCTTGTAACCAACTATAGATCATCAACGTCATTTATCTATCTTTAGCGGAGCTACCTTTTTGTGTGTGCTAGTCAAATGTTTAGAATTGTTTCCTGCTCATGGGCTTGGATCTCAAGCCTAATTATAGGTCCAGTAATAAATAGGCTAGAACTAGGCCGAATTTTAGCCCATTCAAAATGCCAACTTTGGTTCTAGGTACATGTGAAAGTGACCCACCCTTTGACGGGATCAGATTTGGTCTGGTCCTCGCCAGACCAAAACCGTCCAGCTTACTAATATTTTTAAGAAAATTTTAACTCCTAGGGTTATATTTTTAAAATATTTTTTTTCTAACAACCAAAGTTAGATGAATGAACCATAAGGGTGAGTGAATCTTAACTACAATTAATGAGTATTAAAAAGGACACATGGCAGCCTATAGAGAGTGGGCTAGACGGTTTTGGTATGGCGAAGGCCAGACCAAATCTGATCCCCCCTTTGACGTACGTTTTGAACTTCGACTACAACTAGCAGGAAGGCCACAGGGCTACAACACAGAGGATATGGTTTCAACTGCGAATGGCGGCAAAGGGTTTACTCTGGTGCTCACCAGAGTATCCTTGGTGATAGGGCTGTCAATGGACCGGATCATGATCCGGATCCGATCCGAATCCGATCCGATTAGCCGGACTTTGGACCCTATATGTGATCTGTAGGATCGGATTCGGATCGGATCGGATCGGTGGAATTTGATTATAATCGGATCGGATCGGGATATAGGGTGATCCGATCTGATTAAAATCCGATCCGATAATAATAATAATTTTTAATTATTTTAAATATATTATTTAGATTTTCTATGTATAAGATATTAATTTTAAAAAAAATTAACATTAATTAGTATTAATTAAGGTATTATTAGATTTTTTATTATTAAAATAGATTTTTTTTTAAAAAAAATAACCTTACTCGGATCGGATCAGATCGGATCGGACGATATATAATCGGATCGGATTCGGATCGGTTACTTTATAATCCGACGGATCTCGGATCGGATTCGGATCTAGGCAGATCCGGTCCGAATCCGATCCGTTGACAGCCCTACCTGGTGAGCAACAGATCAGTGGACAAAAAAAGCCACATCACCATAACTCATTCCCGCCCATTTTTTCGACTTCTTCCCATTCGATTTTTTCTTTTCCGTTTTTTTTTTTTTTTTTGTGTCCTTGCTCACTAGAGGGATACTATGGTGAGCACCAGAGTAAACCCCTTGCCACGAATGGCATGCATGGCAAGTGGCTGACATAAAGTTATGGCACAGGATTCTCTCGAGTTCAACTCAGGAGAATCTCTCCAGCTTGAACCCTTAAGAGGTCGCCACGTGTCTCCTTTGACACCCCTTAACCATGGGTAAGGTTCACCCACCCATCCTTGGTTTTTTATATATATATTAATTATCATTTTTTAAATTAAAAAAAAAACTGTTTTTAGAGTTTTTTTAATATTAAAAATGTTTTTAATTTTAAAAAAAGAATTAATATTTTTAAAAAAAAACCAAGGATGGATGGGTGAACCCTAGGGGTGGGTGAACCTTACCCATGGTTAAGGGGTGTCAAAGGAGACACATGGCAACCTCTAGGGGTTTAAATCGGAGAGATTCTCTCGAGTTGAACTCGAGAGGATCCTGAGCCTAAAGTTTATTTGTTTTATTGTCTAAAAAGGGTGAGAATTATGGATTGTAATGGAATGCTTAGCAATCTTCTAAATAAAAGTTTAAAAGCACAAGATTATCACTTTTCTTTTACTTTCACTCACTCTCGTATCAAACGAACACACCTTAGTATCATTCGTGAATGAGTGCTATCCTTACTCACAGTCAACTTATACTCTCACTCTCCACTACCCACCAATCTATTTTAATCTCAAAGTGCTTTAATCATTTGACTGGTGGTTGGTAGAGGGTGAGGGTAGAGTAGAGCTAGCATTCCTCTTCGTCAATATACCTAAAGATCAGAAACCGTTGAAAACAAAAGACAATCTAAAATTAAAAATGAAAATAGAAAGTTATGAAACCATAGAGAAATAATAGCGGCTAGTGCAACTGAAAAACAGCAAAACAGCAAATGGACACCATCTGTTCGAAAGCCAATACGTTTCTCAGTCATAGAATCAAGAAAAGCTTGCATTTAAGACATAACCATATCAGGAATTCTAGTAGTGTTTCACAGTCAGTCCGTCCTACACCTGGGAAACTTCGATTCTCACATTTCTACAAAGACCCAACTCCAGTTTCTACCTATTTTCATATTCACCCTCTAGATCTATAGAAGAATTCTTCAAAAACTCTCAGCTGACCTGCACATCCTTACAAACACAAAACAAAAGAAGAGGGGGAAATTAGAAAACCTTATTGAGAAGACTAATCTAATATTAGAAGCTACTGTTCCTATTCTGAGAGAACATGGAAGAAGAAACCATCTCTATCAAATCCATCTCTTTCTTGCCATTTGAGGAAGCTCGATCGGTTAGCAGGCCCATGTTCAAATTCTCGTGGTAGTTATCCGTGGAAGATGAATAAGTGTTTCCATTCAACAGGTAGGAGATGTAAAGGTCAGAATACAGGCAGGGTTTGTTAGTTTCTCCTTCTAGTTCTAGCAGATTATCAACATACGTGTTTAAAACTGGGGAAGAAGTGGAGAAGCCACATTCATCCATTTTCATGAACTGTTGGTCATCAATATTGGTTCGACATGACCCGAAGGAATCGAAGGCAAGAGGATTTTGAAGGTGTCCATGGTGAAATGTTTCATCATCTGTAGAATCCACACCGGTACTCTCATGCAAGGGCTGTTTGTAAATGTTTCGGAATAATTTTTCTATGGAGAGAAGTTCATCATCGTATGTATGGGCAATCAATGTTGGAGAATCATCAGTGAGAGTGGATTCAGATAGTTCTGGGAGTGCAACATTGAATTGGTTTAATGGGGCTGTGGAGAGGGTGGATGAGGATCCATTAATGGAGGTGGTGATGGTGAAATCCTTGAAGCTTTTGCTTCTGATGTAATCTTGTAGTATAGATGGCTGAGATTTGCCTCCTTGGCTTACTGCTTTTTTGCTCTTTCTCCTTGAATTCTGCCTTCTTTTGGTGGCATTCCAATGGTTCTTTATCGCATTTTCAGTTCTTCCAGGGATTCGCTTTGCAATTTCCGCCCATCTGTTCCCAATCTTCTCATGGGCTTGAACTAGCAGTCTTTCTTCTTCTTCACTCCAGTTATCTTTCTAAAACAAGTCATGCATCAAAAAGAAGTTGAGAGTGGTGCAATGTGTTGTAAGAGATTCGAAAAGTAATAACAGATCCCAAGTGATGAATACCAGATGAAAACTTCTCCATAAAAAGCTTAAAGATGGAATCTTTTACAACGATTATGATGCTTGTAGAAAAAAATGTCTCCAATATCACATGAAATGGACGGTAAACTGAAAAGGAAGAAGGAATGCGAGAGGATAATGAGTGGGAAATAAAAGGTCACCCCCCATTTATGGTTTGCTACTTAATTTATCAAATATAAAAAGAAAAAAACTAGAGATGAAAAACAGATCTCCAGGGTATGTCCTTGGATAATCTTATAAAACTTATATAAAAACATGTAATACATCAAAATATTATGAGCTACAAACTACTCAGAAATGGCCAGTTTAGGGTTTTTCTTGTGTTTTTTAAACAACTTAAAACAATAAAAAATTGAGAAGGAACACATAAATTCTTACACGCACTATAAATTCCTTTCAGAAATCCAACACCCAGATGAGAAAAAGGCCTAAAGTTCATGAAGAATGCCATGAATTCAAGTACAGAAAATGAGATTTTTAATCATGAGAAATGTAAATAGAAGAGAGAGCTAAAATATCACAAGAACCTCAAGAAAAAAGTGAATTAGCTAAACAAGATGAGCTAGAAAGTGAAGAAACCTTGATATCAGGGCGAAGATGATTATGCCATCTTTCTCGACACTGCTTCCCCGCCCTACCAACTAAATTCTCAGCAATCTGAGCCCATTTTCTCACACCGTATTGCTTCACCAGTCTAACCAACAACCTGAAAACATGAAGATATATTAGTACCTACTAAACTAATAACTTTTAAGGGGAGAAAAAAAAAACCACTTCAAATGATATTTATAGAAAAAATAGAACAATATCACTTGTATCACCTGTCCTCTTCATCTGTCCACTGCCCTTTTATCAAAGTAGCAGAAGAGACACTTTTCACTCTCTTTCCCATCCCTTTTATGTTCTTCTCTCCCAATTCCACTTCTCCTATAAAACCCCTCTTATGGTTCCTCTCATGGGTCCAGTTTATAGACCCGCCATCTTCTAACAGCCCATCAACAAATCTCATCTCCTGAAGACTCGGCCACGAAACCCCACCTGCATAACCATCGATTGCACCACTAGACAACGAAAAATCACGAAACCCATTTGCAGGAACGAGGATCTCTGTCTCCTTCACACTTCTCTGGATTTTTTTTAGAGAAAGATCATTTGGACAACACAGAAATCTCTCTATGGCCTTTAATGGCGGAGTGGGTCGAAGCAAATGAGGGGTCTTCTCTAAGCGTCCGTATCCAGAACCACCTATTCCTTCCATGAAAGCAACTAAAGAGGGATTAAAACAAGAAGGAAAACGACTGTTTAAGCGACCAAAATTGCCTCGAGTTTCGCTTGATTTGGGGTTTGTCTTGTTTACCTTCTCTACTTGTAAGAAACTCACAGCTACGAGAGAGAGACAGGCAAGCTTATACTCGGCCTTTTGATGGGCCACATGGTGTAATAACCGTCGATTTGAGAGTGCATCAAGCGGCTGAGAATCGACTGCGGCTGTAACGCCTGAGCTTCCTCTCTCGGACAAAAGTTGGAAGAGAGGTAGAGAGATTAGTGACTCGTTATTAAGCCAAAAATTAATTAATCATTTTCCAAAAATACAAAAAAAAAGGGGGATAAAATGGAAAGTTTGTTTCCATTAATTAAATTATTATTAATTAGGGAGCAATTCAAGCTTTTTCATTAATCATTTGGATGAGTGCTTACTTATTACTGAGGTAACATGGCCTATATTCCCTCCCAATTCCTTTTTTTTAAGTTTTTGCTAAATTCACATGTGGGGTTAGTAAGTAAGATCGTGGTTGACTTGGGAATCGCCCAACTCAACATGTCAAGTATGACATCGATCTTCTCCGGTTGATGTTGGCGAGGAGATTGCACTAGGGTTGTCAACGGGTCAGATTTGGGCCGGATATGCCATGATCCAAATTTGATCTAATTAAAAATAGATTGGAATCCAATCCACGATTCGTCGGATTCTAAATTGCCCAATTCGAATCTGGTTATATAGTCAAGATCTGGAATCTGATCTAATAAATATATTTAGAATCCAATATATAAATTAAAAATCAAAAATTATGAGTAACACTATAATATATATGTATAAAATTATATAATAATAATAATTATTAGTATTATATAATATAATCGAATCGGATTTTAATTGGATTAGAACACTATAGATCCAAATTCGATCCAATTATAATCGGATTCAACAACTTAAATCCGTATCTGATCCAATGGATTTATAATAAGATTAGGATCCTATCTAATCGAATAGAATTCGGATTGGAGCCGAATCAAGATATGATCCATTGACAACCCTACCCAGTAGCTCTCCAAAGGCGTCACATACCCCATTTTGCACTCCTACCAAGATTATTTGTATGCACAACCTTGATTGACATGTAAAGAAGATGTGTGATTCCTTTGAATTGGATGGGGGCTGTCTCCTCACTAGCACCAACGGGAGAAGATCTCAAGTCATTTAATATAAATGATATACTATTTTAGTAATGAGTGATGACTCGCCTTTCTACTACAACCTTAATGAATGGAATAAAGTTGGATTACAACCTTAATGAATGGATTAAAGTTGGGTTAGGTTCAACTTCATGACTTAGGGTTAAAGGTTCTTAACTAGAGCTAACAAAAATTAATATTTTTTTTTCTAAAAACAAGGTTATATTATTGAACTCTAAGGATTAGTGGATCTTAACCACTGTTAATAAGTGTTAACAAGGACAAGTGTTGACTCCTCGAATTCAATCACGATTAACTGTGGCCGATCTCCTTTTTTTTGGGGTAGGTAAGATGCTTGTAGGCAAGTTTTTCACACCAATTAGGGTTTCAAACTCAAACATGTTGGTAATCAACAGTATAGCGCAAATTTATTAACACTGAAGGAGGAGTTGCAACAGGAGCTGCTGCAATATAGGTGGTAGCACCTCTATAAACCCTAACCCTAGCTTATTTTTTGAGTTCCATATCAACATTTTATGAACCTTAGGAGTTAATGCTGATGTGTTGGAGTGAAAATTGTGTTTTAGGATTAGGGTTAAGGTTCAAACCCTAAAAATAAAACTCTAATCTTAATTAAGCCTAACTCTAAAATACTCATCCAACTATGACATGCCAGCATTAATTCCAATTCATTATCCCCTCCTTAGATTTTAGAAAATATTGACATGACACCAAGAAAGCGAATCCCTAGTCAAACAAACCGTTAGGAGTATTTACAAGATTGAAAGCAGGTCTAGCATGAACCATGGCTTATATTTTTTGAGGTGGAACGAGTTAAAACCGAGCAACAGATTTAGAGGGGATAATGTTTAGTATTTGCTTTAATGACCACTCATTCCTACCAGAAAAAAGACTACTCATTTCTTTCTTTAAGCTTTTAATATCACGTTTTCCCACATTAATGACCGACACTAATTCACTTATCAGTAATACAGAAACACGTAGCTAATAGCCCGTTTGGTATCACTCCCAGGAACATTTTTCTATTCTCTGGGAATAAAAAATCTTGCATTTCTATTCCTGGGAAATAGAGAATTGTTCCTTGGTGGTGATGCCAAACGGACCGTAAGCTGCCATATTTAGGACATTTTCGTCCATGTCTTAAACATTGGATGGTACCATTAAATGGGCAAGCAAAATGACCGGCTTTCACAAATTAAATCTGCGGAGCTAGCACTATAGAGAAGGATTGGCTTGCCAATTCTAGTGGGTCTCATGGACGGGTTTGAGGTGTATGACTCTTTTTCTGTTGGCTTGAGCTCGTGTTTTTTTCTGATATTTCAGGGGCTGTTAGGCCTAGGATGTCCATGTGTAACGGGCCTTAAACCCCAATCTAACCAAAATAAACAAATCTGCGGAGCTAGCACTGCTCTTCCAGAAATTTAGAGTTGGAAGAGAAATTTAAATGAAGGGGAAATAAATTCATAAAGGAGCATCATAGTGCTGCACTATCTTATAATTCCTATTACTTAATTCTGTTCTAAATGGGTACGTTTAACACCCTTTTAACCTTTTTTACATAATATTTCTATTATTTCATCATATATAATAGATTGGTAGCATATGTGTGTCTTGCGTTTGAATGGTCTTCGTTTGGACTCACACAAAAAATTCAATGTGCGGTTTCCCCTTCCCAACGCAACGCGTGTTAAAATATAGTCTCATAAAAAATGTTTAGGTCATCCAATTAGACGTCGAAAAATCCATCAATAACATATAACAAAAATATTTAGTTTATCCAATTTGATGTCGCAAAATCCATCATTAACATAAATCAGTCAACATTAACCCCTAAAATTAATCCAGCCCAACTTAGTTTATAGTTTCTATCATCCGATCGGACGACCTAAACTTCTCAATTATATTGATTTTTTTACAATGGAAAATGAAATAAGGACCAGCAAATTGATTTTTTATGTGCAGGCATTGTCAAAAGGTCTACTACTTACCACATCATCGAGGGTTATTTCCCTCCACAAGACTGGAATACAATTGAAAGTACCAGAGATTTCAGGGGCGTTCGTAGTGACTGAGGCACA
Source organism: Tetracentron sinense (assembly GCA_015143295.1). NCBI lineage: Eukaryota > Viridiplantae > Streptophyta > Magnoliopsida > Trochodendrales > Trochodendraceae > Tetracentron > Tetracentron sinense. The sequence goes on along the minus strand of CM026557.1, from coordinate 4,371,098 downwards.
TCTTGAGAGAAACAAACCTTGCCATCTGAGTTATAGGCAATGAATACGTGTTGTTGCATAGTTTTTTTTTTTTGTTAACCAGTTACTTTCGCAACCAATTAAAGTAATGATTTTTCTTTTCTTTCAAAGTTGTTACTAAGTCTATCAATGGTGGGTGAGCCCTGGCCCAGCTCAAACCCTCATAGGGCCTTTAACTGGCTAGGTTGAAGCTCTACCATCAAGGGCCAGGGACGGGCTTGGGATTAAAAGAATATCAAAATTTTCTTTGTTATAATATATATCATATTTTTATTGAAACGAAATTGTGTTACAAAATTTAAGAAAAATACAAAACTTACTTGAAAATACCATAGTTTTTTTTTTTTGCTGCGGTAGAAAATACAAAAGTTAGATATGAGAGTTCTTTACATGTATTCTTTGCTTTACCTTTTATGTTGGCAATAGTATTTTAACCCATCCTCACACATTTTTGCATATGTAAATTAATTGAAGTATGTAAATTTAATAATATTGTCAAGTTGTGTGTGTGTAGGCATGAGAGTTAGGATGAACCAGCCCTGTCTCTACATGTTCTTTACTAGACCCGACCCTCATGTTGGCGGGCTTTATAAAATTAATCCCAACCCCGCCCTCAGGGTTTAGACACAAAAATAACCCTCGTTTTTGCGAGCCACGAAGGGTCGCACGGTGTGTCGGAAGGCGGGGCTAGCATTCCTCTCTCTATATATACACACACACACACGATGTGTGCATGTGATGGGGGTCTCAATGGGCAGGATTGAGCCACTTTTTTGTGATTTTTGAATTTTCCGATCTGAGCAGCCCATCCCATTCATAAGAGGTTATTGTGCTCCAAATTGGCCAGTTGACACCCCTCTCTCTCTCTCTCTCTCTCTCTCTCTCTCTCTCTCTTTTTATATATATATATATATATATATATTCTCAACCTAAGCCCTACCCAACTTTGAGTTGGATTGATATCTAGCCCAAGCCCAAACTTAAATTTCAAAAGATGGCCCAACCCTCCTATGGCCAACGTTGAGCTTGCGTCTTGGCTCTAACAACACGTGTTTGATCCTGGGATTAGTGCGGCCCAGCCATTGACAGCCCAATTACAGTCAAATTGAGGTAAGGCTTTGCCCATGAACTAACTCGATTAAAATAGCCAACTGTTCCCGTCTATTAAAACGAGGAGAAATAAGTGATTCTTTTAACAAAAAGTACATTTACGTGTCCCAATTTTAAAATTGGGTCTGCAAGCTATAGGTTGTGGATACCGGAATTTTAACCCCCATTCCTGATAGAATTGAACCTGAAGAGGAATAACGATAAATTGTAATTGGGTATAGGGTCGTCACCTATCTAATTCTGAGATAAATAGGTCCCTGAAACATTTGGATAAGGCATGGTCTGGAAGTCAGAGGTCAGAGTAAGAGATTCAATTGAGTTAGAGAATGTGTTAGATACCCCTAAACTCCAATCCGGAGATAGTTACTTACTCTCTAATTCTGAATCAAAGTTGGGAAACCATAAGAAAAGCTTGAAATTTCATTTATATATTAAGCAGATATAATATTAACAGTAATGAATGTAATGAGATAGACATGATAGAAACAAAATAGAAATTATATCATATGGGAAGCTGAACTCGATCAGGGTTGCCTACGTATATATTGTCAGTGGAATCAAGTCACACGTAGTTCCAAGAGATGATTGATAGTTTGATTTAATTTGATGGTTTTGTTGTTTACGCTCACATTGAAGAGTGTAAGGGTCTTTTAAGCTCATGCTGAGAAACGATTGAGTAGTTTAAGTTTTTGCCGGGGAGCCTCAAGGGGGGTATCTGAATAGGGTTTTGAACCAAGGTTCGGACAAGGCATCGACTAGGTAGGTAGAGTTTAGGGGATTTAGCTAGGGTTTAGCTAGTGTTTAACTAGGGTTACGCTAGGATTAGTTGGATTTGAACCGGGATTTGGACAAAGGTTCGAATAGGCCAAGCTAGATTTGATATGTGATTTAGGCAGGGGTTTAACTAGGTAAGGCTATATTTGATCTGAGATTTAGGCAGAGGTTCGACTAGGCAATGCTATATTTAGACTAAGATTTAGGCAGAGATTCAACTAGGCAAGGCAAGCAGTCAAACAATTTTAAAAGTGATTAAAAATAATTTAAATTACTAAAAGATAAAGCAAAACAGAGTTTTTAAAGAAGAGTTACCTTCCGAAAAATCAGAAAAGATTTTTGAAAAGAGGTTCTGAAAATCAACCATTCACAATCGACTTTCTCGGGAATCCAGGTATTACGAAAGGTTTTGAAAAAGAAAATGGAGAGAGATGAGAGTAAATGAATAATAATGAAGTGAAATGATGGGGGTATTTATAGTTTTTCAAAACGGCGAGGGGGGGCGCTATTTGAAATAGCGCCTATATGGATAAAATCCCCCAAAAGCAGGGCGTTGTGGTGAATAGTAAGGCGGTAAAATGGTGCAAACTGGTGTGGACGCTACTTGAAATAGCGCCCTCCCCTGAGATCTTTTTTTTAAAACTGCCGACACGGCTTTGACCGGTCTAACGGGGGCCCCTTGAGGGGCCCAAAAATTAATATTTTGGTGTTTTTAGCTGCCACGTGCGTTTTCCGATTTGCCGAAAAGCTGATTTTGTGTTTTAAACCCGTTTTAACCCCAAAAATGGTCAAAATTGAATTGATAAAATGTAGAAAAATATTGTAGATAAAATGTGAATTTTTAGGGGTATTTTGATCATTTTTTACTATTTTAAGCCTGATTTGATCTAAAAAATAGTCAAAATTGAATCAAAAAATTTGTAAAATTATTTTGAATAAAATGACAACGTTTAGCACTTTTACTGGGATATTTTGATCATTTTTACCTTAAGGGTATTTTGGTCATTTTTTGCTCTCGGGCCGTTTTCCAGAAATTAAGGCAAATGAAAGTATAGATTAGAGAGGAGTTTAAAAAAAGTTTTTGAATTATTTTTTAAAAGACTTAAAGGTGCTAAAGGGGTGCAAAATTGGGGTGCTTACAGGTTATTCTCCAAGAGCAGATAATGTGGTTGATATACAACGCTTGTGCACCATAACAGCAGTCCCAATATATCTTAGGATGCGGCCCATGTTCGTTTAGGGGTGTCAACGAGCCGAGCCGAGCCGAGCCGAGCTAGGCATTGCTCGGGCTCGGCTCGTTGGACTTTTACAGATGCTCATGCTCGGTTTGAGCTCAGAACAGTCAGCTCGAGCTTGGCTCATCCACAAATCGTTGAGCTCGAGTTCAGCTTAGCTCGGCTCGATAATTTTTTTTTAAAAAAAATACAATGATAAGCATTAAATTCAATTAAAAAAATAAAAGGGTATTCTTTTTTTGGGATGTCATGTGACTCACGTAAAAGCTTGAGTTAAAACTTAAACTGAAATTACTATGTTAATATATATTAAATATATCTTACCAAAAAAAAGTATACTAAATATATAATATAAATTTAATTTTTAAATGGTATTATTATAAAATTAATCAAGCCGAGCTGAGCTTCCTATTGTTCAGGCTCGGCTCGTTTATTTTTTGAGTTCACTTTTAAGGCTCGGCTTGGCTCCACTCAACTCAACTCAATGAACCCAAAGTAAAAGCTCAAGCTTGGATTATTTAGAGTCGAGCCTAGTTCAAGAGGTAACCTGAGCTCCCTCCCCCTAAATTATGCCTTACTGATAGCTAGGTTGTTGTAGACGTCTCTTGTCAAATGAGTGTCATTAGTGCCGCTGATAGTGGGATTTGCGTGAATATTAATGGCTCCTTCAAGCTTGATAAAGGGGGTTACGGTGTGTTACCTTTAGAAGTGATTAAGGGATTGCGCTAGGAGCAATGGCTGGTCCTCGAGATGGTAGCTCTGTTCTCCATTTATAGCTGTTGGTGGTTTCAAATTCTTGCTGCCTGTAAATTGTGTTTCTAGCTAGGAAGTGTACTTGGCCATGGGAGTATTGCTTTATGCTCTCGCGAATTTTAGATATTGGTGCTCATTTTAAAAGATTCAGAATCTGTTATACCTCTCGAGAGGCTAATCAGGCCGCAGATTTTCTTTCAAAATCCTGCACTTCCCCTGGGGAGTATGTAATTCCTCCTTCCTAGTTTCTGCCCAAGCTAGGTAGGATTGTGTCCACTGATGCGCGTGGGTGTAGATACATTCAGGTGTAACTTGTTTTCTCTTTTATTCTGTCTGGTCGGGGTCTGCCTAACCCCATATTCCCAATTCCAAAAATATATAATAAAGATAGGTTGGTTGTTGGGATTCAAGAATAATAATGTTAAAACAAAACAAGATTATTCAAATCCTGGATCTAGACCATGCGATCAAATTTTTTCTAGATTTCATAATGAAAAGCAAACAAGGATTGAAATAGTTAATCTCATACCTTTCGCTGGAATTTCCCTATTCCCTTCACGGTGTGATGTTGTGTTTCTCGGCGCTTGAGAGAGATAAGAGAGTCTTCTCTTTTCTCCTTAGGTCTGATTCAATGGGGCTTCCAATTGACGTAAGAGAAAAGAGGGACCCCCTCTTTGCTTTATATACCCTTGGAACCCTACCCATCATAAGATCCAAAGGTTAAGAGGGATCACACCAAAGATCTAACGGTCGCCAACCCTGACCATGTTGTTAGCTTTAATAACACTTAAAGAGTCCCTGTTTGATCACATCTCTTTAGTGGGACCCATTATCCTTAACATTCTCTATTGACAGCAATACAATCCGAGTTTTGAAAACTGAGGATTGCGCCAGACCACATAGGTTTTTATTTAATAAGAAAAACCCTAATAATCTCCCACTTGGTCCAAGCAATCCTTAAATAAAATAAAATGACTTTTCGGATTGAACAACCTTAAAAACATGAGTGGCCACTCTTTTAATTTTGAAAAACATTGCTGTCGAGAATTAAGTGTTCTTTAACTGTCACTTTGATTCAAAAGCACCACTAACGGTGATCATGGAAGCATTTAGCATCTACTAGTGTTCATTTACTATGATACAAGCCACTCCATGGTCAAACAGCTAGTAATACTAATGTTTCAGAGCGATTCTTTATGGTGGCAAGGTATGGTGTGATATGGACTATACACAACCTTATGTGATCAAAATGTATACGTCCAAAAATTGTCCACGCTACATGCATTTAAGCATATGCATGTCATTCCGATACTTTACGGCAACCGCCATGTGAAGTTCATCACCTTGTATCCAGAATGAAGGCCTCAAACATGGTGCCCAACCATGTTCAGCCCAAGCAACTTGAGAGCTTTGTGCGAGGCTCTCGGGCAAACTTGACATCAATGACATCCGTCATGTGAAGTCCATCACTTGATGTCTTTACATTTTGCACGTACAGTTCAATTACATGACTATAATCAAATGATGCATCAATTATTTAATTTGCATAACCATAACATATCAATATCTGAGAGTGTAAAACAATGACATGTATATCATATAAATGTTTGAAATATAAACAATGAACAATACTCCCACTAAATAAAAGAATCAAACGATTCTTAAAGGTTCAATAATAATGACAAGTCCTTTAAAATTTCTGATGGAGAGTTCTTTATTTAACATGTTTATAATTCAAATATTCAACAACACATAATCTGATGAAGATTTCAAACTATCTTAAAAACAAGCAAAATTAGAGTCTGAATAACTTTTAAATTTCTAGTTCGATATATCTCTTGTAAACTAAACTGAAATCCTATGAGATAACTCCAAACGTCTAGAAATATGATCTCTGGTAATCTTGATATCCAAAATATAACTTAAAAAACCTGCTCCCACTGACCTTAACATATATCCATCAATCCAAGTAGGTTACTATTTTAAGTTTATCATCCAAATTGTCACAAGAGTCACAATTACTTAGAGAAAATCTAATAAAATTAACAAACATACATAACAAGAATGATATAAAATATAAGTCTAAAGTCAGCTAATAAAGATCATCTACTAATATATTACTACCAACTGTCTGAAAAATATGTCTGATGGAGAGTGTACTCCCCTCAATGATAAAATTAAACTGTATCCAATCCTATAATATCTCGCCTAAACAACGGCACAATGAAAATAACATCTAATAGTAAAAACCAGAAACAAAGTCTAATACTAATCAGCAAGTTCTAACAGCCTCTAATACTGTTGGTGTAGAGTTCTCAAAAATCAGCAGCTCATCAGCCTTGGCGCTTCGCCGATGAATGAACTCCTTTGTTCTTCCTGCACCAATCCTTATATTTGAAACAGTTTCTTTTCATGTGACCTTTCCCCTTGCAGAAGAAACACTCAATCTCCTCTAGTTCCTCAGTATTATCATTTCCTTGAAATTGATGTCCCAAACTCTGTCCTAAATTTTGTCCTTGCCAGAAATTCTGTGAATTAGATTTCTTGAACCCTTTATTCTTAAAATTCTTCTTACTACCAGAATTCACAGCCAAGTTCGCATACTCAGCTTTCCCACGCTTCAAGCGTTCTTCCTCACTAACACACACAGCTATCAGTTCATGTAGATCCCACTTCCTATCCTGTGCACTATAATTAACCTTAAAAGCATCAAATGATTCAGGAAGTGAGGCTACAGCCAAATGCACCATGAGGTCATCCTCAATTGTCAACCCAAGCTCTCTAAGAGAGATAATTAACTTAGATATCTTTAAGATGTGCTCCCCGAACATTTCCAGCACCATCATACTTCAATGAAATCAGCTGAGTCAAACAACTGTACTGAAGAGACCTAACAGATCCCATAAATTGTTTCTTGATAGTCTCAAGAAGAACCTTAGCTGTATCAGCAGCAGGAATACCACCTCTGATGGCTTCTTGAACAGAAGCCCTAATGATCATCATGGCCATCCTATTGGCCTTCTCCCATTTCGAATACAAAAACTTATCTGAATCTGAAGACTCAGCAGTGGGAGTAACCGGCTTTTCCTCAAGTAGGACAAAGTCGTAATCAAGGCAACCCAGAACTATATCTAGCTGCATCTTCCAAGAACTATAGTTTGAACCATTCAGAGGCTCAATCCCAGTCAAATGTTTCTGAACAACAGACCCATCCATATCTGAAAATGTCAATGTTTTACTATGTTATGGTATGTCTAACAAATTATTGCACAAATTATAGTAATTTACTTTATACTTATCATTGCATGACTTTATTTAAGTTTTATGATTCTAATCCGGTCTTGGGGTTAAGCCGGATAGCTAAAGTGGTTTACTTTAAGATTGCTTACTTCCACTTTACGGGACAGGTGGGCGCATCATCTAATCACACCTTTGGGCAAGAGATTTCGACATGCAATTCACCCCCCAATTGGCGACAACAGTCGCGCACAGAACTGATCTATCACGTATTGGATTGATTAGGACACTTCCACACCTTTGGGCAAGAGGGTTATCCTTCTCTCACCGCCACGCACAAATCATTCTGCCCCACTCAGTCTACAAGAAGTCCCTAGACACCTTTGGGCAAGACTAGTTATTCAATGTAGGTGAGTGCAAACTTGCAGTCTAAATGAGATCAAAATCTCAAATTCGAAGGACCATAACCTCCTATAGGACGGTCACCTTTGGGCAAGACAATCTAACCTACTTCAGTTATGCCCATTCGAATCACTGCCTTACAGATCAAACCTAAACCCCATAGGATGATCTAACTTTAATTCCTGATATTAATTTTGGGTAAAAGCATCAAGTTTTTCCTTTATTTAATGTCAAAACCATAGGAAAATAATATTCATGCACTAAAACAACTCTTTACAGTGCTCAGAAGTCAAAATGGACCCCAAAAACGGAATCAGAACACCCAAAAACCTCAGGAAAAGTCGGACACTCGTCCTGGACGTGTCCTGGGGATGTGTCACGCGCAGGGGACACTCCCTGCAAGTGTCATGCGCGGATCACGCGCGGGTGGTGCGTGTCACGCGCAGGTTGTGCACTACACGCGCATAGGATTGCGCTCCACGCGCGTTCTGCGAGTCACGCGCGCGCGGTTCGACGCTGTCACGCGGTCCGGTCTGGGCCTTGGTTCGGTCCGGTTGGTTCAGCCATCGGTCTGGTTCAGTATTTGATCCGGTTGAACCGGTACGGCCCATAGAACCGGGTTATGTTAATTCGGGTCGGGTTATGACCCATTCGGTTCGGCTACTATATGGTTCGGGTCAAGCTGTATTCGGGTTTATGGTCGGGTTTTATCCGGATCCGTTCAGATCTACCCGGTTCGGGTTATATATTAGATCGGGTTGATCTAATGGACTCGGGTCAGAGGGTCAGGTTGACCCTCGTGACCTTGTCTCCTTCACCCGAACAAATTTTTTTTTTTTTTTTTTTTTAATTTCCAAACCCTAACGCCGTATACTGTTAACCATTTGGTGGGGGCCATACCGGTCACCTTACCGGCTGTCGCCGGTGCCAAACTGACGGCCACCCACCGGCGATCAAAACCCTTCTGCCGGTATCCTTGCCGGCGACGGACGGCGGCGGAATCGCCGTCCAACCGAAAACGGTGAAAAAACCCCTTTTTTTTTTTCTTTTTTTTTTTTTTTTTTTTAATTTCTGAAAATTTCTTTGCTGTTAACCTTTAATCCGATTCACTCGGATCCTAGATACGATTATTAAAAATCCAAAAATTTATTTCAAAACCAATTAAAATTAATTATCAAAAATCCGAAATCAATCTCTTTATCTTATTTATCTTTAAATTTCTATTTCTCAATTTCCTTTAAATCCGAATCACAAGATTAATTAAAAAATTGATTATTTAAATCCGAAAATAAAACCCCACTTAGATTTGATTATTAAGAAAAATTAATCACAAGGTCAACCTCGCTCTGATACCAATTGTTGGGATTCAAGAATAATAATGTTAAAACAAAACAAGATTATTCAAATCCTGGATCTAGACCATGCGATCAAATTTTTCTAGATTTCATAATGAAAAGCAAACAAGGATTGAAATAGTTAATCTCATACCTTTCGCTGGAATTTCCCTATTCCCTTCACGGTGTGATGTTGTGTTTCTCGGCGCTTGAGAGAGATAAGAGAGTCTTCTCTTTTCTCCTTAGGTCTGATTCAATGGGGCTTCCAATTGACGTAAGAGAAAAGAGGGACCCCCTCTTTGCTTTATATACCCTTGGAACCCTACCCATCATAAGATCCAAAGGTTAAGAGGGATCACACCAAAGATCTAACGGTCGCCAACCCTGACCATGTTGTTAGCTTAATAACACTTAAAGAGTCCCTGTTTGATCACATCTCTTTAGTGGGACCCATTATCCTTAACATTCTCTATTGACAGCAATACAATCCGAGTTTTGAAAACTGAGGATTGCGCCAGACCACATAGGTTTTTATTTAATAAGAAAAACCCTAACAGGTGCTACGCGCACGCACCCAGCATTGCTGATAAAATACCAATATATTAGAGAAACCTCTAGTGAAATACCAAAAAGAAAATAAAAAGACTACCTTCATTGTAAATCTTCTTCCTCGCCCAAAAAAAAAAAAAAACTACAACTCGTCTTTCATGGTGATAATATGCCTTCCAATAACTACACAAACCTTTAGCTTGAACCAACTGGTGATGCGGGGTTTGTTGTGCTGCCTTAGAATCATATATAGACTTTATGCAAGGGTAGTGTTACTAGTGTAAGTGAAGTAGAGGAAAGGGCAGTGTAATTTCAAAAATAAGAGGGGAGGTTTCTTTCTAATTTCTCCAAATTTCAGGGGTGGTCAGTGTAATTTCAAAAATGGATGGGAAGTTTATGAAATTTAATTAAACTTTAAGGTCAGTATAATATCATAAACAAGAGGAGAGGTTCCTACAGTTTCAACAAACCTCAAGGGACGTCAACGTAATTTATCCTTTATCACTTCCCTGAGGTTTGGCAAAATTAAAGAAACCTCTAATCTTGTTTTTGAAATTACACATATCTCTGGCGAAATTAAAAAAACATTTCTATTGTTTCCGAAATTACACTGCCCTCTCTAAGGTTTGGCAAAACTACTATGAGAAAATATGCTAGACGTACTTAATTGGGTGAAAAATTTTGAATTGGATCATGCTACTTTGAAATCCGATGGTGTTTTTCGTAGCAGTTCGGAAAAGAATTTTTTTCTAGTTCTAAAACTTTAAAAAAAATAATAATAAAATTATTTTTTAAGTTGTAAAAACCTTTCATTTGGTTTCCAAAATTACACTACCTTCCCCTATCAGGCTCAACAAATTGACACTATTAATGGAAAATGCTCTTTTATGATTTTACCTATTTATTTATTTGAGGAAATGACATCATGTAATCAAGTTGTTTGACTTCAAGAAGGATAATTCAGATATTTTAGGCATAATCAAAATCCAACAATGTTAATAATGACATATTAACATAAAGGAAATTTGTTACCGTTAGAAATTAAAGGAAAAGGGAGAGTTTCTATAAATTCACCCTATATCTCAAGAGAGAGGTTAGTGTAATTTAACAAACAAGAGGAAAGGTTTATGCCATTCCGTCAAACCTCCGGAAGGTTAGTTTGCTTTACCCTTCTTAAAATACCTGTAAAGCATATTTTAACAAACAAGAGGAAAGGTTTAGCAATTCCATCAAACCTCCGGAAGGTTAGTGTGCTTTACCCTTCTTAAAATACCTGTAAAGCATATTTCAGGAGTTCCAGTTATCTCTTGAAAACTGTTTGGTTCATATTAAGGATTCTATCTTAGTGCCACCTGGCACTCTGATGCATCTGCCACAGACACGTAGCACTGAGATTGGCAATAGGTTCTGCTGTTAAGAAAGATTGTTATTATTATCGTGAAAAACAGAGAAGGTAGTGAAGAGGCATGGGAGGAAGGATGGAGAAGCTTAAATTCACCATCTCTTCACGTGTTTGGGGCGTGTCATTTTCTGCTTGGCTTTAACTCTTGAGTCTCTAAAGGAAGACGACCCATATAGTACCTTACAACCCATGTGGTTGTTAAAATAATGATCCAAGCCTTGTTAACTCATTGTACTCTCTCTCTCTCTCTCTCTCTCTCTCTCAAAACACATGACTACCTTCTTATTAATTAAAGAAATTGATAGACCCATAAGTCAAATCATGTAGTTCACTTGTTCATGTGAATGTATTGATTAAAAAAGAAAGGTTAGTTCAAATAGTGGAGGAAACAACCTAGCATCCGTAACACGTCAAATAGAGATAGAGATCCACCGACCCACCTGGCACGATTACTAGCTAGATAAAAATAAGTGAGATAAGCATATTAAAAACATACTAAATCTCTTATGATTTGAACTGAATTGAAACCAAATTTTGGTTAAATGAAAAAAAAGCTTTGAACTGATTGGATATTGTTCTTAAGTTTTGACCTTTTTTTTTATCTTCCATTATATCCCATAAGCCTATAAATTTACTCAACTGCTATCCTCTTCATTCAATTTTTTTTTAATCTTCTCTACGCCTCACCAATTGGATTAACTTGAATTATAGCTAAAGCTTTTATGATCATATGGAGCAAGAAATAATAATAATAATAATGACCCACGCGTTATTCGAATTATTGAAGTAGGAATTGAAAGGCAAAAGAATGTATGTACTAAAAGAAGAAAGAGCTAGTGGGTGACACATTGAAAAGCCTGACATTCTAAGAAAGAAAGATACAAGCCATTAAGATCCAAATAAAGAAGTTCTCATAACAAAACATACATGCATTAGTTGTTTTTCCGTCATCAAGACAACTAAACATGACACTATGGTTTCTCGAAGAAGCAGAGAGACAGGAATGGCCAGTACAGGATTCTTTGGATGAGCATCCAGAAGTATCCTTTTAACTCTTACTTCACCAGAAACGGAATTGTTAAGAGGCCTAAAGTGTCGGTCTCAAATTCTCAGCTAAGCCCTTCTTTCTTGGTTTCAGATCCATTTTTTATTTTTATTTTTTATTAAGGAGGTAAAGTAAAAGAGGAGTGCTAGCCCCAGCCGCATTTACTCCAAAATTTTCTATAGACGCAAGATAAGGCTAACACGTGAAGATGTTTCATAATTTTAAGAGTTTATTAAAATGTGGAAGTTAGAGAATGTTGGCCATTTGTAGCGCCCCAGCAAAATCCAAAGCAATGACATAAACACACACAGTCAGACCTAAGGTTACCGTTAAGGTGTTGTAAGAGTAAACTTACTCAATCACTTTAAAAGAGCCTACTAATGGAGGATTGTTGGACCCTTATACACCCATGCTTTTGCTTATACACCAACCGATGTAGGACTAATGGGAAAAGTAACACCCAACCGCTGAGCGGATTTTTGCTTCTTTTTTTCCACCCCAAAGTACAATTGAGACATGTATGTCCAATTACAATTGAAATCGCATGAGTTCAATTAAACTAACAAAGCCCCTTTAACTGTTATTTTAATTATTGTTAAGAAGTTTTAACTCTTAAAGTTAATATTTTTTCTAAAAACTAAGGTAAATCATTTAATCCTAAGATTAGTAAATTTTAACTATAATGAACAGGATTAAAAGGGACACATATTGACCTGGTGGTGCAATTGAAATCTCTGAATTCAATTGCAATTGAATATGATCTGATCATGCAGCCAAATGATTACGTTTTTTTGCATGTAGGTAATTAAGAGCCCAGACCTTGTCTAATTGCGATTGAAGTCTTGGCATTCACAAAGCTTGAATGCTTTTTAAGTTTTAATTGTATTTTAACTGTAGTTAATAAGTTTTAACCTTAGAATTAATATTGTTTTAATATTTTACAAAAAGATCTTGTTGAACTCCAAGGATTGGTAAAATAGAGTTCGAAATTTAAACGAAAATAAAATAGAGTTCCAGAAGACTTCCAACGTCTTCTTCCAAGCTGACCATCCCAAATTTTAACCACAATTTGGAGGCTAAAATAGAAACAGAATCAAACAGTGGATGCGATTGAATCCAACTAGATAATTAAATGGGAAGTGACTGAGCTAAGCCACTTGACTCACAATCTAATGGAGCTAAGCATTAAGGTAGGCCCACCATTTCATGCATATGTGCGTTTGGACTGTTGGATTTAAAATTTAATGGCACACTCTCTTGATACTATCTACTATGGAGAGTTTTCAATCGCTATCAAATAAATGTGCTGCAAAGGCACTCTTTTAAATGATATACCACGTGTCACCAATTGACCATTTTGTTGCGTTGAGGAGAGAGCCTTGCCATTAAGATTTAATGGCACAGCTCTCTTGATAATATGTATTATCAAGAGTTTTCAATCACTTTCCTAAATAAATGTGTTGCAAGGCTTTTAAAGGGTAAACCACGTGTCGCCAATTAACCATTTTATCAAGTTGAGTAGAGAGGGTTTTTTTTTTTTTTTTTTTTTTGCCTGAAAACCAAATTAAGTGTTTCAACTCACAACTGAGGTTAAAATCAGAAAAACAATGTTAACTTGACAAATCTGATATGGAGGTTAGTATTATTTTAGAAATTAGAGGGGAGATCTATGTAATTTCACCAAACCTGAGCGGAGGGGAGGTAACTGTAATTTAGTCATAAAAGAAAGAACAAAAACGGGAACAGAATTGCAATCACGTCCTGGAACTACGAATCCCTCCTCCGCCATGTATGTCTCTGTAACCAAACTCCCCCAAGATTATCCACATTATCCACTCTCAGAATCTCCCCCGCCCAAAAAAACAGAACTTAAAAAATAAAATAAAACAGAGAAGTAGAAGAGACTTCAGTAAGATTTTCACTAGCTTCCATTGTCGTCCTTGGATTCTTTATCTTCTTTTTATTATTATGATGAAATGAAAAGTAGAGAGAGAGAGAAAAGAAATGAATTCTCTTTTAGATTTTTACGCCTCTTTGCTATCAGGGGCGTTGAGAGGGTAGCAGGTATCTTCGGCTCCAGTGTTCCAGAGGAAATGTGCGTATTCAGCCGCGTAAGAACTGTTACCCGGGTCGGCCGCCATGGCCTCCAAGTATGTATCCTCTGCCGCCGTCAAATCCTTCCGTGCCATCCACAAGAAGCTCGCGTACTTGCTCAATGACTCCGCATCCCCTGGCTCCACCCCAACTGCCCGCTTAAAGTACTCCTCCGCTCTGTTTTAAACCCATCATTATACCGTTATTAATCTCTTAAACGTAGTATCTAACCCGCCTAAACTCAATTAACCGATCCGAGTTAACTCGGAGCCTGTAAAGGTTTTCTTTTTTTGAAGAATTTATAACTGAAAATAAATGAAAATCAAGTTAATATGGTCTAAATTTTTACCTGTCGTGGTCGTGGACGACGAGGTAGAGGAACTGAGCGTAATTGGAGAGGATGAGAGGGTTGTTGGGCTCTTGAGAAACCCCCATCTGATAGAGAAGCTCTGTTCTAAAGTAATCCGTGGAGTCTTCCGGTTCCATCGCCACCATCACCGGCGATACAAACTGCTGCATTGAATCATGATCGATAGCCTCTTTACTTGATGCCCCAAGCATTCTTGATGCTTCCTCCACTACTGAATTCCATAGCTTCACCTCTTCGTCCCTAACCACCCCATGACTCTCTAGTTCCAATCCTGATCCCGACTCGCTTTCCTTCGCCGTCGTCGGGTTCCCAAAAGAGGAAACCTGAAAACGTCCGTCTCCACCGTCAGTTCCGCTGGAAACTGGCCGGACCTTCCGACCACCACCGTCGTTTCCCCCAATAGACGTCGTCTTCCCAACCCCAGCTGAAGACGAGACTGTAAACGTCTTAATTGCTGAAGAATCGAATTTGGGGTGCTGATGATTCTGTTTTTCAGTCACCGATATAATTTCGGTGGTAGTTGCATAAGATTGCGGTGGCGGAGCTGTAATTGCTGTGTTGTTGGACATCGAATGGACGGTGAAATTGGCAAGAAGAATCATCACATAGACCATGAGAGTCGGTGTGTGAGCGAACACATGTTGGAAAAGCCAAACAAAAGAAGCGTGCATCTCTTTCTGTACCCCAGACAGAATCCCTTGTAGATCTTCGTAGAAGAGAAGCTGTCTCATCTGTAATGTGTAGTTGTGAAGCTCTCGAATGATGAACACCATTGAAGAAAAGGCTTTTCTCACAGAACAGTAAGCAGACTCCCCTACTTCTCGGAACTCCTCTTGCCATTGCTTTCTCCTCTTTATGGGCCGAAGAGGGAGAGGAAGATGATCGCCGTTCCCCTTCCGTTCAATTCTCGCCGGAATAATCTCTTCTCCTTCCGAAAATTCCGGCAGCTCTGACAGGATTCCGAACCATTCAGGCTCTAGAAAATCAAGCTTCGAAGTGGGGTATGGTCTGGGATTCTGTATAGAGTTAGTGTTGCTGTTGATTTTCGAGAAATCTGCCATGAAGCTTGTATAACTGTTAGGCTTACTTTTACCCTCATCATATCTAGGATCAGCAAGAACCTCCCAATCTAAATCAGTGGCGTTACTATTGTCTTCATCATCGTCAGAAAGGTGAAACCTTTGAGCCAATTCCTGAATTTTTTTGGAGAATTCTTCGTCGGAAAATCCATCCAAGCTGGCGCTGTAAGCTCTCCTTGGAGTTTGACCTCTCGGTTTCGGAATGTCGAAAGATCGTGATCTCAAGAGATTCGTCCGTGTGGTTCCAAACAGAGACGATTGACCCAATCGGTAGACGAGAGCTCGATCGCTTCCGTGTCGTATTCTGGACGAAGGAGATGAAATTGCAGAGGCCAGAGCCTGCGAATAAGTGGGAGAATGAGGAACGACTGGCTGCGACCAATGCAATCCTGTCGTAGCAACCTTTACACCCATCGAACTCAAAATGCAAAAGAAAAACACAGAGAGAGAACGAGAATAAAGAAGAAAAGGAGGAAGCTTCCCCAAAGCCTAAAAGGAAATCTTGCTAATTTCTCGATGGGATCCTGAGAAAGTCTCAAACTTGCTTTCTTTTAATTCATTCCAACCTGCAATTAAAAAAAAAGAAACTAATATTTAACAAAGATTGAAGCTTTCAAATCAAATATAACCAGACTTCAACAACATCTCTTCCTCCATTACTCCAAGATGAGATTCATAGCTACTTCCATTATCCTCCCCGGAGAAATCGGATCGGAAAACGCAACCCAATACCACAGAAAAGTAACGAAATCGAGAATCGAAAACCTAAAAAGCGATTATTACTAGAGAAATTTAGCAAGAGTTGCGAAACTTACATGAAGGTCTACCGGGACAGACTTTAGCAACGCACGACCGTAGCACACTTTAATGTGATATAAAGTGAGTCCCTGCTCTTATATATACGTGAGTTCAATCTTTCCCAGAGAAATATGTGAGAATAAGCCGTAAGAGAATCAGAGCGTATATTCCATTCATACACTCTCCTTTTTGGTGACCTTATATGATGAGGAAAATCTGGTTTCTAATTTCGGGTCTTTCGCATTGGGATGGGCGATTTCCCTCCGAGTCATCTGCAAATAGCTTGACGGGTAATTTCTTCTCATGTGGCTGTAGTTTTGGGCGCCACGTATAAGTACCACACTACTTTTAAGGAGCCAAATCATAATCATATACGGTGATATCCGGATTTGGCAAATCCGGTTATCACCCCTACATGTCACCATGTGTCTCCTTTGACACCCCTTAACCGTGGGTAAGATCACCCACCCCTAGGATTCACCCACTTATTTTTGGTTTTTTTTAAAAAAATATTAATTATTATTTTTAATTAAAAAACTGTTTTTAATATTAAAAAAACTTTAAAAACTATTTTCTAATTTTAAAAATAGAATTAATATTTTTAAAAAATATATCAAAAATAAGTGGGTGAACCCGAGGGGTGGATGAACATTACCCAGAGTGAAGAGGTGCAAAAGGAGACACGTGGCAACCTCTAGGGGTGATAACCGGATTTGCCAAATCCGATTATCACCGTAGAGGATTTGACTCCTACTTTAATTCATGCAACCGTGATTCACCGACCAGCCTGTTAACACTGACACGTGTTTAGTTTAACCTTTCGAGGGTGATGTTAGTGTTAGACATGGGCTAGCTACCACGAGCATAACGAGAAAAAATTTCTATTACACTGCCTTGAGTATAACTTTTCTCACACCTTGCTGCACGGCAATAAGTTTAGAGCTTTAGGGTATGTTAGCTACCTTTTGTTTATTTTTTTTTTGGTAAAGAGCACCTTTTGTTAATTTAATGTCGTAAAATTCAGGTTTCAGTTACCACCACAAAAATCGATATCACTAATATTTCGGCTTACACACAACGATAGACACAATTTCAAATTTTTGGTTGAAATTTTACAGTTTGGAAATATAGGAAACGGAGCCAGGGTCAGCTTAGAAGCTGGCCTAGTGACCTCATTGGTCCAAGCCCTTTTTTTATCATCCATCAACTGTGGTTAACCTTTTAGGGTTAAGCAATCTAATCATGGTTTTTAGAAGAAAAAATATATATATATATAAATTTTAATTTAAGTAAGCTTAACTATAATTAAATAAGGGTTAAAAAAGACACCGGAAATTTCGGTCAGCTTAGAAGCGGTCCGCTTCTCACTTCTCTTTTGAAATACTCGGATAATGTTGTTTTATTTTTTAATTACATTTTAATAAAAATAATAGAAATATATTAAAATTTAATGATACTCCAAATTTTTTGTCAAAATTTCGTGAAATTTGTTGAAATATTAGAAAATTGATTTTTATAGGATAAATTAAGATAATTAATAGCTTAAAAACTTTGACTAACCTTTTTAAACTAAGAGAGTCTACTCACTGTACTGTGAAAAAAGCCTTATTAACCTGAGGTGGAGCTCGGGTTGGATATACGCGTCCGACCTAAAGCCTAGTTCAGAATGACCGAGATAAAGGCCCATCAACCTCCAAGCTATTACGAAATTAATCCTACTCAATTCACTGCCGAATAATCCGCATCAAATAAAGATAATCTTTTTCTAAAAATATGGAACTCGACCACACTGTACAAGATTGACTTAAGAAAAAAGACTTCTATTTCATGATGAGACAGAAATAGAAAAGGCAATTGACCAATTCTAAGGCGTCCTCTATAAATACATGGGGAGGATAGAGAAGGGGATCCGCTTCCTCCCAAACTGATGCATACTCTGAAGGGAAATAGTTACCGTACCTGGGAAATGGATTTTACAATCTAAGGCTGGACCTCAATGATCCCCCCCCTCTCTTAATAAGTATACTTAACAGGTATGTCTTATTAAGCTCTTAGTTATGTGCTTAATTAAGATAGTTGTATGAGATTTTACACTAAGCTTGCTCTAATAATCACTTGCATTATAAATTTACTTAAAAAATACTTATTTAATTTGTACAAGCTGCTTATTCTCTAATTATAATGTACGTGCTCTAATAATCACGTGATTAGAAAATACTTATTCTAATCAAAAATAATAATTTAAAAACTCAAAAATACCCTTCTAACTTTAAAAAGGCTGCTCATTCTCTAATTATAATCATACAAGCTTTTGGATCTTGTTTCCTATTCCTAAATATAGTATTAAACGGCCTTGAATAAGCATTCACAATACAAGCCTTTCAGCTATAGCTTCAGATTCTCTCTGGCACATGCCAGAAGTGGTCTCGTGCTACCACACAGTATGCGACATGTGGCAATAAAAAAGAGAAGTCATTTCATTTTTTCTCATGATTTTGACTTCTCCCTACTTGGTATCTCTCTCCCTTTTTCTCACCACATGTCGCATAATGTGTGAATAAGTCAAATTCATGGGAGATAATGAAATGACTTCTCCACCACATGTTGCATGCATTGAGGCCTTCAGTTATAAATTTCCAAGTTGCCGTCTTAACTTTAGCAGTTAACTTTTGTATTTTTGTAATGCATTTTGCCTTTTTAACTATTTTAGTGTATGTAAGTACAGTGTTTGGGAAAGAATAGAAGAGAGGATAATTGATAGAATCTCTACTCTCCTAATCTGATTTTTTTCTCTTTATTTTAAGTCGATCATTTGAAATGGTTGGTTCGTTTTAGACTCGATTGTTTGGAATTAAGGGAATGGCCAACAGAGTGAGCGTGGTGAGGGACCTTCACGTGGTCTCAAAAATCAGGACAGGGACTTGTAGACGCCAAGGCCACGCCAATCTCCTTATCCCATTCCCCTCAGCTAGTCATCTCTCTTCCTCTCCCAACCTATGAAGCCCTTTTGTTTGAACCCTCTCTCTCTCTCTCTCTCTCTCTCTCTCTCTCATTCATGTCTTCCAAAACCCTTATCTTTTTCTTCTTTAACTTTGTTTCCTTTTACAATTTAAATAACTAAATATCCTTGCAATTACTTTAATCATTAAGGTTTTGGTGGAATTTTTAAAGTCCGGATCATTAATATTTTGAAACAAGGGGCAAGGAGTATGGGACGAGAGGGGAGAGGGTTTCTGACTCTTTTACACAGTCACTATCGTTTTTTTTTTTTTTTTGTAGGCATCATTTATCTAAGTTAGTACGATAATTTAGCCAAATGTTAGCTTGGGCATTGGTGCTTTTGCAACTCATACCCATGGGGGATTGGATCCTCTGACCTCTCTCCATTGAAGGCCACACCCCTACCACTCACTCAAGATGCGGGGGTCTTTTACAAGAGGGGTGCTCCAGGCTCATGCAGTAGTGCAACGCAAGGGCGACACTGGAGGACCCCAATAGCAATTAGCAAGCTACTGTAATGGAACCTCCCCCCAAAGAAAAATTAATTTAATATCAGACCGATGGCCCATGTATCAGATGTTTTACAAGAGGGGTGCGTCACTGTCGTTGTAGCAGGGGCCGAGTCTCAACATCTCACCCATAAAATTTGCAGTAAATACAAAATAAAAGTCGACCAAGTGAACTTATATGCATGTGTTGTAAATGTTTTTGCTTGATTATACAGGATAAGCCATACATTTTTTATTTTATTTTTTTATTAAAGATAAGCCATACCATACCATACTGTTTTTTTTTAAATTCTTTTTTTCCAAGCTATATGCCATTATTATCTTGTTCTTCTTCCTCTTCTTGATCATACAGGACAAGTCATACAGGGTAAGCCACACCATACTATACTTTTCTTTTTCTTCTTTTTTTTTTTTTTTTGGCTTTTTTTGACATATTGTCTACCATTTTTATCTTCTTCCTCTTCTTGAAAAAAAGGATAAGTCATACCATGTTGTATACCGGTCATTCTTCCTAATTGTGTGCCCGTGGCACCAAGCCGGAATAAGCATGGGAAATAATTCCTACGTGTCACTTTTAGGTTGCTTTTTTTCTTTACCCTATGTTTGGTTGCCGAGAAAATAAATGAAAACATAGAAAAGAAAATAAAATGAGTCAAAACACAAATAAGAATTGTATTAGAAATCTGAAATTTTTTTTTCTTTTTCATGTTTTCATCTATTTTCTCGGCAACCAAACATAGCATTAGGGAAATGATTTTGTCATTTTGAGACCGCAAAAGGCCTGACCGAGACCGTGTATCCGTGCACGGGATTTCAGGTGGGTTCAGGTGGCCCCTACCTGAAATCCCATGCACGGATGCACGGTCTTGGTGGTCTCGGGCCTTTTGCGGTCTTAGTAGCAAAGTCATTTTCTTTAATATTAATTTGAAATATTTGAAAGGCTTAATGGGCTTTAGGTCATCTTGGGCTTCCAAATTTGTCACGGGTCAGATTAAGCATTTTGATCATTTCGCCCATCTACGAGGGGATGGCCCAGATCATGACACCGGGTTTGGGCAGATTTCGGCCCAAAACAAACCTCGCTTCCCTCCAAAAATTGGGTTCAGGGACCTATTTCGCAGAAACAAGGTAGAACCATGGCCGTTAAAATGTTTCCAGCTCCAGATGGCAAAAGAGGACCCTCAAAATCACCTATAGAATATGAAATGAAAATGGAGGCTTTCCACGAAGACTAACGTGGAGGATTCGGAGCTTATGTAGCATAACCCCATGACTACCAAGTACCAACTTCCTCATGTAAGGACTACAAAGTAGAGGTGGAAACGGAGGGTTGAGATCCAATCCAAGCCCAATTCTAAGTCCATACGAGACCCTCCATAACCTAGATCAACCTAAGCATTAAGCCCAAGTACTCTATTGAAGCCCAATGAGACATGTTCATTTCCCAAATATAGCCCAGCTAAGTTCGGACGAGTTGACTCAGTTAAAGGAAACCTTCCTTTGAGGGAATCAACAACATGGGCAGCTTATGACACAACGCATTGAACACGGAGAGTGAGATATGAGATACAGTGTATGTAGATGAAAGCATCAGATTAGAGTTTTAATATTGTGCTTATCAAAAATCTAAGTTGTCAATTTCAAAATTAATCTCCAGATTTTTTTTTTTTCTAAATTTTGAAGGAATGTTTTTACAAATGGGCGTATAATGCTTTCCTCTTAATTTATTCTTGTTAGGGGTTTTGTTCATCTTCCATGGTGAAAGTGTACTTCTCAATAGGAAGAGGTTCTAGGATTGATTCCCAGGGGGTACTCCCACATTGATCTGATGGAATTTTCGTAGCAATGTAACAAGAGGGTTCGCTCGTCGGGCCACTAATATTAACAATTAAGGTGGGGCCACAAGAAAAAACTAGTGCCAGAGGAGTCATTTAAATCCTCACGATACATATTGGATTCTCTCAGGCAGAGAGGTGCTCTCGGGCATCCATACATGAAGCGCCAGGTGGTGGGAGAAGTCATTTCATCTCTCCCATGATTTTTGACTTCTCCCCCATTTGATATCTCTCCCCTTTATCTCACCATTTTATCATCATATGTCAAATAATGACTAGAGAAATCAGAATCATGGGCCCCATGAAATGACTTCTCCCACCCACCTAGCGCTTCGCTTCATGTATGGATGCCCAAGAGCACCTCTCTGGCATGTGCCAGAGAGACTCCAAAGCCAGCTGGCTGGTATGATGAGTGACGCAAACTGAAGTGTGAAGAACAAATTAAGATACCCCCTCCCTCCCTCTCTCTCTCTCTCTCAATACAAAAGGAAAGGTAGAGAATAATTGTCTACAGGAAGCAATATCCTATTGATCTAAGTGGGTGTTTGGATTGGATTTTATTAGCCAAAAATCAATTCTGATCAAATTGATTTTGTAAAATTAATTGTCAAATAATCACTTTTTCAAATAATAGTGTTTGGGAATACGAAGATGATAGACTTAACTTCATATTCTCTGAACACTATTATTTGAAAAATAATTATTTGATAATTTAATTTACAAAATCTATTTTATCAGAGAATTGATTTTTAGTTAATAAAATCCAATCCAAACACCCCCACAAAACTCAAAATTCCATTACTATCTTTTTTTCCTTTTTTTATAATCAATTTCATTACTACTATAAACATCTTTAGCCACGATTAGTCGTGACCCAAAGGGTTGGGGACAACCCGAGTTCCAAAAAAAACATCTTTAGCAACGATGTATGTTTTGACGGATCCATGATCATTGAATGGTCTTATAGGCTGTCGAGAGCATTTTCAACCATATATGACAATATCAAGAGATTTTACATATCAATTGTTAGGTTTATCCTAATATGTAAATACACTGATATGTAAAATAGATTTGTAAATTAATTCATCATTTTCCAACTATTGGACAAAGAACTGCAACCCTTACTTCCGTTTGACTTAAAATAAAATTTATTTTATTGATAGAATGATCTTTACACTGACTCATGAGGTTTAGATAAAGATGAGAAGAACTAAATATATAAATAAATCTCAATCAAACTTAATTTAATCTTACCTAATCTAACTAAATCAAGGGTGGTGGTACGCACACCTCAACTTTTGATGGTATACACCAAACTTTAAAAAACCTCATTATTTGCTGATACATACACCAAAAAGAAGATAAACTGACTATAAATCCCTTATCCTCTTTTCTCTTTATTGTCAAAACTAGGAAACCCCCCAAAACCCTAACCTACGATGCAACATAAATTTAAAAAAAAAAAACTGATTAAACAAAAGAAAACATATTTAGGTCTCTTTTCTTTTCTTTTTGTGGGTTTAACCATTACTAGGTAGAATTCAGAAAAATAATTCATGGACTAACAAAAACATGTTACTTTAGCAATGTTCAACAATTTCAGCGGTTGGAGTCAGTGAAAAATGATGGAGGTGACCTTGAACAATAAGAAAGAAAAAGAAAGGAAAGATTTGCTTTTCCCACACAACTCTCAAATCTCATCAAACCCCTTTTAGATCTCATCCAAAATTCTCTCCATCAATGGCTTTAGATTCAACCAAAGCCATGAACCCTATAAGTTCATTTAAATTCGTCCGTGGACGGCTCGTATGGATCATTGGCGGCGTTCTTTTGATTAATCCTCCACAGAGTCTACTTTCCCATTAGCCATATTTTTGGACCACTAATAAATGTGATTTTTTTGAAATCCATTTACTGTTTGCTTTCAAAGACTAGAGGAAGAAGAAGGGTCAAAGACGATAGGAAGAAGGGGGTAAATGGTCTTTTTCATCTTCTATAGGTGTGTTAGTAATAAATGTGATTTTTTTTTTTATAAATATGGTGTATTTCAGTAATTCTTGGTGTGCATGTAGCACTATCCTAAATCAATTTAAATTCAAATCTAAATCTAGCCAGGGATGAGATAGAGTATCTCATCTCACCTTATTACACGACACCACTCTATTGATCTCTAATTCTCTCTTGTAATTGTATAGTCCTTTGAAAAAGGATCATGTAATTGATTTTTAAAAAGTTTGTAATCATGATTTTATATTTATTGGTAAGGGACACTCACTCGTGCATGTTAGTGGTCACTTCATTTGTGAAATCCATCTCTATCACATCTCGCTCATCTTTAACTCTCCTTGAACTATAGATAACAAGTTTTAAATCTATGGTTAATTTTTATTTTTTTAAAAAAAATTGAACACTAAGGTTAGATGCTTTAATCCTAAGGGATAGTGAATCTTAACCATGGGTCAATTGAGCCATGCTTAGCAGACCCATGGGTACGTTTACTAATTGAAACTCATAGGGAAATGGAAAATGGACCCCAGGGTCAGCTTAGAAGCTGACCCCGGTGACCTCATTGGTCCAACCCACCCCCTTTTTTACCATCCATCAACTGTGGTTAGCCTCTTAGAATTAAGCAATCTAATCATGGTTTTTAGGAAAAACAAAATGCTCAGTTTAATTTAATTAAGTTTAACCATGGTTAAATAGGTAAAAGGGACACGTGGACACTACGGTCAGCTTAGAAGAGGACCTTGAGGGCCTCGTCTCAGTCCTCAAGCTCATATGGCTAGGTTTTGGCTAAAATTAAGGTCTGATTTTATTTTATTTTTTGGTAAGGATATAAGCACACAGTTGGCCAACACACACGAACTCGAGAGGCTCAACCCAATCTGTAGAGACCTGAAATTTAATTTCTTGGTATTCGTATCAATTATTTTAATATTTTTGGTTGTCATGATTAATTTATTACATAAGTTTAAAATTGGAACAATTAAAGTAGCATAAGGGTGTTTTATAAATTAATCAAGTGAAAAATAGACGAAATCTCCTTTATCATAAGAGGGGCATTTTGGTCATTTTTTGCAATCCAAAATTTATGAAAATTTTAATGTAGATTCTATATGACCTAAAGTAGCTATGGTTCATATTTCAGGTTAATCCGATAAGAATTGAGCTCTATAGAATTATTCAAAGTGCAGTGGCAAAACTGTAAATACGATGAACAGTAACCGCGTGAATAGTAATCGTGAATAGTGTTTTAGCAGTTCTTATCACTTTCTAACTCTGGTATTGCCTATATAAAGACCCTAACTCATGGATTTTAGGTATTTCATCATTCTAAAACTTATTAGAGAGAAAAATAGAAGAAAAACCTATGAATTCTCATTAAAGAGAGAGAGAAAAGGGTTTTGGAGAGATCCAAGAGGAGAAATCAAAGGTGTTGCAAGGAAAAAGTACAAAAAGGCTTAGATCCATCTCATTCGCAAACGTTTGATCGTAGGGAAGCGATCGTGAGAGGTAAATACGACTTCCTTCCTCTCAATATAGGGATTATTGATACAAATATGATGAAGAAATAGATCTAAAGTAAGAACGACAATAGTAAATATGTTTTTATTGTTTTAAACTATGATGAAAATTATATATGAGGATTTTACGATGTTTATACCCAGATTTTTTTTATGGAAAATATATATGATGATTTTTGTAATGTTCTAAATCAGGATTTTCCCTTGAAAAATCTATAGACGATGTTAGAAAATTTTAGATCTTGGTTATCTGATGGATAATATATATATGATGAATAGAGAACATTTTAGATGGTGATTTCCTTGTGATAATTATTTGAAAAAGATGTTGTTTATGATTTTTTTTTTTATTCTATATCAACAAGGAGAATGGGATTGATTTTGTGGTGTATGAATGATGAGAATGGAGGAAGTGGATGATGTTCAGAATTGATGAAATTATTATAAGTTTGTTTGAGATCATTATGTGTTGTGAAAACTAAGGCCCTGTGAGACTTATTTGATTATAGATGTGTATTAAAAATTTAGACGCGGTAAATAAAATTATCACTTATTTTATTTGACAAATTATGCTTTATATTGATCACTTAGGAGAACCCTTGCATGTTTAAATCTATGCATGATTTACAAGTATTTTATTTCATTCACACGGATTCACGAAATCTATACATGAACAAGCATGAGAATAAACAAGATGACAAGTAATATGCAAGTACACAAGGACACAAGCATTATGCATGATTGAGTTTTGCACTGACCGAGTACCCACAGGCCTATGATCAAGGCAAAACCAGCCGTATGCACCGGCGAATGTGTAGACAAGCCGTATACACCGGATAATGTGTAGACAAGCCGTGTACACCGGATAATGTGTATATTGTGTGGTACCTCGGAAAGTAGGGTATATGTTAGTCTCTACCCGATATATGGGGTAGAGTTATTTTAAGTTATTGCAATTGCATGTTATTGAATAAATTCATGAACAAAAATAGGCAAGATAAATAAGAGAAATAAGCATGAGTAATCAGGTGTAAGAATCAAATTTAATTATGCTTCCGCACTTTGAAATATTGTGAGTTCGTAAGAATCAAATTTAATTATGCTTCCGCACTTTGAAATATTGTGAATTCACTTGTGATGTTGAATCTTAAAATATATTGTTATCAAATCTCGTATATTGTTAGGCAGGATTTTGTATATACGTTGGGTAACTTGTTACTCAGCTGATGACTGTTGTTGTCGGCAGGTGCTAGATTTGACATTTGTGCCCCAGGACCTTGGGAAGAGGAAGAATACGAGGAAGAGCAGGAAGAGCCAGCAGGTGACTATCCTGATGGAGAATGGAACTTGGATTGCTGGCCATACACAGGACACTAGATCACTAGTATATTTGGATTTTGAATTTTAGAATTGTAATAGACAAATTATGGATTTATAGTTAGTTTGAGTTTATGACTGGAGATTCATAGAGGTTGATTGTAAATTGATTATGAGGTCTTAGTATTTATTTTAGATATTGGACTTGATTGCATTTATTTAAAAAATAAAAAAATAAAAAAAAATTTAAGTCCATGTTTTTAGAATTGCCTTAAATGCTTATGATAAGAAGTTATGGAATTAATGATTAAGTCACGTGCCAAAGTCTCACATTAAGTTAGGTGGGATTTTGGGGCGCGTAATTGGAGAGAGACAGGAGGCTGAACCCAATCTAACAGACCAATATTAATGGCACTCCCGGATCAATTAACCTAGACCAGTGTTGGTTTTGGGCTAGCCGCATAGACCAACATCTCTACTATTATAATGGCGATTCCATGTTCAAAACGGGACGGAAACTTTTGTTAATTTCAAATTTATCCATTACAAACATAGGGATTAAAAACGTTGGTTAGATTGCTTAATCTTAGGGTGTTAACTACAGTTGATGGGTGGTAAAAAAGAGGCGTGGACCAATGAGGTCACTGGGTCTGCTTCTAAGCTGACCTTGGGGTCTGTTTTCCATTTCCCTTATCTTATTTTCTCATATATGCCCTCCTTAAAAACGTACTATTTTTTCCAAATTCACCAAAGAGTTTGGTTACGCCATTGAGATTGCAATGTATCTCTTTTAACATTCTTTAATTGTGGTTAAGATTTTCCCACCCTTAAGGTTCACCAACCTATCTTTAGTATTTAGAAAAAGTATTAATTTTTTTTAAACGTTGGTTAAAATTCATTAACTCTAGAAATTAAGGATGAGTGGATGAACCTTAGGGGTGGGTGAATCTCCACGGTTAAAGAGTGTTATACATGACGACTTCAGTTGCATAACCAGACTCCTCGCTCTCTTAGTAAAATACTCCAAAAGAAGAATGTTTCGCCAAGGCTCTACCTATCTTCTTTCTTTGTTATATCTAAAATGCCCCTAAAATTTATTGATTCTCAATTCGTTCGTATGTCATATTTCTATAACCAACGTGTCTCTCACAATTTTTTATATCTAAAATGTCCCTTAAGTTCTTATACCTAAAATATTTCTCCCCCCCCCCCCCCCCCCCCCCCCCCCCCCCGCGTGCCAGCTAGTTAATGTAATGGCACTCCGTTCGCTTCTAATCTCTATACTGTCTGCAGATCGGAAAATATTTCAATCTAAATTTTGGTTGCGGCCGTTAATGGCTGTTAGCCTGCTACTCACTTTAGCACATTCCGAATTTCATTGAATAAGAATAAGTATACATAACAGCAAAATTCAGCCTAAAAAATGAATAATTAAAAACCTTTTTTTTTTGTTTAATGTGTCATTATGTCTTTCTTCACCTGCCCTGCCGGTGCAACCAATACTTTCCTAGAACTCACTCGTACCCAGTAAGACTCGGCTGAGTTAGTATAGTTCTGACGAGTTCCAACCCAATCGAGTTCCGTGTCAATGAGCGAGTTCTACAATATTTTCTATCACTGCTTCGTCATAGTTCTGCTATCCGCGTATTGCCAGAAATCTCCCAAAAACGTTTTTGCAGCATCTAAACTGGGAAAAATCGTTGGTTCCAGGAAGATCTGAGACAGAGAATCGGAGGAATCCGCAGTGAATAGAGCTCGATTTCCCTTCGCTTCTAAGCTCCCCATGACGACCGCGATCAACTGCCGGTATGAAAAGAAGAATTTCTTCACAGCCGATTCGATCGCCTGTAATCCTTGAAGTAAATGAATTTTCCCGAAATCTCCCTCTCGGTGGCCACGATAGAGCTTCATGGCTGCTTCTTGAATTCTCGGTCCTCCTTTTGGATCAACCTCCACACCCAAGATCGCAGGAACCTTGTGCTTCAGATCCTTTGACGATCTCGTAATCTCGCACAGTCCCTTCGATCTGAAGCAAAATGCTTCGGATTCCGACGAAGCTTTGATGGCGAGCTGGTTCTTCAGGCGGAGAAAATCGTCCGGATCCATTAGAAGATTGAGATCTTCGATCTCTGCAAGAAGTTTCCAAATTCTTTCAAGCAACCAGCAATCGCTCGCCGCCTTCTCAAAATCCTTTCCATCAATTCTTTCCGCGATCCGTCTGAGAAGCCCTCGAGATGCGTGGATCCATGATTCCAATATCTGATGAGTGGTGAAGACCGTCTGGTTCTCGTAGTTCTCGAGGTTCTTGTGATCGAAGGGACATTTCTTCAGGGAATGGAGATCGGACGGTCTACATACGAGATCGTATTCGAGGCTAGGTTTACCGGCGAGGTTCGGTTCTCCCAAACCTAACGTGAACGGACACCTCCGCATCTCGCACTCGATCGAGAAAAAGATCTTCGAAGCAATGTCTTCCGATTTCGGCCACGTAGCAAGCCGAGGAAGCAAGCTCGCTTCGCTAGTCCGATTCACGAAAGTTGTGGCTCCGGGAAGCTTCCACACCTCCGACGAGCTCCCATCACGAGCCAATACACCGTTAGATGTGCTGAGATCGGCGATTGGAGCAGTGCCACGTGTCTCACCGTCCTCTTCCCCGTCCTGGCAGAGGATAGCGATGAGCTCGATCTGGTGAGTCGTCAGCGACTCGAGCCGGCGATTCCACTCCCGCCGATTCGCATACGGTCTCGGATCGGACAAAACGAGCGATACAAACCGAAACGTGATTTCGAGAGCTTGCAGCGCTGGTTTGAGGAGCGATTCGTTGTTCCAGTTGGGGAAATCTTTGGAACTCCATAACTTGTTTAGCTCTGGGAGACGGAGATATTGCTCGTAATCCGAGCAGCCGGAGGAAGGTACTGGGGATAAATCCCCGGCACGAAAGGGAGAGGGTACCGAAATTTGCAATTTTTTTGAAAGTTTCGGCGATTTATTGGACATATCGGGCGCTACCATCTTTGCTTTGCACTCCAAATCGACCATGTTTCAACTCAGTTAGACAAAAAGAATGAATAGCAGAGGAGAGGAGAGGAGAGGAGAGATTGTTTGTTGGTAGTTTTGGTTTGAGAGATAAGAGAGAGATGAGGTAGATTTATAAGGAGGTTATTGAGGTATGAACGAGGGAAGGAGCGTGGAAAATGCAACGAGGAAATTCAAGATCGCGGCGGTGAAGACCATTTTCACTTTTAAAAACAGGAGGAATAAGCAGAATAGTTAATGGAATGTGCTTATCCATTCACCTAATGACCTAACCCACACGGTTTGAAATTTGATTTTTCCTCTCTGGGTGGCTCCTTCTCATACTGGGGGGGGGGGGGGGGTCGGATTTGATTTCTTTTAGAATATTAATATAGCTAAATGCTATGTCTACTTTCTTCTTCTGTTTTATAATACAAAAATTATTTTTTTTAAAAGTGAGTTTTTTAAGCCAGTTCCCTAATCCTAACAGTTTATAATCAACCACTAAGGGTCAGGATTTAAGGTGACTTATTTTGTTTTTTCTAATGCCACATCAATTCTAATCCTAACCATTTAATAATTGAGATAAATGATTAGGATTTAAGAGTATATTTAAGAGTACACTTTGAGAGTATCCCTAAACTAATTCTTTTTAAGTTGCTTTTTTCTTCTTATTTTAAAGAAGAAAAAACAAATCCTACTAACCCGTATAAATACATAAAACTTACATTTAAATTATGGTAATTTATAACATAGAAGGTGATATAATTGAGTATATGAATGGTTAATGAGATGCACCATATCATTACCATCATCACAATTAGATGAATTTCGATTTAGATTGTGATTGAGATTGAGATTGATGGTAATGATAATGTGCATATCATAACCATACATGTACTCTATTATAATAGTCCTATTTTTGACTGTTAATTGCCTCTTAAAAAGAAAAAGAAAAAAAATAACCTTGGGCATAGGCTCTTTTAAAAAGAGTGTTCTTCAACCTTTTTTTTTTTAAAAAAAAAAAAAACTATATACTTACTGTTAGCATGTGTTGATTTTTGGTTGAGAATAAGAAATACTTAAAAGTAGCGTTAGACTAACATCCCTTTTTAGTAAAATAATTTTTTGGAAAATACATTTTGTAAATGTGTATGGAAGGAGAAGAAGACCCGAGTCAATGGTTCGGCCGGGTTGAAGGGTCAACTAAGATATCGCGGCTCCTAAATAGGGGTTGGACCGTAGTCACTGTTTGTTCTCATTTGACAACTTTTACTGTTTTACCGAATCGACTGGTGCTTAGCTTGGGCAATAAACCCACTTCAAGCAGCTTAACTGTCAGGGAAAACATTTTTTCACAATCAACCAACGTTCTGGATGCTTCCGGAGAGTTATACGTTTGGTCTACTAGTTAGAAGCATTCCAGCCAAAAACAAATTAGATTGCAGTTGCACCTCCCCTGCTAGTAAAATTACAATTTTGCCATGGTACTTTTATTTAAAGAATTTAGACCACGTTGTGGTTCTTTCCTTTTACATGGAAAACTCGAAAAGGATCCCGTGTTTCTAGGGAAAATGACTGCAGTCCATGTAAAGCTTGCAGGGTTATGATAGTATAGACCGTGGTCCAGGGGTAAGGTCTTGGAAGTTGGTTCACAAAGACTCCAGTCGATTATAACTTTTTATTTTTTTTGCGGGATTACCGCTAATTACCTGCTTTTTACTAGTAAGAATCCCGTTAAAATGTTGTCAAAAAAAAAAATTTCATTAAAACAAATCCAACAATCCCTAGAAATAAAGTGAATCTAACGGATCCCCAATGAGCCCAGTTTTTAACAGATACGAAGAGAACGTTAGATTAGCAGCAATCCCTGAAATTAAAGTGACGCCCGAATTCTTAACAAATATGAAGAGCCGTAATTCTTGAACGCTACATTTGTAAAAAGAAACATGAAGTGAAAAAGATGGATTATTAAAAAAATAAAAA
This sequence comes from Tetracentron sinense, assembly GCA_015143295.1. Lineage (NCBI taxonomy): Eukaryota > Viridiplantae > Streptophyta > Magnoliopsida > Trochodendrales > Trochodendraceae > Tetracentron > Tetracentron sinense. The sequence continues at coordinate 4,339,712 of CM026557.1, read as the reverse complement.
TAAAAAAGTAGCTTGTAATGGATAATATCTGAAAAGGCTAGGGGCATTTTACTTCTTTTATTCAAATCTCGGCTACTAGTCCTCTTAGGTTTTGGATAAGTCTTTCTCTTTATGTTTGTCCCGTTCCAACATTTTCTTTGTTGAATGTTCTCGCCTGGTTGGACTCGATCTCCGCGTTTACCGCTGAAAATCCCGGCTTTCACCACCGCCTCGATCACTGCCACCTGTCAAGGAACGATTCATCTTCAAAACTAAAACTCGGCGTAGTGGCTCCAACTTGGAGTCACTTTTGACAGCTGGTTACGCGGCTCATCATGTGAGCTGTAATTATCTCAGACATTTAACAGCAAGGACACGTGTAGTACCCCACCCACTGTGAGCTACTCCACCTGTCTGGGTTTAAGCATACACATCGGGTTTGATGGGCCGCTGCCAGAAAGACAGTCGTAGTGCTGCCACGTGACAGAGACGGTGGTTCGTGACGATGGGTTTGCTTACACGGTTCGCTGGTACATGTGTCAGCTTATCCGTTTAGAAAGTTGCCGTTGATTCGCTTGGAGGAGCCGCTGAAATATTAATTACTTTAGGTTATCCGCACTAGACATTGCCAAGCTGTTTTGACTTTGAAGAAAGTCAATTTGAGCTGCACCGGATTCCTGGTAAGGAAGCATAATTGACTTCTTCTAACCTACGCCTTGGGTGATAATTCTTTTATACGGATTTAAGGATATGGATGAATCCTGCTACAGAGTAGTTGCGTGGGGATGTCGATAAGAATAATATATTTTTTAAATGTAGCACTAAATCCACCGTAGGTGTTTTTGGCCATATCTTGCCACGGATAGAGGAGCCGGAAGGAAGCATTGGTGTGAGTGACGATCATCTGAACATAGGTGGAACCCGGCAGTTGAAATCCATCCTCTACATGAAGCACGCCTAAATACCTTCCATTGGTGTGCAGGCACGGAATGTGCAAGCTTATAACCAGGCACATGCATCAAATATAAGTATAATGATAAATAATAAATAAAATTATTTCAATTTTCTTTTGATCCAGAAAGATCTTTTAGATGTGTTATCAGAGGTTCCTCTTTTGTGTAGCCGTTTAGTAAGATCAGTAATCAAGCTCTAATGTGTCAATCAAAAAGATGATTAGTTTATAATTTAAATTAATTTAAAATTATGGTTCACGTGATCTAAGAAACATTCTCAATATTTACAATTGATTCCTAAGCTCTGAGAAGGAAAATGAGAAAATGAAGCTCTTTGTTTGCCACAAATGTACTCTTTCTTCTAATTGAGAAAAGATGAGACATTAACCCTCATGAAACGAAGCACTTTAGATCGTATACCTACCTTAAATCGACTTAGTGTATTATAAGGAGAACCGAAAAAATAAAATTAAAAACGAATATGGTCAGGTGCTCCTGATTTTTAGTGCTTGCCGACCAAAGATATCTTACTTTGATACGTCAAATCATTAAAAAAGATTGAGTGGGCACGCAGAATCCAACTTAGCTGCCCCCAGGGTTCTCTTTTCAATTACCAGAATGGGAGGTCTAGAAAATTCTATTTCCTAAGTTACGTGGCAGCATACCGTATGTCCCACGCCATGGATTAACGAGCTGACAAAGAAAATTAGTCAAAACACATGTTAGGCCCCACAGACTCATCATCGTGTAGACGATGGTCATCCCATTATGGTGTTATTTTTTTTTTTTTTTTGGGTAAACACAATAACACCACAAGCTGATTACTCAAGGCAAGACAAGGAAACACTCACACCACTCATGCAGACCACACAATATGGTGTTATCGGGTAAATGGGTATATCATCTTTGGACGACCAGCGCTCCACTGGACCACGGTGGGGGGTGCAGGTGCAGCGTTAATGCACAGAGGAGTTGGGTTTGATGAGTTCACCACCCGGTGCCTTTGATCACTCATAGGCTAGTCCTGTGAAAGTACGTAGGACCCACCCTTTAATATGACCCAACCAAGTCATTTGTTAGGCCAAAGGCCAACAACCCTTTCATATTGGATAAAGCTTCTGAGACACCTCCCCCCCCCCCCCCTCCTTAGGTCTCAATAGCAAAGTCCTTTCATATAACCCAGATGCTTTTTGTATGGACCAAGCCTCATTTTAGGCATAGTACCTCCACGGTGGGTCACTCTCACTTGCACCGTCCTATGAAGCTTTTGGAAGCCCGTTCGATTGTCCAAGCAATTTAATGAATGAACTTTGCTTCTACGGATCTGCCATTTATTTTTGTTCTCGTTCTCAAGTCTACAGCCTTTCCCTGTTTCACCGATACCTGGAAAACTTGGCACACCACAAGAAAAGGGTATAGTGATCCGTACTTAAAATGTCATGTTCTGAAATACAAGTTCATAACTCATAAGTCACTGTTTTTTTGAACTACACGAAAGGAATTTTAGATTAGTCCCCATATTTGCTATCATCTGGCAAAGATACTCAGGTAATTGGACACGTCAATAAAAAAAGCAAAGAGATCTCAAGTGCGGAGAAGTCAAAAACATGGAGGGAAAATTAAATTACTTCTCCCCTTTTCATCATCACCCGGTGATGAATGGACGCCTGGTTGCATGACTCGGGCATCCCCCAGAGTAATTCCGATGCCCTTGTGACAGCTTGAACAGTGAAGACGTTTACCCATAAACACGCAACAATTTGGATGTTTCAAAATAATTATTTCCCATTCGTGCAATCATCGGGTAAAGAATAAAGATACACTGGTCTTTAGCAGTGAAGAAGTTTACCCATAAACACATATATTATCGAAAATATTATCCAAATGCCAACATTACGACTAGGAATGCAACAGCCAAGAATGCAACAGCCGAACTAGAACATCATGTTCAACAAAAAATTCAAAAATATTCAGAAAACAAAATCCAAAATATAACTCATCAATCTAAGTGCACCTTAAAAAAACTCTAAGAAACTTAATCAAACAAACTGAAACCCATATCATCATCAGATTCTTCTGCGGGTTCATCCTTCTTCTCCTCCTCCTTGGCCGCAGCTGCAGGAGCAGCACCAACTGGAGCAGCACCAACTGGAGCAGCAGCAACTGCAAACTTGCTTGGATCCTGCATTTTTTTTCCCTCAGTGATGCAAAACGAGTAGACAAAACAAAGTTGAAGAGCAATAGGGGAAACCAATAGAGAGATTGTCAGTAAGCAGTTCAAACCTCCAAGTATTCTTTTACTTTGTCAGCTTGAGGGAAGGAGTACTCTGTTGCAACTGCAACTGCCAGAACATTCTTGTAGGCATTAATGAACATGTGGGGTGCAGCAGCCAGGGTTGGGTATGAGATTGCCAGCGACAGGGAAGTAACCATGGAAACACCAATAGCAAACTTCTCAATCAGGTCATCCTCCGTGAGATCAAGCACCTCTGGGCTGAACACCGAGCCATTGTCATAAACGGACAGGACAACAAGACCATAAGAGAACGGCCTTATACCAAGCTTTGCAAGCAGGGCAGCTTCAGAAGAGCCCACCTTTTCACCCTTCCTGATAAGCTCAACAGGAGTTATAATTTCAACTGTACCCTTGTTAATCTTCGTTGGGATGTTCAGCACCTGAAAATCGATAGCACGGTAACTGTTATTGAAAGTCATAATATAGTAAAAGATATAATTGTAAGGTAAAGAATATAAACCTGGAAGAAGGAGGTCTGAGAAGGATCAAGCCCTGTGTTGCCAGGTGGAACAATGACGTCAATTGGGGCAACTAACCCAACGCGAGCTGGAGCTCCAACCTGTTCACATTGAAAGAAAAATTCAAGACGACAACTAACATAGAAATTCTTCTGTAAGAGAGCATATATAGATAGATACACATAGGAGCAGTCAATACTGTTAGATTTCAATCCAACTTGAGGAGCAGAAACAAGTGACCAAACTTATGTAAAGATACATCGCGACATGTAAGCAAAATTCTCCATCCCATTACTCTGTACTAAAGAGTCTTTAGTACTACTGATGCAAATTTATGGCGGAATAGGTAACCCCACTAAATTAAAATTACAACCATTCTGGTCTCTAGAATTACCATAGACTGACCTCAACAAACAGATCAAAAAGATAAAGTGATCAAATTTGAAATAAATATTCACACACACACTAACAAAGCGTAAGTTTATCAGGTGATGCTATAGGAAGATTTTGGTTAGTGGGCTGAAAAAACAAACTTTTTTTTATCGATAATCATGAAGATATATTAATCAAAAGAGAGCTTACAAGATAGAGAAAATATAATACAAAAATGGAGTTAACAATAGCAATAGCGTAAACTCAAAAGAAAAAGAAATAAAAGACCATGGAAAGATTCCACAGTGCTGAGAACGACAGATCCTAAACTGTGCCAGACTTCCTCCCAACACAGCTCCCAAATCAACACCAACATTCTAAATGGAGACCCAATTTAAGATTAGTAAACAGATTCGTGATTGAATGCGAGAAAGAGAAGAGCTGTGCCAGACTTCCTCCCAACACAGCTCCCAAATCAACACCAACATTCTAAATGGAGACCCAATTTAAGATTAGTAAACAGATTCGTGATTGAATGCGAGAAAGAGAAGAGATAGAGTTCTCGAAAACTCTTATTTCTCTCTTTCCAAATGGACCATGATATGCCCCCAGGGAGAACCAACCAAATAGCCCTATGCACGATATCCGCACTAACCAAAGACCAGCAGGATAAGAAGTTTTGGAAGCAGGAAGGGAAGACCCAAACCACACCTATTCGGGGAGAAAATACCCCCAAATCACACCAACAATAGGGCAGTGCATAAGCAGGTGGTCCACCACAAGAAACAACAATTAGCTAACATCCACCCTTTATTCTTTAAGTGATCACAAGAATCTTATTCAAAGAAGCATTCTATAGGAAGAAAGACAACTTGGAAGAAATACCTAGATTTCACGCAAATCCTTGAGAAACGAATGCGTAAGACACAAACTCAAGTGATAGTAATAGTGATCTCATTGAAAATCGACCACTGCTACCTCTGGACCAAATTCTAGAGTCTTTGCCCTGAGGACTCATAAGGGAAGACTCAAAACACAAAAATAGATGGCCCAAATAGCAAAAGTAGACTCAAGATTCGAGTGATAGTAGTAGTGATCACAAGACACTCATCGGAAAGGGTGGTGAAAGGGGAAGCTCGTTGAAGATTTGCAAATGGCTAAGAAAATACACCATGAAAAATGCCCTAGAAGTGAAATCCTTGTGTTGATCTACACAAATTTCTCATTAATAATGCAAATCCTTATATGTAACAAGAAGCATGACCAATAAGAGATAGTTCACTTACCATAGAGGACTGCTTAGTAGTCAACATTCACTCATTAAGGGGTTGTTGACCAATATACAGTCAACCAACTTGTAAGAACATTTCCCCATTTGGTTTCTTTTCAAAGATTTTTTTAATTTTTTTCCAAATGTAGTTTGTGTTCTAAGAAGAGCCATATATAATATATTGACTAGAGAAAGCTGATTTATTGGAGGCTTGAGTGACTAACACACTAGAATGTTTATGGTGACTTGATGGTGGAATGTTGAGGCTAAAAAGGTTGTTGGCCTTAAAAAAGTAAGCAGCCAATCCATCTGGGTCTGGGGCGGATCATATACTTTTGCTGGATCAACCAACACTTCACATTAGGGTTTTACATGCACAGATTCAGCAACATTCATTCTTCAAAATTTGACATAAATATCGAAAGAAAGAACTTATTACAGTAGAACCTGATAAATGAAGTTGGATAATCACCCAAATGTTAACATTGCCCCTACACATACAAAACAATCCACTACATCAGCTTTTTTAAAACCTTAAAGAGGGAATGCATTAACCCTAAGGAGTTAATAGTAACATGCTCAAGCACGCGCACGAGTGTGGTTAGGGTTTGGAGGGGTCAATCGCATTATCTATTAAATATGTAAAAATAAAGACACCAAAGATGGTATCAATCACAATTACGTACATTTTTTAAAAATTGATAATTAGAAAACCATCGTATTATAAATAGCCATTAGAGATACGCATAGTAACAAAGTCGAGGTTCAGGAATAATTCAGCAGCAGGGGTCCAATTCGGAAAAAATTGACAGTCAAAAAATTTGGGGAACAAAACAGAAATAATAAAAAAATCAATAATTATAAAGAGAAAGTAATATGATACCAACATTAGTTACCAACAACACTAGTTACCAAGTCAGAGTTCAAAAATTATTCATCTATGGAGAATTTCAGGAAAAAAATAATAATAAAATTCAAAATTTGCAAAAATAAATCGAGACAAAAGATTCAAAATAAGATTAATAATTATGGAAAATATAAACAAAGATATAATATTTACTAAGAATTTTTTCAAAAGGTCGTAAATAATTCATGTTCAATTCATGAAATTCACAACTTTTTGAAAAAGTTGTGATCTTTTCATAAAGTAATGAATAATTAGTGAATTAATCGTTTTAAGAGGTCATTATTCAAAAAAATTGAAAAAATCGATGAAATATGTTTACTAAGTAGATAGGAAGAACATACAAAGGAAGTTACAAAAGAGTAAACTCGAGCAATACACAAAGGAACAAAGATGCAGTAACCAGCCTAACCCTTACATCACAATACTGTACCAACCAAATCTTCAATCCCCCTTTTTTTGATCGGGTAAATACCTCTACCAAATCTTTCAAGCTCCCTTTGGATACTATAATAAAATTAGGAATCTAAAGCACAGAGAAAGGAGGAACAATATAAGAAGTCCTAAAAGGGAAGAACCTACACTCTTTTCCCCAAACCAAGCAAGAAAAAGTTTCTAATAACCATAAGCAAAAGGGCAATGCAAAAGCAAATAATCTACCAATTCTTGCACTCAATGGCACATAAAAAAACAATGATACCTCCACAAAGAGGTAGAGGTAGAGGTATCATACCAATTCTTGCACTCAATGGCACATAAAAAAACAATGATACCTCCACAAAGGGGTATAGGTATCATCAAACATAGATTACTGCGACCATGATTGTTAAAGGCGATGCCTCAGGTGGTCACCGAGGCTGAGGCAATTGGCCACCTAGGCGATCATTATTAAAAAACTTACTTATGTTATATTATTGTTATTTAAGAATATAAAATATTATTTTACTTGAATATGGTTGTGGGGTCAGTCTATTTTATATACTTTTTATGTCTTCTACTATATAATATGTTAGGATTTGTATATCCAATAAAAAAAAAAAGGTTTCCAGATAAAAGAAGAAATAAAAGACAAACGGTGTCAAGTGTGTTTCCCTCAAATTAACGTGTCTTCTCTCCAGCTCGATGGGTGGACCATTTGGTCTCTCTCCCCCTATGTTTGTGGGTATGGTCTCCATTTTCTTTGCATGGTTGTTAAAGGTGTTGAATAGGCAACTAGGTATACAACTTGGCTTAGTCGACCCAATTAAAAAATTGTCTTTAAATGTCCCAAATTTCTCCAAAGTTCGGCACGTCACATTGACTGTGGGGCTACTTTTCTATTTTTTTTTCAAATCTATACTCTCATCTCCTCTTTATTATTCTTAATTTTGTCTTCAATGAAGGTTTTATCAAAGTGCATCTTGCCAATGGAGAATTTGCAATTTATATGAATGGCAGCGTTCCTTATTCAAGAAAATACAACATACATATATCTCATATTAGGGGAGATTTTCGTAGCAAAAAGTTCATCAAGAGACACCTCGGGCGCCTCAGGCTACCGCCTCAGACCTCCGTGGGGTCTGTCGCCTCAAGTCGCCTTGATTACCATAACTATGGCATACATTGACTTTCACAAAATCACAATCCATGGTTCAAAAACTCTCGATTCGACTCAAAAGTTAGCCAGGTCAAGTACATCTGAAAACTTTTTAAAAAAATTCGACTAGATCCAACTCAGAATATATATATACCAATTGAGCAATGCTAAGTCCACTTTCTTCGCCATCCACTTCCCTCTTTTTTAAACAAGACGACAAAATAATAGTGGTGGGCCCCGCAAAAATGTCATTATTTTTTCTTGTCTAAAAAATGAGAAAGTTGATAAGAAAGAAAGTGGACCTAGCATTGCTCATACCAATTAGGCAATTACTAATTTCTTGGCATTTTATCCGAGATCAGAACACAAATAACTTGAAAAACATGGTTTTAATTGTCAAGAAGAGTCATAATCCAGCTAAATGTCAAGGAGATTGTCACGAAGGTAACACGAAAACCACTAACAAGATAATGGATTTTTCAAGGGAACAAAAGTCTCCACAGAACTCAACCAACCGAAATTGAAAGCAAATGACTAACAATGAAGATAGTGTGAAACATAATCACCAAGTCAAAGTTAGGGAATTATTCGTCTATGGAAAAAAAAGGCGCAAATAATGCAAATTTTATTCACGAAGTTAGAGACTTAATCAAAATGTTGCAATTTATTTAAATGGACGAGCATAATTCATGAATTGATTTTTTGCGAGAAGAAAAAATCGGAGAACTTGGTTTATATGGTTTTAATGAATAACATCTCACACTAACAAAAGGAAATTTAACAGGAGATGGTCCAAAAAAGTTTTGGTTGATGGGCTGAGAAAACACATTCAAAGGGGAAACGTGTTGGAGATTTGCAAATGGCTAAAAGAGTACACAATGAAGTATGTTGTAAATTAATTAAGCAATTGGAAAGCAAAATGAGCGAGAACTGTTGCTCTTGTAAGTTAAAAGAAAGCCCTAGAGCACAGAACTAGAAGTCCTAGAATTCTTATGCTGATTTGCACATGTTTCTTACAAATGATGTAAAATCCTAATATACAACAATAATTTTTTCTAGAGATTTCTTGCATTCTCCAAAGAAACTTAAAAAGCCAGAGACAACTGACTTGCTAACGACTCCAGTGGTTAACATTGGAGCATTTGACTTTTAAGATTCAAAAACAACCTCACTTCTTGCACGGATCGTGAATACACCGGAGGAGTTCGTTGGTTGAATCAACCAGCACCTCAATAAGGATTTACCGTAGACTACCGTAAAACATGGTTACACATAACAAACCAAAAACACCTAAAGATTGGCTCCACCTCAATCAATTAACAAAATAAAGCTAATCTTAACCAGCACTACTAATCAAATCAAGAAATAAATACAGGGTAAGTAAAAGGATAAATACCTTCCAAAAAAAAAAAGTAAAAGGATAAATAAAATAATGTGAAATCATTATTATGGCGCAGCAACAACGGTAATATCAAGCACTGTACCTTGTATTTTGAGACCTCTTCGGTCACTTCCTTCAAATCACCCTTCGTGAAAATCAAACCCACATTTCCCTAATCCAGAAAAAATAAATATATATCACACGGAAAAGTCACCAGATGAAACCAAAAAAAAAACCTTCAACAATATAACAGATGAAATGAACAGAGAGATACGTACCACGAGCAGGGGAATAAGGTTGAGGAACGCGTTGTTTCCGGTCTTCTCGGCGTGGAGCCTGATAGATCGCTTCATCATGGTGTTCTTCCCCATTAAAACAACAGACTCTCCACGCAAACCCTGCCGAATGTTCTGCAACTGGTTCGATCCGACATTATCAGCCGCAGCAATCAAAATCTGACTGAACTCATCGAGAAGCTGGCACAGCTTGTGATCGTACGCAATCTTCTTATCCGCTTTCGAGGTCTTCACCGCCATTGCTTGAGATTATGAGTTTCAAGAACACTACTGAAAACCCTAGAAAATAAAAATATTAAAGAGGGCCAAGACGAAGCACAGCTTTGTCAAGGCGAGCAGCCAAAGGCAGTCTCTTTAACCTCTGTAAGCTATTCTCTGTAACTTCCGAGTAAAACCTAAAAACCCTAGCCCAAAATTTGCGTATGGAAAAGGGAAATGGGATATACGTTTGGTTTATATAGAGGAACGGAATAGATAAATGACCCCGAAACATATAATGACCTAAATCCGATGGTCTCGGTTCCTTTCTTGTGGTGAATCCGATGGCTGTTGTTTAGGTTGGCTAATGGGCTGGATAGCTATATGGGCTTTTTAAAGCGGGCCAAGGTCACAAGTAATCTGATATCCATGGAACGCAGAAAAGAGGCCGAGACGGGATACCAGAAACTTGTATAAATACTTCGGCCTTTCAAACTAGAAGGCTCGCATCAAAGATTGGCCTACCTCACCTAGTCACCTTGTCTTCGTCACAACTCACAATTTTGAGACCCATAAACCAACGGGTGCTTGCAGAGTTGGCCGGGTCATGGCTCTTGATCAATCAAGGCTTGCGCAAATGAAAGGGAAAAAAATTATACCAGAATAATTTTTATTTTTGAGGTAAACAACTACGCACCCAACTAAAGAAGAAGAAGAAGAACACATCTCACCGGAAGAGTCTAACTTACCATGAGGGGGAAGAGCCTTATGTAATGGGTAAAAGGCAAGGGGCAAGGTGGAAAATCTCCAGTTTGTCAAAATAATCAACATAGCAACATTGCCCACTTGGGTATGTGCTGGCTCTTATGAGTTGGTAAAGTTTTTTCTTTTATTTGTAAGATGACCACACAAGTCATGATGACTTGCTTCTTGCCAATAAATAAGCAAGATCAACAAAGAAGAGGGGAGATGATACGTGAAGGCAAGGGAGAAAAACCAAAAGACGAAGAGGAAAAAGGTCAGGGGGCTTGAGCCGAACCCCAACCCCGAAGGGCTGTACAAATGCTAATCACCCACCTGATTCTCTCCACTTCATCTAATGCTCCTCATGACTTCACAATCGATTACAGCCATATGATGCTCTTTTGGATCGACCATGCCCGTCTGATGATCTCCACAATAGGTATTTCTGCACCCAAATACTTCATGTTTATCTATTTGATGATACGTCGATGTCACTCAACCACCTGAGCACATATTAAACGAGCTCAGTACATCCGACCTCAATACATCCGAGTTCAGTACATCTGAGCCTGTACTCGTCCTGAGAGTACTCAACCCGTCCTGCGAAGTCTTCCCGAGCTCGGTACTTCCAAACTACGTCCTGTCAAGCCCGTAATAGTCCTGAGAGCACTCGACCCGCCCTGCCGAGCACGAACTAGTCCTCAATTGAGCATGTCATCATCCTCAACTGAGAACATACCCGTCCTGAGAGTAACATGTCTTGACCCGATCTACCCGAATATGCTCTTGTATGAATACACTCATGATCGAATGCACTTCTAGGTGGACACCCATATAATGAATTCACGTCGCATGTATGTGCCCACCCCCGGATGAGCACGTACCCAACATGATCACCTGCTCAATGCCCGGACCGAACATCTGTCTGTCCACCAACCAATCATCCGACCATGCCATACTCTTGGATGCATGCAATCTTGAATGGACACTCACATGATGTACTCGACTTATACATTTGCACAATGCTTTTACCTGTGTACTTGCATAGTATGTCTGCAGGTCATGTTCGATCTCCACCCTGGTCACTTGCTAGTGCAATGCTCTCGGCCAGTATAGGCCTCCGACATCTGACTACGCTCTACCAAACGATCGACAACCACATGGAAAGTATCTCTGTACTCGAATGCTCATATGTTTATGCCCCATATTGACTTACTCGTCAAAGTGTCCATTACAGGTCGGATGACCGCCCACCTTGCGAGGACGAACTTGAGCTGAACCTTGGATGATTCTGTACAAAACGTCAACTCCTTCAAATAGCGCGTCATACGACAAGGGTACGAATGACGTATGTATGCAGATGAGTGTATAGGACCTGAACCATGCAGCCTGTGACAGGTACTGCTAGCCCAAAAATTTCCCTTTAAACCTTACATTTGGACCTTGGATGGTTGAAGTTACCAATTTAGTCCCACATCAGATAGTTATGTCTATCGCAAGTTCATGATCACATGCAAATGTGGAAAAATGAGAAAGAGTTATTTTGTTTTATTTTTATATTAGGTCAGAGGGCATCATGTAATCTGCTCTTATTAGTGGGTGGGTGAGTCCTCTAGCCATATCATCTAATAGAAACTTCATGTAATTTGGAGTTCCCATTCCCTAAATAAATCTGAGACCTCTTAATTAGGAGTAGAGGTGGAGCCACATGGACCCAATAAGGGCTTCAGCCACTCTAAATTTTTGATATTCTTTTTTACCATAGATACAAAGGACATAGCCCATGGGTAGCGGCAAAGCCAAGGGCGATGGGGGGTTCTAGTACCTCCTGAACTTTTGAGAAAAAAAATAAGAAATTCAATTTATATTATAAATATTTAATCTAAGAGAGCATATGCATGGATAGGGGACATCTGTCTCCCTAAACTTTGAAAAAAAAATTGTGTTAAAATATATTATTTAATTCAAGTGAGCATAACTATGGGCAAGGGAGCAGCTACCCTCTAACCAATGATAAAAAAAAATCGACAATATTGGCGATATATCGCCGATATATGTCGGTATTGCTACTTGCCGACACATCTATACGTTGAAATTTTTACATGATATCGGAGATATATTACCAATATCTCACCGATATCGAACGAAATCCATGAATCATAATTTTTTTGCCTTTTAAAAAAAAAAAAAAAAGTCATGAGAGTTAGTTAGTCCCTACAGGCTACATAAAACTCGTTATTCTCATCTTTACAAAACTTCAATGGTTGAGAGTTTAGCTTTTGCAATCGTCCAAAGCAAAAAAATAAATAAAAATTGAGACTTGAGACTTGAGAGGAGTAGAGAAGAAAAAAGAAGGAAGAAGAGGCAAGACCCCATACCTATTGTCGTCGACATGGGGGGTTGAGTTGTCGATAGCAAATTCAGACGCATCACGTAAGGTCCCCTCTTCCTATCTTGAGCTCTACCTCTGACTCTTCTCCCTTTTTCTTTTTTTTCTAATAAAATGAGAATGAGGGGTAAGGCTCACGTTTTAATTTTTTTAACCGTAACAAGGGTATTGCTAGGGTCACTCTCTTGATCTCGTTAAACATAACAAGGATAATGATAGGGTCACTCTCTTGATCTCATTAAACATAACAAGGGTAATGATAGGGCTCTCTTGATCTCGTTAAACATATTTCATTAATGTTTTAACCTTAACAAGAGTAATGATGGGGTCACTCATAATCGCATTAAACATACTTCCTTAAGCGTTTTAATCTTAACTGTTATAATATATATTTTTAAATACATTGTCTCATTTTAACTACCTATAAGTCTGTAATTAGGGTTAACATTTACTAACCTTTAGGAATAATCAAATAAAGCATCTAAACTTGGTTTTCAGATTTTTAAAAATATTTTGAGTACAAAAAATTTCTAAAAATCACGCGCCATGTAAAAAAGTTATTATATGACAAAAATAGTTTGTTAAAAACTAATATTGATTTATATTATACACCCAATGTGAACGCTAAAATTTACCGCCCTTCCTCCCCTCTCAACTCTAAGTATCGAGATAAGGTCCGAGAGTAGAGGAATAACGCTAAATTTATTCTAAGAGTCGCCACCTACTTAGGGGAAGTAGGATCCCGAAATAATCCAAATGAGGGGGGTCTACGGTCCAAAATAATCTAGGTAAGGGATCCCTTTAGGTCCTGGGGAAGGGGTTAGGCACCCCAGGACCTCCATCCGATGATGGTAACCTACTCATTAGGTCTAAATCAAACATAAACAAAATCACTTAACATTTCCTAAAATTTATTAGTTTTGCTAATCGAAAACAAAAGAGGGTGCAAAAAAGGTTTATTTTTTTGTTGGGGTCGAACCCTGATTGGGCTGCCTACTTATCCGGTTAGTCGGAATCAGACCCTCTTAGTAGTTCGGGGGTCCGTGACTGTTTTTATACTCGTTTCGGAGTGTGGTCACTTCGAACTCGTGTTTGAGTTGAGGAGGGGAAATGGAATTGAGATTTATGAATCTCATTCCGGGAGATGGTCGCGTAGCTAGTGCTCGTGGGGGAGCTCTAGGGGGCGTTCATTTATTAGGGTAAGTCTTTTTTTTGCATTTTGTGGGTATGTTTTTATTGTTTTTGTATTTTTTTTTATTTTTTTGTATTTTTTAATTCTGGCAAGTTTAACTAGTCCAAAAACTAAACTAAAGGCCCGAGGTAGGCAAAAAAGGAAAATAAAGCCTAACTTAATTAACTTAAAGGCAAAGAGCAGGGCGGATCGAGCGGCCTTAAACCAAAAGAGGCTATGGTTTAAATACGGACCCTGCTCTAGGTCCCAAGGGAAGATAGACCAGTACCTTTAATTTATTTTAACCTTTTTATATATATATATTTTTTTTTTTTTTTTTTTTGTTTTCGTAAGACTAACTAACGGCGTGGGCCAATTATTTAAGGTTAAAAAAGGAAAACTATTTAAGTGCCCAATGTAGGCAAAAAAAAAAAAGCTACGACCTATTTCTATAAATTGCACACATGTACAAGAGATAATACATACATACCTGACAAAGTAAATGGGACCCAAAGAGAAAGTTAATGGGCCAAGGCCCATTGACCGCTAATGGTCAATTGGCTTTGGTCCACTATCTTTCTAAGGCCTCGAGAAATAGGCCCAATAATTTTAAAATGGTTCTAGGGGCTTCCAATTCTCTTGCCAAGCTTTGAACTACCCAAAGAAATATTATACTACAATAAATGAAAGGTATTAAATAAAAATGGGGGTAAAGATATACCTGCGAGGGCTGGTAGGAGAGTTGATGACGGTTGAGAAGTAGAAGGACTATGGTGAGACACCCTATCTCACAAACACTCAACCCACAGAACAATGGGTTTACCCACAAAAAAAAAAAAAAATAAAAGAAGTAATAAAAAAAAAGATCAAGAATGGCCACTGATCTGTGCCAAATTCTTCTCCTGTAAAGGTAAAATGATAAAAGTAAGATGACATATGATGAGAATAATAGCTCTATAAATCTAGATCTAGACTAAAGGCAATCTGGATTGGAGAAATAAGGTTTGACAAAAAATAAAGAATAAATAAATAGAAAATAAAAATGGTAGAAGAATTGGATACCTGAGATGGGAGAATAGGCGTCGGAGCTCTTCTGTAGATCGAATCTAAAGAAGGGACCTGAGATCGGGCAAGAGGTAAAAAAAAAAGAAAAAAAAATCTCGAGAAGGAAGATAACACACAGATCTATATCATGAAATTTAGATCTAGATGGAAATCTAAGAATTAATTCTAGATCTAAAAGAAAAGAGACCTGGACCGAAGTGGACCTGATCTTGATGAGCAGAGATGGCTGTAGACCTCGTGAAGGATCAGGAGATTTGGATATGCCGGACTGGTGTAGCTTGTCGGAGGTGCTGTTAGTGGCGATGGAATGGCCGTGGTTTAGATCGGAGATGGCCGAAAATGGTAGTAGAACTCCCCGGATGTGAAGCTAGAGAAATGGGTGAAAGGAAAGAAATCACGAACTGGAGCTGCTGGCCAGAGAGGAACTGGGGATGATCGGCGCAGGCGACCTACTGAAAAGAGAAGATCTAAGAAATTAGATCTGGAATTTTCAGATCTAAAACTAAAGAATCTGAATGAGGGAGAGTGAGGGTTCGAATTGTTACCCGAGAGGTGCTGGCTGGTGAGGACTTGGGCTGGAGAGGTGGACGGTGGCGACTAGTCTGCAACTCGCCCAAAAGGAAAAACCGCCGGAGATGAAGACGCCGGAGATAGGAAGATGATCGGTGAAGAAAAATCTCCAAAACGGTCTGAGGAGAGAAGGATCAGCGCCTGGGACGATCTGACGAGCGAAGAACTGTCCGTGGAGAAGACGGTGAGTGTTGTGGCTGGAACTACCTGTAACTCGCCGGAATACGACGATCCACGAATAGAAAAAGGAGTGAAGAAAGAGGAAGAAACAGAGATCATAGATCTAGATCTAGATCTAGAAAGAAATAGAGTGATAGATGAAAAAAAAGGAAAGACAGAATGGAGGGATTACCTGAGATCCAAAATCCTTGGTGATGATGCTTCCGATGAGGATATGGGCGCCGAATCCAAAGGAGAGATATGCCGGACGTCGCCGGCCGGGGATGGTGGACTGCAAACACGGAGAGAGAGGGTTTCGCCGGCGAGATAGATGAAAGGGAGAGATGAGAGAGCGAGATCTCTCTGTGCCGAAAATGAGTGAAAGGAAAATGAGGTCATCTGACCTCATAAAGGGGTATTTATGGAGTTAGATAGGGTTTAGAATTAGGGTTCTTTAAATGGGCTTGGGCTTTGGACACTGAGGAATGGATCAGGCTTGGCTGGGTCTAAGCATTGGCTTCTCTTTTGAGGGCTTTAAACAATGGGTAAAGGGGATGATCTCTTTCTCTCTTTCTTGGATCTAGAACCTCGACACTCAAATAAAATAATAAGATAAATAAAAGTTAAAATTAAAAATAAAATAAGGGGATTAAGGGGTGTAAAAATGGGGTGTTCACACCCAATTCAAAAAAATAAAATAAAATTTTAATATAAGACATTTTTTTATTTTAAGGATTTTACTTGAAATTCATGGATATTATATCTAGTTATGAATTTTAATAATGTCATGTTATTATTATTAATAGCTAATAATTCTTAAGACTATACATAATAACATCAACCAAATAATATACATTATTTCACTAAAAATGATATATAAATTTACTAAGTATTATTTTAAATATATTATTTAATAACATTAAAAGTAAAACAAATTATTAATCCATCAAAAAAATAAAACAAATATAAACGGTTCTCTTTACATCCCTTTCATTCTCATGGTCACAACTCGTGCAGATAAAAAAATCCTCTATAATTTGTAAAAACCTAAAATTAATTAATCATAAATATGAATCAAGCATACATTAGCGTCACATGTCAGCGCACATATTTGCTCTATTCTCATTGCATCTTTTATGTACGTTATTGTTTTTTCAAATATTTTTATTCTCAAATATGTATTAACATATATTTTAACATTTTTTGAAGTTTCACACTGCAAAATCCCTTTTTTTTTCCCTTGATTTTTCCAAAAATCATGATAAATGATATATCTTGCGATATTTCTTTTTTCCGCGGTTCGACATGTCAAATGATATCAATATTCAGAACCTTGCCCCTAACTAAAAAAAATATTATTTACAAATGGGCATAAGCAAAGGAGTTGACCCACAAACTTAGCCCTAAAAAATCAAGGGCTACGTCCCGAACGCCCATGCCCCTGGTCCAAAAATAGTTCATACTCGTCTAATCATTCTTCACAAAACCCATCATTTATAATTACTGGCATTGTTAACCCTCCCCCTCAGGAAATTCCTGGCTCTGCCCTTGAGTAGGAGCACACATTCACCATCCTAAAATCAAATAGTTGTTTCATTTTTATTGTTTGAAGAATTATCATGGTTGTGTGTTGAGACATGTTCGCTCTAGCCTCATTAAATCCATGCCGCACATTTAAGGGCACATTAGGATAGTAAATCTTTAAAAAGGAGAAAATAAAATCGACAATGAAGAATTTGATAATGTTGTTAATAGGCTGAGTTAATAAAATATATAATTAAGACCTGGACAACAATTAGACCATCTAAAGTGAAGATGCAATTCCCTGTCATTAAAAAAACACACAAAGTGAAGATGTCATTCTGCAGTGTAATGTGATCAACGCAAAGCATAATGTTGGGCATTCAGTAAGCAATAAGTTATTAAAAGAATATATCTAAAGTTATGTTGTAAGTGTTGTGAAATAATGCAGATTTATAAACAAACTTTCTTACCCGTAAAGAAAACCATTTGAAGATAAGATCAATAGAATATATCAAACAGAAAAGGTAAACAAGTACAAAAAAAAGTACACGAGAATTTACGAGGTTCAGCAAATAACTTGCCTACGTCAACAGGCCAAGATCCGATTACTTATTTCCTTTTAGAGAAACATTGAGAAACTAGTACAAGAAAACCCTATCTCCTCTTAAATTAATTCCCAACCAAGCCCAAAGACCCTTGTACACCAAGGATTTTCTCTGCATGTAAGAAAGTTGGTTTATAAATTTGCATTATTTCACAATAGTTAGGATGGGTAATTGTTTAAAGAGTAGTTTCAATATGTAATTAAACAGGGGATAATATAGTAAGGTGGTTTGAGCATGTTAAAAAAAGATAAAAGTCAACCAATGACAATAATTAACCCAATGCAAGTTTAGTGCATAAATAGGGGATAGAAATATCAAAATTTATGTGGATAGAAATGGTAAGAAACTGTTTAGCAAACAATGGCTTCAACAAAATATGCAACCTTTGTTAAGCGAGTGACAAACAAAAGCAAAAGATTTACACAACATAACAACAACATAAATAACAACATTAGGTTAAATACTTCAACCATAATCCTGATTTTCTATCAGGCAAATTGTAGAGAAGCCTTTTTATTGTTGATCTTTATTCTCGTTAGATCGTCAACCATAGAGTGGTAAAAAAATCTCAAATAATTTGGATAAGACAATGACAAAGAAGTAAAGATGATTCATTGCAAAAATAAAAGTATAGAGGACATTTGGACACTTATATGAAATTATTTGCAAATTGTATATGTGGTGCTTTATTTTTATATTACATAAAATTCAATTGTTACTACTAATAACAAGATCTTAAAATTGTGAGTTTCACCATTCAACAAAAGAAAAAAAAACTTAAAATGACACAATTTGTCACTAGTCCATTCAAGAGACCTATGACAATTGTTACATTTTTCAAATACATGTGATATGAATTATAAATCCGTTTCAAATTATTAAGGTTTATTTTTCTAAGTATGCAAGTTGTAGAAAACGCGTTCGAAACGCACTGCAATCAAATACAATAAACACATTTTTGTGACTTGCTCAACTTCTAGTCTAATAATCAGCATAACTATAAAAAGTTAATAATCTTAATTAACCGGGTTAGAAAAATTAAGTCGAAACAAGGAAAAATGTAAGAAAAATCAATTTTTAAAAAAATTTTCATTACAAATAAAATAATGAAAAAAGATAAAGATAAAACCAACCCATAGTTTTCTTCTGATATGTTATTTCGGTGAGACTCACAAAGTCTTGCATGCAAGTTTTGTCATTTAACAATATACATTTTATTTTGAGGATTAGGTCATACATGTATGGTGCTCTTCATTTCTTGAGCTGCAATTCCCTAATCCTATGTTTAATTGCTGAGAAAATAATTAAAACATGTTAGAAAAATGAAAATTAGACTGAACACAACTAAAAATTGTATCAGAAATTCAAATTTTTTTATTTTCTTTTCCATGTTTTTACTTATTTTCTCGATAACCAATTATAACATAAGAGATCAGAATGAATGATTTCAAATCTCATTTAAAGGTCCACCAACCCTCTTTTTTGAGGGTTGTGTGGGTGTTGTGCTTTGCTGCACCAGTGTGTGTGTAGAGTGCCATATATACCTTACAAAAAAAAGAAATCTGATTTTTTTTCGTTAACAAACTAAACACACACCCTATACTCAAATCTCATTAAAGAATGATAAGACTATAAATTTCATGACGATAATAATTAATTTTGTTAAAACCCTTGATAAAGTGACTCAAATTTTCTAACAATTATTATGACAAAGAGTAAAGTGCCGAGTGAACGGATCTTGAAAGGTTTTTTTTTTAAAACATTGTAAAACGCTTGGATCCATGGAGAGAAGGAAAAAGAGTATCGAATTTCATGTTTTGCCCCGAATCTTAACTCGCTGCCATCACTTTTTTCACTGTTGCCTTCCACCACCATTATCTCCAACCACCACTATCTCCATTGTTGCTACCACCACCATCACCACTCAACCTCCTCTATTCACTGCCCCCACCGCCACTCACCATCTCCACTGCCGCCGCCACCATCACCTTTGAGATTGCCGTCCACCACCATTGTTGTCATTACCTCCTTTCATCACTGCCATAATAAGTACTCATTCACTTCCTTCTTTTTTTCTTTTGTTTTTTTGGGAAATAGATAGGGCGGTGTTCAAGCCGCCATGTGTCTATTTTAACATTCCCAAATTATGATTAAGATTTGCTTATTCTTAGGGTTCATCTATTTAACCTTGTTTTTTAGGGAAAAAAAAAATATTAACCTTAAGTTAATTAAGCTTAACCGTAGTTAAAGGGAGACAAAACGGAAAGGCATACTGCTAGCTAACCAAAAAAAGGGTCCAGTTTATTTTCATTTCCTTGATTTATTTTTATCTGTTTGTTCGTCCTTTAAAAAAAAAAGCTTATTAGCAATCAAACAATATTGGGTAAAAGAAAAACAAATTCGAAATTGGGATGGCTCAGGAAGTTCTCTCAAGCATGTGATAGAGGGGATCCGGACTCAATAAAAAGGAAAAACTCTCATCGTGATCGCTCCAGCACCGATCATTCCTGCGTTGCTGGGGGCGTATATACTATATCGATCGTTTAACATAAGTTCACCCTGCAAATTACAAGGCTACCAAATTCATTTGTGCCATCAACTTCGCCTCGCTCAGACCTCTCCCTCCACGACAGCCTGTTTAGGGTTCAATTTCCAACATACTCTCTCAATGGCGTCCACCGGCGTTTCCACGTATCGAGATCGGACGTCGGAATTTCGTTCGTTGACAGAAAGATTGAAGAAGAATGAAGGAATTGCAGCCATAAACACAACAGAGAATGATCCCGAGACATCGAAAGCATCTAGTTTATTGTTTTCCAGATCCGAATTCAACAAAAAAGCATCAAGGATCGGCCTGGGGATCCATGAGACCTCCCAGAAGGTCTCGAGGCTTGCCAAATGTAAGCAAATTTTATTATCTATTCCCTTTCTATCATTTCTATCATTAGTTAGGGTTTTGATCATGATTTGTTGGATTATTTTATGTTTCAATTGATATATATATATGAAGGTAGTATAGATTTGCTAATCATTTGCAGAAATATTATTGATGAGAGGATAGATTAGGAACTGAAACTCAACGTCGTGGATCTGATCTTCATATCAGAAATTTAAATCACAACCAAAAATGTTGATGCAAATGTCCATTATAATTCAAATTAAGAAATTTTATGCAAAAATTAAACAGAATCTGCTTGGTGTATTTTTGAATTTCAGTACATATATCTTTCTATTCATATCCCGGACCATGGAGACCCTGACACAATAGCTGGCAAACATAGCGTCTTTCTCCTTTTTGTTTTTGATCGGTAGCAATATAGTTCATTAACTAATCAAGAAGGAACTGCAATATATATCATTTACCAATCAATATATTTCATTAACCAATCACCCCCCTCCTTTGCAAGAGCGCCTGCAATTGATTTCGCAGACATGGAAGTGGTGGAATCCAAGAAAATGAGATATATCCTCGAGCTAGCATTGCACGAACATCTGGAATAATGTGAGCATAATGCCAAGGACCATAACTTGAGCCAACGACCCACCTAATTGTCACTCTAGAGTCACCTTTCGGCCTTCACACACAGGGAGAAAATGCTAAACCTCCTTGCCAAAATAAGACTATGCCATAAACCCAGGAGTTCTACATGATTCGAGGCAGTCTCTCCCGCAAGTCCTGCATAGCTAAAGATTGTAGAAGCCTCACTATATTTGCATACCCCACCAAACCTTGCTACCTGGATTACCCATGGAGCTCTCATCAAAGTTAAGCATTATACTCCCTCTTAACGAAAATGATAAGGATTAGATCTTAATAAATGACTTCAGCTCTTCAATATCTCTCCACTACTAATCCCTCTTAAGATAGGCAAGACAGAAACCCGAGAAGCCACCCTAGGACAAATCTTTTCAATCAAAGCACTTACACTAGAAATTCTATTTTAAAAAATTATGCCGTTGCACTCTTCCCAAATTGTCCAAACTATTGCATGGATAGAGCATCTCCACATCATTTCCCCTCCAGTAGCTAAATGAACACAACCTTGATATGTATCCAGGTTAGACCCACTCAAGACCTGCCAGGTTCGCAAAGTAATACTATATTTTTTGAGCCACACTGCAATGAATGAACTGCCGACTCACCATCCTGCAAACACAAAGAGCATACATGCGGGGTAAAAGCCCAACGTTTCCTCCTTTTTTGAACCATGTCACACGTAGAGTCCAACAAAAGCCTTTATCTTAGGAGGCACAAGATTTCCAGATGGTCTTATGAGGGAGATTGAGAATCGACGCTTGAGACCCAACTAAGATGTTGAAGAAAAGAATTGCTGGTAAAAATGCAACTGGAATCCGGAGACCAAACTCTAGAGTCCAGTTTAGTGGGGAACGGAACAAATGAAAGTTGTTCAAGGAGGATAATAAAGACACTAGTGTTGTGCAAATTATCTTGTATTCAACTTGTTACAGCCTTAGTACTACTCACCCGGGCCTCTCATTACACTCAAACTTAACTTTCTTGACATAGAAGTTGTCAGGTCAAAGAGAGGTATCTTTATCTCCTAGAGGAAGTAACGTTTTCGATCTCCTTAAAGAGACAGGGCTGCTGGATTGTAAACTTTGAATGTTCCTATATAGTAGAATAGCAAACTAACAGAAGATTGTGGGGAATCCCTTGAGGGATACAGGAAGGTATCAACGACTTGTTGGTTGTCTTATCTTCATTTTCGCCGCTCGCCCGAATATAGCTTATGCTATGAGAGTACCGAGCCAGTCTATACATGCCCAAAAACCTGTCACGTAGATGCGATTTGCAAGATTCTCAAGTACTTGAAATCCTCACTAGGAAAAGGAAATCTATTTGGTTGTCATGAGCACTTGAGAGTAGATGCCTTCATTTATGTATATTAGGCGGGATCTGTGTCTGATAGGAGATCCACCTTCGGGTACTATATACTTGTTGGGGATAATCTTGTAACTTGGAGAAGCAAGAAACATGTAGTTGTTGCAAGGTCTAGTGTTGAAGCTGAGTTTAAAGTCACGACTCATAGGATATATGAACTACTTTGGCTAAAGGCTCTTTTGAGGGAGCTAGGTTTTCCTAACGAACCTATACGATGACAACAAAGTTGCAATTATCGTTGCTCACAACTCAGTGCAAACATATTGAGGTTGACTGACATTTCATAAAGGAGAAAGTAGAAACTCAATTATGGGGAGATTTGCACTCTATATGTGAGGATCGGAGATCAACTCGCGGATATCTTAACCAAAGGGGTTCTTGGTTATCGTTTGCATGGTATTTTTGGCAAGCTGAGCATGTGTGAGTGTGAAATATATGCACTAGCTTGAGGGGGAGTGTTGTAATTGGTTTTATGTGATCTTCCATTCATTTCCTTCTTGTTGGGCTTTGGGCCCATTTATGTAATCTTATACTATGTTTTGAATAAAAGGTCTCTAGAGCAAGGGAGAATGCAAGTTTCTCTATTCTCTTTTTCCCTCCTCCCTCCTCCTTCCTCCTTCCATCACTTTCTCTCAAACCCTAACTTGCACAACCACCAAGCATCAACCCACTGGGTGCAATCATAGGTGATGATGCCAGGGGGCATGGTGCCCCCAAATTTTTTGAAAACCTTCTCTGAGATAGTGTTGATGTGTGATAAAAAAAATTAAAATAGCCTTTATTTATATACAATGGCCCCCCATCTCGTTTAGAAAGGAAAAAGCTAAGGGCTACGCAACTCAAAGGTACCCTAACACGTCACATCTGAGAACAAAAGTAAAAAAAACCCCCCGCAATGCTAGCATCACTTTCTTTATGGACCAATCATGTGTTATTGTCTTCTATTAGGAGAAGGACATGTGTTTTCCACTAACACCCTAGAGTGGGTCTTAAAAGAAAGTGATGCTAGCATTATCCAAAATAAAATCTACTTAACTTAGGGAAAGAGACGAGACTTGATCACAGTCAATTGCGATTGAACTCTCTTCGAGTTCAATCGTATCCACAAGTTAACATGCGTCCCTTTTAACTCTTATTAATTGTGGTTAAGATTCACTAACCTTTAGGGTTTAACAATCTAACAATGGTTTTCAGAAGAAAAAAAATTAATTGTTTTAAACTCTGGTTAAGAAATTTTAACACTTAGGGTTAATACATTTTTTCTAAAACCAAGGTTAGATTGTTGGACAATAAAGGCTAGTGAATCTTGACCGCAGTTAATAGGGGTAAAAAGGGACACGTTAACACCTATAGGTGCGATTGAACGATGAACCCATTACTCAAGAAAAAAATTTCTTAGGGTCTACGCCTCCGAACCCTCAAACCCATTACTTTTATTGATAATGTATTCGGCCCCTCCAAGGAAAGTTTCATGGCTCTACCCCTGGATGATGCCATAAGCATGTTGAGGCAGATGCATTGACTCTGTAGTCTGTACAGAATTTCCTTGTTTCAAAGTCCCAAATCAGCTTTCATGGTTCAGGTTGAGATCTTCATGAATTTTCAATAGTTTGCACAATATCAATGGGTAACCATAGCATCATCCTTCATTAAAAATGAAAGCACTACAATGGTATTATTGGATGTAGCAGCCATAAGAAATCATATCTTGATGGAGTTTCAAGGAGGCACTAATATCTTTGCTTTAACATCACCTCTTTGCGGGGTATCTATCAAGGACGGCATTTGTTGGGATGTCAATAGCCAAAGGCCGTCGACTGTATTACTAGCAATATATGATCCGGGAGGAATATCTCCTTTCCAACCTTGAGGATAAGGCTGTTTCGATCGGGGGTGTAATGTTATGATCTCATCCTCGTGGCACGTATTAGGATGCTTACATAGTTTATAATTTAATTCTTTCCTTTATATCTTTGATTATTTATTGCTAAATTAGATTAATTGCCAATTAGGCAAGTGGACTGGTGTGGCAAGTCATTACTAATTTAGTAGATTCAATGGTTAGTTGGTTGTTTGATCTGTGCATAGTATATACATTTTATAAGAAGAAAGGTTTCCTCATTTGAAAAAACTATGAGGTTATGATCTTTCTCTAATGAGATCAAGAAGCGTTCATCTCCCTTTTATGAGATTTAGAGGATTAAGTCTCCCTCTAATGAGTGTTGAAGGGATTTGATGCAGGACAATGCAATAAACCTAGGACGAGATGATTGAGAGATCAAAATTGAATTGCAGTAATAAGGAAAATCATAAAATTACTTAGGATTTAACAATTACAATCAAGAAAGCCCAAAAGGGAAGTAGTAATACCCTAGGTCAAGTCACAAACCCACAATAATGAATATTCAAATTTGATTGGGTGATCGTAATGGAAGTAAGAACTCCCACTAGCTTAGGGATTTCAGTTCAATAATCAATGTACTTTCCTTATTCACTTTAAGATTTCAAAGATAGGTCTAGGATCTACAAGGGTTATTAGGTTGTAATATGCATGTTAGGCATGTTTCAGATAATATGGAATTGTATAGCAAAGAAAGCCAGCAGCCAAAACTAAAGGCTTTATAAAATTAGGGTTAGGGTTTAGGGAATATGACTGTTTTGGGTTTGGAATGGTATTAGGGTTGTGGGTATGGCTGTTTCAAGGTTTGGGGTAATGGTAATGATGTAAGTGTAATATGGATGACTGTAACCGCAATTATGCAATTCTAGATTTGCTAGAACGACAGTAGAGGCTTAGGAATAGGGCTGGGGCAGCAAATATAAGGTTGTAGGTGCAGGGGCAGGCTGTTGGAGGGCTGTAGGTGTGGGGCAAGCAGTTGGAGGGGCTGTAGGTGCAGAAACAGCAGGGGGCCAGATGTAGGGTTGGCTGTAGGAGGGTTGGGAAAAAGGCTGGACAACAAGGAGAGGGATATGAGAAGGCTGGACAGCAAGGGCGTTTGCTGTCTAGGGTTTGGTTTAGTGTGGTTTTTGCAAGAAACAACAGAAAATAAAGAATAAAACAAAAGAGAAGAAAGATAAAGAAGATAGATTACCTTGGAATCACTCCAAGATTGGCATCACACCATAACATCACACCATTCCTATCACAGGAGATTCTAAAAGCCAAAAAAGATCTCATATTTCATTCATAAAAGTTCTATATCTCATAAAAGAATCTTTACAACTATTTATAAAGGCTCTTAAAACCTCCTACGAAATCTAGGCCATTAAACTAATCAATTGCTAAGATTAAAACATAATAAAAACCTAATAACATGTAATAAGACTAAAGTATCCTCAATTACTTAAACTAACATTATAACTCACTAATACCACACATAGGGCCCAATTTGGGTCTTATAAAAGCCCAAATTAAACTCATAACATAAAGAGATATGCTGAATTCTTCCCATGTGCACATCTTCCCATGTAGGGTTTTCATGATGAATCTTATGTGCACATGAGGCCTTCAATGCTCTAAATCATCCATCAAAAGCTCGAATCAACCTCATGTACATGTTGTCAATCCACAAGGAAACATGTGTAGGGGCTCTCCTCCTCCTCCTCCGCTCGTACACTCACATACTAGATGCTCTGATGTTCGCATCAGAATTGCTTGCTCTCACGTAACAAATAGGATTGTTATATATTGTGTCAAGACATTGGGCAACAGTCTACCTTGGAAAAGAGAAATAACTTGCTCATAGAAAGAACTAGGGATAGATCACCATTAATCCATTCATAATAAATTGGGGAAATGGACTAAAATTGGGAGAAAAGTCTATTTGGAGCAAGGATTAAAAATACGGTTTCGGGGCATGCATCGGTCCTAAGCGAAACCTACACATCAGTTTCGGTATCGTTTTCGAACGATACGTATAATTTTTTCTTTTTCTTACAAAATTAAAAAAGTCAAATTAAAATTTAAAAAATATCAAATAAGTTATAGGAACCAAAATTATCAAATATGAAGTCATGGGAAGCGGCTCAAAGACAAAGTAGCAAACACAATTACAATTTTACATTGAATTAAAAAATACATAACTAGTAAACGATACATATCGCCCATTTCATATCAGTATAAATATGGTACAGGGGCTACAAATACCTATACGTATCGGTTTCGGCCAATTTTATTTCTATGATTTGGATTGCCAAAAAGTGTATGATTGTCCAACCCGAGTACCCAACTTGCATCTCATGTAAAACTTGTATTGTTCTTTCATTTAGATTTGCAAGATTAATGGTTTCTTTGGTGTGCATAGTACGTTTTCCATGTTGCTTCCCAGATTTCCACATGAGCTGACATTTTACTAAATCGAGATACTGGGTCAAGCATAGTTGTTAAAGGCATCGCCTCAGGTGGTCGCCTAGGCGACCAGGAGCTTTGCTGGGCTCAGGCGATTGGCCGCCTCAGGCGGTCATTATTAAAAATATAATATAAATATATATATATATATATATATATATAATATTGTTATTGTTTAAGGATATAAAAATTTATTTTATTTGAATATGATTGTTCGGTAACAAAAAAAAAATTATTTTTATATACTTCTCATGTCTTTTATAATATAATATGTTAGTATTTGTATATCTAACAAAAAAAGTTTACAAATAGAAAAAGAAAAAGAAGACAAACAGTGTCAAGTATGTTTTCATCATGTTAACTTGTTCTCTCTCTCAATGAGTGGACCAAATGGTCTCTCTCCCTCTGTTTATGGGTGGACCATATAGTCCTCATTTATTTTATTCCATGGTTGTTAAATTACAGCTAGTTCAGGTGGCCCAATAAAAAATTAAGAGGCTTCAAATGCCTCAAATTTCTTCTTACCCCCCCCCCCCCCTAAAAAAAAAACTCTCTTAAACTCATATTTAAAGGAGTCTTTTATAATTTAAACAAGTGCAAGTCCTATAATTATATATTTTACTTATTAATATTATTTTTATTACTTATCTTGCGTATAATCGATAAAAATAAATAAATGAGAGTAAGCGGTACGACATCTCTCTCTCCTCCCTCTCTTCTTTCTCCCCTGTTCAGCGTCACATTTGACTGTCAGACTATTTTCTGTTTTTTATTTAGTCTTATATTTTCCCTTCTCTCTCCTCTCTCTTTCCTGTTGGGCTGTCTATTTTTTTTATCACTCACAATCTCTCTCTCTCCTCTTTCAGTAGTCATTGTAGACTTAATTCTTATTTCATTTTTTTCCAACACTTGAAATCCCCCTTTATTATTCTTAGAACTGTCTCTAGCGATGGTTCTATCAAAGTACGTCTTGGCAATGATGTAATTTATATGAATGCAGAGCCTCTTATAAAAGAAAATGCATCATACATAGATCTCATACTAGGAGAAATTTCTGTAACAAAAAGTTCA
Source organism: Tetracentron sinense (assembly GCA_015143295.1). Taxonomy (NCBI): domain Eukaryota; kingdom Viridiplantae; phylum Streptophyta; class Magnoliopsida; order Trochodendrales; family Trochodendraceae; genus Tetracentron; species Tetracentron sinense. The sequence goes on along the minus strand of CM026557.1, from coordinate 4,311,480 downwards.
TCAGGCGACGCCTCGGGCGCCTCAGGCTACCGACTCAGGTGTCCATGGGGTTTGTCGCCTCAAGTCGCCTGGTCGCCTTGACAGCTATAGGGTCAAGAGATAGTGATGATTACTATCCAATATCAACTATTTTTTTCCGCCCCTTCCATTGATTCATTTGATTCACTAAGCCCGACTTTAAGGAAATATCTAATTCTCTTCGGACCTTTGGTGCCTTCTGTTAAACTTTGTTTGCTAACCTATGCTGGGTATTCAAATGCAAGAGGATAAGCTCACTGTGCTCTCTTATGCTACCCAGACTTTAGAGTTGCATAAAAATGAGGTCCAGACTTTTGAGTTGCATAAAAATGAGTGACCGGTGGGGTTATGTACCACATCATCCAAGTAGCTCCAGGGATTATTGTAATTCTAGAGCCCATGAGCTGTTCGGTTTTGCCTTTCACCAAGGTGCAGAATGAAGATTGCTCTCAATCGAATCGATTTTATTCTGCATCAGAAACCAAAAGAAACTAGTGGTTGGAACTTGCCAAAATACTCGGTACTATATGTTTGCATGAATCTGGAGTAATGGCACCGTAAGTACAGGTTTCATTGACTTTAATTATACCACGTGTCTTCACCAGATTATTTCAGGGTACAATTTGCAAGTATTCTTACAATTTGTATGCATGTAAGTGCTGATAGTCTTTGGGAGATTATTTTAGGTATTTTTTGCAAGAAGGAAATGTTAACCTTTAATTTATTACTCTCTCTTGAAGTTGTAAATACTAGGAAATGTAGGATATTTTATACAGACAAAGTCACCGAAGAAGGGCTACAAATGGTTATGATTTTCGTCTTGTTCTTTTCTTTTTAATAAAAAAAATTTGAATAGCTTAAAATCAGAACAGAAGAGGAAGCTAAACCACTTAAATTATACAATGATTGACGTTGTATGGCCTCTTTGGCCAACGTATCTTCATCTTCATTGTCAGTTTGCTACTTGTATAAGTACGCCTATGCAAAAGTAGATCTACAGATATATGTCTAACATATGGTTTGGTTTCTTGAGCCTTTGGTTATGTAGGTGACTTTTGTTTTATTTGTCCATACAGTTTGAAGTGTTTTCTTGCATTAACAGTGCACAATTAGAAACTAAATAATGGCAAGACAAAAATGCTTTCCATTACATATTTTGTAAAAAAAAATCATACTTAATAGTGGCATATGTAATTAGCACCAGAGTTTATGTTTAATGTTTTTATCTCTTGAAAGAAATTATAGAGAAAAATCAGAAAGTTTAATGTATATATTACAAATGTATAACCTTGAAGGATCTAGGGTTGCTCTATAATATTCATCTTCTGACTAATAAAAAAATTTCCATTATCTGCATCGTATATTTCTTGTCTTCGATCTCTTGGAAGGCTGAACTCATTGATTCAGTAGACTAATACGTGTATCTATGTGAAATTGTGAACCTGGAAGGAACTCAGATTATTGGTGCTGCATGATGTTTTTCTAATCTCAGATTTGGTATTTCTTCTCATGTGCGTCAATCTGCAGTGGCGAAAAGGTCATCTATGTTCGACGATCCAGTCATGGAAATACAGGAACTTACTGCCTTGATAAAAGATGACATTACAACATTGAATACAGCAGTTTCAGATTTGCAAGCCCTTCAAAACTTAGAGATAGCTGATGGGAATTTTTCCAAGGATAGAGTTGTTCATGCAACTACTGTTTGTGATGACTTGAAGAACAGACTTATGGGAACCACAAAACAGCTTCAGGATGTATTAACTACAAGAACAGAGGTTAGTGCTGCTTGGAATGGTGAATATTTTTCTGCATTAACTTTTTTTCCTCCCTTTTTTTTTCCTTTATTTATTTATTTATTTATTTATTTTAAGTGATAGATCTTCTTTTTGAGCAGAATCTCAAGGCCCATGAAAACAGGAAACAGATATTTTCCACAAATACATCAAGAGAGAAACCTGTTGTGCATCACGCAAAGTCCATTGTAACTGAACCACCTCCTTGGTCAAATACATCTAATGCATCTGGAAGTTTGCTAACACCGGCGTAAGTATATATATTTAAATGTTACAAAATATACATTTTAGAATTAATTCATGGTCTCCACTATTATTTTTTTCTCACAGATCTATCATGGACATATATCCTTCCCAGTACCCTCGTCAGCTATGTTGGTACGACTGTACGAGGGATTGAGTATTGGAATTCATCTTATTTAGAAACATGTTTATCCTCAATCTTAGGGGACAAAGCAGTCTCCTAGGAGTGAAAGAATTTGATGACCAATTTCCGGTCGATGTCATGCAGATTGTATGGTCCGATTATTGCATTCAGTTTTTCACAACCCAGTGCTTGTATATATTGTGGACATGGGCAGACTACTATGGAACCATAGGATGTCATGCATGTATGAGTAGACACACTTGTGTTTATAAACCGAAGTGTAGACAATTGAATTTGCTCTTTTGATGGCTTTACTCAATTTCCTTAATAATCAGAGGATTTTGGGATTAGCTCACTGGTCTACCGAGTTGACTCCTCCCCTCCTGCTAGGTCGAATGATCATAGGATTTTATATTCCAAACCAGTTTAACTGTTACATGCATAATTTTTATCACCAGTGTAGTCAAGGCGTCTAGGCGATAAATTTAATATAAATATATATATATATATATCACGTATATATATTATTATATATAATATCCAAAAGACCAAAACTCCACACCCACATTCCACAAAAACATAAAATAAAAAGTCTATTACAATCATTCATCACATAACCAAAGATATGTTGACATAGTGGAGTATTAAACACTTCAAAATCTAGGCCAAATACCCAAATTTGTGTCACTGTCCATGTTACATGTATAATATTAGGCAGAGCCCCCCTGCGATTGCCCGAGAGGGTGGCAAGGGGCAGAGCCCCACTGCGTCGAAAACGATATTTTTAGTTTAAAAAAATGATATTTTTAGTGATAAAAACGATTTAGAATCTTGTTATTTCTTCGTTACATGTTTTTTTGTTTATTTATTGGGATTTTTTGGATTTGTTTTAAAAAATATATATATATTTTTATGGGGTTCGCCTGCCTAGAGGGGCGCCTAGGCAATTGAGGTCCAAAAACGCCTAGGCGATGCCTTGACTACACTGTTTATCACACGATGGCAATTTATGCTCATATTTGTGATTGTGGAGATTTTGTTTTGATTAGATGAGCGATGAATTAATATTGTAAGAAAAATCTTGTTTCTTAGCATACACAGGGAAAAAGGATTTTCACCTTGACGTAACCTTTATTTGGTTTCTATTTTTTCTCTCTAGATTTGGGTAATTAAAACCTACAAAAGTCTCATTACTCCCTGAGTTGAATCTCTGGCTTCCGAGTCAAACTGACTTTCCAGGCTACCGTGTTGATTCACACTCATGAGCGTGCAAGTTATATTTTTCTTTGATCTAAGCCATCACTGGGATTCGCTGATGGAACCTCAAATATGAAGTATAAACATCAATATGTTGGCAGGTGTCAAACATTAGCTAGCATGAAGCATCATGGTATTTATCGTCTTCTATCTCAAGATTGGTTTCACATGCCCTAAGTAATCATGGACTATGAATGTTGCACAGTTTCCAGGTAGACCAATAGCTTAATAGGGTGGATAAATATTAAATTAGAAAATTTATCATTTGACATGCAGCTCCACAAGAATTCCCTTAGAATATCGATTAAAAAAACCGATACTCCCTTGAACACTTAAATGAAATAATGACAAATGAACCTCTTTTTATGTGATTGAGTCTGCTTTATTCTCATTTTAGATGTGAACAACTATGGAGGCAATTGCAAAAGCTGATGATGAGTGATATCTGCTTTTCTTGCATTGCACTTAGAACATCAAGATTCAGACATTTAATTCACCAAGATATCATTATTATTAGATTATTGCTTTAAACATCTGCATGTGAGCACAAAAACTATTAATATCAACTTCTGTTGTTTGATGTGTTGTTCCTACACGTGCACTTTACAGCTGTTGTTGCACCCCCAATTTTGCTTGTACTTAGTTACTTTTTATGCATCACATTTCCATCTCCCATTCTGTCATGCTTGAATTGTGTCAAATGTTCTCTTGCCATGTTCCCATTATCATTTTTCTTGTGTTCGTTTCATTGTTATGTCAACTTAAATCCTCGAACCTGATTTTGTCTATATTTAATTTTTTGTTAATCAGAATCCCATCAAATGGAGTTCAAGTTGGCAACCAACTGAGGTTTGTTTCCCTATATTTCTTCATGCATGCCAAAATTAAATTTAGTTCTAAATTTGTAACTGTATAATACTCATTATGTTGCTCTACCATATTGTCTGATTTGGATGTGGTAATATCTGTCTGACTAGTACATTTTTTTTTTTAATAAAAAATATTGCTCTCTAATTCCACACTATGTGCTGTGCTTTATAACCTTCCTATATATATAGAGAGATGTATTATTTATGGTCCTCGAGCTGCATCCTTCACATCTAGATTAAAATTGAAGAGGATGGCACCACATCTGTGCAGCAACTACAGTATGCACATGGGGCTGTCTGTTGAAAGAATATGTTCTATTTTTTTACATGTTTCTTAAAAGTCAATTAGTAGATTTTAAGACCTAACCATTGAAGCATGTTTTTTAGGAACACCGAAGCATATATTTTGAAGTTCCTTGAACATGTCGGAAATTCATATTACTTATATTAAAGGGGTTCCATATGTTAAAGGTGCATTTTTAAATCATTTTAATTGATAACATATGTTTTATATTTTCTTGATAAACTAATTGTGCATGAAGCATGCTCAATTATACTATCTGATATGTTGGGGAATTTGGCTTAATTTGTGTTTAGAAAACAAACTATATGGATGTCATGCAGTTATTTCTTCACATGCTCAACTTATAAGCTCATGTGGGTTTCTCATCCCTTCCCTCTCTTGGACTGAATTTTATGGGTCGTAGGTTCTTTTGACTAGGGCTGTCAGTAGGTTAGATAGTTGAATGGACTTGTTAAGACCTAACAATGTTGAGGTGGGCCTAATTTCTCTCTCTCTGGTTATGGCTTACGCCTCAGCTTGATTATGTATCTCACTTAAATGGTAGCTAAGTGTGGTTTTTTTTTTAAAGGAAGATGCGGTTAGTTGTCATTAGCTACTGTTCCTCTTTGAAAAATCTTTATATTTCTATCTATATGTTCTTTACAAAGATAGCGTGTATTCTTGAAAGGAAAAAATAGTTGCGGATAGTAAATAAAAAGTAATCTTTAGTTCTAAGTTTCTAACTAGCAAAAACCTCTGTGATATACGAGAAGGGATAAAAACGGCACGAGAACAAACCCAATTTACAAAACTATATGAAGCCAATAGAGAAATATATATATATATATATATAGAGAGAGAGAGAGAGAGAGAGAGAGTTACCAAGTTAGAAGAAGATTATGAACAAAAAATATGTCTCTATCTTATGAAAAATCTGTCGTTCTCTCTCTTTCCATCTCTCTCTCTCTCTTTTTTTTTTATTCCCCTCAAATACACTATCTTTTCTCTCACCATTGGAGTCTATCATAGACTAGGTGTATCCTATTATACCCTAAAAGAAATTTCTCATTTTCTCTCCATCCTCTCTAGTTCTCTCTTGGACAAAACCATATTAAAATAATAGAGAAATTGAAATAGAAAGAGGAGAGAGAGTGTGTAAGAGAAAGAAAGTTTCCAAATTAAGTAGTTTAAGAGAAATCTCTCTCTCTCTCTTTCCATTGGGTTCTAGACGACCCTAAAAAATTTCTCCTGCTCTCTTTTTCTCTTGCCATAAAAAATCTCTTTCCCTTTCTCACCTTTAGGCTAATGTGTATACTCATGACCTAAAAGAAATTTCTCATTCTCTATGTCATCTCTCTCCCTCCTCTAAAGAGAAGAAGCTCAACACTTTGGCGCCAACAAAAAATTTAAGCTGCCTAAACTGATCCTTTCTTTGCAGAAGAAAACCGGACCCGAAAAGATTGAGAGAGAGAGAGAGAGAGAAACTAACTAACTGTGCGAAAGAGTAATTAGTTCAAAGTTTTTGGATGTTAATATTTTTCAAAAGATGTCTATTGTGAATGATATTATGGAATAATTTTTATGTTTTAATAAAATTCCAGGAGTAAAATGGCCTGAATTTTTAATATATTTAGTTTCGCTAGTAAAAATTTGGATTGGAAGACATTTCTTTCATCTAGGCTAGTTGCCTGATGCCTCAACTCCCAATCTGCCCTAAATTTGGATTGAGTTAGTCAAATATGGGTAAAGACGGCCCATACCGCACCTCTATGCATTAGTACCAATATCAATGTTGAGTGTGACAATAAGAGCCATCCAGTGTATCCATATTTTTCTAAACAATGTTGTCGGGCTGCTTTATGATTGCGCAACACTTGTCATGGCATTTAATGCGGGGAACATCTCGCTTAATGAGATGTGATTCTCATTTAATGAGAATGGGCGAATAATTGGCGGATGCCCTACTCAGTTAGGCATGCTGCTTGTAGACTAGCTCGGTGTCCATTTAATGAGAATGGGCGAATAATCGGCGGATGCCACTTTAAATGGATTCAAACTTCCCTCATTATTCCAGACTCCAGAACCTTCTTGAACCTTTGCATCACACAAGCTGCAAGTATCCTACCTCCTCATCCTCGTAATCCGACTAGCCCGGTGTCCATCTCCCTCAGTTTGTTCTCTCCTCTCCTCTCCTCTCCTCTCCTCCCCTCTCTCACTCTCATTCTTTCTCATCCCTTCCTTCTCTTATTGTAAACTCAACGGGCAAAGACATAGTACGGATGGCATCACCAGTTTAGGTTGTTTCCATGATCACTCTCCCTATCCAACAGCTCACTACTTCCACCTCACTATCCATACAATCTCTTATCATCCACATCATCTACCCCATCATCCTTTCACAAATCACCCTAAACATAAGCTTGTTCAAAAGTTGTATGAAGCAAATGTACTTGCAAGGTTGCTCTTGGTTTCTTTCATCATCTCCTGTTTGCAATTTGCTGATGACCCTCCATTTATTCAAGGCGTCTAGATCTCCATATCTGGCCTCTGTATAAAATTTTCATGAAGAAGGTAATTTGATTAGGAGAAGTGAACCCAGAGGATTGGGAGCAACTTAAAGGGAGAGAGAGAGAGAAAAAAAGAGGGGGGGGGGGGGATGCAAAGGAGTAGGCCTTTTTTCCTGCACCTATCTTAAATGTTAGCTCTTCCTATATTTACTCCGAATTCACTGTTGAAGCCGATTATAAATTCAAATCATGGGATCCATAGATGGAGTAGTTTGAGATAAAATTTGCATTGCGGAAAAAGGATAGCTTTTGTGCTTATTGAATGAGAGGCATTTTGAAGGGGCTTCTTATGGAACAACAACAAAAATTGTAAAAATAGTCACTACATGCATTGAAAAGTGGTACGAAAACCAAAAAGGGTGGGATGGCAGTCTAGGAATAAGGTGTATTAGGGAAATGAGTACAGTTCTAGGTTAAATAGTTCTGGAGTTTTGGAGTGAAGTAGCTTGTGGAGAAAGGCTGAATTCAATTTAGTTCAAGGTTAGAGAAAGGGGACTGAAAGCAGCGGGTTTAAATTTATTCAGTCATTCTAACGTAGTTTTGGAAAGAGATCCACAACGTCTTTTATGCCTTTTAAAACAGTATCATTTATGGGCTGGGGGTAGGTGACAAGATTCAGTTTGGGTGGTTTTAATAGTGTCGGTATGTAAGCTCGTGTCTGGATTTCTCGGACCTATATAAATTATCTGAAAAACACATAATGTATGTAAAATAAGAATACCTACATATGTCACGCGGAGTGAAAATTCTAAGTCTTTATTATTGGTTTCTTCCTCAGTAACATCCGTTCAAACATTCTTGTCTTTCCTTGCGTATATGCGAATTTCTTGTTCTGTCCATTAATAAGCTGTCAAGCATTAAATTCTCACTTAAAATACTCTTACTGGAACATAATGCCATTCAATCACAGAACTCAATTATTGGCCCTACTGCATCCTAATATGTGTCACACCATTTGTTTCTTATCGGTTGAATGCACTTAGACGTTTTATTGACCTACCTCAAAAATCAAACTTCTCAAAGGCTATATTTAATTCCTAATGTGCTGAGACTTTTTGAAAATGGAATGCTTAATGATTTGGTTAAATATCTATATTTAGATGTACTCTAATGGCATGGTAACGGCATGTCTTAAACCTTGCCAAGTCAGACGAAGGTTAGCTGTGGACAGCACATCTCCCCATATGGAAGTTTCCATGTTACAACAGGTTGTTCCAAGGCAAGAGAACCATACACAAAGCCGGGCAGTTGCGCTTCAAAATGTAGAGTCCACAATTTCTGAACTCAGCGGGATCTTTACGCATTTGGCAACAATGGTCGCACAGCAAGGGGAATTGGCCATCAGGTTAGCTCTTACTGCTTGAATGTGTTATGTATATATATTTGTATTTTTAAGTTGGAAAGCTCCATTTATCTGTTTTAAGGTCACTAAAAAAAACACAGAAAGGGGATGGTTTTATATTTAGAGCTTTAAGAGAGATGGTAATACAAAAATAAGAGTTTGGTTGGCTTAAATGCCGAGTAAGCCGGTTTTATTAAGGTTGACAATTGACATAGTCGCACTCGTTTTGATGTTTCTCAAGACACCTCCTCCATATTTCCAAAATGCAGTATGTTGGTTTCACTCAGCTCTTACCGTCTATTATTGGATTGCGGGATTCTTTTATTTTTAACCTGGTGTCGTAGTTGGTTGTTATACTGTTGCATATTCTATTACTGCACGCATTAGTAGACCCACTTAGAATTTTGAAGTTGTTTGTATACTAAAGCCTCCCCAATTAAACTTGCTCAGGATCGATGATAACATGGATGAGTCCTTGGCTAATGTTGAAGGTGCTCGCAGTGCTCTACTGAAGCATTTGAGCCAAATATCTTCTAACAGGTGGCTTTTAATCAAGATATTCGCCATTCTCATTTTTTTCCTGATAGTATTTGTCTTTTTTGTGGTTTAAATCTGTAGCTACTGAAAAAGGGAAAATGCATTATTGCTGCATGAGGTATTCGGTTTTCTTTTGATCTCTGTTATAGCTGATTTTCAGAAAATAGGTTTCCTCATCATGACGACTACCTAGGGGCTAGGGGCCCTTCTTCCTGTAAATTTATCTTGCTCTCCCATTTTATATATGTTGTAAGGGTACCTTCCAGCCCCCTTTATACACATACCTCAGATATTTTATATATTGGAACACCCTAGAAGCAACTTCTCTCCTTTTGGTAGGTGATCTCGGAATTTTGTTTGTGACCACAGTGGCTTGACAAATTGATACTAAATTCTGCAGCATTGTCGAGGTATATATGGGATGCTTATGGTATTTTCTCTGCTACAGTGAATGAAGAATACTCCCATTGAAATGGGCAAAAATCTTGACTATTTTGATTTGATTCAATTACCTTAACCATTTGATCTTACATTTCTTTCTTTGTGGTTCTTTTGCTTTTTAATATTGGACAATCGGGATCACCCAGCCAGCTCAAGTTATTGGGCAGTAGATGCCCCTGTCTGGTGGTCTTATTACCCCTTTTCATGTACTACACTCCATCAGCACAAGTATTGAAACCGGCTTTTCTTCCTACAATTTCCAGAGATGAGTGTTCATTCATAAATATTGTGGGGCTCCGAACTAGTGATGACTTGTGTATGTCGTCCTTATTCTCATTTTGGTGGTATGGATTCTTGCTCTCTGGTGCTATCAAGGCTCTGTCCGTGAGGCTGTTGTGCATTGAGTATTGAGGCCTACAAATCTATTGCATTGATCCTGTGGCCAGTATGCAAATACAGTACTAGGCGTTTAGTTGGTGCACCAAGTAAATATAAATAAAAAAAATCTGATTTGATTAGATGATTGTAATCTTCATATCTCGGCCTTTTGAATTATTATCGTTTCCACTGCCCAAAAGAACGTGACACCAGTCAGATGGTCGGGATCCTGTAGTTTGTTGATGGCCTGCAAGATTTCCAGGGTGAGACCCATGGGGGCAATGGGTTCCGAAATGCAAAGCCCAAGGTGCTATATGAAGCTCTCCTGGCATATTAAGGCAAATGTTCTTGTGGAATGTCTCGTGATAAGTGGTTACTTGATTTTCGTTAGGTACCTTTGGGGTAAGTCATCCAGTAAGGGATCACGTTCTTGAATAAAGTTATCTGCTTCTCTTCTTTTTTCAAATTTTATATTAATGTTCCTTTGAATTTTTGATCTGTGATTAAAAGAGACGCTGCTTTTTGATGGGGGAGTCCACTATAGATCTTGACTTTTACGAAGAGTCTCCTTTTCATCAACCAAAGTTTCAACTGAGTTTTCTTTCTCTTGATTTCTTACTCTTAACCAAAAAAAAAAACTTGATGGTGCCAAGAGAAGAAAAAGAGGGAGAGACTAAAGAAACGCAAGACAAATGAGCTTGAAGGCTTATCTACCTACATACAAAACCAAAACTGGAAAGCGACTTCCCATCCTCTACACCTGCTTCTCACTCACATGGTGAAGGAGTATGGCCACTCACTGGATGGCATTGCCAGAAAATTGGTCTTGGGATTCACACATCATCTGACATGTGGTGATAAAAAGGGGAAGAGATATCAAGCAAGGAGAAGTCAAAAACATGGGGGAGAAAATGAAATGACTTCTATCCTTTTTGTCACCACATGTTGGATGATGTGCGGAAAGCCTGGGACCAATTTCTGGCATTTGCAGACAATCCGGTGCCCACTAGATTGGGGATGTGGCAATTGGGTTAACTCACAAGAAATACTAATACCAACACCAGGGCAACCTTCACCCCCTTCACCATAATATCTAGAGGGCAGAAGCCTAACTATAAGTTGTGTTTGGAAACTCTACTCAAATATAATAAGCTCTTAAAAATAAACTCTAAAGTTTTAGACCAAAACAATAAGTTACCTCTGTGCTATTTATTTGTTTAGAGGTTTTTCCTCTACCTTTAAAGTTTCTAGAGGTCTAATAAACATGTTATCAAACATTCTAAAATCCAAATAAGCTCTTATTATTTAGAGTTACCAAACGCCACCTAGAGAGTTTTCACAAGTAATTAAACTCGGGACGAAGAAATCAAGTGGTGGCAAATGGTGTAACAATCACCATCAAAGCAGGACAAGGCAGGGGTTGAAGCTGGCCCGGCCGATTTTCATTTCCTTTTGTTCGGTTTCCAAAAGGAGATGAGATGAGAGGAGTCATAAATCAAAATGGGTCCCGTTTCTAAGTGAGTAGAAGGACGAGGAGCACGTGACGAGATGTGGATTAAGCAGAGCTGTGTTTTGTAAAAGACAAAGAGCACGTGACAAGCACGAGTTTCCTCTCGAATGTCTGTCTCTCCTAGGAAAATGTGATTTGATCTCGCACTCACCAGACCAAAACCATCCTGCCTAAGTGCAGTGTGTGACATGTGGGTATAAAAAGGAGAAAAATTATCAAATGGAGAGAAGTCAAAAAATATGGGAGAAAATGAAATGACTTCTCCCATTTTTATCACCACATGTCCCACACTGTACTTAGGCCGGATGATTTTAGCCGGATCAAATCCCATCCCTCTCTCCTATGCCTTGTTCCTCATCGTCCCCACAAGCTCGTACATTGGTATTCAATCAAGAAGATCATTTGTGGGTGGTGGGCCTTGTCAAGGTTAGTAAGGGCTATCTATCTCTTCACAGCTAAGCAAACACCAACCCTGGGCTGGTGATTGGGGAGAGAGTGTGAGTGTGAGGAGATAGTCAAGTTGTGGGGGAAAGCATTAACTCCAAAATTGCCCTTATTTTCCATATCTTTGTGGGGCCCCCTTAATCTTATCTGTCTTTTCTTTGGTGGGGTACCCTCTAATTTCTTCCATCTATCAATGGCCCTGCTTTGACAAAGGTCCTTCCTCCATTGACCACAAAAAATCTAAAATGGGGTTTTCTTATTATTCTTCTAAAACTAACTCATAAGGTGATGGACCCTTAAAGAACCTCAAACCTCAAACTTGGAAGAAAAATAAAATAAAAGGGAAATTCATGGCCACAAAATTCCAAAATTCAAAGTCCTCATTTCCATGATAAACCACATTGAAAAGATTGATTGAAACTGGTATCTGGGTATTTCCCCTTAAGCCTTGAGAATCTTCACTGGTTGTTTCATACATGGACAACGAGCTGCAATAAATTCCCTCGAGACAGACAGGTCAGACACAGCACCTGTAGATACTGCAAGAAGAAAGTGGATGGGTTGAGAGAAAATGGTGCACCTGAAAGGATCTGTTTTTAATGGAGATGTGTCATGTAGGGACTATCTGTGGCCTGTGGGTGAAGGTGGGGATGAAACACTAATGGCATTTGGTGAACATGATAGCAAAGGGATTCATGTAATTGATGACTCTTGATAATTAGATGGTCTTACAGTTTTATTTTACTTTTGGTTACCAAATTTGTAATAACCCCTCTTTGATTGCCATCTGAGTTAAGGATTTCTCTTTTATGTCTAAGTAGGAACTGAACTCGACAAATTAATTGGTGGACCATCACATCATTTGTTTAGTTTTTATTTATTTATTTTACTTGGTCCTAATCATTTATCAACCTAGGTTAGGTTAGGGGTTAAGGGGGTCAGCACTCATGGTGGATGCTCAATAGCCACACCAAGACTCCAACACGAGTCACACCACCCCAAAGGGAGATACACAATAGGTATATTGGTACTGTTAATGAGAGAGATGAGTGAATTTATACCAATCCATTGAGAATTAGCTCGATTCATTCCAAGAACAACTCCTAACAAGGGGCACGCCTTCACCATCCTAGAAAGAGGGACAGGTGTAAATGCGAGAACTTGAACATGTCAAACTTGGGGTTATCACCAATGGGACCACTGTCCTCATCTTACTTTAGACTCTTTCTCCCTTGGTCCTAATCGAAACCATTATAATCAAATTGAGTGTGGGGTTCAGCCCCTAGTTTAGTGAAATAGCCATTTTGTTGCAGCAATGAGGTCATGAGATCCAGTTTGACCTATCAACCAAGAAAATAAAAACTAATCACAAACCATATGGCGTGATTCTCCTAATTATCCACTTAAAATTTGTGCTGTATAGCACAGATTGCTAAACCTAGCAATTGTGTGAAGATTATCAACTTGGAATTTAAAAGGGTTCCTCTCAAGGTAGGGCTGGTGTCATTAGAGTGATACAAAGACCCTGTCATAGAGCTAAGACAAGTGAAAAAAAAGCTCCAAATATTCATGCCAACTCATACAGTACAAGAACACAGCGTGCAGATCATGGCGTGATGCAAATTTGCAATCTCCCCTTGAAAAATCTCGCTAAGCATGTCAGTGGTTATTATTAATTCAATTAATAATGCACTAGACAAGAATAATAAGACCCTAAAACCCCACAATATTTTAGTGACTAGAGTATCATTTAAAATTTCCATTACGTAATTAACTAATAAATGCTTACGAGAAAATCTAATTAAAAAATGTTTTTCTTATAATCTAAGTAAAGGAGAGGGGTCTCCAGAAATCATCAAATCGGGAATCCTAAGTTAATAATAGCAAAAAAAAATAAAAAAATCTCTATTGCATGACAGTCTCACACACATGAATTCTGTTTTCTGTTTCTGTTTAGCAGGTAAGGTTAAGGACTAGAATCGTGATAGTCTCACACACATGAATTCTGTTTTCTGTTTCTGTTTAGCAGGTAAGGTTAAGGACTAGAATCGTGATTTGGTTGGCGATGTTCTAATGACTAGGAAAGGAAACCCCGATGCAAAATAATATACCTAAAAGCTTTTAATTCCACTATAAATTTGGTGATTATAGAACCATGAAAATTAAACCAGCTGAAACCAGATTAACCAGGTACAAACTATTACACATTATATGCGGAAAATGCGATTTTAGGGTTTGAAGATAATATGACAAATAAATTTGAAAATATTTAAACACACAATACAAGATATATGTGGTTATCTTACAATAGGACTATATCCACCGGGCGAAGACAATTAAGAATTTCCACTATACAAAAATTACATGGTACAAGGACATTCACTCTCAAATACCAAGAATTCGCTCTACGAGAGTTACTATGATTTACCATCTGCCCGATCTTCATCCCGAGTGCTTCTTGTTCTCCCAAGAGTCATCACTCTTCATGAGTATTACCCGCTCTCCTAGAAGCCCTAAACCATAACCATAGACCTAGTTATAAACATTAAATCAAATCCTAAATTAACTACGATTTCCCTAAATTTTAACCTTTACAGATAATTTCATAATAAGAGAGTTATACACAAAATAAAATTTGTTGACAAATTCTATAGTATTTGTCTGTACTTAACATGTTTATGCATGTATGCACTTATGCCTTATGGTAAGGTAATTTTTAGTGGTTAATCAGGTAACCTGCCCCATCCCTATTGGGATGAGTTTGGGGGGCTTTTAAACGGGATAGGGGTGGGTTTGGGAATGAGATGTTAAACCTGAGTTAGGTTCGGGTTGGAGATGGGTTTATGCCGCCCCGCCTGGCCCTGCCCCGTTTATAATGTCAAAACACTATTTTACCCTCAATTGAATACTGAAATTATTTCATTATAGTACTTATAGTATGAAATATAGTCCTGACCCGGCTATCTAGTGTTTAACGAGACGGAGACGAGGTGAAGAAGTGTTTTGAAAAACTGATAGTGACCCTCCCCAACCTAGGGGGATGGATTTGGAGTAGGAGTTTTCCATTAGGTTGGGGTCAGGTTGGGGTCGCCCCAGCCCAAACCAGCCCGGTTGCCATCCCTAGTAATTTCATTTATAAAGTTACAAACATGTGGGTGATTACTTTGTTTTTCTTTTTAAGCTGGTGGTTTAGACTTTAGAGAGGCATGGAGACAAACACTCGAAGACCTTCCTGACTAAACTCTCTCCTGTTGGATCCAAACACAGCAACACTCGAAGCTTGCCGGTAAATGACAGCCCCTTTTTTGGCGTGCATCGTGGGCCGAGCCACCACCATTCCCGTTCCCATTTCGTGCTTAGCCCCCTCTCTGAGTCAGGGTCTTCTTCCCATGCCTCCCCAATCCCCATATGAGTAGAGAGAGCCTCTTGGCTTTTCCCATGAAACATCACTCACATGCCCTTGTATCCATAAAGCCAAGCATCTGACACCTCCCCAATCCAACTCCTTATTACTTTTTAGGATACCTAACTTCATTAGTTTAGTTTTTACTTTTTCTTCATCTGTAGCTTTGTCAAACCGCAAACGGTCAGTAATATATTTTAAAGTCAACTTTTCCCCATTATTTTACCCTTGTAAGGACTTATGACTAAGGACCACTTCACAATTCACACCTAATGCTTCTAAGCGATTTTTAAGTGGTCTTAACTAGTAATCACGTTCGGTTACTGATTAGAGAGCCCAGAAATATGATAAATTTATGCTGACTATCATGGCTATACCGGTAGAGATTAAGATATTAGTATTATTATTGTGTTTTTTTTCTAATTATAAATAATTGTAAATATTAAATGGGGCATAGGATCTTAGGCTGTAGAGTGGCCCACCAGCTCTTCATTCCATTTAGTTTGGAGGGTCATCTTTCTGTGTCGCAATTGCCCGATAATCAATTCAATCGAATCATTGTACTTAATGATCATTAATCGCCATTTTCGACCATCCAAATTATAGCACGTAATCTAGGAATGAAGATTGATATGTTAGTATGATGATTTGATCTTCGCAATGTGATGGAACCTATCGAAGAGGTGGCCCACCAAATGCATGGTACAATGAATGGGCAAGCAATTCGTATAGTTTGAATAACAGCCTTCATGGTTCCCACCACCACCGCCATTTAATGTTACCAGCAAGGTCACCTGCACATCCCACTCATATATGGCCCCCTCTTAACGATGTACAAATTAACGACTATGCACTTCATTGTAGAATAGTTGTGATAGAATCTTAGTACTACAATTTCTGGCTATAATGTAACATGTATAAATTGAGAAGTAATTGCTTAGTTTGTCAATATTTCACTAAATCTCTAACTTAAATCAATTTCTATAAGGTGAATAATGACAAACATTGCCAATGTGTAGTCAGCTAACTTTAGTTTGGCCATTATTTGAAACCAATGATGGATATAAAATTTGAGGACTCATGCATAGAAAAAGTTTCCCCTGTGCCACATGGTTTGGTGTCATGGCATGTTTTTAGGCCAAAGGTTATGTGACTCGTGATCCATATGATCAGATGGCTTAGGAAAATTCAATTATGACCAATTTTTTTATCACGTAGGGTACATAACCCAATTGATTTTATTGCGGATCCAGATTCAAACCACATGGCACCTAAAGTATGCGCGCGCGCGCACACACAAAAGTATACTACCCGGCTTGTATATATAATTGGTTGATCATGCAGTTGGATGGGTTAATTAATCACGGTTGAAATGTGTAAAACACAGCTCATGTATAATGTCAATGAAGTCAGCTCGAATCATATAATGGACTCGTCGTGGCTTCGGATCCTGGATCATGGAAAACGAAAAAGAGAAGAAAAGGGTGATGAACTGATGAGAATCGAAAATCGATAGATAGAGAAAGTCAAATGGAGTATGATTCACTCGATAATTGTTTAATTTATTACTTATAATTATTGTTTATGTCAAATTGTTGCTTTGAAATGATGAAAAGCACGGGGCTTTGTCCTAATAGTAGTGTATCCCCTGCTTTGGGGAGAGGTATCGGGTTCCATTCCCGAGAGGATAGGAGATTGTATATACTTTCCATCCCACTAACTGAACGAATACAAACACTTAATCGGCGTTGCGGCCTAAACATATATCTCTAACAAAAAAAATGGTGAAAAGCCGAAATGAGTACTGTCGGTTGTAATTTTGAGAGGGGATTCCATTGTAGTGACACAAACGGTGGCGTGCCACTGTAGGTAGTTGTGGAACAGTTAAAGTAGTGGCGCCGCTACCATTGGTTGTTGTGGAACAGTTAAAGTAGTGGCGCCAGCGACTTTTTGTGGCCTCCTTGATATACATTTTCTACGCTAAAGTTGGTCTTAGTTAGGCCTTTTAATTTGTTAATATGCTTTTACTCATCTTCTCCTCCACTAACGTCACGCCCCACTCACGTGATTAACATTAAGGAGTACATTTTAATAGAGTCCCGAGAAGAGGACCCTGGGTCCTCTTCTAAGCTGACCGCAGTATCCCGTGTCCCTTTTAACATCCCTTTAATCATGGCTAAGCTTAATTAATTAAAATTAGTATTTTGTTTTTTTTATTTTTCTAAAAACGATAGTTAGATTACTTAACACTAAGAGGTGAGTGAATCCTAACAACAGTTGACTGTTGATAAATGGTAATAAGGGCATGGATGAATCAGATCACGGGGTCAGCTTCTACGGTCCGTTTTCCATTTCCCATTTAAATAGTACGGAGAATGGTTGTACGGTAACGCTGGCTCATCACTTACCATACACCTGCACATATCTATTCACAATAAACAAGCACCATTGGGTGGCCCCCAAGATTAGAAGGTCCAGTTGGTGCACTGGTGAGCCACTTCACTATCGGAATGACGAGTCACGCATACACACGGGATAGCTTTTTCTTAATGCATATCAGTAAGCATAACTAGTAGGTTTGTGGTTGGGGGGGGGGGACTTGATGTCCTAGCCTAGGTGGGCCCGGTTCTTCCCTCCACACCACCAATCGAAAGATATTCTAAAGAGAAGGAAAAGTGAAAGGAAAACCATAAAAAGGAAGGCTTGCACTACACACCTTTTCCTTTTCTACTCATCCATATCTAAACGATCATTTATTCTACACTTTCTCCTGATAATCCTAAGAAGCTTTTGAGGATTTGGAAACTCAGTCCCTCCCTCACTTTTCATTCCTTTTAAGCAAATTCTTCTTCTTTGTTTATTCATAATTCCTTTTTATTATCATTATTTAAAAGTTAAAACTTATTACAGAAACTAAATCCACTCATACGAATCGTCATGCTTATGCGAGAAAATTGAATAGTTCTGATAAGTCGAGGTCCCCCATTGAGATCATACTATCAATCTCTTGCACTTATATGCAGCAAGAAATTCCCAACTTACAAACACAAATGCAGGGTTCTTAAAAAAAAATATTATTTAGATAGATATTAGTATAGAAATGCCTAATAGAGATAATCTTAAAGAGTTGTGTAATAAGATAAGGTATATTATATAAAACTCAATATTATTAATAGACTTGAATGATTTACAAGGACCAAGATGATTTAATAAATAATTCAATATTCCTATTATAGAAGGAAACATCAACCAAATCAAGTCGAATCTAATTTTACCTAACTTAATTAATTCAAATTCAAATCATCATGTACACTTTATTATCCCACACCATTCTATTAATGCCTTCATTTAATAAGATGTATTTTCAACTAGGTTATCAGCTCATGCCATTCAACTAGGTTGGGCTGAAACATATCAGCTCGGACCCTTGTTTAAGAAATGTAGAATGTTTCAATACACATAAGGTTCCGTTCTTTTGGTGGAATTTTTAAAAGTTTGAAATATTAATGTTTTGTAACAAGAGGCAATAGTCTAGGAAGATAAGGGAGAAGGTTTTTCATCATTTTACTCAATGATAAATATTTTGGATTTATTGAGTTCAATTTAATTAGAAGTTCCACATTTATGGAACTTAAAAAATCTAATTTTTTTTAATGGAACTTGAAATTTCTATATTTGTAGAACTTTTTGCACTCTATGGAATAATATAGTTTCAGACATTAAGTAAAATTACGCATAAAATAATGAAAGTTTTAGACTTTAAAAGTTTCACCAAAAGAACGGAGCCTAAGGGATTGTATCTTGTCGGACATGCGTTTCCTTACTCCTAACCAATTCGGTCTTTTCCATTTGATTCTAATTTTAGAAAAAAATGATGGAGAATTAAAGACGGCTAGAATCAAACTGATTATTTACAAATTCTTATATATCCTTGAAAGAATTTGCCATAAGAAAGAAGAGAGAGATGAAAGTTCTATGATGAACTTTATTTTTTTCATACTATTTATCATATTTTTCAAAGCAACCATTTATGAATTATACTATATTTTTATATGAGAAATGATAGCCCCATTCGGAGAATTCAAAACAAATTTCCACTCTTAGAACAATAAAGCTAACACAAATTGTTGGTCTAACTGGTTACATTTACAATTGGTTAAAACAACAACTCATGTTGTTTTAGTACTGAAAGTATGAAAGTTCAAATTAAATGGGGCTACCTTTCCATGCAAAATATAGTTATGTGTATAATAACACAAAGAAGGAGCATCAACCTAAATGATCATTGGAAGACTATTTAGTGTCTAATATAAGAATCTCACATTAAAACAATAATCATTTTAAAAAATACTTTTGAAAGGCATAGGTTGACAGTTTAAGAGTGTAAAATCCGGACAGAGTATTAATAAATGTCATGAACCAAAGGCTTATTCATCAATTTTATGAACAAAAATGGAGCATCGACCTTAATGCTCCTTCAAGCGTTATTTATAGAATTTTTAATATAAAGCAAACACTAAAGATGATTTTTTGGCCACTTTCTTAATAGGACATCAATTAAAAATAGAGTTCGTCTATGCTACTCTCAAATGTAGTCTCTAAATCTAATTGTCTATAACTAACCATTGAGGAGGTAATATTTAACTCGACTTATTTTATCTTTTCTAATGTTACATTAACTCTAATCCAAACTGTTTAATAGTTAGGATTTGGGAGTACACTTTGAGAGTACTCGTAGACTAATTCTTAAATTTTATTTTATTTTTGGTAACGAAGAGTGTCTCAACCCTGACAGGGAAGGATTAGTCCATTCGAATGCATGCAATCAACAACAAATTATGTGCATCAAATAATTTCGGAAGGAGTTGAACTCCAGACCTTGTGAATCTCTCCAAGACCAAGACCCGAACCAACCGAACTACCCGTGATGGTTGAATAAGGCAATTGTTAATCATTAGAAAATTGATAGGCAGATATAAGTCTCTAACTTAAATAGAGGCAGTTGTAGGTTGGTAGGAAACTTAGAGAGAGTAGGTTGACGGTCACCAATTATAGAGAGTGAAGCTGCAAAGTAATAGGAAGTGGTTATAACTATGAAAGTGGAGGGTAGAAATGTAGAATGTAAAGTGGTGAGGGGAAAGATCCCAACTCTTATCCGGGAAATAGGAGAAAGAGGGACCGATGTGTACACCAACGATGGCTACATATTCCCAAAAAATTTCCTAGGTGCCGTGGTGGGCGTCAAAATCCCAATATTAATCTTCACTTTTCCCACTAAACCCTAAATTCTTGACAAATCTAAACGGAACTCTTTTCTTTAACCACAAACATTGCACTTTTTTTCTTCTTTCTGATTAAGAGCGAAAGAGAGAGAGAGAGGTCACTGGCTCAGTCCATCAATCCACTAAAATGAGGTTATTTTAGGGAAAGGTGTGTAGAGATAAATGTTACTAACTAAAAATATTTGAATAAAGTGAGAACAGAGGTGAGTGGGTTTTGACTGGGGACCAACACTAACCTAACCCAGCCGACAAACACCATTCGAACGGTGGGTGCACCCTGGGATTTTGCAAAGAACATAAGTTCCACGTTGAAAAGGGGCTCCTCAAGCAAACCACCCTTCACCTTCGCGCGACCTTGCTTTCGAGTAAGAAAACATTAACTCGACCTAATCCCTTCAAAGTCAACCTGAAACCAAACCCCAATAAGAAGATGAAGATGGTGATGTATGATAATGCTTTGAGGCTGGGCGGTGCCAGGATTATTATGCATGGGAGGCTAACAATGTGGTTCAGGGGCATAATCCCTCATTTTTTTTAAGGCCAAGTTCATTGGCCATCATGTCTGTTTATCTCTGTTTATCTCTGCTTGTAAAAAATTTATTTTTTCTCAAAAGTTTAGGGGACCTAAAGCCCTCGGTCCCTGCCCCTCTTCCCAACTCCGTCATTATTAGTACTATATAGATTTTTTTTTTCAAAATTTTAGGGAGGGACTTCAGCCTCCATGTGGCTCCACCCCTAGTGTGAGGCTAGTGATAGCCAGATCCTCATTTAGAGCTATAACCCATTCCAACAAATGCTAGCCATGATTGAGCTCAAATCTAATTGTTCTAATTTCTGTAATTGGTTAAAGTAATACCGATTTTGCATAAAATTTATGTTGTTTATTTAATTTTAATTCAATATATTGTACGAGTAGTTGATGAAACAACCAGTGTCATGTTACAGTGGTGATTTAATAGATATATAAAATAGAGTATTATATACTTTTATTAGTGTCTTACAAAATATTAGGATCCGTCGGTTCTAATGAACCCAAACCCAGCCATACCACATATGATGCATGGGTTCCTAAACATAAACCTAGGTAGTAGAAAGTCGGGTGGGTTGATGGGTCGGGCAAGAAATTACCACATTTATTGCTGAATCACTTACTCATGTCCTTTTATTTTTATTTTTTTCACGAAAACTTGCAATCACCTGAGGAAATTAATGACTCCTCGAGAAATTGTCCTCAGAAGAAAGTAGAGAGTAGTTTAGGGTCCCACCGGACGGCGCACGGCCACATCGAGCCGTCGGATAAAGGAAATCTTTAATGAAAGCCTATGCTGGAAGTGGGGTTTGGGGTGATGGTGCGCGTGTTCCTTTAAAAGCATGCAAGATGGTGGTGGGACCAGCTTGGCTTATGCCCATTGCTAAACAAGTTGCACCGCGTCGTGTGAACAAAAATTATTTTTAAAAATCATTATTGGGCTTCCTAGAATGGGTTATGCGGCCCACGATGCACGATCCATCATCTCTAAGAGGGAGTCTGGATCTTTTGTAAAGAGTTCCGCAAAGATTTCATGTGGAACCGGTGAGACCCATCCACGTACCAACGTGCGGTAGCATGAGGTCAGCTTCGAAGAGGACCTTGGTGTCCTCTAATCAGAACTCCTACTAAACCAAATCCGTCTGGCTTGCTTGAGGAAGAAATCCGTGTGGGCCTTGATTATTTGAACAAAGATTCAAAATTATTTGAACTTTGAAAGAGATGGGAATTTAATGGGAAAATAAATTCTAAGAATTATTTGACTGAGATTTATATCCTGGAGGGGATTTACTCAGGTTGGACCAGAGTATATGCGAGAGCAATATACTCTACCTATAATTAATTTTTTGTTATTCGTGCATTATATTAATTTCTAGAAATGTGTATAGTTTAAATACAAAAATCTTATAAAAAATTAATGTTCAATGTCTCGAATGAAAAAATTCATTTATTTCATTAATTCTAACTTGTTATAATGAATAAATTACATGAAAAGAAAGTTAAAAAGTAGTAAAATTTTTTTTTTTTTAAGGAGTTGATCGGCGCACTGATCGATCGATCGCCCACCGGTGGCAATCGATCGTCGGTGGCGGTGATCAATCGCCCGACGCGGTGATCTTTGAAAATTTGTACGATTTTTCGAATTTTTGAGTCCCTAGACTCTCAACACTATAAATAATTCTTATGTTTGTAAGTTGAGAGTTTCTAAGGCTTTCTAAACCTAAAAAATAAAAATAAAAGTTGTTTTTTAGTGATTTAAGAGAGAAATAAATCGAATCCATTCACAAGTGCTTGATTGTAGGAAAGCGATCGGGAGTGATAAATATAAATTTTTTCCTACCAATATGATGATTTTAAAATAAATAAGGATAAATAATTGGATTTAGATATAGAAATAAGATCAAACATGTTATTTTATGAATTCCTTATGAAAGTTGTTTATAATTTTAAGAGATGTTTTCTTATGATGTTAGTATGTAAATCAATAAAGGGAAAAGAAAAAATTGTATAGTTTATGCATGATGGATGAATGAATGATTGTTGGATTAGATGAAATATATATGAGTTTGATTAGAATTTGTGATGTGTTATAAATTTAGGATTTTTTAAAATTGATTTTATCAAAATTATATGTTGAAAATTGATGCATGATTAATAAAATTATTTTAGCATTTTATTGTTGAAAACCTTATAGAGCATATTTTTAATTTGATAAAAAAACAAGATCACAAGTATTATACAAGTATACAAGCACACAAATATGATTGTATGATTTAGTTTTGCATTGCCCAGGTACCAACAAGCCCAAGATCAAGACATGACAATCCGTATACAATGGATAATGTATAGACAAGTTGTATGCACCGAATAATGTGTAAACTATGTGGTATCTCAATAAGTAGGATATATGTTAGTCTCTATCCAATATATGAGGTAGAGTTATCTTAAGTTATTGCATAATGCATGTTGTTGAATACACTCACGAACAAGAAAGACAAGTAAGAAAGATAAGTATAAGTGAGCACGTATAAGGATTGACTATAAATTATGTTTTCGTACTCTGATTTGTTTATATACTTATATGTATTGTTAAATCATGATTTATGTTTTATATTAATGTTATTATATTATTAGTTAGGAGTTTATATACATAGAGTAATATGTTACTCAACCGATGACTTTATTGTCGATGGGTTCTAGGTTTGATATTTATACACTTGGACTTTGGAAATATGAAAAATACGAAGAGAAAGAAGAACATCAAGCAGGAGATTATCTTAAAGATGAATGAAATATTGATCGTTGACCATTTTATGAGAATTAAATTATCAGTCTTTAAATTTGGGGTTCAAAACATTATAATAGATTTAATTTTGAATTTATAGTTAAGTTTGATTGATAGGTAGGAATCATGATGGATGATTCAAATTATTTATTATGTTTAATTTTAATTTGAGATATTAGATTTGATTACTGTTAATTGAAGAAATTTTTTTAGGTTAGTATTTTAGTATTCCTTAGATGTTTTATGACAGAATGTTCTAATGGTTAAGTCACGTGCCAAAGTCTCACTTTAACCTATGTGTGATTTTGGGACGTGACAGACCCAGCTTTTAAATCAGGAGCCTTTAATACTGGTTAAAAATTTTAATTTATGTGATTATGAGCACTTCTTAGAGGACCCATGGGTCTCTGTCATATCTTACCCCCGTGTCCTTATGTCTCTTTTAAAATTCCTGGTTAAGTACTTAACAAAATTAAAATCTAGATTTTTGTTTTTTTACCATGGTTGGATTGCTTAATCCTAAGGGTGATTGAATATTAACCACCGTAGGTGACTATTTAAAATTGGGGCATGGACAAATGAGCACGGCCTTTCCGTTACAAAATAGTAACCACAGTACGTTAACTATTTTCCATTCTTTTTTGAAGGTTGGATTCTTTAATTTTTAATTTTAAGGGTTAGTAAATCTCTACTATTATATCGTGAGAAGCGGGGTTAAAATATAAGATAATTTTTTTCTAATATTTCTAATGAGTCTCAATGTTGTAGTATCTTACCTAATGATGAAATTTTTATATTTTTCCTATTTTATTCATAAATCCATATAAAAAAAAAGATATTATGTTATCTTATTTTACGTGAGAAAAGTTAGTTAGGGTATTGAAGTAATATCAATTACAATAACAATAATCCCTTAATATCTTCATGATTCTCTCAAGTCCTTGTCTTTATCTTTTCTCTTATGCTCTCTCATTGGTCTCTCAACAAAGTAGGACCTTCTCTCTACGTTATAAATATTTTTCAAGAGAAAAAAAGACGTGTTATAAGGTAGTTTCAACACACTATTCAATCTTTTTAAGTTATAAATTTAAAATGAAAACTTTTAAAATTCTCTCACTAGAGTCTCTCTTCTCTTCTCCTCTCTCTCACGTGTCACCCACTAGTCTTAATAATAAGAAATTAAAAAGGACATGTGGTGAGTTGGAGAGCTTGGCCGAGTATTTCACTAAATCTTAATACTTTATATTGGAGCAATAGTCTCCTCGGTTGAGGAATTGTTCTCACATAGTTGACATTTTAATTACCATTAACGAGTTAGTTTTTTTTTAAAAAACTTTTTAATTAATTAATTTTATTTTATAATTCTAAAAACCAAAAATTGATGGATAAATCTTAAAGATAGATAAATTTTAACCACCGTTAAATGGGCTAGAAGGGGGACACATTGGGCAAGAAAATGAGACCCGCCCCTCATCGCGTCACCCACCGAGGAGGTGATTATTTTCCATATAGAGGCGTGCTTTCCCTACTCTCGGTCAAACTCTACTCTCAGCCTCTATCAACCAACTATTTATTTTCAAATCGGTTATGATGGTTAAAACACTCTTTCATCAAAAATGGATAAATGATTGGTGGAGACTGAGAGTAGTATTTGACTTGAGATTAGGGTTAGCATTTCTCTTTCCTCCGTATATTTGAAGCGTGCTCGTTTTTGCAAGCAGGGATGGAAAGGAAGTAAAAGAAAAACAGGTATGAGAGAGAGTTTTGAGTTTTTAATTTTTACTGCTTTATAAAAAGAAAAAAGTAATATTTATTGATTTTTCTGCATAAGCAGAGGAAAGAAAGAAAGATCTTGTCAGCCGTTTAGACTTTAGAGCGATATTTGCTATAAAAGCAGCTCCAGTTCCCCTTCTCCATACTGATCAGAACAACGTCCTTTTCGCCAGATCTCGATTCTCCAAAACAAACCCCAGAATCAAATCGGAGGAAAATTTGGATTTCTTTTCTTTAACTCAGATCAGCTTCAAGTCCTCTGCAACCACTATACATAAGAAATTTAAAAGACGAGCGAGAAGATAGGCCTCTTTTTGTTAGAGCGGCAAAAGGGGGTATTTTTATTTCGCAGAGCAGTCCACTCCATCTTGCGCACCTTCGAAACGCTTTCAATTTTCGATTCGACACTTCGTCGTCTCGATTTTGGCACTGCCGTTTTTGCAGTTAGGGGCGCATTTAAGTTGTAGTGTTTGGCAGAGAACGAGATTGGAGCCAGTGTTTTTCTAATTATAAAACGGCTATTAAGAGTATTAAAGGCTCTGCCAAAATTTGGAACAGAGAATTGTTAAATCTTCCCTGCAGTTTAACCACTCTCCGCATGTCCAACACTCGTCCAATGCGAGCAGTTCAACCTTCTTGTTTCACGAAAAGGAAAACGAGATGAGGCCTTGTGTCTAAAAGGAGAGTGAGAGGAAAGCAACGGATTTTCCCAGAGTCGGACTTCGGTTTCTTCAATTTAGAGAAGAAAGAGACTTCTCGAACAAGGTAACAGAAAGTGAGATTGGGTTTCTTTCATTTTAGTCTGGTTCGTGTGGAACTTTGTAACATAATTTTCGACTTTTTCTTTAATAATAACCATAAGTCTGGAGTGGGGGAGTTCTGTTCGGGTCTGGGGTTATATACGCTTTCGTTTTCTGGGGTTTGTTTGATTTTTGTCTTATTTACTGTCCGTTTCATGTTTCAGATCTAGCCGGATTTTGACGTCCGCCGGTGGGTATTGGAAACAATGGTGCCTCAGAAGCTAGCCGAAGAAGCCATCGTCTCGAGCTTCAACGAGACGGAGCATGACGGGAAGGAAGAAGAGAAAATAGATCAGTCCATGTTTAGCGTCAAGAGCCTTCTATGGCATGGTGGCTCCGTTTACGACGCCTGGTTCAGCTGCGCTTCGAATCAAGTATACTGATAGAAACCCAGTTCAAAGAAGTAAAAAATCCCCTTTTTTTCCCTCAATTTTTATCTAACTAAACTTCCAACTTTTCCCTCCATTACAGGTAGCCCAGGTTCTGTTAACGCTACCCTACTCGTTCTCTCAAATGGGTATGCTTTCTGGAATCATACTTCAGATTTTCTATGGCTTCATGGGTAGCTGGACCGCATACCTCATCAGTGTTCTTTACATCGAGTACCGAAGCAGAAAGGAGAAAGAGAACGTCAGCTTTAAGAACCATGTCATACAGGTTAGCTTCTTAGAACCACAACAAATCAACAAAACACCTGTAAAAATAAATCTAAAATTGCAGAGAAAGCAGAACTCTTTTAATCTTAAATTTAGTAGAAGGAAAGGAAACCAAATTGCTTCTAATTGTGCAGTGGTTCGAAGTCCTGGATGGATTACTGGGTCCTTCTTGGAAAGCAGTGGGATTGGCTTTCAACTGTACTTTCCTCCTCTTCGGATCTGTTATACAGCTTATAGCTTGCGCAAGGTGAGATTTTTCTTTAATTTTCCAATTTGAACTGGAAAAATAGGAAGTGGGTTCTGATTAATTCAAGTGCTTTGTCATTTGCTGAGGATTGCAGTAACATCTATTATGTAAACGATCACTTGGACAAGAGGACATGGACCTATATCTTCGGAGCTTGCTGTGCTACGACTGTGTTCATACCTTCGTTTCACAACTACCGGATGTGGTCTTTCCTAGGACTTGGAATGACCACCTATACCGCCTGGTATTTGACCATCGCTGCTCTGGTTCACGGCCAGGTAATTTACATCAACGGTCATGATCTCTTAGAGTTTTCCTCAATCGGTAGCTATTGATTTGAGTTTCGATTTCCTTACAGGTTGAAGGGGTAAGACACTCGGCTCCAGCAAAGCTGGTACTGTATTTCACCGGCGCCACCAATATACTCTACACTTTCGGCGGACACGCTGTTACTGTGTAAGTGATTTTTTTTTTTTTTGGTTTCTGTGTTAAAGTGATTTTAGTAGGAGAAGAGTATTGTTAGAAGTAAATTGTAGGAAAGGGTAAAGAAAATTTTTATTCTCTTAATCTCCTGAAATGGTTTCCATTTGCAGCTTTTGCTGGCCATTTTGGGGTTTGAGGAAAAGGACAAAATCATGAAAACTACTTTCTTGTGGTCTAAATTCATTATTATCCTTCATATCTCATAATTACAGTTTTTTTTTTTTTTGGGTTTTACTATCTTGGATTTATATGTGGAACTTGTACTTCGATCGACCTTCAAGCCTGAGTTTGGCTTCGTCGGCACTCCATTGGACACCTTCCCTAAATCCAAAACCCAAAAGCTTGTCTGTTAGAGCCTTAAGAGGACTAACTTCTGGGTTCTGTTATGTTCCACGATCCACCAGAAACCGAGTAAGTGAGTTGAATCACTTACCAACTCAGTTTTCCTGGTGGCATTCCCCTCGATTTCACAGGAATTACATCCAACTGAAGAACCTAACTTTTTAAGGGTAATTTCGTCATTTAGTTAAACAAGAACTTCCCCCCTACTGTTAGAGACAATTCCGTTACCGTAACTCTCTGTTTGGTTGGTAAAAAAAAAAAAGGATTTCTCTCATAAGACTGTCACCAATTTTTCAGTGGAAAAGGGGGGGCTCCGTCAAACGATTTTAAGCGGAGCCTCCGTCTTCAAACTATTTAGTTTTTGATTTAAAAAAATTGGGTACAGTTCGTTTCTATAACTTATTTTACAGGGGAAAAGTAAAGAATATTTTTTTCCATGGATTTTTGGGAAAAAAAAAAAAAGGTTTCGGATGAGTTGTTGGAAACGATATGGGGTTGTGATTGTTGCAGGGAAATCATGCACGCGATGTGGAAGCCTCAGAAATTCAAGTATATATATCTCCTAGCGACGTTATACGTATTTACACTAACGATTCCGTCAGCTGCCTCCGTTTACTGGGCCTTTGGCGACCAACTCCTCAACCATGCCAACGCGTTCTCGCTCCTTCCCAAGAACCGTTTCCGTGACACCGCCGTTATCTTAATGCTCATTCACCAGGTCCGTACTTTCTGTCAAATTTAAAGGACGTATTTGGCCTTGTGTAATAGGAGAATTTACGAAGTTCTTTGATTTTGTTAATCTGCAGTTCATTACGTTTGGGTTCGCTTGTACGCCGTTGTATTTTGTGTGGGAGAAGGTGATAGGGATGCATGACACGAAGAGCATATGTTTGAGGGCACTTGCCCGGCTGCCCGTGGTGATTCCTATATGGTTTTTGGCCATTATTTTCCCCTTCTTTGGGCCCATTAATTCAGCCGTGGGGGCCCTTTTGGTTAGCTTTACCGTCTACATCATTCCTTCTCTCGCCCATATGCTCACCTACAGAAAGGCCTCGGCCCGACAGGTAATGGTCCAAATCTCTCTCTCCAGCCTCCCCCCACTGCCCGTATTGCCCCGACTGGCTTTGCCAACAAGGATCTCTTGGCTTGTCTTCTTGTTGGGTGGCAAATCTATTGGTATATAGGTCCTTTTACATATTTTAAAAATTATTATGAGACGATTGAATTTTGACTTGCTAGGATCTAGTGGTACGTATCCGTAGCAGGGTAGAGAATTCCGTAGCCGGATTCACATAACAAACGGAAAGCTAGAAGAGTTGTCCTAATTTTAATTTAAAACCTAAGCTGGCTTAGGGTTTTAGATAGTCTGTGTCACTGAGAAATTATCTGCACGGTTACGTGGAGGATTTTCGCAATGCGTCTTGCTTCAAACTTCCTTTCTAACAATGGTTATTTTGACCAAATGAGAGGGGCATTGTAGTCTTACTAATAATAAGTCGTGTACTTATTTTTATACCAGTTGAGGCTATTCATTGTTGGTTGGCTGGGAGTAGGGCCAGCGAGTCTAGATCCTGTCCATTAGCACTCACAAGACCATTTTAACTGTTCTTAATCCTTAACCTAGACGGAGCTCAGTTGGTTCCGGACTTGGGAGAGATCCCCATGTCTCGAGTTCAACTCCTCTGGCATTACCCGATTGTGTGCATTCAAATGGATTAGACATTCCTTGTTAGGGTTGGACAGCCCCTTACAAAAAAAAAAAAAACTTTTTTAATGTGTAAGCTTAACATTTTAACCCTCAAGATTAATATTTTTATATAACCCTTAAGATTAATATTTGTTCACAAAATATTAATCCTAAGGATTAGTGAATCTTAACCGCAATTAAAAGAAGTTAAAAGTGACATGTGTTGACGTATGAGTGTGATTGAACTCTCTTGAGTTTAATTGCAATTGGATATGATCCCAACTCAGGGTTAGCAGGCCTATTGAGACTCAAAGGACTTTTCTTTACTCATAAAATTTTTGTTTCAAGTAATATTATTTAAAGAGTGCTAACCCTACTCTCAGGCCTTTCCTATTCCCCGCACGAGCCAACCACTTGTCCCTAATGGGTTGAAAATTGTCTACTTAATGGTGAGAATGGACAGGTGGTTGTCTCATGCTAAGAGTAGGAAAGTCATGAGAGTAAGGCCAGCACTCCTCTTATTTAAATCATTAAAGCTATAGTTAGTAAAAATAATTTCAATCATCAAAAAAATTTTTTACTAGATAAACAACCGACACTTCAGAGTATCTCAAGTTTTTTGACGTCTTAATATCATATTTTCTTTGGAAATAGTCTAATGCTGAGTAACATTTTTCTCTTTTTCTTTCAATCTCTTGTTGTGGGTATTCGTGGAAAATAGAAGGACATCATGACAATTTAATTTTGATCCCGACTGTAGAAGCAGTACTGACTACGGAGATACCCCACCTCGGATATTAGCTGTATTGTGTACAATTTGAGCAAATAATTGGGTGGTGTCATAGTACTAAATCCCAAAGTTAGGTTTCCAAATTGTTAAAATGTCAAAAGGGACCTACATAAATAGTTTCAAAGATGAAGATGGAGTACCGTTTTTTTACGGAGACTCCCACATTCGTCTCAACATCAGAAGCACAGATGGAGACAGGGAGAGGTAGGACAACATTTTTCAAGGCCTGGGATTTGGAAATATATGAGATGTGATAGGATTGGTGATCGGTCCCTTTCATTTAGTTATATGCAACTATTGTAATTTTGTATTCCCACCTTAAACGAGTTAACTCACTGATCCACTGAGTCGAGGTCTGTATGGACTTGTGTGCACTTTTACAATCGGATTCGGTTATAGGATATGAGAAAAATAGATTCAGGTGTGTTTTTTTAAATGCAGAATGCGGCCGAGAAGCCTCCTTTCTTCCTCCCAAGCTGGGCGGCCATGTACGTGATTAACACATTTGTGGTCGTATGGGTCTTCATCGTCGGCTTCGGATTCGGTGGCTGGGCTAGCGTGACCAACTTCGTTCGGCAAGTCGACACATTTGGACTATTCGCCAAGTGCTACCAGTGCAAGGCCCCCACAGCTCAACATCACTGAACTGAGTCCAACTCGAGATACCCAATTACACCAATCTCTCACTCTCTCTTGTATTTTACGTGGAGGAGGCTGCAACATTTCCTCCCCATGTGGTGTGCTGGTTGCCCCTTTTGTTTCAATTTTTTTTTAGTAGAATGGTAGATAGTGTGGTTAAAGGTGATGATTCCTTTTTTTTTTATCAGAAGCATAGGAGAATTACATTGATATTACTCAAATCTATGTTTTAAAGCAAACGTGGCATCATATCAACGGGTTGACGTGTACATGTTATTTAAGACCCCTTTGACTTGGATTCTACTAGGGGAGTGGGGGTGTGTCTTCCTCCACATGGTTGCACGTTGGCTCATCTCTTTGTCACGTGCCACCTTGCCTCTCTCACATTTTCTAATCACATGTGAGTATAAATGAACTCCAAAACCCTAAATTCAATATGTTTAATTCAATGTCTTATTCACATTTGATGTGTCAAAATCAAACCTTCGACACACCCCTTCTGTTTTTTTACTTAATTTTTGTGTCGTCCCTCACAAGAACCCTATATTTGGGTGTTGCATTGCTGTTTCATAGGATGAAGTTCTAATAAAATGTTTCTTAATGTCTCTTCCAATAATAGGGTTGACTGGTCAAATTATGTGGGTCTAAAAGATGGTTTGTGTTTTTGATGTTTGTAGCTTTCTCCTCTATAGTTCCCATGCCTCTTTCATCCATAAGCTCAAGTGAGCTTCTTTCTTAAGAGCGTTTTCATTACTTTAATATATTCTAATTGTCATTATATTAGAGTCCTAGTCGTCCATTATACAAAAGCAAAGGGGCATGATCTACAGGGTCGATTTTCGAATTTGTATTGGTAAATGGATACTAAGCTGAGAGAATACGAAGCAATACAAGGTGGAATATTGCTGGCATTTCAAGGTACTCTTGTTTGACCGCATCAAGGTTGGCCCATCTTCTTTGAGAGGTCAAAGTGGGTTGGAAGTTTTCCTTTGTAAAATGTAGATATACCCACCCACTTTGGCCAATGTCGAAATCCTACAACTAACCACGACTCGAATCCAAAAAAGAAGAAAAAAAATTCCCTCAAGTCGAGTCACAAGATCATTCCCTATCTTGTACATGAGTGCATCATCATATTAGGTGATAGGGGTTCATATCTAGGGCTTTCATCAGTAGGTTAATTGATTATTTTATTTTATTTTTGGATATAAATGTAGGTAAGTTGATTATATTGATGGAAAAACACCCAAAATTCAATAGGCATGTAATCGCCGATCAGGCTGGCAGAGTATTGTCCTCGGGTTTTAGCCAAGTGGTGCCCCATCAGCCCAAAGGTGTGCCAGGTTGCAAGAGGCCATGCCAGGTAGGAAAAAAATTTGGATTTTTTTTTGTCTAGTAACGAAGGTATCCTGGCCTCTTAAAGCACCTAGCTAAATCACTTGGGCACGTGCAAAACCCCCAATCGACACACACCAGGAAAGAAGGGAAATATCCCTGAGGGTGGCCAATAAGGGGAAGGGAATCCAACTTAGGACTTCCGCTTCCCCCCACATCAACAGACACATATTTACATATGCACCTTAATTCAGAAATGATGAAGAACTTGAACTAATCTGCTCATATCAAATACCCATAAGAGAGAATGGTTACGTCGCCTCTCTATCACTCTCTACTTTGATGGGGCTATGATTTTTCTTATTCCTTTATATTCCGTAATAAAGTTTCACTCATCATATAATTCTTCTTTAAATAGAATTTCAATTAATTTATATAAAAGTGGTTATGATAGGATGTTTTTTGGGTGTATTCTTCCAATACTCCTTGATAAAAGGAGTAGCTAATTAACTTCATTTTCATAACCAAAAAAAATTTAACTTCATTTTAGTTCCATATCTTATGAGAGACTTTCCAATCTGTTTTTTCACCAAAAAACAAATCTGATGTTGATCATTGTCGTAAAATTGTAACAAAAAGTCCTTAGCCATCCATCATGAGCTCTTGGTAATCCAATATAGATTACAGAGAAAACCTTGATATCCATCACAATCAGGTAGGTTTTTCTCCCATTTTCAATGCAGGTCCATTATTTGAAGGAAAACCAATCAAAGTATCCGCCCATCAATTATCAGCATCACCTCCATCATCTCATCTTCTGTCGATGAGCGAGTCCCAATCGCATCTTTGTAACATTTCACCAAACTTAGTAGAGAATCCATCTTTTACATTCTATGGTGAAGGTATCCAAAGTAATAGAATGGGAAAATGATCTCAAAATGTCTCTTAAAGAATGTGAATGGGACTGTGCAGGAGGTGCGCGTGGGGCTACCAAGATCTTTAACTTTAAAGAGGATTTTGATCTTCTTTGCTTTTTTATTCTTTTTGGATAATTGATTATAATGAATCAAAGATGGAGAACACCAACAATTGGAGTATGTTTGGTTGCCGAGAAAAATAGGTGAAAACATTTTTATTTTTTTTTAATTTGAATTTCTAACACAATTGATCTTAGTTGTATTTTATTCAAATTTCTTTTATTTCCTATCTTTTAACTTATTTTCTTGGCAACCAAACATAGGGTTAGAAAAAATCTTTATAAGGAAAACGCGATTGTAAACATTTGGACAAAGTATAGACTCTATAAGCATCAATCTAGACATTTAAACACAGAATTACTGATGATGGTAGAATACCGTCCAAGAGCTAGCAAGGTTGAAGAATTTTCCTACATTTCCGCCCTTTATTCCCCATCACTTGGGTTTTTCTAGGAAAAAATTGCTTAAACTTAGATTGTGTCTAATGTCTACCAGGATTAGGGCAGAACAAAATTTTAGTAGAGTCTAGCTTGAAAATAAGGACTAGTAGATGATTAGTGGATCTCTAAGCCAATTCCCTCCCTTATGACACACATTTGCTATATGAGCGAGCTGTGAGAAGGTGTGTAGCTTTTTAATTCTTTTAAATTGCAATGTAGTGGCACCCGAATCGGGTCTTGGATTTGTTGGGTATGGAGCCATGTATTTCAATCTAACCGTCTTGTCCAATGTCAAATAATAGAGTTTGTCCATATAGCCCCACCTCCCTTTCTTTTGAGAGGGTTGTGTGGGTGGGTGTGTCTTATTTGTAGGGGTGGCAATTGGGTTGGCTAGCTCGGAGCCCGATTGTTTGACCCGAAGTTTGAGGGGGAGGAGCATTCCTTATTTTGGGCTGGATTGAGTTTTGATAAGAATATAGGCCCGAAATAATATTAGGCCGAGCTTATGCTGCCTTTAGCTTAACCTGAATTTTAGGCCAACCCAAACTAAAGAAATTTTGTACATTTATATATAATATATATAGATAGAGAAGGCTCAAGTCTCATTTTCATTCAATTAGAAGTCCTTCACATTGGGAAACTATTTATGTGATTACTATCTAAAATTGTTACTACTATTTTACAAAAAATTAATCATAGACTTGTTTATCAAAGGTTTTGAAACTATTGGACGGACACCTCCAAGACCGATTACTACTTAAAAGAATTATGTACCAGGAATAGTAATTGCCTGATTTTATCAAACCATAAATTTGATTTTATTAAATCAAGTTCTTATGCATTATACGTAGTTGTTTAAGGGAAAGGTAACAAGTAACAACAAGATATCTTAGCCCTAATTCGGCCAGAAAGTTGCTTAATTTGGACCAGTCTGAACTGATCTCAAACTCGGCCTACCCTCTGTTTAATTTGGGCCAGCCTGAACTTAGCCCGAAGCCCAATATTGTTTGTGAAGTGAGCTTGGGCTGGGCTAAGTTGGGTTAAGGTTTTGAACTTTAAATTGAGCTTGGGCTAACCTCAACCTGACCCAGCCCGACGGATTGCCATCCCTACTTATTTGAGTGTTACGAAAATAACAAAATTAAATAAAAATAGAGTGCGGAAATGGAGCTAAACAAAAGTTATAAAACCCGGGAGTACAGCGATCTGTAACAAGGAGCATTTCGCGGTAGAGATCGAATCGCAGCCAATCACGATTGAACTCAGGGAGAGTTCAATCACACATACAGGTCAACATCTGTATCTATTAACTGTGGTTAAGATTCATTAAACCTTAAGTTTAATAATTTAACATTGGTTTTTAAAAATATTAAGACTTAACCGGGGTTTTTCTTCTTCTAAAATCCATGGTTAGATTTATTAACCATAAGAGTTAATAAATCTTAACTACAGTTAAAAGGGGACAAGGGTTGGGCAAAGAGGCTAGGCCGTAGGCCGTAGGCCGGAGTACCACAGTTAAAAGAGAAGAACTGGACAAGCATTGGGCAAAAACGATTAGGCCGGAGTAACATACTCGGGGTTCAGCTTGAGGAAATCCAGTGCCAGCTGGAGGGGCCATCGAAGACCCACACCACACCAAATAGTGGTTTACAGTGGTAACAATTGCTCGTCGGGCAAATACATGTCCCAAGGCCGAATGCTTCTCGTTTCGCTTTTGTTTGATTAAATATTATAGTTCTCTTCTCTCTCTCTCTCTCTCTGCTACAGCGAAGGTCGACAATGGCGCCGAGAAGAAGACCCCAAAAGGTCTTTTTCTTCATCCATTCCTTTCGTTAATTTTTGTTATTTTCTTTTAATTTTTTCCTCACATTTTCTTTTTATCTGTGGGGAAATGTTGCAGGTGGGTCTTAAACGATTAGACGCTGCAATAGACGCTTTGCGCCCATTAGGGTTTTCGAGGGAATTGGTTTCCAAAACTGTGAAAGCCCTCCTTAAGGTGAGCTTTGTCTTCTCTTTTAAATGCAGGCCACTTTATTATTATTATTCTCTCTCTCTCTCTTTTAGTTAAGATGGCGGTTTTTTTTTTGTTCTTTTTCTAGGTTTATGATGGAGATGAAGGGTGGGTTTTCATAGAGGAAGCTTCCTACAAGCTCCTTATCGAAACAATTTTGGAAGAGCAAGAAAAATGTTTGGTGAATGTAATCACATCGCTCCTTCCCCTTTTTACCTTCCTTTTAAAAAAATAATAATTTTAGGTTAAAACTTCTTGGGTTTTGTCTGCATACATGGTAATAATGGCCCAGATGAAATTTCTTACTTTAAAGTTCATATGCAAACGTGAAAATCGACCCTAAAGCTTAAATTTGAAGGAATTTTTTTTTTCTACAGGAATTTAATATTATTCTCCTTTTAATCTTTCTGATTTCCTTTACTCTTTTGGATTATTTTATTGATTTATTATTATGTTTTTTCTGCGAGCAGGTTCAGGGTATATGTGGGTTTCTGTGACAACTTTTTATTTTTCTGTCATGTGTTCTTTAGATCAGACTATAAAAGTTGCCAATACATTGTGTTTTAGAAGTTTCAGTATCTTATGTTAGGGTAATGGGTATTTCTTTTGCAGTATCTCATTGTTGTGCAACATCACAATATTTACAACCTTATAGGTTATATATAGGAAAATAATCACCTCCTTGGTCGGTGATGTGAGGAGGGGCATCTCGGCTCCCATTTTCTTGCCATGTGTCCCCCTTCTAACCCCATTTAACTGTGGTTAAGATTCATCCACCCTTAGGGTTCACTCATCTACCCTTGGATTTTAGAAAAATAAAATAAAAAAATTAACTAAAGGGTTAAAAAAGAACTAACCCGGGTTAATGGGAGTTGAAGGGTCGGCTATGTGAGAGCAAGGAGGAATAGTCCCCTCCATGGTGGACGAGGGGACTATTGCTCTTATATATATATGGATTTGAGAAAAAATTAGTCTCATGTTTTGTGACTTTAAAAGAGAGGGAGAGCCTCACATTCTGCAATTGGTTTTTATCTGTTATCTTGGCTGACATTGCCCAAATGGTCCATTTTTGGATGGAACTGATTTAGGCCTGGTTATGGGCCAATGTGAGTCAACTTGTCTACCGATTTTCTCGGCTTTTCTAACTGCCTTATGGCTAACATTGTGAATAATTAACTGAAGGACAAAGATTAAACTAGGTTAATAACATGGAAATGTGTATTGAGTAATTTCTAAATGACAAATGAAAACATGCACATTTTTCCCTAATTCACAGAAGTAATTGTTTTAAAGGAGAGTACCAATGGGAAAATCATGCTCATAATAAGGAGAATGAAGGAAAGGAATTGTTCTCCTGAGAAAATCATCCCCAGGCATTACTCTTGATTAAATGAATAGTTTTTTCTTTCTATCTTATGTGTAGGGGAATCACTGCCTCTTGAAATAACTTTTTATCTGTTTTCTACACGCTTGTATAAAAAGGCAGGTTTTCAAATGCACGGCTTAAATTTATATAACAATCTAGTCAAACGTTGATAGATGAGATGCTGTAACTATTTTTGGTTTGGTGGATTAAGAATCCATGCTACTTATTTCCTCAGCACCTTGTTTTGCTGTCCATATCAAACTCCTACTTGACGAATTCTCCAACAACAATCTTGATAAAGAATACTTGGTAATATATACTAAGTATTATCGTACTTAACATCTCAAACAATATCCTACAAATTCTCCTACTTAGCATCTTATCTTTATTGATGGAAACACTTTAAAAATTGTATAATTAGTAATCATATTATAGAACTTTTATGCAATATAGAACTTTTATGCAATAAAATCATAATATCTTTTTGTGATGAATTGCTTTTTACATGTGTTATAAGGTTTTATCATGCTGCTGGATGATTTACATGTGAGATCTGCATTGTTATGTATTTTTAAAGTTACGATCTAAATGCTGTGATTTACCTCAAAGCCTTTCAAGGTTATTGTCAAGCATTCCAACTGTTGAGTATTTAGAAGAAGTCCTCTCTGTAAAGTAGCTTTAAGAACCGCTATCAAGCAACTAAAGATCTATAAAGATCAGAGACAGCGATATCTGAGCTTACTTTCAACCCTGCTGTACATGTTGGAACTTCCATACCATGACCAATTCAATCTGTAGTGGAGAGATGGATTGTTAAATGGTTTTCCAGGGGAAACTCAGAGAAATTAGAAGTATACATCTGATTTTAGTTGGTAGATTTGTCTTTAAAAAAAAAAGAAGAACTATATTTGTACTAGAGAAATAGTTGGATTTACAAGGGGTTGGGGGAGAGAAGAAACCCACACAAAAATTATGAAGAAAATGTAGTTCTAATTATTCATAAAATAATTAATGAATATAGATGTATCAATAAAAGGAATAAGGAAACTGAAACAGTAAATAAAGAACTAGAACTCACTGAATTTGTTATGTGAATAAAAAACAAACTGAAACAAGAAATAAACAGTAAATTCGAGCCCTGTGAATCACAGTTTCCTTAAGACAAATTTACTCCTTTTCGGTGCTCAAGGTTGATGAGTAATCGTCTCCCAAGATAGAAAGGATTTTGGTTTTAGAGATGCATCACTTCAATCTACAAAACCCAGTAAATCGATCAATGTTTATACTCGAACCAAATAATAATGCAGAAGAGGCAAACTTTTTAAAAGCAAAAAAACAATTAGAAGAATGCAGGAATGGAGGTCTACTTCATAGACTTCCTTGTGTCAGTTCGAAGTTCGAACAGAGGTGACTGTTTGGAAGAGACAAAAAATGGAAAGAAAAATAGTTACTGAAAGTTTGAAACACCAACGGAAAACCCATTCAAAGAATGGATCAAAGCGGGTAAAACCTGACCCAGGATTTAAACGGAATTTGACCAAAAAAAGAATATACACCATGTAGCCCAGACCCGGACCCGGATCTGTTCGGGTTAAATAAAAAATTGACCGGGGGCTACGCCCCCGAACCCCCATGGCAAGGAACCCCACACATTGCCTATTTGTCAAGTCAATCGAGTTGCACATTGAGTATCTTTGTCGGGTCAATTTCTCATTAACTACTACATGATTTTTCCAACAATCCCCCACATGAATGAGTATTGGTGTTTCAACATGCAAATGAAAAATGCAGATACTAGTTTGAGTACAGATGAAAAGTTACTGCCTAGAAAGCCTTGAACTTGCCCTTGTGAAAGACTATTAGATTTACTTGGCTAATCAGTGAATTTGATGTCTTTGAACTGTCAATCATTTGTGTAACTCTAGCAATAGAATTCACACACCCTTTCAGACACAGTCGGTTCTTATGTTTGTGTTCATTTTGGCCTTTGAACACCTCTTGGTTCAATGAGTGTTTTTAGAGAATTCAGCCTTCCAAAATTCTCACAGAAGCGGCCCCTTCTCACTCACATAGGTGATTTCTATGAAGAGTATCTTGCAATACCCCACTTAGGACACTTTTCCTAAGCTATAGTAATCATTAAAAACGTTTCTTATCTTGGTTCTCGTGGCAAATATGCACTGTCTCATCATAGGAATGGTTAGGAGTTGATATCTCTTCAGTGCAACTGAGTCACTACATAACTTAGTTGTTCCTTTAAACCTAGATCTTGGAGATCTCCAGTTAGTTAGGTTGGGTTTCTACTATGGCGACTCTTGTTTAAGACATAGGCTTTAAACCCATTCCCCTCAATGAGATTTCCACTTGCTCTCTTGACAAGCCTTTTAGTAAACGAATATGCAATATTATCTTTTGACTTTATGTAGTCAATTGAGATAAATCTATTAGAGAGCAATTGCCTAACGGTATTGTGTTTACGACGAATATGACGTAACTTACCGTTATACATATGATTATGTGCTCTTCCAATTGCCGATCGACTATCACAATGTATAGATACGGTAGACACAGGTCTTGACCAATTTGGAATATCTTCTAAGAAGTTACAAAGCCATTCTACTTCTTCTCTAGCTTTATCTAAGGCAATGAATTTAGATTCCTTTGTAGATCTAGCAAAGCATGTTTGCTTTGAGGATTTCCAAGATATTGCTGCACCTCAAAGAGTAAAGACATCCACTTGTGGATTTCGAGTCTTTTGAATATGATATCCAATTAGCATCAGTATATCCTTCGAGTGTAGCTGGAT
The DNA here is from genome assembly GCA_015143295.1 of Tetracentron sinense. Lineage (NCBI taxonomy): Eukaryota > Viridiplantae > Streptophyta > Magnoliopsida > Trochodendrales > Trochodendraceae > Tetracentron > Tetracentron sinense. The sequence continues at coordinate 4,271,320 of CM026557.1, read as the reverse complement.
ATCTTGTGATGTGCAATGCATAGGTTTGAGTATATTTTTAATATCCTAAAACTCTAATTAAAGCTTTCCAATGGTCCTTTTCAAGATTACCCGTATATTGACTTAGTTTATTTATAGAGTAAGCTATATCAGGTCGGGTGCAGTTCATGCCATACATTAAACTGCCAATTATACGAGAATATTCTAATTGAGATATGCCTTTGTCAATATTTTTGATAAGATGAAAATTTGCATCAAATGATGTTCTAGTTGAACTTATTCCATACGTTTTGAACTTATCAAGTATTTTCTCAATAAAATGAGATTGAGACAAAGGAAGTCCATCAGATGTTCTATAAATTTTAATTCCTAATATGACGTCTGCAACACCCAAATCTTTCATTTCAAATCTATTGGATATCATTTGTTTGGTGGTTTTGATAATATCATTGTTACTACCCATTATGAACATATCATCAACATATAGACATACAATGACATCCAATTTGAATGTTCTTGACATAAACACATTTGTCACACTCATTAATTTTGAACCCATCTGACATCATTACATGATCAAAATTTTCATGCCACTGCTTGTGTGACGCCCCGAACTCGCGCCTAGGGAATCAAGTTCCGAGACGCGCGTCCGTTCGTCAAATCATGCGAGCGGAAGACTTTACCCGCGAACATGCGGGAAATTTAAACATTTATCAGATGCTTCCAAAAAGCAAATAACACCTGTCATCACAATAGCCATCATACAAACCATATACCTGTATTATTTACATCAAGTTTGTTTTACAAAAGTAGGTGCCTCTATCACGCCGGGTACAACTTGTACAAGCTTTCAAAATGTCCAGTTGGACTTTTCACTTACTGGTCAACAGCTTCAAGATCTCCTGACATAAAAAGTCAGTGAGCTATGAAGCCCAATAAAACCACAATCCTTCTAAACTATTTTCCACATAATAACACGCATCAATAATGATATAATAAACAGTTCAATTTGCATGTTACAGTAAGATAGAACAGTATATAATAAATTGTGACCCAAGGTTACTTAGGGTTACGTCACCCTAACCGAGGTTCCCGACCTCACATTATTTTCCAATTATGAGGTTCAGTTATGAATGTATTATATTACCAAGTTATCGTTTCGATCATTAATCATGTTTCATTTCGAGTCCTGAGACTCTATTAATTGGCCACAGCCCACAAATGTTCAGCTTAAAGTCTCAAAATCCTAACCATGATACATTGAGTCATTTTGACTCACACACGCTGTTCCGGCTTTCACCCAAACACGACCAAACCTTGGTATACCAACCCAACTCACCTGGAATCCGACGATTCCATACCGAACCATGAGTCCACCAACTCAGACAAATACACCAACCCTGAGTATACCAACTCAGATCACTTCGTATCCGAAGCTTACACACACAACATAGGCATTCACCCAATAAGGACAATACTTTTCCATTCAACTGACTGACAACATCTACCGTGTATTCGCTGTCATCGCCCTGGGTATCAGTCAAGAAGGAATCTCGATCAACCTGCCTACCGTCATCTTCTGGCTAGTCTACGGAGGAACCCCGACATCTATACCAATGCCGACATCTCTTGACGTTCCACCAAGAAGGGATCCCGATAGATAAGGTGCCGACATCTTCTGACCCACCCAGAGAGGAACCCCGGACTATACACTATCTGATGTTCAGCCACTTTAAACTCCTTAGGACTCCGACATCTCTTGATTATCAGTCACGGAGGAACCACGGGCCATGCAGGACACCGCTACTCCTGACCTAGTCCAAGAGGCACCACAGACGACCTAGGTAAACAGACCGACATCTCCCGACTATCAGTCACGGAGAAGGGCCTTACTGGACATCGTCTCTCCTGACCTAGTCAAAGAGGAACCACGGACTATACTTAATCCTGGTTAGATTTTCTAACCACAGGTTAACCCAAGCCTCGCTTGATTAACTGAAATACTTGGGCCTCGCGCCCGTGAACCAACTCCGGTAACACACCGTCTCGTTAGAGAACGTTTCCAGGCTAATGGATGTCTTCATATCCTTATACGACCTTCAAAATAACTTTTCGTCACCCTAAAGTGGCGATACAATTTACCCGGGACCCGATCTGGGCTCCCCAATGAACCACATAAAATCGCAACATCACATAGGGGTCTCTGACCCTTTTTTATTCACGCCAAAAGACATGCATATACTTCAGATAAAATAATATAGCAAAATAAGGGAAAAAAGAGAAGAAAAGAGGGGTTTTACCTGTTTCACGCGTTTCAAGGCCGCTAGTGCAAAAACGAATGTTGCCAACGCGTTCCCTACGACGATCAACCCCGTGGTAGAGAGCATGCAACTTTTTCTCTCCACTTTCTCTCTCTATCTTTTTTTTTCTCTACACGTAAATCGAGACGTCGGGAAAAGAAATTGACGTCACCAGTGCGTCGAGAACGTCGAAAAACCCCAAGGGGACCTCCCTTTCCCTTTCTCTCTCCTCTTTCTCTCTTCCTTTCTCTCTCCTCGCTTTCTCTCTCTAAAATGGTTCGGTCAGCAATCTGACTCTGCAGAATTTGTGAGAGAATGAGGATTTTAACCCTCTTTATATAAGTAATGAGATGGGATCATGTGCAAAAACACATGACCAATAAGGTGTGGAGAGTTGACCGGTCAACTCGTTTGACCGGTTGACTGTTTGACCAATTTTTGAATTTTTTTGCATTTACGGTATCCGAAACCTACTACATAGAGTCCGATTTTGACGAAATTTTAGGTGACTGGACTTGGGGTAGTCCGACATCTACTGGAAAAATTTCGGAGAAAAATACTGAGTTTTTACAACTACGCTTTAGTCCGGAAGAAAATTGCAAAACCCACTAATTTTCTGATTTCGGACACAAAACATGTTGTCGTTTCTTCATATGAGATAATTAACTGCTGAAACGACAGACGGTCGTCCTCACGACCGACCGGCACGCTGTGGTATCAGTCGCACGGATTTCTATTAGAATCCCCAATAATTTTTGAGTCCCACTAAATTCCGGAAAAATCTGGAATTTCCTGGTTTTCTCGATTTTCTTACATTTAAGACTCCCGCGGTCTCGCGAATCGATACGCGACGGAACTGAAACGATAGATGATCGTCTAGATAGTCGACCCGCATATTGTGTACGATTTTCGAGGAAAAACACTGAAGTTTTACCAGTGCAATCTAATCTCGAACAAAACCCATTTTTTACCAATTTAACAAATAATTAACTAATTAACCTCCATTAAGGACCTATAAACCAATAATTTTATTATATTAAAATTCTGGGTCGTTACAGCTTGGGTGCTTGTTTTAATCCATACAGGGATTTGACAACTTTACATACTTTCCTTTCTTGTCCAGTAGCAACAAACCCTTCGAGTTGATCCATATATATTTCTTCATCTAATTCACCATTTAAAAATGTCATCTTTACATCCATTTGGTGTATATCGAGATTGTTTAATGCTGCTATAACTATTAACATACGAATGGATGTAATTCGGGTAACAAGTGAATAGGTGTCGAAATAGTCCAATCCTTCCTTTTGCTTGTACCCTTTAGCAATAAGCCTCACTTTGTATTTGTCTATTGAACAATCAGCTTTCATCTTCTTTTTGAAGATCCACTTACACCCTAAAGGTTTGGTGCCAGGTGGAAGATCTACCAAATCTCAAGTGTGGTTTTGCATAATTGATTCAATTTCACTATTAATTGTTTCTTTCCAATATGAAGCTTCAGGAGAGGACATTGCTTCCTTGAACGTTTGAGGATCATTTTCCAACAAACATGTTATAAAATTCGGGCAAAGGATGTTGAAGTCCTTGCCCTTTTACTACGTCTAGGTTCATCTTCAACTGATTTGTCCATAGTCACTTGATCAATATTTAATTGATTATTGCTAGTCGTAGCATCATGAGTCCTCTTTGACATACTTGTACTAGATAGATTGTTACAATGAAATATATTTTCAAAGAATGAAGTATTTCTCGACTCAATGATTGTATTAACATGTACGTCAGGAATCTTGGACTTATAAACAAAAAATCGATATGCACTACTGTTATAGGCATAACCAATGAATACACAATCAATGGGTTTAGGTCCTATCTTAACCTTTTTAGGTTTAAGAATTTCAAATTTTGCTAGACACCCCCACACTTTTAAATATTTATAGCAAGGTCTATGATTTTTCTCAATACGGTGTCTTAAGCGTTTTCTTGTGAGACATTTTATTGAGAATATAATTAGCGGAAAGTAAAGCCCCCTCCCCCCAAAATTCTGGGGTAAACCAGAACTTAACAACATAACATTCATCATTTCTTTCAATGTTCGGTTTTTGCGTTCTGCAACCCCGTTAGATTGAGGTGAGTAAGGAGTGGTGGTTTGGTGAATGATTCCATGTTCTGAACAGAACTCCTCAAAATGAGATTCATATTCACCACTTCTATCGATTCTTATAGCCTTAATCTTTTTGCTAAGTTGATTCTCAACCTCATTTTTATAATGTTTGAACATTTATATCGTCTTGTCTTTGTTTTTTAGCAAATAAATATAACAGTATCTTGTGCAATCATCTATAAAAGTAATGAAAATACTTTTCGTCATCTCTAATTTGCACAAACTTTAAGTCACAAATATCACTGTGAATTAAGTCTAAAGGTCCATTTCTCCTTTTTACAGAATGAAAGAGTGTTCTTATTAATTTTGATTCCACAATAGTCTCATATTTATGATTAGGATCAATATTAAATTTTGGCAAGAAATCTAAGTTAAATAATCTACATAAAGTATTATAATTAATATGTCCTAATCTTGTATGCCAAATAATTGAAGACTCTAGCAAGTAAGCAGAAGAATTCATATTATTATTGATAGATTTGGGTACAACAGTCATTACATTCATTTTAAACAGCCTATCGCTCAAATACCCTTTTCCTATAAACATCTCATTTTTAATGAGTACAAATTTGTTAGACACAAAGACCAATTTGAAGCCATTTTTGCTTAGCAACGATCTAAACATCAAGTTTTGCGAATATCTGGCAAATGAAACACATCGTTGAGAGTGAACTCTTTGCCCGAAGTCATTTTCAGTATTAGCTTTCCATTTCCTTCAACTTTAGAACTTGGAACAGTTGTTCTTCGTGCTCCACATTTTTGTAAGTAAACATTGATTGGTAGAACAAATGTGGCGGGTAGCCCTAGTGTCCACCCATCATTTTTTGGTGTTTGCCACTATGTTACACTCGGATACAATTGCAGAGAGGTTTATGTAACGACCCAGAATTTTAATATAATAAAATTATGCGTTTGTGGGTCCTTAATGGAGGTTAATTAGTTAATTATTTGTTAAATTGGTAAAAAGTGGATTTTGTTCGGGATTAGATTGTACTGGTAAAACTTCAGTGTTTTTCCTCGAGAATTGTGCACAATGTGTGGGTCGACTATCTGGACGATCATCTATCGTTTTAGTTTCGTTGCGTATCGATTCGCGAGACCGCGAGAGTCTTAAATGTAAGAAAATCGAGAAAATCAGGAAATTTCAGATTTTTCGGAATTTAGTGGAACTCCATAATTGCTGGGGATTCTAATAAAAATCCGTGCGACTGGTACCACAACGTGCCGGTCGGTCGTGAGGATGATCGTCTGTCGTTTCAGCAGTTAATTGTCTTATATGAAGAAACGACAGCTTGTTGTGTCAGAAATCAGAAAATTAGTGAGTTTTGCAATTTTCTTCCGGACTAAAGTGCAGTTGTCAAAACTCAGTATTCTTCCCCGAAATTTTACAGTAGGTGTCGGACTGCCCCAAGTTCGGTCACCTGAAGTTTCGTCAAGATCGGGTGTCATATAGCAGAGTTTCGGAGGGCATATGCATGAAAAAATGGAAAAAGCAGGTCAAATAGTCAAAGTAGTTGACTTAGTCAACTACTACTTTCCACACCAAAAAGGGTCATGTGCTTTTGCACATGATCTAAACCATAGTCTATATATATTAAATGACCAAACCCTTTCTCATTACATTCAGTCACTAACAGTGGAGAATTCCAGAATTTTTAAAGAGAGAAAGTGAGGAGAGAAAAAGGAAGAGAGAGAAAGAGGAGAGAGAAAGAAGAGAGAAGCGGGTTCTTGAGGTTTTTCGATGTCCCGGATGCATTGGCAGAGTCCCTTTTTGCGCCAGTCGCCTCGAAAAGCGTGAACTAAATAAAACCCCTCTTTTCTTCTCTTTTTCCCTTTATTTTGCTATATTATTTTATCTGAAGTATATGCATGTCTTTTGGTGTGAATGGAAAATGGTCAGAGACCCCTATGTGGTCCATCGGGGAGCCCAGATCGGGTCTCGGGTAAATTGTATCGCCACTCTAGGGTGACAAAAAGTTGTTTTGCATGTCGTGTAAAGCTATGGAGACATCCATTAGCCTGGAAACGTTCCCTAACGGGACGGTGTGTTACCAGAGTTGGTTCACGGGCGCGAGACCTAAGTATTTCAGCTAATCAAACGAGGCTTGGGTTAACTGCGGTTAACCTTTGGTTAGAAAATCTAACTAAGGTTAAGTATAGTCCATGGTTCCTCTTTGACTAGGTCAGGAGAGACGGTGTCCAGTAAAGCTTTGGGTTCCTTCGTGACTGATAGTCCGGAGATGTCGGTCTGTTTGTCTAGGTCGTCCGTGGTGCCTCTTGGATTAGGTCAGGAGTGGCGGTGTCCTGCATGGCCTGTGGTTCCTCCGTGACTGATAGTCGGGAGATGTTGGAGTCCTAGGGAGTTTAATATGGTGGAACATTAGATAGTGTATAGTTCGGGGTTTCTCTCTGGGTGAGTCAGAAGATGTCGGCACCGTGTCTATCGGGGTCCCTTCTTGGTGGAACGTCAGGAGATGGCGGCATTGGTATAGATGTCGGAGCTCCTTCGTAGACTAGCCAGAAGATGACGGTAGGCAGGTTGGTTGGAGTTCCTTCTTGACTGATACCCAGGGCGATGACGACGAATACACGGTAAATGTGGCCAATTAATTGAATGGAAAAGTATGTCCTTATTGGGCCAATGCCCATGTTGTGTGTGTAAGCTTCGGATACGAAGTGGTTTGAGTTGGTATACTCAGGGTTGGTGTATTTGTTTGAGTTGGTGTACTCAGGGTTCGGTATGGAATCGTCGGATTCCAGGGGAGTTGGGTTGGTACATCCAAGGTTTGGTTGTGTTCGGGTGAAAGCCGGAACAGTGTGTGTGAGTCTAAATGACTCCAGGTATGGTTATGATTTAGAGACTATAAGATAAATTTTGTGGGCTGTGGCCAAATAATAGTCTCAGGATTCGAAATGAAACATGATTGATGATGAAAATGATAACTTGGTAATATGAATACATTCATAACTGAACCCCATAATTAGAAAGTAATGTGAGGTTGAGAACCTTTGTTAGGATGACGTAACCCTAAGTGACCTTGGGTCACAGTTTATTATATACTGTTCTATTTTACTGTAACATGCAAATTGAACTGTTTATTATATCATTATTGATGCGTGTTATTATGTGGAAAATAGTTTAGAAGGATTGTGGTTTTATTGGGCTTCATAGCTCACTGACTTTTTATGTCAGCAGATTTCGGAGCTGCTGACTAGTAAGTGAAAAGTCCAACTGGACATTTTGGAAGCTTGTACAAACTGTACCAGACGTGATAGAGGCGCCTACTTTTATAAAACAAACTTGATGTAAATAATACAGGTATATGGTTTGTATGATGGTTATTGTGATGACAGGTGTTATTTGCTTCTTAGAAGCATTTGATAAATGTTTAAATTTCCTTCATTTTCGCTGGTAAAGTCTTCCGCTTGCGTGATTTGACGAACGGACGCGCGTCTCGGAACTTAATTCCCTAGGCGCGGGTTCGGGGTGTCACAGTTTATATCGGAGACATCGACTGAAAGATTGTCAAATTTTGTCACGTTTGCTTGAACTTTCTGTTTCTTGAAATCCTTTGGCTTGCGACAGTCCTTTGACTGATGACCAGGTATGCCACAATTGTAGCATTTGCCTTTGAACTTCTTTGCCATTTTATTTCTTTACTTGTACCTTCAGCATTGTGCTTCCTTTTGTTGTTGTTTCGTGGGCCTTGTTCCACAACATTTGCTTTTGCCTCCTTGAAGAAGTTCCCATTCTTCTTTTCTGATCCATGGTTGTCTTCTTCGATCCTTAGTTTCACTACCAATCCTTCAAGATTCATCTCTTTACGCTAATGATTGAGATAATTTTTGATTTCTTTCCATGATGACGGTAATTTTTCAATCATTGCTGCCACTTGAAATGAATCACTTAGAGATATTCCTTCAGGATAAACATCATGTAGGATCACTTGCAATTCTTGGACTTAGTTTATGACTATTTTAGAATCCATAATTTTATAATCAAAAAATTTACCGACTATGAATTTCTTCATACCAGCATCCTCGGTGTTGTATTTCTTGTCCAAAGATTCCTACAAGTCTTTTTGCATTTTTGAATGAACAGTATATGTTGTATAGCGTATTATCCAAACCATTGAAAACATAATTTCTACATAAGAGATTTGAATGTTTCCATGCATTAACAACATTCATCTTTTCCTTATTAGTTTCTCCTTCATCAAGTGTTGGAGAGTTTTCTTTAAAGAACCTTGCAAAGTTCAAAGTTGTGAGGTAGAAGAGCATTGTTGCTAACGTTTGAAATCAATTCTATTGAACTTTTTGGGCTTTTCTCCATGAGACATACTCACAATAGGAACAGTAGTAGAAGTAGAAGTCATTTCTGTTATACAAACAAAAATAATGAGGAAAAAGGGTATCTAAAAAAAATAAACAGAATACAAAATTCTGTGCTAACAAAGAAATAACTATTGATACAAAATATTTTCCTTTAAAATAATTATAGTCTATAATTAAAACAAATTAAATTCTTCTTAAGATTGTAGTTTTAATTATTCAGAAAATAATTAATGAATATGATGTATCAATAAAGGGAATAAGGAAACCAAAACAGTAAATAAAGAACTCACTGTATTTGTTCTGTGAATAAACAGCAAATTGAAACAACAAATAAATAGCAAATCCGAGCCCTGTGAATCTTAGTTTCCTTAAGATGAATTTACTCTCTCTCGGTGCTCAAGGTTGATGAGTAATCGTCTCCCAAGATAGAACGAATTTCGTTCTAGAGATACAGCACTTCAATCTTCAGAACCCAGCAAACCGACCAATATTTGTACTCGAACCAAATAGCAATGCTGAAGACAAAGACAGATTATTTTAAAAGCAAAAAACGATTAGAAGAATGCAGGAATGAATGTCTACTTTATAGACTTGTGTTTGTGTTTGTTCGAGCAGAGGTGGCTGTTCGGAAGAGACACATGAAGTTTGAAACACCAAATAAAAACCTCTTCAAAGAATGGATCAAAGTGGGTAAAACCCGACCCAGGATTTAAACGGGATTTGACCACAAAACGAATATACACCATGTAGCCCAAGCCCAGACCCAGACCCAGACCCAGACCCGGACCCGGACTCAGATTGGTTCGGGTCAACAAATTTCGACAAGGGGCTTCGCCCCCGGACCCCCATGGCCGGAAACCCCTCACATTGCCTATTTGCCGGGTCAATTTCTTATTCACCACTACATGGTTTTTCCAACAGAAAAACCATGGTATTTCCTACATGGTTTTTCCATCTATACAAGAAATTAGATATCCGGGTATATGTGAATCTCTTATGGGAAACCGAACAGTTATAGTCTTACAGAACCCCACCCTATAGAAGAGCCAACCGAATACGGAATGAACAACATTGATTAATGACAAGTAGATTCCACTTTTTTGTTGCTAAGTGACTTGGTGTAATTTAACACTTTGTTGGAGGTTGTAGGATCTGAGAATAAGTAATTACTATCCATGCTCATGTCAATTCTTTTTTACCATATTGGCATGGTCGCAATTTAAAGTATTGATATATAATGTTCACAATATGTCAATAGGTTCAGAAGGATGACTCATCAGAAGACGGAGCCCCATCAGGAGTTGGGACCTCAAGTGAAGTTGTGGGGATTGAACCTATATGCACTAACATTGAGACTACATCACAGATAATTGAGATGATAACTGGTTTTTTGTTCATTTTCTTTTATTTTTCTTCATTTAAATTTTAATAGATGACATATTTTCCTGTTTTATTAGTGGAAATGTGAGGTACCCATTAGATAGACCATAAGGATAGTCTTTGAATGACATACTGTTAGCTTATCATGGATGCTTGGAGTGAGACTCACCAATAATGATCAATGACGCTTACCTAGGATCTCTCTCCAAAACATCCCTATGAAATGACTATATATTTGTTTCACAGATGTTTTGTACTGTTCGTTTTATTTCTTCTGGTCGTCCATAAGGATCCAGTAGATGGAAACAGAATTGTTGCAAACATCATTTCAGGTTGATATTTGGAGACACCCTATTTGAGATCCCATAAAAGGGAAGGAAGCTACCACTTTGCATGTGCAGCACAAGGCCCAATATGCCATTGGTAGACTTCCAAGTCTACGATCTAATGGGTACTGCAGAAAGTAACTGTCTTCAACCCCAGAAAGTAGACTATCCAAGTATACAATATGCCCGTTATTCTTATTATAGTCTGATCTCTTCATTTTGCAGAAAGTAACTGTCTTCATCCAGCTGGAGTAAGTTGGAAAGACATCTCTTTGGACCACAGCTCCCCACAGAAACAGATCGATGTGGCGCTTCCTGCCATCTGTGGAAACAAAAACAGCAAATCTTGTTGTATTGTACAAAGTGTGAAAATTGAACCGGTCCACTTTCCGCCAACCCTGGGTAGTCTTCAATCCCAGAGACGGAGGAAACCCTGTAATGGGTGGATTAGCAGTGAGGATGAAGTGGACAATGTGTTCTTAATGACGGATGCTTTGCCGAGACAACCAACATCCAGGGGTGGTAGGATGGATTGTGGGAGAAAGCGCAAGATGCGGTGGGATGTGAAACCTGAAGATATGTAAATCTCTCTCTCTCTCTCTGTTTTTCACTGTAAATGTGCTTGTCCATAGAGGTTGGTAACTCTGTAGGTGTGTACAGTATCTATAGTAAGTGAAATGTATGTTGATTGTTATACCATAGAGGTTTGTGGTCTTCAACACTAAATGCCATATGCGGCCGACTAATTGGTCAATCCTGTTTGATCAATGGATCTTCTTTCTGTACTATTTACCCGTAGTTTATTGGCAGCCTAAGAACATGGGATTTATCAAACATTTTGATTGTCATGTTTGAATCTTTGGTTATGTCCCAACTGGTGACCAATTGATATATGTTCAGATTGTATATGGAAATGTAAATGATCTGCAGATTGAGGAGATATAAGCTGATGCGCAGCAACACTGTAGGACACCTAAGGTGGCCGGCCCTTTGATCTCTCTACAATTCGCACATTTGCCTACCGATTCATGTTGTCCAGTTCAGGGGCCAGGATTGAGGTCCTACTCTCTGGATTTCCTCTTACAGGAGTAAGATGGAAAATTGGAATATCTAACTTAAATGCATTTTTTATCCTACTGTGCATGTTGGATGATAGCCATGAAGCAATCAAAACAGAGGTTCTTGCTCATTTATGGTTAGTTCAGTTGTGGAAATCATCGACGCTAAACAGGTATGCACATCGTGTCTTTTTATGATTCGTTGTTGATAGTTTGCTTTCAATGAGATTCATAAGATGAAATTTTGAGCAACCAATGAAATCAGATAAGTTTCAAACCCTGAATGCACTTTCTAGGGCAAAGTTCTAAGTCACTGACTTGAATTATGTCATCCAAATGACTCTAGATAGGCTACTGATTTTACCAAGTTCACATGTTAAGAAAGAGATTTGACTGAAATTTTCTTTTCTTTTACAGCAACGCTTCTTCTCCAAGATGTTCCAAGGCATTTCTTTATTTGTCAACAGACTTGTAATATGGGCATGGGTGCTGGACTTCTTATTAACGTCTTCAGACACAGCATCCCTGCAGGGGAGCTTAATGAGGGTCACATTTCCTTTGCCCTATGGGGAGGAAACATATTCTACTTGAAGCTTAAGATGTACTAATGGAGAATTCCAACGTCGAAGCCAGGTATTGCGACCGTAAGTACGTCTGTAAATGACATAATATAAACATACACATGGTCTATATGCATTGGCCACACTGTTTTATAGCTCTCATCTAAGGAGCTTTCCTACAGAAAGTTAGAATGTTAATGATTGTGATCACAATTGCATGCTTTGGATGGTCAGGAGATAAAGTTTGGTTGGCGGCCGGAAAATTGTCCATAGATTTAACTGGTTGCAATCATCTGATCAGATCAATCTCTGGCCAAAGAGGCAAAGAGCCATTGAATTTGCTCTCGAATTTACTGCCTACAATGGGGACCATAGATTACATTGACAGTAGCATGCTGATCTCATATAAAATCCTATATGGAATGTGTACGAGCCATGCTTTGTGGCTTTGTTCCATTGAAGGTGACAAAGTTAATCAATTGGGTTCTGAGCCAATTGATACACATTTTGTTTCAAGTAAATGCTGTTGAAAGGAGCATAGCCTGAAAAATAAGAACTCAAGGTTCTTAATATTCTGATGTAGAACTAAAACTTGGGCAGTGGAAAAACTGAAAAAGATAAAGGTTGATTGTTAAGAGAAGAAAATATCCATATGTCAATCTCTTTGATTTGAATGATCCAATTAACAGAATACACACTAATGATCATGATAGATGAGTTGGTGGGAAAAATCACGATGTTGGAGTCAAAAGCTTGTGGGGGTCAATTAAGGGATACCAGAATGAGAGACTGTTATAACAGAAATGATTCTAGAGAATTTTAAGTTACTGTTCTTTTCTCTGTTAGTAGTCAAGGGATTCTCATGCTTATAATATATAATTATATATACATTATCTACTATTAGAAGTATAGGCAATTTTAAGGATTATTTTTATTTACAAAATAACATTTTTGAATAATTTTTCATTGGACATATTTATCCTTATATTGTATGATTTTATAATGTGCTATTATAATTCACTAGTGGGCCGCACGTGCGTTGCACGTGAGAGGGTGGAAAGAGGGACCCTATTGAGACCCACTGATGCACGTGTTAGAAGGGAGACGTGGGGAGAGAGAATGTGTTAGAAATGTGAATCGTGCGGTAGTTGAAAACACAAAGAGTGGAAGAGAAAAAAAAATAAGAGTAGATAATTGAGAGAATCAACAATATCTAAGGGGATTGAAGTTAATAGATTTGAAATGGCTTTAATACCCTTAAAATATCTATTCACTAAATAGTTATAGGATAATATAATATTTGATTTTTTTGTCTTAGTATTAGTCTTTAAGAATTTATTAGGGAATATATTTTCATCGTATAACTTCTGCTGTGAAAATACTCTTAGGTGGCGTTTGGTAATACTAATCTAAATGGGTAAAGCTTATTTGAAAATTGAGCTTATTTAGACTTTAGAATGTCAAGTTAAAAAGTTAATTAGATGTCTACATTTTTTTGAAGCTGAGATTTTACCTCTAAAGAAAAAAGTAGCTCATATCTCCTTATTAATTTTGAGGTAAAACCTCTACTTCAAAAAGATCTATACATCCAATTAACCTTCAACTTAACAATCTAAAGTCCAACTAGTTCAAATTTTAAATAAGTTCTACCTCTTTAGATTAGTGTTACCAAATGCCACCTTAGATTACTTTAATTAACCCCTTTATGATTGTATACTATTACACATGTCTCTCTCTCTTGCCTTTCTCTGCAGTGTCTCAGGTCTTTCTTTCTTCCCTAGTTGTTACTCTGCTTCTATAGAGAAAAAAAAAGCTCAAATCAGTTGGATTTCCACGAAAAAGCAAGTTGTTCTCTACCATTAGTTTTGATTTTTTTTCTCTTTTATATAAGAAAGAGTATGGATGCTATATGATTTACTAACAAGCTTAAGAGTTTTTAGGAAGAATCTGTATATAGAAACCTCCTCTCTACTACTATGTGTTTCTTATTTATTTAAAAAATTAAATTTTGCAATGTGCAATTGATACATAGTGCGGTTATTTCAGCGAGTTTACAATAAAGCTATAGCACCTGCTCTACCACCTCATCCTTACGGTATCTTCTCTTGTTGTGGACCATGTTTTCTCTCCCTTTTTCATATAGGCTGTTAGTTTTTTTCTATTTCTATACTTCTGTTTTCTTTTTCCTCCACCTATCAGTTAACTTTGTACATTTTTCTCTCCTTAAAAAAAAAAAGGCAGAATCCCCCCTTTTTTTTTTGGGATTTTGTTGAAGGTTGATTTTGTATCTGCGGTTAGATCTGTGTGTTTGTTTCAATGATCCCTTTCTTGTTGATTTGAACTGGAAAATGTATCCTTATATGTGTGCACATATGAACACCAGATTTCAGGTTCCTAGTATAATGGAATTGCCACAAAATATATTGTATCAAGTAAAAATAAATCGGGCTAGATGTGAAGGAAGGATTGTCACAGTGATGTGCCATTCCAATCATCTTCTTTAACATCATCATTATGCTTGGATAGGTCATTCGGAAGGCACACTCTATAATGTTCCTTTGCAAAGTTAAAATAACAACAGAAACTTAGTGAGTTGGAGATAGTATGTAAACTCAACAATTTTCCATCCTTTAATTTTTGCTTTCTTTTTTCCTTCAAGAAGATTTGCAGGTTACATTTTTGAGAATCAAATAAGTAAAGCAGGGCTAGAAACATCATTATGGGTAGAAGTTTATATTTTGGTGGTTGTTAAAGGCTCTATATCTTTCTTTGAGTTAAACCAGAAACTATAGATTCCATACCACTCAAAAGAGGAAACCTACTTAGATTAAGAAAATTAGAAATAAAGTATTATACTTGTTATAAGGAATTCTAATTTTCCAACCAAACATAAAAAAGAAAAAGGAATTTCAATTTAATTAAACTTTGTGTGAGTGTGTTTCCTTTATTTGCCTACAACTTCACCTTGTGGTGGTGTTGTGTTAACCAAAAAATAAATCTAATATGTGAATTTAATTATTTGTAATATCTTAGAATTCATTGCAGAGAATTTCAGTCTAATAGACCCGCTACTAGTAGTTCTACCCAAAAATGAAAAAAAAACTACTACTAATAGAATATGATTGATCCTAGCAGCAAGTTTTCCTTGCTTTACCAAGTGTTGGTTTTTAGTTGAGAGTAGGGAATGCCTGATAGTAAGGGTGTTTGTTTTTAGTTGAGAGTAAGTATGAGTGTTGGTTTTTAGTTGAGAGCATAGTTCGAAAACTTAACGAGTCACCCGAGTAACTCGACTAGGCTGAATTTCGAGTCGAATCGCCTCAAAACTCGAATGAGACACTATTTGCCGAGTTACTTGGATGATTCGGTCGAGTTAAGTCGAGTTTTTTGATTCACTAGACTAGGTCGAGTCACAGAATGATATTTTTTTTCATTTTTTTAAACCTAAACTCGAACATCACATTGTTTTTGCATCATAATTTTTTGGGTTTTCATGGACAACCTGCTATGGGTTCTGTTAAACCTAGTTTTTAGGTTTTGAGTTGTAAAACCAAAGTACTTTAAGTTCTTTTAACCCAGGTTTTTCAAGTTATTACATATTTATTTCGACTTAGACCGAGTCGAGTTCTTTTCGTGTTATCCAAGTTACTCGACCTGACTAACTTTCGATTCGAGTCGAGTCGAGTTTCCGAGTTTTTGAACTATGGTTGAGAGTAGGGACTGTCTAATAGTAGGGCTATTGTGAACTTTCTTGTACCGTTTCCTTTTGTTTTTTTACAGGTGGTATTTCATCTTTTCTTATTGATAATATGACTCTCAAAAGTCTATAATACCTAGGTCTAAGAAGATTTGATGTTTTACAAAGTCATCACCTGAATATGTTATGCACAACTATGGCTGTCAATCTGGCCCTTCGATGATGAGAGGCTTGGCCCTGGCCTTCAAAGCTTGTAAAATAGATGACTTTTTCTTCTCTCTAGGGCCAGCCGAGCCTAATTTCAAAATGCCCTATTACTTGAGCACCTGGACAAGTAAGTACTTGGCCTGGTCCAACCCAATGTTACCTGGTTCGTCAGTTCGCTCGGTTCGAATTCGGGTTCGCAATTCGCTACTCTAGAGTGAACCCAGTTCGCTAGGGGTAAGATGAGATAATTTGCTTTTCAGTTCGCTTATGTTTTTTGTTTGATTCGCTTTGATTCGCTAGCTTAATTCGCTTATATATATTATAATTTGAATAAATTATAACCTATATAAACAAAAGTATAGACTTAATTTCTGTAAATATTCTGAACATTTAATTAAAAAAGAGTAATGGTTACTGGACCCATTGGCCTGCTACCTAATTTATCCCGTGTCCTTATGTCCCTTTTAACATCCATTTTACCTTAGTTAAATTTAACTAAATTAAGTTAAGATTAAAAAAGAAAAGAAAAGCTAAGGTTAGATTGCTTAACCATAAGGGTGAGCGAATATTAACCACAGTTGGTGAATATTTAAAAGCGAGTAAACCAATGAGGAGTGCCTTATCTTTCCTTACCTTTAAAAAACAAAAAAAAAAAAAAAAATTATTACTTGAGGGCCTGGACGAGTTAGTACTCGGTCTGGTCCAAGGACTCCAACCTTCTACTTTAATGCTATACCATATAAATATTGTACATGACATATATTATATATTAGCTTAAGACTTATAATAACCTAAGGTAGAATTGTATGTGTTATAGACTACCACTATAGTAGTCACATTTTTCTTTTCTTTTTTTTTTAAAAAAAGAAATAAAAAAATTTAAAACTGAAGTTACTGTATGTTGGTGTAATAGAAGTGTAGTATATTTCAAGAATCTTCTTGTAAGTTCTAATTTTTTTTTTAATCTCAGGGTAAGAATTGGGGATGTGGTGGTAATTTCACCAATCCTTATTATAAATTAAACCTAACCTCCATTGTATGAGTGTATATGAGGCTTACATTCAATGTTGTCAGTTGTCAGAACCGGACTGGTCAAACCGGAAAAACTGGGAACCGGTCCCCTCACCGTTTCCCAAATCCCCCAAAACTGGACCTAAATAAAAACCGGCCATTTTGTTCAAAACTGGAAGAACTGGCTGGTTGAATCGGGAACTGGTGGTAAAACAGGTTGAGAACCAGGCAAAATTGGTCATATCCGAGTAGAAATTAAAAAAAATATATTTTTTTAATAAAAAGGACACTGTTGAACGGTCAAACCGGAACCGGCCACTCAACCGGTTCAATGACTGATTCAGTTATGATAACATTGCTTACAATCTGCATTTTGCATTTCGGTCTCAAGCTTAAATAAAGGATGAGGGTTGTGTTGAAATTTTTTATTCAAACATGATAAGTCTTTTTTTTATATTTTCGGCCTCGACCCTCAAAATCATAGGGCTTGGGCGTCGACATTGTAGGCCCTCTGAGGGATAGGGCTGGGGTAGGGGCCTCACCTTGGTGAATGAGGGCCGGGCCCGGTAATACCCCGGCCCCGGACCTTTGACAGCCCTATGCACAACTAGACCTCCTAATTATGGGATACCTCTCGATGGACCTTATGTATATGGCTAGGGTACATTGCCGGCCTAATCCTATGTGGCCTGCTAAAATGAGGTTCTTTTTCCTTTAAAGCCCAAGGGCTGATGTGGGCCTAATTTTTATAACAGCCTGCCTATCTGAAGCCCAGATTTGGTAAAATTATGTAGAACCCAGCCCCAACTCGATTTGTCTCTACTATCAAATTTACATAGATCAATCAATTTAAGAGGACGAGTTCTAATATCTCTACTATCAAATGTATATTGACCAATCAATTTAAGATGATGAGTTCTAATACTCTTGAAGGTATCGACAATTAGGCCCTGGCCCTTGAGAGTAGACTTGGATCTAAGACTTTTAGGCCCTCCAAGAGCTTGGGTTAGGTTAGGGCCTCACCCTTATTGTTCATTGACCAAAGTGGTTGGCCTATTTAATTTTGATCAAATTTTAGAAAAGAGAAATAGTTCATTCTAATCTTTTAGGTGGGGTTTTCATAATAATGAGGTATCAAGGTTTAGTCTGAAACGACTTCTTAAATCTTCATATATATTAAAAATTATAAGATAAAGCAATAAATAACTCTATGTTGCTTATCCAAGTAATATGATGCTGCATTTATTAAATTTTTATTAACTCTGGCTTGCTGAAGGCAGTACCGAACTCTATTTTGATCAGCACCATCAGCCCATCAGCTTAACTCCATTATTTACTCTATGGAGTCCCCACAGGCAAACGTTAGAGAAGCTTTGCTCCGTTCATACGCTGCAACATTTGACAGAGACTGTTTAATTGGCGGGCTAGCTCTTCACTGTGGTGTAGCGTGAAAATAGACAAGATCCGGCACATCAAACGGCTCCCAATTTGCCGAGTTGTAGCTTGGCTGAGGTGGCGATGTAGTGAGACCCCCTCCCCCAACCCCTCTTTCGGCCCTTCAATATTTCCCCATACTCACAAGATCACAGACAGGTTAATGGCACATTGTGGGCGCATGGTCCAAGTGTCCTAAAACAGCTCCCTTCACTAGCTGCTAGACCTACTCTCGTGGAAGTCCATTAATCCCGCATTTAAATTTTCAACCTCCTCGTTACAATATCAATAGATATTTATATTGCTAGCCCCACACATGAGGGACATGCGACTTAGGCCTCGGATTCGCTCTGGCGGATGTTGGAAAGATGGTCTCGGGCTACCATACATTAAGTGCCATGTGATGGAGAAGTCAAATCCTTGTCCCCATGATTTTGACTTCTCTACATGTGTTGTGACATTTGACAATAAATGGTGAGAAAAAGGGGAAGAGATATCAAATGGGGAGAAGTCAAAATCATGGGGAGAAAATGAAATGACCTCTCCCATTTTTTATGCCACATGACACTTAATGTGTGGTAACTCGAGACAACTTTTCTGGCATGTGGAGAATCCGAGGCCAGTGACTTAAACCTTTTCGGTGGGATGAAGCCTCAGCATTTAAACCTTCTCTCTCTCCCACATGAGGGACATGAACCTTTTCGACCAGATGAAGCTTCAGCATTTAAACACTCTCTTCATTAGTTTAACAAGCTGCAAAAGCCAGAAAAATAGACACATGTCCCGACTGTAGAGAGAGTGGGGAGTGAAACTTAGCTACAATGATGGTTATAGTCGCTACAAAGTACAAACATCCCAAGCTCTCCCACACATCAGAAAATGTGTGTTAGATTTATATTTGTATGCATTTTTATCTCAATTTTAAGAGTACCCCAAGGTCCTCTTTCAAGCTGACCACACCAATCAAATTTCAACACACTATGAAAGAAAAATAAAGTTAAAATTAAATAACACTTTCACAGCCACGTGTCAAGTTGCAAGTGGGTGGCCCATTTGGAAGAGAACCCGAAGTTCCATTTTCCTTTTCTCAAATTTTTCTGGGCGTTTGACCTAAGGGGGTATGCTTTGCAATTTTCTTACTTAAAAGGACAAAGTTTTATGCGCATTTAACGTAAGGGGTATGCTTTGCCTTTTTATTATTTAAGAGGGCATGCTTTTGGCATATTTATCTAAGAGGGAATGCTTTACATTTTTATTATCAAAAGGACGTGTTTTTAACTTATTTATCTTAATGCTAGGTCTATTTTCTGGTTGTCTACTCTTTTTTATTTTCATACAAGAAGATAAATTAGTATAACACTTTTTCCAGCCTTATATTTCATTGTCTCTCATGATTTTGATTTGTTCACACACTATGCACATGTGATGATAAAGTGGTAAGAAAAATGAGGATAGATATGATGTAGGGAGAAATCGAAATCATGAGAAGAAAATAAAATAACTTATCTCCTTTTTCACACCACATGTCATATAATGTGGTAGCCCGAAACCATTTCTATGGCCGGAGACAATCCTTTGCCAACAAGTACGTGAAAGAAACTCGAGAGGTCATCATCTTGGTTCATCCAAAAAAAAATAAAATAAAAATGCCAGCATGACCAGTTGGTGTCGGAAGCCAAAACTCGCTAGCCATCAAACTTGCTTATCCTGCTACACGTGTATGGTGGCACGTGGCTTTTTAGTAGTGATTCATCTCTTTGATCGGTCATTACCTAAACAAAACGTTGCCTCATGCAGCATAAATCACGGTACATGGCATTGTAATTTTGGGCTACTTCTATGCTTTGCAGTCTTAGCAAACAAACGCTCTACCGTCTTTAAGTTCTTCCGGCTCCGGAAACATAAACCGGAGCTTCAATGCCTGCAAGAAGAGTACAGTGAAAGACGGAAGGGATCACTGCTTTAATTGGTTTTCTCTAGAGGAAGATGAAAATCCTAGCTGTTCCAGTTCCACCACGTTTGGGTCCGTCACTTGTCCGTTTATCTCCCACAACGTTTCCCGTTAATGCCGGTCACGGCAGGAGCTCTCTCAGTGTCTTCGGCTCCTCCGTCCCTGCATCTGCTGTCTCTGCTCCATCACTAGGTTTCTCTCAACTCTCTCCCTTATTATCATAAGAATTGAAATTCTGGGATTTTTAACATTTCTATAAAATCTAATCTGTGACTCATTTTGTAGCGAGCGACATTGTGAAGTTTGTAGAGGCTTCGAAGAAGGGAAACCTAGTACCGCTCTATCGCTGCATATTCTCTGATCAGCTAACGCCGGTGCTTGCATACCGATGTCTTGTTAGAGAAGATGATCAAGAAGCTCCGAGCTTTCTGTTTGATTCCTTCGGGCAAGGTTTTCAAAACTCGAATTTGGTAATTAAGTTACAAGTGTTGCTTTCATTTGCTACAAGATTTCACATATATATTTCATCCATTTGAATTGATGATCTTTGAGTTAATATTGTGATAGGGACGTTATAGTGTGGTGGGGCATCAACCGTGTATGGAGATAGTTGCGAAGGAGAATCGAGTGACGATCATGGACCATGAGATAGGGCGAAGGACCGAAGAAATTGTAGAGGATCCCATGGCAATTCCTCGGAGAATTATGGAAGGATGGACTCCCCAGCTAATTGACGAGCTTCCTGATGCGTTTTGCGGTAAGATCATTTTCAATCTTACATCACTATTCACTATCAATATCATCCTCCCTTTGCGGTCACCTACAGGCAGGGGTGGAGCAAGGATTTTCTTGCAGGTGCTAATAATGTGGTTCGGGCGGAGCCCTTTGAGGGTGAAGTTTGTGTTGGGGGGGTGGGGGCCATCTCGTTTATTTCTAGCCCCTATACTTTCTTAAATTAAATAATATAATAACACATAGCGCTAAGTTCACTTTCCTCACTTTTCCCTTCTTTTTGACAGAATTTTATTTTAAAAAAGTGTTGGATCGTACAAAAAGATATCATATATATTTTTTTAATCTAAAACATGTAAAAAATAGAAAACTAAGTTGAAAAAGAAAGTGAACCTTACATTGCTCTAAAACAAAAGTAAAAGTTTTTGTCAGCGCATACATATACATATATATGCATTTGTCATTTCTTTTAAAGAATGATTGTGTGATTGTATGTGCTCGATATGTCGTCCGATCGCGAATTCAATGACGCTTCTAAGCTCATACTGTAGGGCTGTGACATAAGCTGAGCTTTAACAAGCTTGAGCTTGGCTTAAATAAATTAGGGGTGTCAACGAGCTGATCCGAGTTGGGCATTGTTTTGGATTTTTGATGTAGCTCAGGCTCGACTCAAGCTTGAAGGTCAGTTCACTTGAGTTCAATCACAATTGGCTCTGATCCAATCTCTGTCTCATCACATCCTACAGGCTACACATAACCCAATAATAAGAAAAACAATTTTATTTTATTTTTTATGGTAAATGAAATTATAAAGAAGCACATACACTGTCTTGATAGAGTCGATCCTTTTATAATTTCTAGGCCTTCCGATCAAACTAAGCGTTCGTTTGCATTACATGCATATTTTGCAAACTTATGAGCTCTACATTACCTTCTCTACGTACGTGTGAAATAATATGGTTAAGTTACCGTTATGTGCGGTCCTCTCATTCATACATGCCACTCTTTTTAACAAGCATCAACTGTGACGGCCCAAGCTAACATATGTAAACCGCACCCAAAAAATTGAAAAAAGGGGTAAAAATGAACGCCGTTTCCAGTGGAAGATCAGGCTCAGATGCTCAGCTCTCTCTCTCTCTCTCTCTCTAATCTTCTTTATACTGTTTCCCAGTCTCCGTTTCTCTGAAATCGGATTGGAGAGAACATGTTAAAGTTTTTGATTACTTCTCTGTAATTTTCCTTTTCTAGTTTGATTCATTAAAGTGAACGATGCGGTGAAATTCACCGATGCTTTGAGCATCGGTTCTCGCTTACCGGTGTTTGGTTAAAGAAGACGATCGAGATGCTCCAAGTTTTCTGTTCGAGTCTGTCGAGCCTTGTTCCGGGGTTGGGGTTTCAAATGTTGTAAGCCCTTTACTTTCTTTGTTAAGGAAGGTTCAACCTCTTCTTTCAAAAGTTCATATGTATATATTCCATTTCCTCTTTTATTCAGTTTTCAGTTACCTCTATTAGGGGCGTTATAGCGTGGTTGGAGCTCAGCCAACGATAGAAATCGTAGCTCAGGAGAATATGGTTACCATTAGGAAGGGCGTAGGACCGAGGAGTTTGTTGAGGATCCAATGGTAATTCCTCGAAGAATCATGGGGGGATGGAATCCCCAACTTATTGATGAAATTTTGTAGTAAGAGAACTGGATTGCTAACTTATATGTTAGTGTTGTTAAAAATTATCCAAATCTTACCAATTGATTCCAATTACATGAAAATTGATCCATGATTTAACGTGAATCCTTTTGGGGGCAATTTATCATACACAGAACATACATTACCTAGACTTTGTGATCGGCATGTGTTCATGATTGATGCTTGCGATTTAGCCCACACATGAACTTACAACCTTATTCAATTTCAGAACCATGATGCTTAACTTTAGCATTAAACACATGCATGTACTCAGTATGGTGTTAGGCTAGATCTGCAGATCATGAGTAGTTTGGGTTTTCATGCTAGGTCGGGTTCATGTCGTAATTGCAGTTCCAGAACCAGTTGCTGTAGATTAATGAGCTCGAGCTGAACTGCAAGTACATGAAGAAATAGTTTATTACTGATAATCTTATGGTGTTTCTATTGACAACCGTAGGTGCACTCAGATTTTCGTTGCTCTTGGAGATAATTTTTAGCATTTTCATTCTGTCTATATTTATCTCTACACACTGGACCCGCCAGAAAAAAGTCTACTCTAAAGTATTTACAATTTGATTTGATCCAGATACATCTGTTTACATTGCAGCTTAAGTTCTCTCTCGGCAAATACATTAAATTTTTTTTGGCATAATACATTTGTGAGTTTTGGCTCAAATTCTATATATGGGTTTTGTTGGGAAGTTGGTGTGGATCTTACCTGGATCGTTGATGACAGGGGTGTGCGACCCGAGTAACCCGAAATTTTGACCCGTACTTTCCGACCCGTTTTGTCTTCTCGTTGTAACCCTAGATATATAAAGGGTTTTCTTTGAGGATGCGGCGCAAGGGGGTTTTTCGAGGGTTTCGAAAGAGGGCTTTAGAGAGAGCTACTGTACACTATTTTCTCCCGTTTTCTTAGTGGATTTCTTGCCGTTTTCTCTCGTGGACGTAGGCACCTTGCCGAACCACGTATATCTTGTCTCTTTTGTGCGATTGCTTGGTTTCTTGTTTTCTTATTTCTTTAGATTTGTCGAACTGGTTATAACAACATTCATCCCAAGAATTTCCCAATTAAATGCAGAGGAATGCTAATTTTATTTCATAAATAATTTCAGTCCTAATCAATGAACTCATTATGTCAAACTGCTCGGTCCAACTTACCTCCCACAAAATAAAAATAGTATATATATATATATCTCAAAAACTGTACTGATTACTGAGTAATTCACTGCCGTCATGATCAGGTGGATGGGTTGGTTATTTCTCATACGATACAGTGCGATATGTGGAGAATAAAAAGCTACCGTTCTCAAGTGCACCTAAAGATGATAGAAATCTTCCGGACATTCATCTGGGGCTCTATGAGGACGTTATTGTGTTTGATCATGTGGAGAAGGTACTCTTATTTGACTCATTACCATGGTTCAAAAACCCGAATAGTCGACTCGACGTGAAAGTTAGTCTAGTCGAGTAACTTGGAAAACTAGAAAAAAAAAAACTGAAAAAAAAAAACCTCGACTCGGTCCAACTTGGAATATATATACTAATTAGGCAATTATTAATTTTTTAGCATTTTATCAAAGATTGAACCACAAATAACTTGAAAAACATGGGTTAAAAGAACCCATAGTAGGCTGGTTTTGCAATCCCAAAAAATCCGATTCAAAAACAGTGTGACGTTCGAGTTTAGGTTTAAAAAAAAGCTGAAAATAAGAAAAATACCCTTCTGTGACTCGGTCATGGCCGAGTTTGATAAGTCAAAAAACTCGACTCAATTGAGTCACCCGAATAACTCGCCGGATAGTGTCTCACTGTCTCATTTGAGTTTTTAGGCGACTTGGCTCGAAACTTAGTCGAGTCGAGTAACCCTGCCGAGTTTTGAGTTGACTCTCCGAGTTTTTGAACTATGCTCATTATCATGTATGAGCTCTCTCTCTCTCTCACTCTCTCTCTATATTGCATAGTTATAAAATTCTCCGATTTTTTCAAATGTCTCAAATAATACTTGAATTTTCTGTCGAATGATTAATTCACGACTTTTTTCTAAAAATCACTATTTTTTCAAAAGTTGTGAATTTCATGATATAAACACGAATTATTCACTACTTTTTGAAAAGTTCTCAAATAAATATCTAATATGTGAGATATGTTTGTATATATTTTTCATAATTAATAATTTTATTTTTATATTTTTTCATATCTTTCCCAATATTTTCCTAATTTAATTTTGAAATTCTGAATTTTACCGGTTTTTTTATATGAAATTCTCTCTATGCGAATAATTCTCGAACTCTGACTTGATAACTATGGTTGGTATCATGTTACTTTCTCTTTATAAATATTAATTTTTTTGCTATTTTTTTCTCAAAGTTTTCCAGGCTTTGCCGATTTTTTCCGAACTGGAGCCCCTTGAATTATTCCCAAACCCCCAACTTTGTTACTATGCTCTACTGAAGTGATTGTGTTTGATCATTTGGAGAATGCGCTCTTATTTTGACTCTTCAACTATTTATGAGCTTTGAAATAGGACACATGATTCCAGTCTTGATATGTTTGCTTTTGCTTTGTTTGTTATGCTCAACCTATTATATTGGAGTGGACATGGTTGTCTTGCTTTTAAATGTGCATTTATTTGAAAAAGTCCCTATTTTTATTTTAATTGCCACGACATGGCAAGCACACTCCATTTAAACAAAGATATGTCTTGTCAGATACCTATTTCACACATAGTTACAGTCAATCATTGACATAGCTACTTAGACAGCTTTTTCCCCATTTTTTCTTACCATATTCTCCCGATACATTGCTGATAAAAGCCGTGAGAAAATGTATAAAGTTTATACTGAGATTTCCCTTCCCAATCCATGGTTGAGATTGGTGAGAAACTGAGGTGATAGCTTGATTTAATTTCATTTTATTCTGATGGGAGTGTTTCCTGTTATTAATCTAATCTGTGCTCACTGGGTAATCTATTCATCCTCAGAAAGCATATGTGATTCATTGGGTGCAGCTAGAGCGGTACTCTTCCGTAGAGAGGGCATATAATGATGGAATGAAACGGTTGGAAATGTTATTATCTAGAGTACAAGATATTGACCCGTGAGTAACCATTTTTATACTTGCTGTACTCTTTTGTCTAATAACCATTCTTTACATCGGTATACATGATTGTCCACTTAAGTTTATTTGATTTGATTTTCAATTGTAGCCCAAGGCTATCTGCAGGTTCTGTGAAATTATGCACTCGCCTTAGCGGTCCTTCTTTGAAGATGTCAAGCATGACAAGTGAAGCGTACAAGAAGGCAGTACTTTTGGCAAAAGAACATATCCTGGCAGGGGATATTTTCCAGATTGTATTAAGTCAACGTTTTGAGCGCCGGACATTTGCAGATCCATTTGAAGTATACAGAGCATTGAGAGTTGTGAATCCAAGTCCATATATGACTTATTTACAAGTGCGTCTGCTCTTCTCTGAAGTTTTACATTACTTCTCTTTTATCTGTCTTGTGAGTTGTTTAATTTTTGTTGTGATTTCTGATTTTCATCTTATAATTTTTCTTTAATCAGGCGAGAGGGTGTATCCTGGTTGCTTCGAGCCCTGAAATTCTTACGCATGTGAAAAAGGTAAGGTAACTAATACAATTATCCATGTTGACTAAGGTGTTTCGAGATTCATAATGACTTGCTTGTTGGGAAGTTTAGAAATGGTTTCTCTTTATTCTGTATATGTCCAAGTGGTTTGTGTATCTTTAAATCCTTATTTGCATTTGGTTCTATATAAGGGGGGTTAGCTATCATATGTTGAATTAAATCCATAGAGTGCTGGTCTTTTAAATTTTAATAGGGGTAGTAAACATTGTGATGCGAGGTTAAATTACTTCTTTCTCTTTACATATTTTCCTCAAGATAATGGCATCGTGTTAGAAGCTCTTTTTATTTGACTTTTTTTTTCTTCTTTTTTCTCAATCCATCATCGTGGAGTATTTATAATGTTGACTTATTCCTAAACATTCACCAATAAAGATCTGTATCCTATTGACAGAAGAAGATTGTTAATCGACCACTAGTGGGGACAGTTAGAAGAGGGATGACAACCAAGGGGGATGAAATGTTGGAAAAGCAGCTGTTGAATGATGAAAAACAATGTGCAGAACACATCATGTTAGTCGATTTGGGACGAAATGATGTCGGAAAGGTTTCTACCCTTAATTTTCTAATTATTGTGAACATTTGTTGTTCAGGGTTCAAAGCCTTATTGGAAAGGCTTCTCCCATCATTTTCTACTTCATATCAACATCTATTGTTCAGGGTTTCAAAGCATTAACTATAAATTCTACTGGCGCCAAGTTTGTGCTGAACTTCTTTGATCTTAAGTAGCTGAAGTGTCTAACAAATATGATGCTATCCTATCACATTATGTCACATATATCTCCTTTTTATTGTTTGATAGGGAAAGTTGACTGAAGGGAACTAAAATACCACGTCTGACCTTACATTGGTCTGCATCTCTTGGTCTACCACTATTGATTAGTAGAGTTCTGAGTATGGCCTTGGTTGACCGAGTTGATTATGCTCCTTTCATCATAAATGCCAATGACCAGTAGAATTCGAGTATGGCATTGGTCGACTGAGTTGATCATGCCCCTTTCATGAAAAGACATTTTGTGTATCTAGAAAGTTACAGGAAAAAACATTTTGTGCATGTGCGTGTGGATACATGCATTGTGAAAAATGAAATGCAGTAGCTATCTAAAGATGCGTTAAATCCGTTAATATGTGCAATCGAAGATTCAATTTTAACTTTGGTTTTTATCATAAGCTTTGTACTTGCTAGCTTGGTTCTCTGGTTTCAAAAAAATGGAGAGATTCATGATGTAGTATTATGATCTTGCAAAGTATAATACTCTTCCCTCCCTTTTATCCGTGATATGTAATGTTTTTTTTTTGTAGCTGTTGCAATTTCTATTTGGCATTATTGGTAGGGAGTCATGAAATTTGGCTCAGATAAGCTGTAGTTTATTCATTAGTATGTTTCTTATTTGCTTCGTTAGGGTGGGAGGTTGGAAGTTGTATGCATATACTGTTGGTAGTTGTCATGAATTCAATCTGGGTTCATGATAACCTGTTTGGCGACCCAGATGACCTGAAGAATGTTTGGGGCCCCCTGCCTGAATATTGACCTGACCCATTTTGGGTATTTTACCCATATTGTCTTTATGTTGTAACCCTAATATATGAGGTGTTTTTTAGGGTTTATTTCGTGAGAGGAGAGCCGTTTTTCGGGTGTATTGGGAAGAGGGGTTTCTGAGTGAGAGCATTGTAAAATCTTCAGTTGAATATAGTGATCGATCACCGCTGCCCGTGGACGTAGTCATATTGCCGAACCACGTAAATCGTGTCTCTCTGTTGGTTTGTTTCTCTCTTCCATTTGGTTTTGATTTACTGTTTTTTGTATTTGTTTCACTATTATTTGCACGCTTTCACACAACATATACGTCTAGCTGGTCGTATATAAACCCAATTACACACGTTTAATTTCCTGCTTAACAGAGGCGGGATTTGAAGATCTAGGTGCTGCCCACTTAGCTTTCCGTCTTTTGCACTTCTTTCAATACTGCTTTAAATTTTGTAAAACGGGGGGGGGGGGGGGGGTGCCTTGAACTGATCACAACAAAATACCTATTTCCTCATAGAGATTAGAGTTTTGAAGAACAATCAGAAGAGAAACCACAACAAGCTAGGACAGAAAGAAATCAATCAACAAACTAGGAAGTATTTGGAGAGACAAACTCATGACAACATTAACCCTGGTTCTTTCTCTCTCTCTCTCTCTCAAACAAGAATGTTGTGAACAATTATTAAACATCCCTAATGCTGGAAAGCACTGTGGTATCTCTAGGGACATTGGTGCCCATCCGATAATCTACGGTCCATAAGTAAGATATTGCATATTTCTTATGGATTCTATTGTTATAAGATAACATCTCACATGCTATTTCTTGATAGATTCAATTATTCAACCCATATTTATGTCTGGTGCCTTTACTGTGTCAGTATTTCTAACATAATAACCATGTTTTGTCTTCTTTGGTTTCTCATTCGATAGCCAGTGTCCCATACCTAATGCAGGCTGTTGATGTAGGTCTCGAAATCTGGTTCTGTAAAGGTGGAGAGGCTTATGAATGTTGAACGGTGTTCCCATGTTATGCACATAAGCTCCACGGTAAGATGCTCTGTTTGCAGTTTCTGAATGTGGACTACATTTATAATTATAACCTTAAGTGCTCAACATAAGGGAAATATCTAAGCATTTTTTTTTTTGTATTGCTTCAACAGCATGAATATCTTGATGCGAGATATACTCCCATGTTTTATGGTTTTCATCTATACTAATATTACTCAGTAGTTATATTTGGTATGATGTGGATGAAATTGCTTCCCTTTGTTTTGGCTAATTTATTCTCTTAGTCTTTGAGAAGATTATCTTCAAACTTCTATATGATGGACTAACCAGAGTTAATCACCACAAGATGTTTTGATGACAGCTATCATCGTTTTTTTTTTTGCAGGTTACCGGAGAGTTACTTGATCATCTCACTTGCTGGGATGCCCTGCGTGCTGCATTGCCTGTTGGATCAGTTAGTGGAGCACCGAAGGTTTGTCACTTGCCTTGTTCCATTTCTTGTCATGTATGTTCTCTTCAAAGTTTTTTAGTTCTAAATCAGCTATCAAAATCTCCCAAATCAATCTAGAACTTTGCTGAGTGTAATCGGTGTTGTGAGGCTATTGAGTACAAACTTTGATTTTATTGAAGATGATTAATCAACTTAGGATTGGATACCACTTGGTCGTGACCAACACGTATGCGGTTCAAATTGCCAACATGTAGGGATGTCAATGCACCATTTTCGGGGCCCCTTGAGAGATATCCTTGGCAAAAAAAAAAAAAAATCAAGTCGATGGCACTCTTGCTCATCTGATCGACCAATCCTGTCCAGTGTCTTTTACAATTAAAAGAAGTATGGGATGGTCCAGAAGAGTATGTAGATTCGATGGTTACAATCATCGAACTAGGACTGTCAATGGGGTGGGCTTGGGTCGGGGTCTATCCAAGCCCAGCCCTCACTTGTAAAGGTTTGGCACAAGCCCTCGATGGGCTTGAAGTGGCTAGCCCCAAGCCCTACCCTCAGGGCTAGGGGTGGGCCTGGGCTTGAAAGAGATAAAGGAAAACAAATGTCATGATATTTAGCGATTGTTTTTCCAAACCACCATCGGTTGCCATTGTGACATTAACCCTCCTTTATCCAGGCTTGGGATTGGCTGAGTTCAAAGTTGATTACCTGGTTTTCGAACTATGGCTTCTATTAGCAAAGAAATATTTATTAGTCATGTGTTCTATCTTGATAGGCACATGAATAATTTGTCCGAAAGTGAGGGTATGTTTGGTTACAAGGATAAGGGAGGGATTGAATGTATAAGAGCATCTTATTGTCATAGGAAAAATGGAAGACTTTTTAATATTTTTCTTTGAATGCTGCACTTGGATTCAAAATACACACTAAAAGATGTTGTTTCCTAATAACTTAGTCCCAAACAAGCAAAACATTTAGTGAGCTCTTATACTAGACTAGAAAAGAGCTAGTCTCGTAGCCAAAAAACACCCTTGTAAAAGTCATTGAACCATAAGTGGACAATCACTACCTTATGGAATCGTACCACAATTAAAGTTTATATATGTAAGCCTTTCAAAGATGATAGAATGGTGAATATATATATATATGTATGAGGGCCGGCTGGGCCGGTCATAGAGGGTGTTCACCAAGCCTGACCTCATGCAATACAGGTGAAAGCGATGGAGTTGATTGATCAGTTGGAAATCACGAGGCGTGGGCCGTATAGTGGTGGATTTGGAGTTGTTTCCTTTTCTGGCGATATGGACATGGCGCTCGCTCTCAGGACCATTGTATTCCCAACTGGAACCCGTTATGACACAATGTACTCGTACAAGGACGTGAACAAACGCAGAGAATGGATTGCCCACCTTCAAGCTGGGGCGGGCATTATGGCTGACAGTGATCCTGATGATGAGCAGAGAGAGTGTGAGAACAAAGCTGCTGCTCTTGCCTGTGCCATTTATCTTGCAGAGTCTTCATTTGTTGAGAAATGACGACTTTCAGTCTGAAATCCGCTGTTTTTCCTCAACAATTCCATTTCCAACCAGAATTTGGGCTAACTCCTTCTGCCTGGTTGAGTGCTAATTTCTTGAGATGGCAAAAGAAAAAGAAAATGTTGGTCATATATTTATAGGCTCCGCCAGTTAGTATATTTTTATTTGTAATTATATATATATATAGGGAAAAACTAAAGCTCATGCAAGCACATGAACCATGGATTGTTCATGCAGGCTCACGCAGGCATAAAATGATGGCAGTTTGGTAATTATAGAGAGTTCTAAGGATAGTTTTGAAATCCAGTGAATCGTTGACCCAGCATAAAGGATGACAGTTTGGTAATTATAAAGAGAATCAAGGAAAATTTTGAAAAACAGTTTTATTCTTCTAATTACAAAAATGTCACTGATCTTCATTATAATTACAAAACTGCCATTTGATTTTCAATGCCGTGAACGATACACAGTTCACGCAATCATATATACTAGCAAAATCCTCATCCAATACATGGGTATAAAGTAGAATGAGATAAACATGCATGCTCATATATTTTAAGATGTGTGTTTGTATGTGTATGCAAGATAAGGAAGGAAAATCATCACAACTAATGAGATATGAAACGAAAAATATATTAATCGGAGAATCATAAACTTTATATGTATCCAATGTAATCTTCCAACCAATTGCGAAAATGGGAAAAAATTAGAAATAATTTATAATTAAATTCTAAAATCTGAAACTTTAGTTGATATATAAACCTTAAAATCAAAACATCAAGCATCCCCAAAATCATTTGATTAAAAAGTAAATAAATTTTGTAAGAGAATAGTGCAAATTTAAGAAAATAGTCTACAGGGAAAAAATGAATGAAAAATTTGATTTTTTTAAGAATCAAAATTGATAAAGTATAATTCTAAAATTATAAGGTTTCTCATCTTCTATGAAATTCAATATACCATAAAACAAAAATATTAAGAGACCAAATCCTCTACAGTGATTACCGGATTTGGCAAATCCGGTAATCACCCCTACGGTCGCCACGTGTCCCTTTTGAAAACCCTTAACTATGGTTAAGATCCACCCACCCCTAGGGTTCATCTATCCATCCTTGGTTTTTAGAAAAAATATTAGTTCTTTTTTTAAATTTAAAAAAAAGGTATAAAGTGGATAGTTAAGAGATGATATTTATGAGTCTCACTTAAGTGGAGTTGGGACTTGGGGAGAGAGAGGAGGTCTTTGTTGAGTAAAAGAATCTGTTGGAGCATGAGAGAGAGTTAATAATGGGGAGAGAAAATGAGAAGTTAAGAGAGGGTATTTATGACTCCCAATATGTGATGATGTGGCATCACAAATCTTAAAATGGAGATCAAAGAGGATGCCACCTAGGCATCCTATTTCTGTAGTATAGATAGATAGATATATATTAATATTATTTTTTTTAAAAATTTTTTGTTGGGGAGTTGGAACTAAATGAAAGAGGGATATAATAACTCAAGAAAAAGTGGTTCAACCATAAAGCCTTTTAGGCCCACAAATGATCTTGAGATTGCCTTGACAGGCAGTTTCATGGAGGGGGAGTCCGGTTCCCTGAACAGGAGAACGAGTAAGAACAAGAGGAGGTTTTCGAGAACAAAGTCATTCAGAATATTACCAAGATTAGTTATATGGAAATGCGAAGGGTTCAAATTCAAGTTGAAGTTCAGGCCTGTGAGAATGATTTGTTGTAGAAGATACAATAGACCCTTTTGTAATTAATAACCTTGGTGGAAAGAAATTATATTAATTATAAGAGAATATTATATATAAGAATCATTATATTGGTTCATCAATTATTTTTTTATTTTTTTTCTTCAGTTTAGTAAAAGTTAACCCATCTTTCAGAGAGGCGAAGAAATATAATTTATATTAAGAAGAGGCAAAATTTCTTTTGAACTTTGCTTTTTATAAGATTCTCTCTTTAAATTTTGTTAATTATTTTGAAATTTTCATATTATGATTTTAAAAAAAAATTTCTTTCTAAAATATCTGACTTTTTTTTTTTGGTGTAGGCATCATTTATCTACGTTAATACGGTTAGTATATCAGATGTTAGCTTAGGCATTTGAGCTTTTGCAACTCATACCCTTGGGGGGATTGGATCCCCCGACCTCCCTTCATCAAAGGCTACACCCCTACCACTCACGCAAGAGGCGGGGTTATATATAAAACCTTATACTATATATGGTAATTTATTATATATAACCAAAAACACCTAAAATATATTTTTTTCTCTTTTTCTTCCTAGTACCTAAACCATCATAAAGTGTTTTATAAGATTCAAATAACTATGTATTAATATAGTATAAAAATCTTTCTTGTAATTAATAATATACTAAAACTTTTTTAAAAAATTATTAAATAGCAAGTACAAGAGATTATTAGTTATACACTATAGAACCAAGTTGGTTCCTTACAAATTTATTAATGATTAGAGATTATTAAGTTATAGAAGATTAATTGTAAGAGGGCCTACTGTACCAATATCTCAAGCCCCAAATGATCAAACTAATGAGTGTTAATCCTAACTTAGCCAGATAAATGATTAGAGCCTACCCCCCCAAAAAAAAAAAATTAAAGAAATTCGAAATTGTTTATTCAAACACTTTCATGGAAATAACTTTGTACATGTAAAAGAAAAACTACATATAGATATATTGTAATTAGTAAAATGGAATTTACATATTATTATAAATTGTTTTTTTTTTTTTTTTGGCGAAGAAAGAATCATTGAATGGATGAACCAAAAAAAAGGATGTACATCATCTCCAGCAAAATAGAAAAAAAAAAAGAAAAAGGATTTACAATACATAGTGCCATCAAATCATGAACACATATTCAAGCAGCAAAGTGCTTTGATATTTACATGCATGTGATGCTGCTCCTTTCAATTCCCAATCTGCTACTTTGCCTGTGCCTATTGTCCGTTCAGCTGAAGCAGCTTCGCCACTTTTCTACTGAGGGTGCGTATTCAAGAACTGTATATTTGTTCACAAACAACACAATGATCTGTGATTAATCTCTGTATGATGCTTCCTTCTTCAATTCTCAACCTGCTACTTTGCTTGTTCCAGAGGTGAACCCCATAACTCTCCCTGCTTAGCTGAACCAGCTTTGCTTCTATCCATCTAGAATCCGCAAGGTTTTTGGGCCGCTGGAAAAATCCTCCAATCCCATTCCAGTTCACCGGATAGAAGGCCATCGGCGGCAAGACTGTGACATTATACTCCGGCGTTGTGGCCACCCTCTCGACCACCCGCGAAACCAGGTAGGGCCCGTTATACCCCCATTTGTTTCCATCGAAAGTGAGGGAGAATTCCTCTATGAACTTGTATAGAATTGGGTGACTCTTATCAAAGACCAGAACTGCGTTGTTCAGTCTGGTCCAATTTCCAGTCTCAATATTAATGCTCTGTGCTCCAATTGAGTTCTTCAAATCTGAAAGCTTTTTCAGGACAATGAAGTCAGTGTCCATGTAAACACCTCCATATTTGTATAAGACTGCCAGCCTGAGAAGATTGGATAGATTCTGAGCTAATGGAATCTCACCAGGGTCTTTGTTCCCCTTCTTCGTCTCCTCAAGCCAAGCTTCAGCTGGGGTGTTCTCTAGCAGAAATGGCAAGTCTGGTGTGACTGCGAGTACTCTAAACCCACGATCTTGTAGTGGTTTGAGAATCCAATTCCCATGTCTGGTATCCATGGTTCTTGATAAAATCATCAAGCATCCATGTGGGTGGGCTTTGAAGAGACTCTCCAAGACAATTAATTCTCTTTGATGGAAGGATTTGGCTGGTGAAATCCATGTCATGAAGAACTGAATCTCGCACCCTCTGTTAAAGAATTTCTGAGTTCGAGCTGCAAACTGCCGTGTCATTCTAGTTGACTTGAATATCTCAAACTCCGGCAGCTTTTTACGGAACCACTCTATTCTTTCTTCCTCGGTGACATTGAACGGAGGAATAAGAGGATTTGGGTATTTGAAATTGGCCTCTTCAGTATCTTCTTTCACTAAGAAGAGGGGTGAGAAGCTTGACCTGACTCGGCCATGGCTTCTCGGAGGCAGAAAGATTTGGGTGTGTCTTTTAACTGTGAAGAAACGGGAATGGAGGGAAAGATTAGAGAAGACGGTCCCAGTGAGGAGGAAAAGGAAGAAGATAGCGGTGAAGGAGAGAGTAGAGAAGAGAGAGGAATTCGTGTGGCTAAGTCGGTGGAAATTGATCATGTTTGCCTGAATTCTTCTGAGTGTCAGGAATTCGTCTGGCTATGAAGAAGAAGAGAGCTGCTCGAGATGAGCTTTCATGGCAGGAGGATTGAAAGATTAAGGCAAGAATTTCTTAATGAAGTCTTAGTCCATATTCATCTGCGCTCGATCTGATTTTAAAATTGTCAACGTGCGTTTGTTGGAGTCAGATTGGGCAGCTGTCGGTGAGAGATTTGGTTTCTTTTTTAAAACGTCTTTTGGTTTGAAAATCGTAACTGATTCTTCTAGTCACTCTTCGCGTGTTTACTGCCCCGACACGTCGGATATTGCCGGGAATTTTCTTCTGATCAGGCTAATAATACTCTCTTTTTATTGCACTCTCTTTATGAATAGATAGAGACACCCTTTATGAACAGACAGACTGTTAGTGAAAAGTGGTCTCAGGCCACCTCAAATTAAGCGACGTTGGTAAATCATTTCATGGTTTCCATGATTTTGATTTCCTTACATATTATTTGACACATGATACTAAAATGATGAGATAAAAAGAGGATAGATATCAAGTGAGAAAAAGTCAAAATCAGGAAAGAAAATAAAATAAGTTCTCAATTTATGCCACATGTCACTTAATGTTTGGTGCCCAAGACCAATTTTCTGGCATCAGCCAGAGAGAATCCTCCGAGGCCAACACATTTTCCCCTTGAAGGGAGTACATTTGTCCCATTTTCCAAACACATCATGAGCTAATGTCTCTTTAAGACTGCTGGTTTTCTCAGCCACATGCCCAAAAATGGGGGCGTTTGGCAAGTATTACTAATTAATAAATAAATTCATTTGAATAAATAAATAAATAATAAGTATTAATGATTAAGACCCCAAAAAATACTTATAAAAAAGTAATCCGACACCTTTTTTGGTTACTTATTTATAAAACAATACTTATTAGAGCTTATAGTGGTGTGGCCAAATGCTCCATAATGTCTAGTATTCTAAAAATCAAGGTGAGGCAGGTTTAACCTTCTGAGTTAAAGCTATTTAATTAGGATTACAGTTGTTTAATTAGAATTAAAAAGACATGCGGCACAATTGTGTATAAACTAGATGGATTTTCTTCCGGCAATTGACAAGGAAAATCCTTTGTAATTTGATAACTATTTCCATTGCTTTTATTTTAGGATAAAACTTTTAGACCGGGTGGTTCTGAATTTGTATGAGTATAATTTTGTTCCTTATAAAATAAGTGAAACACTAACTTTTTATTTGTAGCATATAAAATAAAGGAAAGTGCTTAACTTAATTTACCGGAGTTTTCATTATGTCGCCAGTCGGCATTGGTCCGCGCCCACTTTTTAACACTCACCAATTGTAGTTAAGATTCACTCATCCCTACGGTTAAAACAATTCATCCTTAGTTTTTTTTTTAAAAATTCTTAACTTTAATTTAGCTATTTTTTTTAAAAAAAATTTAACTTTAATTTAGCTAAGCTTAATCAGGCTTAAAAAGATGTTAAAAGGGACACGAGAACATGGTGGTACGTTAGATAACCTACTTGAGTACTGAGAATCACTGGATTTTCTTACAGTAATAGACTAATTTTTAGTTTGGTAGATTTGGGTTATCATTATGACAACACCTACTAACCAAAATATCCATTACACCCAAATTACGTCAAAATCTGCATGGTGTTGTCATATGGTAAAAGCAAAATCCTTAAGATATCCCCCCCTTCAACTGGACAGTACTCCTAAGTTATTGATAACAGAAACAAGAGATTACCCTTTGGTTAGGTCGATTCATAGATAGGTCTAGCACAAAACAATAAATGTAGGTCTTGATCAATCATTATATGCAGTAGGGTCGGTTTCAACCTCTGAATATTGGCTAACTAGGATATTTATATTGCAATTGCTACTTTTTTTTTTTGGTAAACTCAATCATACCTCAAGGCAATGACTGAAGGCAAAGACAAGGGAATACTCACACCACCACAGCAAACACACACACACACCACACACATGCAGCCCATGTAAGCTTCACCCTAGAGCTCCTCAAAATGGGTACCAACCAGTTGAGGCGCCAATGAACTTATATGGGACAACATGCTCGGGTAGGTACCTGATGTGGGACTAAACACTCACCCTAAAGGTATTCTGGTTTTTTGGGTAAACTCAATCATACCACAAGACAATGACTGAAGGCAAAGACAAGGGAATACTCACACCACCACAGCAAACACATTTGCTACTTGACAAGGCATTAGGTTTGCACCTGTTTTTTAAAAAATATTCAAGGGCCTAGGCTGAATTGCCGAATGAGATGTGCCAAAACCCTATATTAGGTGAGCACTTGGTTTATTCATTTTGTTTCGAAGCGTGATTGGAATCAAAGCTGAAGCAGCCAGCACCCAATTGAGCTACAGGCCTATGTTAGGCTCTTGATTACCTTGGCATTTAATTTGGCTCCCCCAATTTTTTTATTCCTTGCTCTCTGTGAGCTTTGATTCCATGGCGTCTTCTCTACGTAATGGGTTGTTTAACCACCTTTTCTTACAGTAATGTTTGTTGGAGATGGAAATTGAAGTTCGGCAAAAATTCAAGGGGCGATCGATCGCCCACCAAGGGGGATCGATCGCATGTGGCGCCTGTTTAGGCCTGGGTGCGCAGATTTCTTTAGAAAATCTCTATTTTTGAGTTGTATTGATTTGGGAAACTCCTAATTTGTGTGGGAGATTTTCTAATTATTTAGGGCTCTTGTTTAGACTTATAAATAGAGGATTATGGGTCTAGGGTACATTTGATGATTATGGTTATGAGAACAAGGTGAATATTTTAGGGCTCCTGGGGAGAGTGAGGTTTGCTCTCAGAGAGAGCCCTACTAGTTCTCATGGGGAATTGAAGATAATAGAAATGGGTTAAAGTATACTAGGGCTTGGGAAAAGGTTGTAGGGATGATAGATAGGGATATTCTTAGGGTTCATTGAGAAGGTGACTTGAGGGGGGTGTACAAGGGGTTCTGGGCTTCAGTTGGGATTTAATCTGAGAGGAGAGTAAATATTGTATTGGGTTTCTCAAGGTTTTTCTGGATAAAGTAGAAGCAATCAAATCTTGACCCGTGAATGTAGGCATGTTATTGCCGAACCACGTATATCTCTTGTGTTTTTTCTTGGTCTGTTGTTTGTTTAATTTTTTCCGTCGGTGTTATTCTGTTATTTCCCAAACAATTGGTATCAAAGCTTCAGATTAGTTTGGGCAATTTTCTGTGGATGAGGTTTGATGGAAAATGGGTTTCATTCTGCTGAAATGGTGCAAGATGGAAGCATACTTTAGAGATGATCTCATAGTCTCCAATAGTATGAACATTTTTCTAATAAAGTAGTTATTGGATTCGAGAGTTTCGTTTGATGGAGTGTTTCGGACTTTGGGAGGGGTACCTGATATCCCTAAGTTGCGATGAAATCTAATTTCACTTGACCAGTGATACTCCATGGGGCTGTTGTTATACAATAGGAGGTGGAGTGATTAAAATAAAGTGGGGAAAACAAGAGTTATTTGTTTTGATAAATGAGAAGAAGTGTGATGATGTGTATACCTTGGATGGAATACGGGCTAGGTGGAGCTACTACGGGGTCTGCAGGAATTAGAAACCAGGTGTTATGCGGCGGGTAGAAAGCTCACTTAGGGTCTCTCTCACAGTCGTGGCGGAAATGGGTATTCCGGTGGGTTTCTGAAAAGAAGGAGATGGTGAGGTGCCTTTGGCGAAAATGATGAGTCGATTTCCTTATTAGGGGTTCTTCCAAAATGGAGGACGGATTTTCAGGCTATACATGAGTTTTGACTAGGTTTTATCGAATCCGGTGGAATGCTTTCCGAGGGGGTTCGAGGGTGTGTAGCTGGTGGGTCTCTTTCGCAAATGGTGTAGAGGCGGGTTACGTCAAAAGTTTTTTGGTGGGTCTTTTTCGCAGATGGTGCAGAGACAGGTATACCAAAAGGTTGATTGGTGGGTCTCTTTCGCAGATGGTGCAGAGACGGGTAGACCAAACGGTTGTTTGCGGTATTTGCAAATAAGTTTGCGGTAATTGCAAATAGGGTGACAGAATTTTGAGAGAGATTCTGGTTCGAGGTGGAGGTGCTTCCCGGATGTGGGTGAGACGGTGTTCTATTTTGGAAGTTTGCTTGGTGATTAGCAAATCGGTTCTCTTGGTTGCGGAGGTGTCGTGAAATTTTCGCCAAAGGTGGAGATTGTTGAAGTTCGGCAAAAATTCAAGGGGGCGATCGATTGTCCACCAAGAGGTATTGATCGCCCGTGGCGCCGGTTTAGGCCCGGGTGCGCGGATTTCTTTGGGAAATCTCTATTTTTGAGTTGTATTGATTTGGGAAACTCCTAATTCGTGTGGGAGACTTTTTAATTATTTAGGGCTCTTGTTTAGACTTATAAATAGGGGATTATGGGTCTAGGGTTTGTACATTTGATGATCATGGTTATGAGAATAAGGTGAATATTTTAGGGCTCCCGGGGAGAGTGAGATTTGCTCTCGGAGAGAGCCCTGGTAGTTCTCATAGGGAGTGAGAGATAATAGAAAGGGGTTAAAGCATATTAGGGATTGGGAAAAGGTTGTAAGGATGAGAGATAGAGATTGTTCTTAGGGTTCATTGAGAATGTAACTTGAGTGGGGTGTACAAGGGGCTCTGGGCTTGGGTTGGGATTTAATCTGAGAGAAGAGTAAATATTGTACTGGGTTTCTCAAGGTTTCTCTGAATAAAGTAGAAGCAATCGGATCTTGACCCGTAGATGTAGGCAGGTTGTTGCCGAACCACGTATATCTCGTGTTTTTTCTTGGTGTGTTGTTTGTGTGCTTTTTTGTTTAATTTTTTCCGTCGGTGTTATTTTGTTATTTCTCCAACAATACTATCTTCTGAAAGGACGATTGTTGGACTTGGACAAATGGTGGCCATCATAGACAAAATTTTTCACATGGAATCAAGGTAACTTGCGGTCCACGGACACAGTCACGGTCACAACAGTTTGAAAATCAAACACACGACATTGAGCATTTGCATGAACCCTAGGGGTGGGTGAATCTTAACCACAGTTAAGGGGTGTCAAAAGGGACACGAGGCTTC
Organism: Tetracentron sinense; assembly: GCA_015143295.1. Lineage (NCBI taxonomy): Eukaryota > Viridiplantae > Streptophyta > Magnoliopsida > Trochodendrales > Trochodendraceae > Tetracentron > Tetracentron sinense. The sequence continues at coordinate 4,230,981 of CM026557.1, read as the reverse complement.
CTCAAGGGGTTATCACCGTAGAGGATTTGACTTCTACATTAATGTGCGAATTTTACTAACAATGGTCCCAACAAAACGTTCCTTATAGCAGAAATATCCTCAACAGTCCCTTCGTCTTTCAAACATAATTTATCAACTAACTTTTTATTTTATTTTATTAGATTAAAATCAAAAGCAGAAGCTCTCTCCTATATAATGTAGAAGGCTATTTGCTAATGAGTAATGAGAATCAACATATGGAGATGTGTACAGCCTGGTCATCCTCTTAATGGAGAAGTTCACTGAAAGGATACCTACTGATGACATGTTTAAGGATGATTTAAGCCTTTATAACTTTGTGAAGATTGGTGTTGCTGATACTTCTTGATGTAGCAGAACACGAGGAAGGTTTAGATGACAGTTTTGATGACAGTTCCGATGACAGCTTGAATAAATTGCAGGAAAGCTTGTATTCGATTGCTAGAATCGGCATCTTGTGTTATATTGAATTGGCAAGAGAAGATACGGAGATGAGAGACATCATCACGGGATTGTAAGCAGTCAGGGTTGAATTGACCAGGGTTGGGGGTCCATGGAGAGGGTGTTGTGCGAAAGCATGCAAAGTCAGTGTAATGATTTCAAAAACAGTAAACAATGATAACAATGAGAAATTTGGAGAAATTCTGTAGTTGATTTATTCCTTTACCCCAATAGGGTTTATATAGAGTTGTACAAGAGAATTCATAAATATAAAATTCATACAAAAGGAAAGATTACAAGAGAGAATAATATTGCTCTACAAGAGGAAAGTAGCAGAATAAATATTCTGCTACTATAGTTATCACCCCCCCTCAAACTGATGCGGTGGATCAACCAGCAACAGTTTGCGAATAAGGAAAGAATGCCTAGCAATCGTCATAGCCTTTGTAAGGATGTCTGCAATTTGATCCTGAGATGCCACATGTGGAAGAGAAATGATCCCAGATTGAAAATTTTCACGAATGAAGTGACAGTCAACCTCTATGTGTTTCGTCCTCTCATGAAAGACGGGATTAGAAGCAATCTGAACAACACTAGTAATATCCACGTGAAGTGACGTAGGGCTAGTAAAGTGAATGCCAAAATCAGAAAGTAAACCTCGGAGCCACACAATCTCACTTCACGCGGAAGACATAGCTCTATACTTAGCCTCTGTGCTAGACTTGGAAACTGTGGGTTGTTTCTTGCACTTCCAGGAGATAAGTGAGGTGCCAAGAGACATGCAATAACCGGTAATGGAACGACGAGTAAGAGAGCACCTTGCCCAATCGGCATCAGCATAGCTAATAAGCTCAAGGGGAGATGTGGATGAAAAGAACAAGGACCGATCTAAGGTCTCCCTTAAGTAGCGAATAATTCGACAGACATTAGTCATGTGTAAGGTATGAGGTGCAGAAACAAACTGAGGGACAACCTGTACGGCATAGGCAATATCAGGTCTGGTCATTGTCAAGTAAACAAGACTGCCAACCAAACGACGAAAAAGAGTAGGCTACTCTAGAAGATCACCGTCTTGTTTACCATACTGAACATTCAATTCCATTGGTGTCTCAACTGTGCGTTGATCAGAGAGTTGAGCTTGGTTAATGAGGTCTTGTGTATACTTTCGCTGGCTAACAAGTATACCACGGTCTGTACGGGAGACTTCCAATCTTAAATAGTATGTAAGCGAGCCCAAGTCCTTCATGTGGAAGGATGACTGAAGTACTTGCTGAAGGTCTACAATTCCAGATGTGTCATTGCCTGTGAGGAGTAAGTCATCAACATAAACGAGTAGAATCACAATGCCGTGGGATGAAGACCTTATAAATAAGGAAGAATCATGACCACTCTGAATGAACCCCGCCCCGACCACTACCTCATGAAATCGTTGAAACCAAGCATGCGGTGCCTGTTTAAATCCATATAACGCTTTACGGAGCCTGGCACTAGTTCTTGCTTACTAGAGTAAGATCCTGGGGATTGAGGCATATAAACAGTTTCCTGTAAATCACCGTGAAGAAATGCATTCTTAACGTCCATTTGACGAATAGACCAATCCTTAGTGGCAGCCACGGTAATTAATGTTCTGACGGTTTTCATCTTAGCAATTAGAGCAAAAGTCTCCTCATAGTCAATACTATATTCCTGTTTATAACCTTGAGCCACAAGGCGAGCCTTGTAGCGATCAAGGGATCCATCGGACTTGAGCTTTATGGAATACACCCATTTACTACCAATCACTTGTTGACCATGTGGGCGCGAAACAAGATCCCATGTGTGATTATCTGCTAACGCTTGTAACTTCTCTGTCATAGCATCCCTCCAACATTGGTCTGTAGATGCCTGAGAATATGAGGTAGGAACAGGGACGGACTCGAGACCAGAAAAGAGAGAACAAATGAGTCTATCAGGTGGATGCGAAGTAGGGGTAGATCGACGTACCTCTGGAATGGATGGATCAGCTTCGGGTGCAGCAGCAGGAGGAATAGGAGGAGAAGGCACCGCTCTCTCTAGGCCTGAAGGAATCTACAAATGAGCTGGAGTCATACTTGAAACAGGAGGTATATTAGGAAACCATGTTAGTCCACTAGCAACAGAATGAGCAATCAAAGGTGAGGAAGGTTGGGCATGAAATGAGACATTTTCTAAGAAGACAACATTTCTCGAAATATGAATGCGACGAGCATGAGGGTCATAGCAACGATAACCCCCTTTTGTGAATCTCCGAACCCGAGATACATGCAACGAACAGACTTATGGGATAGTTTATTACATTCATGAAGTGAGAGATGAACATAACAAACACATCCAAATATACGAAATAATGAGTAAGTAGGAAGAGAACCGAAGAGCACAAAGTAAGGAAAAATATTATCAAGAAGTTTGGTGGGAATGTGGTTTATGAGATAAACAGAGTGCAACATCGCCTTGGCCCAGAATGTGCGTGGAACAAAGGTCTCTGCTATCAAAGTGTTAGCTGTCTCGACAATGTGTCGATTCTTCCTCTCAGCAACACCATTTTGCTGAGGTGAGTCTGGACATGTCTTCTGATGAAGAATCTCACGATCACGCAAGTATGCCGCAAATTCTAAGGAGGTGTACTCCCCCCCTCGGAATCTGAGCGAAGAACCTTAATCTTCTTCTCAAACTGTGTAGCCACCATTGTATAGAACTGTTGAAAAATTGTGAAACCCTGCGATTTGGAGTGCAAGAAATAGATCCAAGTATATCTGGAAAAATCGTCAATAAATATCACATAATACCGCATGTTAGACATGGATAACACCGGAGATGGTCCCCAAACATTAGTACGCACAATCTCAAAAGGGGCAGTGGATCGAGATGTACTAAGAGAAAATGGCAGACATTTATTCTTAGATAAGCAATATGAAGGACAAACGATATCAAGAGAAAATTTATTAACTTTCAGTTTATCCAAAATACCAGAGGAAAATAAGTGAAATAATTTATCCGAATGTGGGTGACCAAGGCGACAATGCCAAAGTTTCCACATTTTATTAGCATGACAAATTTCATCAGAAGAAGGAGAAGAAGGAGAAAAAAAACAAGAAGCTGGAGTAACAGAGTCATCCAAATCCAACAAAAAGAGCCCTCCTTTCCTCCTACCCTTCCCAACCACTTTCCCCGTTGCCAGATCCTGTATGAAACAATAATTAGGAAAAAAAATTACTAAACATCGATTTTGGACTAACTGACCAACAGAGATAAGATTTGCAGATAGTTTAGGCGTATGAAAGACATCAATTAAAGTAAATGTACGATGCTGAGAAGGGGAAAAAGATAATGACCCAATAGAAGAAATAGGTAACTGAGCCCCATCGGCAGTAGAGATTATTTGGTTTCCTGTGTATGGTTTAACATTATGGAGATACGAGGCATTACCTGTCATATGATTGGATGCACCAGAATCGAAATACCAAGGAGATCGAGGGGATGTACCTGACAGTCTAGCTGCAGATAAGGCCTGGACAATCTGTTGAACCATCTCAGGAGTAAGTGGCCCACTAGGTGGAGGAGGAGTCATGACACTGGTAGAGGAGTCATCTGTTGTAGTCATGTAGACTTTTCCTTGGGCTCGCTTCTTCTTCCAGCACTTTTGGTTGGGGTGCAACTGTTAAGGTCCGGAGTCTTTGTTCCTCGGCTAATAAGTCACAAATTACAACATTCATGGAAGGAAGAGGATTGCGATTAAGTAAAGCAGCCCTACAATGCTCAAAATCAGGACGTAATTTCATAAGAAACTGCCAAACTCAGGTCTGTTCTCTCATCTTTTGAAAGATGGGGATAGCATCAGAGGGGATCTCCGGATCCATTATTGATATCTCGGTTCAAATAGCAACAACAACATTATAAAATTCTTGAATCGTTCGATCCCACTATGGAATTTGTGTCAATTCTTGTTCTAGACGATAAAGTCGGGCTTCATTGCTCTGCTGATAAATTACTTTCAAATGGTCCCACATAGCCTTTGCTGTCCTATGTGGAGTTAATCCCACTGCAATGGATTTATCAACTGAGTCTAGTATCCATGTTACAATTTTACTATTTTTAATTTTCCATTCAGCTAACTCTTTGGGCTTATCCGCTTTAGGGATGAGGTCTGTTCCATCAACAATACCCCATAATCCGCATCCTTCAAGAAAACTCGTAAAATGAATAGACCACAGTCCATAATTGCTGCCATCGAACAAGTACCGAGAAGAAAAATCTCTATCCATGAATAAAAAAAGTGTACGCTTGAACACAATGATTAGATATGTAGTGACAAGGCTTAATCACTTCACACAAATAGCAAAAGATGGAAACACATGCACTAGCCAAGCCGAACCACTAGCCAAGCCGAAACTAAGACAAAGGTTTGTCTTTTAGTGCCAAAAGATGATTATGATGTCTCTGATCAAAGAATAAAAAAAAGGTTGCTCTTTTATCTTTCCCACAAATAAATATATATATATATATATATATTTTTTTTTTTTTTCCAACTTCTGAAGAGTTGTCTGAGTAAAGTAGCGGTAGTTGATCCAAATAACAGATGGTGCAGAGAAACACAAAAAGACAAAAGTAACTTTACTCTTTGGTAGAGATAGAGAAACCAACAGTGATGATGCAGCGGTGCGATTGCAAAATGACGAACACGGAACCTCTGATCTGCAACTGGAGCGCGAGCGATGCCCTTTCCGTCTGAGATGAGGTTCAAGGATGCATGACAAGGTGCGATTGCAAATTTCGATAGTCCCACGACAATAACCATATATCTAACAATATAGATGCTTCTCCCTCAAGAAACAAGTCAGAATTTTATTGCTTTGATACCATGATAACAATGAGAAATTTGGAGAAATTCTGTAGTTGATTTATTCCTTTATCCCAATAGGGTTTATATAGAGTTGTACAAGAGAATACATAAATAGAAAATTCATACAAAAGGAAAGATTACAAGAAAGAATAATATTGCTCTACAAAAGGAAAGTAGCAGAATAAAATATTATGTTACTATAGTTATCAAACAAATACAACCAAGCAAAGAACAATCACAAGAGAAAGACACGATTTACTTGATTTGGCGAGATGCCTACGTCCACGGGTAGCGATAATCAATTTCACTATATCAACAATAAGATTTCTACAAAACAATCACTCACCCTATTTTCCTTTACACCTAGTTTGCGACTCTCTTTTCTTTACTTTCGAATAAAACTTAAAATTCCTTATATAATTAGGGTTATAACATAAGAGACAAAAATGGATTAAAATATCTTTTAAAAAATGGGCAGAGTTTAAACGGGTCAAAATTTTGGCCATTAATTAGGTCACTTCGGGTCGTCAAGATTTCGGGTAGAATTCGTGACAACCAACAGAGGGGACCATGATTTGGTAGAGTGCTATAACCTAATAGGCATGTCATCTCAATTCTCAAGAGCAAGACATATATGCCTTTCCACTGAATTTTGTTTGTTATGGAATGAGATATATTTGCTAAAAATACTGAAACTCATAAGGATTGTAAAACAGATTGATAATCTTGTTTGCATATATAAAGGGTTTTTTTTTTACCGAGGACTAGGAAGATTTAGGAATACCCTGAGTTTAGAAACACCACTCTGTTTTCTGAATTCTGATGACTTCAACCACAAACCCTAAATGAAAAATATCACCTAAAAGGATATGGTTTAAAAAGTTTTACCAAATAGGGTAAGTATTCTAATATTACTCTTGTTAGTGTTTGGGTTTTATATGCATAGTTAAGGGGTAAATATGTCAAAAGCATAACCTTTTACGTAATAAAAATGCAAAGCATGTCTTTTTTGATAAATAGGTCAAAAGCATGCCATTTTGGGTCATAAAAATGCAAAGCATTCCCTTTTGGGTGAAACTCCCAAAAATTAATTATAATTCCATGATATAAGGAGATAAAAACTTGATGCCATACATTCTTCGTGTAGACTCCTACTCTCAGATTTTGCGAGCCCCCAACTCACGCCCAAAAACAAAATAATTTTTTATACACAAGGAAAGTTAATAGAAGTACAAATTACGAAGGGTTCAATGAATCCTTATTGCTTAATGACACTCTCCCCCGGCCCATGGCACTCCCCCTACCTTTTTGTTTTTTGCTTTGGATATTATTTACCTATGTTAGTATGGTTAGTGGTTAGCTTGGGGATTGGAGCTCTTGCGACTCATCACCCGGACCCCATGGCACCCCCCTTTTTTTTGCTTTGAATATCATTTACCTTCATTAGAATGGTTAGTGGTTAAATTGGGGATTGGAGCTCTTGGGACTCATTGCCCGAGGCCCATGGCACTCCCCCTTTTAGGGACAGAAATTTTGTATAAGGCAGTTGTGGGCCATCATAAAATTTGTCTCTTTACCCAAAGAAGGGGAGAGTGCAATATAGGAGAGTGGCTCATTCTATCCACAATTGGTGTACGAGCACACAGTCACGGGGCTAAAATTTTGACTTCAAGTTTTGTTCAAGTTGGTGTTGGACTAGCTAGGCCCATTTAAGGGCCTGACCCAAACTGATATAAAGTTAACGTTTTCCTACTATATATATATATTTTTTTTTGTATATACGTAAATGATATTAAATTCAAATGGGTTTTTCCAATAAAACAAATTTTACAGGGGTGATATCCCTATTAACAAAAATCAACACTTATTAAAACAATGACATATTTTTCTTTGACTGAAAAAAAAGACAGGTGTTGATTTTTGATTAGAGGGAATGTCTAAGAATTGGGCTAGCAATATTACCCATGTGACTATATGTGCATTAGTTTGCTAAGTTTAGGCCAACTCGTTCAATAATATAGAAAATTTTGAGTGGGTCCAATCGATTAGGCTGAGTCAGGCATGGGCTGGGTTTGGGCCTAATACAGATAGACAAAAAGGCCACCAATTTACTAAACCTTCTAAACATTAAATAAATAAAAAATGATGCCTTGTACTTAAAAAAAAAAAATAGTTAGCTACTTAAGATGACTCCGGATATCTATTTCTAAAGAAAATGTTGATGATTAACACACTGTTAGGTGTGTGTGTGTTGTTTTATGGTTAACAATTTCCTTGGAGAATCAAGGGCTAGATGAGTTTCATGTAGAATGGGTTACGGATCAGATGATCAACGTAACTTTTGCACACCGTTGTTAGAATTAGAATCGGTATTATCATATATCATACTAGCAAAAGCCCCGTGCAAATGCACGGTGTGTTGAAAGAAAATGAATAAACGAAAAATATGATGACAAAATTAAAAATAGACAATAAGAAAAGAATAAAAATAAAATAGATAAAAAATAATAGTTTAGTCATCTTGTGAGATTTTTATATGTATCCTATTAAAAATAGTTAATTTAATCATTTAAAAATTCATAATTTTATTATTATATATAAATTTTTATCTCATTATTATATAATTTTAAGAAAGTAAGTTTGCATCATTATTAAAAAACATTGTGTCAAAATTATTTAAAAGTTTTAGAAATGATGATATTTCTATAAATAATTAGTTTTTTAAATAATTAGTTATTAGAAAGAAAAGTTTACATAGAAGAGAAAATGTTAGTCTCTTCCAATTTTTCAACCCAAAACATCTAAATGATTTTTTTTTTCTAATGAGACCCACATTAACATTACCACTGATTTGCATAATATAACAAAATGCAAAATAAAATTCAAATAAAGATACCAGGACAAGAAACTCAATTTCTTATAGAGTATTTACTAATTAGAGAATTAATATAATTAATTATAACCTAAGTAAATCAATATAATTTATAATATATATATATATATATATAGAGAGAGATTAAGGGTGTATCATTATTTTAGGAAATATCTATTTCCTTCGTTTATTAATGTAAAAAAAAAATATTTTTTTTTACAATTAATTGAGAGATGAAAGACTTTAGAGGAAACCACTTGACACTTTGGCACTAATGAATATCAATAATAATTTAAATTTCATTTTATTACTCTTAATATCAATGATAGCATGAATCTCATTAATTTCAGTGAAAATAAACTATGTTATTTCAAATCGTCACTGCAAGAGCAAAATAAAACACCCAAATAATGCCTAAAATGCACTAATATCCAGCCAAAGCTCCATGTAGAGACCCATAAGTATAAAGATAAGTAATGCCAGAACCAGAACCTAACAGCATCCAATAGCATTGAATTACCCAAAATATAGTATCCAGACTCAAGAACTTCCTAATAGCTGCTGTGAAAAAAAACCTCTTAAGATTTCCACTCTAAATGCTCCAATCATTAGGAAAAACCTCTCTAATGAACCATACTAACTAAAATGCACAACATGCCAAATCCTTATATGTTTGAGAATAAAAAGTGTCTTGTAGATTTGTCTACTATTTATAGCGATTAGAGAGAAGATAGACCAAGAGTTAGAAAATTTGAGGATGATAAATATTACAATTTAATAAATTACAATTAAAGAATGAGAATGTGGAGGGAAGAAAGAAGAGACTCTTAAGCTTCATATTTTTAATAATTTAAATGTTACAACTTAATTAGTTGCAACTAAAGAGTAGAATTAGAAAAAAAAAGAATAAATATTTAATGTTACAATTTAATTAATTGTAATTAAAAAATAGAATGTGAGTGGGAGAAGGTGAGCATTTGACTCATCAATTAATTAGAAAGGAAGAACAATAATTAAATGGTTGATGCGGTGTCTTCTTATTGGATTAATTAGAAGATATGTAGCATGAACCAGAATAGAGAATAGAGGCTAATGAGATATGCCACCTGGAACCAACCGACATATAGTATTAGTATTGATTTGAAAAGCTAATGATGAGACCTACCTATGGTCCAATTGTCAACTGTCACTAGATCATAGCAAAAAAGAAAGGTCGTTTTGATTGTCGAATTTTAGTTTGAAGTCCAAATTTGCTCTCTTTAGTAATGTACTATTTTGCTATTTTTAGTTCCATTTGAGTAGTTGGGTTGGGAACTCTGTGGGCAGTAAAAATCTCACCGTCCATTGTCCAGGTGTGTGTGCAATGGCACACACCTAATCACTGTCTCTTAGAGAGACAGTTAGGTTCACGCGTGCCTGTGGCACGCGCAGTATCTTTAGCTGTCAGCATTAAATGTTGATGACTGACATCATGCTACCCAGCTAAGCAAGGGTAGGGTTGATCCGTGAGGATAAACCTCACGGATCCACCCTAAGTGGTAGCTCCCAAAAGGGTTGACACATATTCATCCGTGGGGGTTAAAACCTCACGGATCCAATATTAAGTGTTGGCCTCCGAGAGGCTAACACATATTCATCCGTGAGGAACAAAACCTTACGGATACAATATTTGGTGTTAGCCTTCATGAGGCTGATACGTGTTTATCCGTGAGGAATAAAACCTTACGGATCCAATATTTGGTGCCAGCGAGGCTGACACGTGTTATCTGTGAGGAGCAAAACTTCACGGATCCAATCTTCAGTGTTGGCCTTCATTGGGCTAACACGTGGCATGTCCATGAGGACAAAACCTCACGGATCCAACACGGATCATATTTAGTGTTAGTTTTCAAGAGACTGACATGTGTCCAACCGTGAGGACCAAAACCTCACGAATCCAACTTTGGTGTTAGCCTCTGAGAGGTTGACACCTGTCCAATCCTTGAGGATAAAACCCTCAAGGATCATATTTGGTGCCAGCCTTCATGAGACTGACATGTGTTCATCCGTGAAGACCAAAACCTCACGGATCCAATATTTGGTGTTAGCCTTTATGAGACTGACACGTGTTCATCTGTGAGGACAAAACCTCACAGATCCAACTTGGATTACCAGTCTCCGAGAGGCTGACACATGTTCAATTCCTGAGGATAAGTCCTCACGGATCGAATATAATGGATCTAACCCAGACCACGGGCAAGATTGTGGTCTCACCCTGTGATTCGTGGTTGAGACCAATGGTCTCACCCTGTGATCCGTGGACTGGCCTAGGTCAGTCTGTCCCAGCTGGCAGTTAATATCTGACTGTCATGGGATAGAGAATCCTTGATAAAAATGATTCTCTATCAAGTTGTGGAGGGGATCCCGAGATAAGATAAGGATCCTCTCTTTAAAATCCCATGGGATGCCACGTAGCACCCCATAATTGTGATAAGATTAGGGTTATATCCTATATCCTAGGAAATGATGTGATTAAACATCCTCATTTTCGAAAAGTACTAGGATTCCCTCCAAAAAGGGAAACCTGGTATAAGAGTCCTCAAAAGAAGATGATTCTCTTAAGCTTAAGGACTCTCTCAGATAAGGGAGAGCCGTGAGCTGACATCCTCTAAGAGGAAAACCCATTTTGACTTTTCTAAATAAGGGAGTCCAAGAGGGAGTACCAAAAAAAGGACTCTCTAAAACCCATAAAAGGTGTATTTCTCACAAGAAACACACGATAGAAGAAACACATGAGAAACACAGAAGAAAACGAACACACGAAGATACAGAAGGAAGAAAGAGAAAACTCTCTGCTCCCCTTTAAGCAACCAAGCGAAGAAGACGACTCCACGATATGGAGAATACAAGATGAGCTCTCATACATGATCATCATTCTTTTTCTTTTCTTAAAAAGACCTCAATGAGGCACTTGTAATGCCTACATGAGATCTGGGCAACCCCATTGAATAAATAAAAATAAGTTTATTCAATTATTTTATTCTTATTTTAATTTCTTTATTTAATCAGAGTTTCTTTCCCAATATAGGGAAGGTAATTTAACAGTCTGAGTTTACTCAGATTGGAAGGATAGTCCCCCACAACAAACAATAAACTTCATACAACAATGAAGGAAATTTGAAAGCAAATAACGAATTTTGCGCTCACAAACTCTTAAGTCTTAATTAAGATCAGTTTCTAGTTTTCCTATTTATGGAAACATTTATATTTTGGGTAAAAGATTTCTTTTAGTCAATCTCTAGTTTTGCTATTTTTCTAGAAATTTTAGTATTTCATGGTAAATTAGAATTTAGAAGGAAAATTAAATCGAATTAAGAGTTTGAGTTTTTATTTAAAATCAGGTCTTGACCCAATGACGTAATAAGCTTTTAATAAGTTGTTGTTAACTTCTTAACGCCTTTGTGATGTTTTACTCAAGAGCAAGTCTTGAATGATTGAAGTATCAAGCTTTCAATCAGTTACTATAGAAAGCTTCAATGAGTTATTCTCTTTTTGTCATTTATTACAGTTTGAGGTGATTGTGATGAGAACTTTGAAAGAACCAGAGATATTTATTTACTTTGTTTAACTTTTTATATTGTTGTACGTCTCGAATGAAATTTTATATGTGATGAAATTTAATTTACCGTGAGGTATGTCTCAGGTTCACGCCTTTAGATATATACAAAGATAAGGTATATTGTGTATATGATTTTGTAGGCTTGACACAAAATCTGTTAAAACAAATATAAGGGATTTCGATTTCGTAGGATGAGAAGGAAACTTCAAAACTTATCCCAAGTTAACTTGCGTATCTCCTAGATGACCATGATGCAGACCACAAGCTTAAGGCTAAACTAGACAGGAACATCCAGTCCGAAGGCTCCACGCGGTGCTAGGAAGTCTGTCTTCTTTGCACTATCCTTTAATGCATCACTGCATCCAAACGGATTCCAAGTATAAAATTGTTCTAAAAAATCCAAACAGTTACGTTTTTAGAATTAGTTTTTCATCCGGAAAGATGCCAAACGCCCTCTAAGTAGCCCAACATGTGTTATGAGCATGGTGTCAAAAATTGACTCAATTCCGTTGAAGTGGACCGAATTGAGTCGGTTTCCGTGGTCTTCAAAGCAAAATGCACTTGTATTTTAAAAATAGTAGATTTTGTGGTAAACTTTGAATGTAACAGGAAAAAAAAATGTGTTGAAAAAATATAAAACTTTGGTGGAAATTAACCGATGTATACAAAAAAAAATGTAAATTGAATGACTTTTAAGTTTTAACTTAAAAGAGTACTGTTAGTTCCACTCGTTTTAAACTTACTTTCTTCATAAGAAAAGATGTGTGTTTCTATCATTAACCTTATTATAAATTATAATTTTATTATTTTAATAATTTTGTTATTAGTATATTATGCTCATAAAGGCTTTTTAGTGATATTCAATAATTTTTTAATAGTAATTCATAAATTAAAAATTATTTAACTACACATCTACTCCTTTTCACATATTGATTCAGTCCTGTAAAAACACTGAGCTCATTAATTACAGATTTTCTTTTTTTGATAGAGAAATATTCATTACTTCAAAGAGGCTGAATGACATACCCCAGAAACGAGATAAGAGTTTAAACTCAACTCCTTAAAGGAAGGAAGCAGAATGCTACAATTTAGAGCTCTCTGAGCTTGCATATGCACTTACAGGTTTAACTCTCTCTTGATATACGTAACCTTCAAGTTTTTGATTTTAGGTCGGAAACTGTTGATGTCCTTGACCACTGCATGGATCTCCCAAGGGACTTGGGGATTACTTGCATATTGAAATAGGTTTATAAACTAAATTAAATTTCAATTATTTATCAACTTTAATGTGCATTCATAAGTTTTTTCAGGTTTCTAAAATAATTAACATGAATAATCATTTAAAAATAAGTAGATTATGTATCCCCTTCACTTGACAAAGAGGATAAAATATAGTTAAAAAATTTGACAAATTAGCGAAATATCAAGAAGAAATTACAGTTCAGACAAGCAGACAACGCATGCCACTTAGCATGATTCTCACATTTGAGTACTACATGCTTATATCGGTAATGTAATAAATTCTAAACGTGTATTATGCTTAAGTATTGATTTTCTAAAGTTTTATCTTAAATTTTCAATGTTTCCTTAAAGTTTCTTAGATTTATTTAATTTTTTTATAACTTCCTTAAATTTCTTTAAACTTCTTCGAAATGTGTCAACTTCCTTAACAACCAAAGTTTATACAAAAATCAAAGTTTAATACCTTGGTTACAAGGGGTGGTAGCATGATCATTCCCCTCAAGGTTGATGTTAAGCCTTTAGTCCATTTTCATCAGGAAACATCAAATGTGTTGGTACACTCATACTAGCCTCTTTCAGAGTAACACATTATCATCTACACTAGTAAACTCGTATCGACTTTCTCTTTGAACAAATGTACTTTCGGTCTTGCTTCCAACATGTCATGTGGGTCCCATAATACTCGTTTATCACGTGTCCGATAAATTGCCTAGCATAAGTTATATCCCACAAATCATCATCAAAACCTCACCCAAACCATAGTACCTTGTATCCAACATCAAGACACCTCCATGTCCATTCAAAATTCATGTAGTACTTATATATAAAGCACTACAGTACCCCAACACCAAGGCACCGACCTTACTCCATGTTGTGCTAACACTTACATCATGCATCGAGCACTTACATCATGCATCGAGCCTAATTCTTAGACATGACATATGTATTTCTTCCCAAGTTCGGGTCACCCTAGCCTGTCATTACGGTAATGACACTACGCCATCAGTCTGACCGTGACACTCTAACCCCAGGACACGGTCCCTATTTGAATTTTCTTCCTTCCTACTTATATCCCATCAACAATGTGCTTCCCCACCTTTCAAAGACTTTTGTCTTTCACGGTATCTTTCAAAGACGTGGTGAGTGGGGCTGGACATTTGTGCCAATAACTAATCTTTTAAAGACTTTTATGACATACATTTTTATCTTTTCACACTACTGAGGTGACATCATAAATTCATAACGAAGAGAAGGGAATACGCTCCCACTAGGACTCAAATAAAGTAGAAATACTAGCATCAGTCGCAGTCTGTGGTGGCAACAAATGTCAAACTATCTCTCTATTATAGGATAGCAACACCATATGTTGCACCCACTCAGCATCTTTGGAAAAAAACTGACTTATTGCATCTAGGGCTAGCACTCCTCAATAAAGTAACCAACGACCACCTCAATGTAGACAAAATGGACACATCCTATAAGATGGGATTGGATTTGGTTCGGCCCTCGCGAGACCAAAACCGTCTAACACACTCACAAAGCCCTTTTAATTACTATTTTAATCTTAGTTAAGAATTTTTAACTAGTGTGGCTTTATTTTTTTAACAACCAAGGCTAGCCTGTCATTACAGTCCTAACACTATGCCATCACTCTGGCCATGACACTCTAACCCCATGATGCAGCATAACTGCTCGCTTAGCCCGTGGTCTCAGGCTTCGGTCCGTTTCGGTCTTTGATAAAGGCTTAGATTGTGCCCTTCCCATCAGTTGCAACTTTTGGGATAGTTGGTTGCTTCTGGCCTGTATCAGGTGGTATTAGAGCATCGGGTCACGGGTTCGAGTCCCCTCGGGTCAAGTGGGGGTTTCCCGAAAGGGTGAATGATGTAGCATAATTGCTCGTTTGGCCCGTGGTCAAAGGCTTCAGCCGTTTTAGTCATTGATAAAGGCTTAAATTGCTCCCTTCCCATCAGTCGTGGCTTTTAAGGTAGTTGGTTGTGTCTGGCCTGCATAACCCCAAGACTTCTTTCCTACTTGTATTGCATCAACAACTACGTGTTCCCCCCCCCCCCCCCCCCCCCCCCCCCCTCCCCCCCTTTCAAAGACTTATGTGTTTCACCGTATTATTCAAAGACGTGGTGAGTGGGGTTAGACATTTGTGCCGATAACCAATCTTTCAAAGACTTTATGACATACATTTCTATCTTTTCACACTGCTGAGGTGACATCACAAATTCCTAATGAGGAGAAGGGAATACACTCCCGCTGTGACTCAAATAAAGTAGAAATAATAACCTCAGTCTCAGATTTCCCCAGACAAAGGTGGTGGCAACAAGTGTCAAACCATCTTCCTTTTATCGGTAGCAACACTGCGTCTTGCACCCACTCGGTGTCTTAGGAAAAAAACTAACTTGTTGCGTTTGGGGCTAGCAATCCTCAATAAAGTAACCAACGGCCACCTCAATAAAGGTGAAATGGACACATCCCTAAGATGAGATTAAATTTGGTTTGGCCTTCGAGAGACCAAAACCATCTGGCCTGCTCACAAAGCCCTTTTAATTACCATTTTAATCTTGGTTGTGAATTTATAACTCTTGTGGTTAATTTTTTTTAATTACTTTTTAAAAAAAACATAAGGTTACGTGATTGAATCCTAAGGATTAGTAAATATTAATCACAGTTAAAGAATGTTAAAAGGCACATGTGTTGACCTATGGGACGGAGGCCAAACGAAATCCCATCCCCCTTAAGATGGACTCTGTTGATTCGATTGGTTAGGCTAACCGGGAATTATAGGAGTTTGGTATGGTTTTTGATTCGAAAACAATTCGAAACGCCTAAAGAAAAGAAAACGACATAAATACTTTTGAGTGAACAGTTTGAGTTTGGTATGGCTTTCACTTAAAAAAAAAAAAAAAAATTAGAAAATACGTGTAGTTTGTTTGTCTAGTGTATATATATGCTTTTCCTAAAAAAGAGTTCAAAGGGTTGATACTGACATGTTTTTGAAAAATTAGACGTTGAATGCCAATGTGAATCCCTTTAGAGGCATGGAGCGAAAAACGATTGAAATTTTTTAAACCATCTAATTAACTTTAATCTGTCTAGTATTAACCTCTTAAGATTTATTAGACTTTACCTATGCCATGTAGAAATATTTTTTTTTGCTGACCTTGCCTAAAAACATTCCATTAGACGGTTTTCTCTCTTGACATTCAACGAATCGAAAACAACCTGTCACTTGTCGAGTTCTTAAGGGCTCTCACTAGAGGTTCTAGTGAGCACCATCCTATAGAACATCACCCCATATATATTACTAATTTAATTAAATAGAATCATTTAGCAATAGGCCCAAATGTCACTAACAATTTAAATAATTTTAAAATCAATTGGATTATAAATATATTTGAATTTCTTCTCTTAAGAAAAATCACATAAGCTATTTAAAGTTTTAAAAATAATATAACTAAAACCAGATGCCAAGATTAAAAAGACTATTTAGCTCATCTTCTCTAAAAAAGTACTACTTAGCTCATCTTCTCTAAAAAGTTTTAATGTTTTGCTTGCTTAAAGACTAAGAATACATCCTCACCTCTTGTGTGAGTGGTAGGGGTGTGACCTTAAGTGGAGGGAGGTCTAGGGATCCAATCACCTTGAGTATGAGTTGCAAGAGCTCTAATGCCCAACTAAATTCCATCCGTACTGACTGTACTAACGTAGGTAAATGATGACAATACAAAAAAAATAATAAAAATAAAAAAGACTAAGCAATGTTTAACCCCAAAGGGGTGGACTAGTGGTTCTTGGGCCTTTCCCCAAGTGGGAGGTCCTGGGTTCCATTTCTCACTCCCCCTTTGGGGTCAGCCCCGCATGGGTTTACTTGGACTTACCTGGTGTGGTGGGTTGCGGGCTCACGTCGCACCCTCGGAGATTAGTCCTGACCTAAGGGGTTGGGGACACCTTGAGTTCCAAAATAATAATAATAATAATAATGTTTAACGCTTTTTCGGTTTTATTATTATTAGAAAAATGTAGTTTTAAATGAGTTTAGTTAGCTGTGACTAATATCATATCATTAAAATAATAATTTAGTGACTTCTGAATAGAGTAAGTACTGGCCGACGTGATCATCATATGAACAGCCAGGGGCGGAGCCAAGTGGGGCCTGTGGGGGCACGTGCCCCCACTCAAATTGTCAGCTATGGGAAGAGATCAAATCACAACCAATGGTGATTGAACTCTCTCCGAGTTCTAACGCACCCATAGGTCAACACTTGTCCAGTTTAATCCTTATTAACCATGGTTAAGATTCACTAACTCTTAGAGTTCAACAATCTAACCTTAGTTTTTAGAAAAAAAAATATTATAAAAAATTTAACCTTAGGTTTAAGAAATTATAACCTTAGGGTTAACTATTTTTTTTTAAATATAAAAACTAAGGTTATATTGTTGAACCATAAGGGTTAGTGAATCTTAATCACGGTTAATCGGGGTTAAAAGGACACATGTTGACCTATGGTGCAATTGAACTCTCCCCAAATTCAATCGTGATTGCCTGGGATTCGATCTCGCCATGGGAATTGAGGTTGGTGCCCTTGAACTTTGAGTCTGAATTTGTCCAATTACGATTAAATTTGGGACTGCACTCAAAATTGAGGGAACTAAAGTGGAAGGACTAATATTTTTTTAAATATTTTATTCCTAAAAACAAAGGTTAGATTGCTGAACTCTAAGGATTAGTGAATCTTAACCACAATTAATTGGAGTTAAAAGGTACATGTGTTGACTTGAGGGTGTCATTGAACTCTTCCGATTGATTTTAATCGCAATTGACTATGATCTCAACTCCTGAACTTAAAAAAAATATCATTTATACTAAGCTGATTAATTATTTAATTTGGCATAGTTATGGGCAAGAGATAATTGCTTCCTAAAAAAATATACTATATTATTTAATTATTTAATATGACATAACCATGAGTCAAGGGGGCAACTATCCTTTGAACTTTTTTTAAAAAAATATATATATTTATATGATTTAATTTAATTATTTAACATGACATAACTATAATGCAAGAGGACGGTTATCTCGTAAATAAGAAAAAAAATATCCGTAAGATATGTATGAGATGTATGGATGAAAAGCCCCAAAAACTTGGTTATTAAAAAAAAGAAAAATCGGGGCTACGCCCCAAACCCTTACATAAAATATTTCACACCCATATAATAATTCGTCACAAAATCTATCAATAATTACTACCATTTTTAATCATCCACCATGTGCCCCCCGCTACTAGAAAATCTTAGCTCCGCCCTTGCTTCCGTTTAGGGTGGGCGTCAAATGATGAAGTCAAGTCAAAAGGTAAGAATTTTTTTTTGGAAAGTGATCAAATAAATACTCTATTTACCAAAAAAAATAAAATAATAAATATTCTCCATACATACTATCGACAGCTGGACTCTTGGATTAGAAATCCAATGCTGTCAAGACAAAAATGCTTTAGATGGGGGCCCACTTAATAATTGACACCATTGAACTTATAATAATCCAAGGGTCCAGCTCTCTCGATATGAGTTTTAAATCGTTTCCTTTTTCTTTTCTTTCTGTTGAGAAATCCATCGGGAGCGCGTAGATGAAGAAGTCGGTCAAAAGGTCACGACATTTTTTTCCCGTCTTTCCAAAGAAACTTTGGTCACCAAAGATTCGATGGTATTTATGTTTGACCGAGGACTATCCAAGAATTTGTGCTATTTCTATATTAGCTGGAATAGAGAATTGATTTTACTGTACAAAATTGTAACTTGATGAGCAGCTAGAAACATCCGGTCATTGTGATGTGGAAGATCCAAGAGGTGGTCAAGCTTTTGCCTTAGCTTAGATGGCAAGCTGTGCTCTTCTCGTGAGAATGATGTGTGGTAAGCAGCAGCGCACTTAATTACTACTATTAACCCTAAGGTAAATGATGTTTTACATCATTAGTCTCGACAGGTCACAATTCCACTTATGTAACGGATAAAATTCGTAAAATCGACTCAACGTTGGAGAACGAGCTTGTTTTTATCGTTTTGTTCACGAAAGTGACACGTGGACACGAGTTGGAGTCACGTGCTTAAAATAGAGGGGTCAAACGTTGTCTGATGCACAACGATCCCGTTGTGCGCATTACGACGTCCTTGTTTTCTTGCAGAACAACGTTTCCGTTGTGGCTTTGACAACGTGCTCATTGTCTGAAGCACAACGTGAAAGTTGTACTCAAGACAACGTCTTTGTCGTTACGCGAACAACGAGTCCGTTGTCTCACCGACAACGATGTCGTGCTGTATTTTAAGGCATCTACGCCGTAACCGAGCTCAAGTCAACAACGAGACCGACTCGTAGGAGGAAGTGATCAGGAGGCGATCCATAATTCCGACAGGCGTGCCGAACGCGCCGTTTCGTGCCGAAAGCACTGTCTTGGCATTTAATGCTGGTCACTTCTGCGTACCGTCCGATCCCGTCCGATTGGACTTATAGGGGGCTCTCACGTGTGATGCAACCGGCGACAGATATGTCTAAGATATTTGGCAATGAGTGCAAAGACACGTAGTATGGACACCTATGGCCATCCATGGTCATCGATGACCATATCAACCTTGCCCTATAAAAACCCCGTGATTTTTAGTGCACGGGACACTTGTTCATTAACCGAGACTTGAGAATACGTGTGTTCAGTGCTTCCTGTGTCTTGCGTAATTCTCAGTGACTGTTCTTGTGTTTACTGTTCATCATCTTCTACACCTACTGACTTTACCATCGGAGTACAGGTCAGGGTGCCACACCCTCTACTCCAACCTTCTACCAGTAAACCAGAGCGTGGGAGGAGCTGCTGCTGACGCGTGTCCTTCCGTTAAAATTTCCCCTCACAACTTACAATATTACAATAAGGTTCATATATAATTCCATTTTCTAAGCGTTCACATTTCTTTCTCAGGACCCATTAATATCCAAGGGGGAGGGGAGGGGAGGCTTCACCATAAATTAGACTTCTGGCCAGTACCTTGATCTTCAATTACTTGCTCATGGCGTTCCAACGTATGGATTTATGCTGGTCACTTCCCATTCATGTCATTCTCGTCTTGTTCATGAACCTAATATCGTCTGAGTCTGCCACCCTGGCCACTTTTCGAAATGAGACCGAT
Source organism: Tetracentron sinense (assembly GCA_015143295.1). Lineage (NCBI taxonomy): Eukaryota > Viridiplantae > Streptophyta > Magnoliopsida > Trochodendrales > Trochodendraceae > Tetracentron > Tetracentron sinense. The sequence goes on along the minus strand of CM026557.1, from coordinate 4,210,776 downwards.
AGGCTCGCTTTGCTCGAATTTAAGTATGGGATATCCAACAATTCTGTTGGAACATTGAGCTCGTGGAATGATTCTCTCCATTTCTGCAAGTGGCAAGGGGTTAGATGCAGTCCCCGCCATCAAAGAGTTACAGTCTTGGACCTACACTCCCAAGGCTTGGTGGGCTTTGTGTCTCCCTACATAGCCAACCTCACCTTCCTTCGTGTCCTTGACCTCCATAACACTACTTTTCATAACAAAATCCCTGAAGAAATTGGTCGTTTGTTTCGGCTGCAATATCTCATTCTGAGCAATAACTCTTTCGACGGAGAAATCCCGACCAATCTGAGCTATTGTTCTAACCTCATACTATTAAATTTGCTTGAGAACCACCTCACGGGGAAGATTCCTGCCGAGCTTAGCTCTCTAACAAAGCTCACGCAACTCGGTCTCTCCATCAATAGTCTCACAGGAAACATCCCACCTTCTTTCGGGAATCTTTCTTCTCTTTACGTACTTGCTCTAATGCAAAACAATTTGGTGGGAAGAATTCCAGACAGTCTGGGCCTCCTTGAGAACTTACAATTTCTGCAACTTGGTATAAATGCATTGTCTGGTACCATCCCTATCTCTCTTTACAATCTCTCCCTTATTTATAATTTTGCATTGGCAGCTAACCAACTTCATGGAAGTATTCCATTTGACATTGACCTCACTCTTCCTAACCTCGAAAACCTTTTAGTTGGAAGTAACCGATTTACAGGACCCATTCCAACTTCATTATCCAACACTTCAACCCTTCGAGAAATTGATTTCAGTGGTAATCATCTTAGTGGACCAGTGCCCATGAATTTGGGAAACTTGAAAGAGCTCTACTATCTAAATTTGGGTAATAATCAGTTGGGCACAACAGAAGGCGACGATTTGAGTTTCTTTGGTTCATTGACCAACTGCAGTAATCTAAAAGAAGTAGATGTTGACCACAACCGTCTCGGAGGCGTATTACCCTACTCCATAACCAATCTCTCCACACACCTCAACTATTTATCCATGGGAGGAAACCAAATATCTGGAACTATTCCTATGGGAATTGATATCTTCGCCGACCTGTGGGCTTTGGGGATGGAGGATAACCTCTTCGAAGGCACTATTCCAATTAACCTCGGGAAGCTTCAGAAGTTGCAGTCGTTGGTTTTGTTCAATAACAAACTTACTGGGCAAATACCATCCTCTCTAGGCAACATCACACAATTAAGTGAACTCCATTTACAGGACAACAATCTAGAAGGAAGCATCCCTCCAAGTCTCGGAAACCTTCAAAGATTAATACTACTTAACCTGTCTCGAAACAAACTCAACGGTACAATACCCGGTCAAGTGATCGGTCTCTCTTCCTTGTCAATTACACTTAACTTTGCTCAAAATTCTTTGACTGGATCCATACCACTGGAAGTGGGTAGCTTGACAAATCTTTATGAATTAGATGTTTCTGAGAACAAACTGACAGGTGAAATCCCAAGCAGGATTGGAAATTGTTTGACCTTGGGACGCCTTCGAATGGAGGGTAACTCCCTTCAAGGAACCATTCCTCCCTCTTTGAGTGCTTTAAGAAGTCTTGAAGACCTAGATCTTTCACGCAACAACTTGTATGGGGAGATTCCAGAGTACTTGACTAAATTTGATTTCCTTCAAAATCTAAATCTTTCTTTCAATAATATTGAGGGTGAAGTAGAAACAGAAGGGGCTTTCAACAACGCAAGTGTAATTTCAATTATCGGAAATAGTAAACTATGTGGTGGAATCCCAATATTGGCATTGCCAGCATGCCCGACCAAAGATTCTAAGGGGCAAAAGCAGCCTCTTGCTCATAGAGTAATGATCTTGATAATTGTTGTTCCTTCATGTTTTGTTTTACTGGTGTGTTTCTTTGTCGTGCTTTTCTGGATAAGAAAGTCAAGGAAAAAGAATGAACCTTTCTCTACACCACCTCTGAAGGATCAACATCGAAAGGTTTCTTATGCAGAACTACTTAAAGCAACAGATGGGTTCTTGGCGACCAATTTGATTGGTTCTGGAAGTTACGGTTATGTGTATAAAGGAATTTTGCCACCGGATGAAATGAGTGTTGCAATAAAGGTACTCAACCTTCAACAAGGAGGATCTTCTAAGAGTTTCACAGCTGAATGCAAAGCCTTGAGAAACATCCGACATCGAAACCTCGTAAAGATTTTAACTTCTTGCTCGAGTGTTGACTTCGAAGGAAACGATTTCAAAGCTCTAGTTTATAAATTCATGCCTAATGGGAGCCTAGAAGAGTGGTTGCATGCACGTGTAGACGGGCAACATCAATTGAGAAATTTGAACCTTTTGCAGAGATTCAACATAGCCATTGATGTGGCTTCTGCTTTGGATTATCTCCATCACCACTGCGAACCACCCATAGTTCATTGTGACATAAAGCCAAGCAACATTCTTCTCGCTGATGACATGAGCGCATGTGTTGGGGATTTTGGATTAGCAAGGCTCCTTGCTAAAACCCCAATTAGTTCCTCCAATACTCAAAGTACCAGTGTTGGAGTAAAAGGAACCATTGGTTATGTAGCTCCAGGTAAGTATTCCATTTATCAAGTTTATATTTATTGTTCCAAGCAACTATGATGAATCATTCATTCACAAATTGCAACTTTCCACAAATAACTTGGTATCAAGCCTGACATCATTACTAATAACTCATTCTTGTTGGGTCTGATAGATTAAACTTGACAAATTAATTAGCAATTTGACAAAATTGGAAAATTTATGAATTGTAGAGTATGGCATGGGAAGCAAGGTAACTACCCAGGGCGATGTATACAGTTATGGGATCTTGTTACTTGAGATGTTCATAGGTAGGAGACCGACGGACGACATGTTCAAGGATGGTTTGGGCCTTCATTACCTCGCTAAGACAACATTACCCGATCGAGTGATGGAAGTCATTGATCCACGGATACTCCTAGAAGATGAACACATTGATGAAGAGAACAACAGGAGCAGTGCCATTAGTGGAATGCATGAGTGCTTGGTTTCAGCTGTCAAAATTGGAGTTGCATGTTCTGTGGAATCACCAAGAGATCGAGTGATCATGAAAGAAGTTTCCAATAAGATGCGTGTGATCAGAGATGCATTTTTGAGCATTGAGGTCCGGGGAGGGCCGTGATCAAAGTCTACGATATTCAGAAGTAGATAAAAGTTCTCTGTATAACTTTGATACATGTAAATGATCTTTGATGCGTGCAATTCACATTATATAAGAAAATGGGCGACTAATACTTACTCTAAAACTTACTTGTATATAAGAAAATGAGTGGCTAATGCTTACTCTCACATAATCAATAAGAAGCTAAAAAAGCCCATTGATTTATTTGATGAAGTTTGCCACTGGACAGGGGCGGAGCCAAGGGGGGGCTTGTGGGCACGTGCCCCCCCCTAAACTTTTGATTTTTTTTAATGGAGATCCAATCACAACCAATTGCGATTGAACTCGGGGTAGAGTTCAATTGCACCCATAGGCCAACATATGTCCCTTTTAACCCCTATTAATTGTGGTTAAAATTAACTAACTTTTGGGGTTGGACAATATAACTTTAGTTTTTTTAAGAAAATATTAACCTTAAGGGTTAAAAATCCTTAACTAGAGTTCAAAATTTTTTTTCTAAAAACTAAGGTTATATTTTTGAACTCCAAGGATTAGTAAATCTTAACCACAATTAATAAGAGTTAAAAGGGACACGTGTTGGCCTGTGTTTGTGATTGAACTCTCCCGAGTTCAATTGCGATTGGCTGGGATTCGATATCAGGTGGGTGCCCCCTCAGCTTTTGACTTTCTATTACATAGTATTATAAATAATTTAAAAATATATTTTTATTATTATCTACATATAGTGCCCCTAAAATAACTTTACTTAATTGACTAGAAGTTTGGCCCTTCTAAAAAATTTGTAATTTTATATATATATATATATATTAATTTTAAAATATAATTAAATAAATTTCAAACAGTAGTTAATTTTATTTAGACTAGTGATTAGTCGACCGTGCATTCGGTTAGATAGTCGAATGTCGGTCCATGTGTCCCTTTTAACACTCCATAAGCTTAACTGAATTAAAATTCTGTTTAAAACCAAGGGTGGATGGATGAACCCTAGGAGTGAGTGAATCTTGACCACAGTTGGTTGGTGGGTGTAAAAAAGAGGAGCGTGGACTAATGAGGACCGACATTCAGCTACATAGCCAAATGCATAGTCCCTTTTATTTATACAATAATTCTCTCAAAAGGGAAAAAAAATTCTTAGGGCCTACGATCCCGAACCCCAAGTCCCATAGTTAATGCTCATGTTTACAAGTTTCCATGTGTCATTTTTAACACTTACTAATTGTGGTTAAGATTCACTCATCCCTAGGGTTCATTTAGCTACCCTTAGTTTTTAGAAAAAATATAACCTTGGATTGACTAACCTAAATCACAGTTAACTCACATGTTTATAGGTAGCCACATGTCCCTTTTAACAACTACTAATTGTGGCTAAAATTCACTCACTCCTAGGTTTCATCCATCTAAACCTAGGAAGCACGGATACTTTGAAAATGGAAACGTACTCATATCGCCGTACCTATATCGCCGTATTAGATACGACCCTCTAAGATAAAACTTAGTTGTTTTTCATAATTTCTGCCGTATCACCATACCCGTATCGCCAAATCTAAGTATCGTCGTACCCGTGCTTCCTAGATCTAAAATTAGTTTTTAGAAGAAAAAAAATTAAAAAGATTATTAACATTGGGTTGACTAACCTAAATCACAGTTAACGTGTGCGTTATAGGTTGTCACATGTCCCTTTTAACACTCGCTAACTGTGGTTAAGATTCACTCACTTCTAGGGTTCATCTATTTACTTTTGGTAACTCGACTTTTTAATATTTTAACCACAATTAAAGGGTGTTAAAAGGGACACTCATCCCGAGAATTGAAAAGATTAACTCGACTCTTTAATATTTTAGTTTTTGGCCAATTTCTGATGCAATTTCTCTCCACTTGTTGGTGAGAATAGGCTCAGTATCTTACTAATCGAGATCTGATCAGAGTCAATTGTAAATTAACTTAAGTGAGTTCAATCACATAAGAATCACATGTGTCACATGAAGATTAGGGGAGAGAAAAAAATGCTGAGAAATTCACATTCAATTTTTTTCTCTCCTTCAATCCCTATGTGACACATGCAATTGAACTCACTTGAGTTCAATCACAATTGGCTCGGATCCGATCTCTGTCTCATCACACCCTACAGGCTACACACAAACCCAGCAATAAGAAAAACAAAAAAGTACAAGATATTGAGAAAGGAGTCAAATCAAATCCGGTTATCACCCCTAAAGGTCGCCACGTGTCTCCTTTGACACCTCTTAATCGTGGGTAAGGTTCACCCACCCATTTTTGGTTTTTTTTTAAATATTAATTCTTTTTTTAAAATTAAAAAACTGTTTTAAGAGTTTTTTTAATATTAAAAACAGTTTTTTAATTTTAAAAAAAGAATTAATATTTAAAAAAAAAACCAAAAATGGATGGGTGATAACCGGATTAAGGGGTGTCAAAGGAGACATGTGGCGACCTCTAGGGGTGATAACCGGATTTGCCAAATCCAATTATTACCGTAGAGGATTTGACGACGTAGAGTTCCAACCTTTCTTTTGACACTTCGAAATTTGTTTGGGAAATGTTTAAGTTACTGCCACACTTGACTATATAATCAAATGTGCGGTCCTCATCCATCCCATAGTTAGCAATTCGACGTATGGTAAAAATTCGGTACCGAAATTATTCGAGTATAATTTAGAATTTGCATTCAATAGTTCGATTAAAAATTCGGCAAAAAATATGCAGAACGTTAAAAGTACGGTACCGAATTAATTCGAGTATAATTCGGGTCAATACTCAATAATTTGTTGAAAAATTCGTCTAAAAATATATAATTACATATATAAAATTTCTAAGAAAATACATTAAATATTTATCTCATATTACAGAAAATGAAAAAAAGAAGTGTAATTAGAGAATTAGAGAGAGAGAGAGTCAAACTTGGAAGGGAGACTGGAGATTAAGAGAGAGAGAGTGAGAGTCGCTCTTGGAAGGGAGAGTGGTAGTTGTTGGTGTTGACAATACTATAAAGTCGGATACTCGGTCTTCAACTGCTGGCGGTTGACTTAATTTGCCATTGTGACAAGTGACGATTGTGAAATAGCTAGGGTTTGAGATTTAGGGAGAGAAAGAGATCGAGAAAAAATGAGGGGACTAAGTAATGACCAATGAGTGCTTCATAACTGGTGGTTGGCGACTATTAATAACGTTGTAGCCAATGAGATAGAGACTAAGGTTAGAGATCGAGAAAAATGAAGAAATCAAAATAAAAAGAGTTACATGCGCATACAAGAAAGAAGAAAGAAGATTTGAGATTTATCTTACGGGTTTGTATATAAATATATATATATATATATATTATTCGCAAATAAATCGTGAAAGATTTGCGAATAATTCGTCTTACTTAAAAAATTCGCAAATGTTTACGTAGCTTTGATTAATACGGATAAATTATACGTATGATTCATTATAAGTATTATTCATGTATAATTTGTGTATAATATGTGAATTTACTAACTATGATCCATCCATGCCACTCTTTTTAACATGCATCAATTGTTGTTAAGATTCTCTCTCTCTTAGAGTTAGAGTTAAACAATTTAATCTTAATTTAAAAAATAAATAAATAAATTTTAGCCTTAATTCTCTTAAGCTTAACCATAGTTAAAAAGAACACGTGGACATGACATTTAATTACATAGTTAAATGCGTGGGGGGCTAATCACTATCCAAATTGTTTCCTTACCTTATTGAATGGATAACTACTTCCCGTATGGTGAAAATTTCGAAAATAATTGAAATAGTATATTTTTTTGGGGACAGGTCATATGATTAGCTAAGTTCGATTGGGACTTCATGTAATTATACTACGAAATTTGAAAAATAATTGGAATAGTATATTTTTTTTGGGGACAGGTCATATGACTAGCTAAGTTCGAATGAGACATCATGTAATTATACTACATGAAAGTCTAGGAGGGGGAGGTCCACGTGGCGGTTCGGGAGCGATTTTAGGAGATGAGGGCGAAGAGTCGGAGCGTGGTTCGTTCAAAACAGTTCAATAGTTTTGTGTATTTCTAACCCTTTAAACGGTCACCTACCTCTTGGGAGGAGTAGCATCCGTTCAAAGATGCATCTCCCCGCATCCTCTCTATACATCCCCTAATAACTAGACCAACAGATGCGTCTCTCCAAATCTCCCCAACTCCTCGTGATACGTCCCCTGCTCACTAAATAAACAGACGCGTCTCTCCTCCTCCCCTCTATACAAGTCTCCTCACTGCTTTTCATCTACTATAGCTAAACCAACTCTCTCTCTCTCCTCGATTCACCTTTCCAACGAAATCTTCATCACGTCTCCCTATTCATTTACAAATACCCCCAACGACAGAGCTTTTCTCTGGCACCACTTGCAAGCAATGTGACATCGAGGCGTTCGTATTTGCGACTAGGTTTCCTCTGTTATACCATATCGGAATATTAAGTCTGGTGCTGTTTTTTCTCAACTTATCATCATAGACGTTGACATATTTCATATAAGGTCGACATTTGTCATAACTTGGAAAGGTGATCACTAAAGTAAAATAGCATATTTTGATCATTTATTTTTCATGGAATTCATTTTTTGTTTCTTAAAAAAAAATCACTCTATTGACTTGCAAATGAATGTTTTTATAAAACAGGCCATTTCGGTTTTGTAATAGTCACCTCCTCATGCCAAGGAGGGGACTATTCCTCCTCGCTCTCACAAGCCCTTTGAACTATGGTTAAAAAATTAATCTCCTCCTATGGTTAAATTTTTTTTAAATATTTTTTTTCTAAAAACCAAGGGTAGATGTGTGAACCTTAGGGCTGATTGAATCTTAACCACGGTTAATGGAAGAAAAAAGGAGACACGTGGCCCCAAAAAGGGGGGACGAGACGGTAACTCACCTCCTTGGCTCGAGGAGGTGACTATTTTCCATTTCGGCTACAACAGGTCTGTTGCTAATCCCTACGATAAGGAAATGCAATCATGCTAGGATGCCATTGTTCCATTAGTGTTTTTGTGATTAATAATAAATTTCAAATTTTGAATACTACAAACATATGTGAGATCATGAGCAATATGTAGTTCACATCAGTGTTACCTAGTTCGTTGACTACTACCACGAACCACAAACTGGTTCAAAGCGAACCAGTCTATGGTTCAGTTCAGTCCAATTCGGTGTTTTTGAGCGAACTCGGGTATAAGGGTCATACGTCACCGGACAATGTTACCCATTTTTGATAGGTAGAACTTGGGCTGATATTTTGTTAACAATTAAGGGGCAAAAGAGATATTTCATTTAAACTAATAAAAGCAAACACGAGAAAGTACTGAGTACTGACAGTACTAAGAAAATACTCAGAAAAAGTATTTATGCACATTTTTTTTATGAGTTAACTTTTTCTTTTGTTTTTGGTAACCCCTCTTTTCTTTCATTCTCATTTTTTAATTGAAAATAATTAACATACTTTGGTTCCCATTTTTTGTCTTTGGTTTGCACCAACTTTTGAATACTCACCAATGATTAATATTCACTCACCTCTAAGGTTAAGCACTGCAACCTAAATTTTTTCAAATAAAAAAAATCTTAACTTTAATTTAGTTAAGCTTAATTAGGGTTAAAGGGTGTTAAAAGGAATACAAGGACACGGGATAAGTTAGGTAGCGGACCTATGAGTCCAATCCGCTAATCACTGCTTCTTTTAAATTGAATTTTCAGAATATTTGTAGAAATTAAACCTATATTTTTATTTATATAGATTAGAATTTATCAAAATTATGATATATATAAGTGAATTAAACTAGCTAATAAAAGCGAATCAAACAAAAAATCTAAGCGAACTGAAAAACGAATTATCTCATCCTACCACTAGCGAACCGGGTTTATTCTAGAGTGACGAATTACGAATTGCCGAATTCGAACCGAGTGAACCGACAAACCAGACAACATTGGTTTACATTATTGAATGATTGGTGCTTTCAAAAGGTACATAAGGTCTATACCATTAAATATTTAATGTCCTTGACTCAGATGGCTCAGGTTAGTCACTTTTATACTCTTTGAATATGAAAGAAAAATAAGGAGGGTTCTAGCATGATAGAATTAAGGTGCATTTGAGTTTTATTTTTTCTCAAATTATTTGTTGAAAAGTGATTAAAATTTGTATATGTTCAATAAACATGTTTGGATAACAATTTGTTTAATCAATTTTATAAAATTACTACCATTTTAAGGAAATCATATTAATTGTGTTTCCATCCGTTCTCTTTCTTCTCTGTTCTTTATGTTATCACTCATATTTTTTCTTTCTTAGCATTTTCGGGCCTCATTCTAGTTCTAATGATGACTTGAAATTCTTTATGGTTACAATACAAAAAGCCTTCTTTTAACTCGACTTTAAAACTTTAACTTTTTAAATTAATATTTTTTAAAAATCGAAGTTAAAAGGTAGAACCCTAAGGGTTCGTGAATCTTAACCACAATAAAGGTGTATTAAAAGGGACAAATGTTAACTTGTGGGACGTAAGTGGACTCCAAGGACTCCTATTATAACCAGTCCTATTATAACCGTAAATAATTTCACATCTCTAATGATTCATCAAGACAAGGACCACACAGGGATGTTGTGTCACGATGTCCATGTTTTGGACTACGAATGGGCAATGGCGATGTGTTGGGTTGGGCTTAGCCTTCTCTTGCTCCATGCGTGTGTAGTATGTGGTGTTTTTTTTTTTTTAAAAAAAAATTTAGGGTGTCCCCAAACCTTTGGGTCAGGACTAATCTCCGAGGGTGCGATGTGAGGTGAGTGTGTTGTGTTTACCTTTCTCCTAAAAAAGACTGAATATAATTGTGACAATGGTGTTTGCCTCGCACTACGTGACTTGTATCATTTCCATATATATATATATATATATATATATATATATATATATATATATGGAAATGATACAAGTAGTGTGTGAACTCTAAGAGAGTATATATATATTTGTCAATACCTTTGACTATCTATTATTATTAGAGTTTAACTATGGACATAGCTCCGGTTAAAGAAATACCGAGAGTAACTGAAAAATGCATCAATGGTGGTATTTTAAAAATTACAAAAAAATTTGACTGGCAATAATATATTTCTTTCATATCCGTAATCTCAATCTACCCCTAGCATAATGTATATTTTGGATGAAGTTCTGTTGATGGTTAATCTAACCCTCTTGTTAAAAACTTTATGTTTTTAGGGGTGCTAAGCTTACTTTCTGGCATTCCCTACTTTCAACACATCTATTGGTTTTTGACCGAAAAATAAGGACAAACATTGATTTAGGCTTAGAACTATTTAACCATAGCAAGAGAACGGGAGCATCAAATTTTAATTTAGGATATGCTCAAGAGTGCCTCCTGAAATTAATTATATATATATATATATATATATATATATATATAATTTTATATTTTATAAATTATAAGAAATAATTGATAAAATCATTCACTGTTTAAACTTGTAGTTAAAGGAAACAAGTTGACTATTGGTATATGAATATACAAGAACTAGTGGGCAACACGTGAGAGAGAGGGGAAAGGGAGAGAGACTGAGAATAGGGATCCTAGTGAGGGCATTTGAAAAAAAAAAATTAACGAATATTTTGGGTATAGAAATTTGAGGGACATTTTGGATATCCTCTATTCGGATAGATGTCCTTATGAAAAAAAATGTGAGCGACACGTTGGTTATAGAAATATGATGTTAGGACATTTTGAGGCACAAACAGTTTTAGAGGCATTCGGGTATAGCAAAGAAAGGGGGCAGGACAAGAAGGGCCTTGGCAAGATGTTCTTCTTTTAGTGTGTTTTGCCAAGAGAGCGATGAGTCCAGTTATGCCACTAAGGTCGTCATGTGTTCCCTTTTGAATTAAAATTCACTAACTCTTAGGATTAAATTTTTTTTCATATTTTTTTCTAAAAACCAAGGATATGTTGGTGAATCCTAAGGTACTTAGGATTCACCAACATATATTTGATTTTTAGAAAAAAATATGAAAAAAAATTTAATTCTAAGAGTTAGTGAATTTTAATTCGAGTTTAAAAAAATTAAGATTTTTTTTTTCTAAAATCAAGAATAAATGGCTCAACCGTGGGGGTTCCATGTGTCTCTTTTGACACCCCTTAACTCTGGTTAAGATTCACCTACCCCTAGAGTTCACCCACTTATCCTTAGTTTTTTTTAAACCCTAGTTAAATTTCACTAAATCTTATGGTTAATTTTTGTTTTAATAACCAAGGATAAGTAGGTGAACCTTAGGGGTGGATGAATCATAACCACGGTTAAGGAGTGTATAACCGTAGAAAATTTCAAGTCTATTGTAAATGGGTAAGGGGTAGTATTGGAATTAAGCTAACATTCAATGAAATTTTATCTTATATACTTGATTATGATAAGGATAATTTGGGAATTTAGAAAAATGTGAGGGAGCATTCTCATTTGAAAAACGTAAGTTAAAGGGTATTTTAGAAATTAATAAAATTATCAATTCACGTTTTCAACTCCCGCGTGAGTGGTAGGGGTGTGGCTTTCTGCTCCACTGCCCATGTGTCACGGTCAACTTTTTGATTTTGTGGAACAACCGTGTGGCTCCTCGATCATCCCATGATCTCGGCCAGCCTTACACCATTACACTATCCATCCATTGAACCGACCCAACGTCTCGTGCTACAATGCTATGACAAGGTACGACCCACTACCGAATCTCATCCGCTAAGCTACACTCAGCTAGCTTACACAGTATTTCATCATGTCGCACCCGACACTCGTCCAACACATAAGGTTCCCGCGTCACCGAGGTTCCGTTTCGCACATCTCGCATACCTCTTACACGACCATGATGCATACCGCACGCTTAAAAGTCGAAATATGGTGAAACCTCTTGCCCAAAGACTCTTGCGAAGTGCTAGGATATCTGTCTCCTTTGCATCGTCCTTGGATGCTCCAACAACCATCCAATGAGACTCCAAGATTCCCTTTAAGATCCTAGAGCCCGCCCCTAACTCCTTTGAGGTTGCTCATTAGGTGACCCTAGATGTGCCACAGGGGAAGATAGAGCTACACCATTCTTCTCAAGGTGGATGATAAACTTTTCACCATTCACCATTCACCATTCACCATTCACCAAAAGGAAACATCACCATTGCTGGTGGAGTCATACTGGTCTTTTACGGAACAATACATTGAATATCTACAAACCACTAGTACCATTAAACTCATATTAACTTTCTCTTCGAATGAAGGTACTATTGGCCCTACTTCCAACATATCATATGAGCTCCACAACACTCACCCACATGTGTCGAACTAAACACCAAACTCAAGCTTCACTTCATAACTCTTCGTGTGCACTTCACCCAAACCATAGTACCTTGTACACATCATCAAGACACCTTCATGTCCCTTTACTTCGGTATCCAACACTAAGGAACCACCTTACACTATCGCTTGCATAATGTATCTCATATCTCTTAGGCACCGCATTGACATCCCTTGCCCATACATAGGTCATTCCGGTATATTATCACAGTCATGACAATACTTAACAACTTTGACCGTGACACAGGGTGGAGCCACATGGGGCCAGAGGCTGAAGCTCCCCTGAAATTTTGGAATTTTTGTTCTAATAATACTACTAATAGGGGCATAGGCTGGAAGAGGGGCAGAGCCGGGGCGATGGGAGACTCTTAGCCCCCTGTGGTCTTCTGAAAAAAAAAAAAAAAATTCCTTACCGACGGACACAAATTGATGGTTAATGAAGGGAAATAGAAAACGGACGAGGGTAAGCTTAGAAGCAGACGCCAGTGACCTCATTGGTCCAACCCCTTTTTTACCATCTATCTACTGTGGTTAGCCCATTAGAGTTAAGCAATCTAATTATGATTTATAGAAAAAACAAAAAGCAAAAAATACTTATTTTAATTTAAACACGGGGACACTACGGTCAGCTTAGAAGAGGACCCTGGGGAGGGTCCTCTTCTCACTTCTCAGTCCTCGTTAATGAACTTGGCTTCTCTCTCTAATCTTCTTTATACAGTTTCCCGGTTTCTGTTTCTCTGAAATTGGATTGGAGAGAACATTTTAAAGTTTTTGATTACTTCTCTGTAAATTTTTTTCCTGCTTCTCGATTCATTCAGTGAACGATGCGGTGAAATTCACCGATGCTTCTAGCATCTGTTCTCGCTTACCGGTGCTTGGTTAAAGAAGACGATCGAGATGCTTCAAGTTCTCTGTTCGAGTCTGTCGAGCCTTGTTCCGGGGTTGCAAATGTTGTAAGCCCTTTACTTCTTTGTTAAGGAAGGTTCAACCTCTTCTTTCAAAAGTTCATATATATATATATATTCCATTTCCTCTTTTATTCAGTTTTCAGTTACCTCTATTAGGGGCGTTATAGCGTGGTTGGAGCTCAGCCAACGATGGAAATCGTGGCTCAGGAGAACATGGTTACCATTAGGAAGGGCATAGGACCCAGGAGTTTGTTGAGGATCCAATGGTAATTCCTCGAATAACCATGGAGGGATGGAATCCCCAACTTATTGATGAACTTCCTGATACATTTTGTAGTAAGAGAACTGGATTGCTAACGTATATGTTAGTGTTGTTAAAAATTATCCAAATCTTACCAATCGATCCCAATTACATGAAAATTGATCCATGATTTAACGTGAATCCTTTTGGGGCAATTTATCATACATAGGACATACAATACCTGGAATTTGTGGTTGGCATGTGGGTTTCATGATTGATGATTGTAATTTAGCCCCCACATGAACTTACAACCTTATTCAATTTCAGAACCATGCATGTAGCATTAAACACATGCATGTACTCAGTATGGTGGGCTAGATCTGCAGATCATGAGTAGTTTGGGTTTTCATGCTAGGTTGGGTTCAGGTCTTAATTGCAGTTCCAGGACCAGTTGCTATTGATTAATGAGCTTGAGCTGAACTGCAAGTACATGAGGAAATAGTTTGTTACTGCTAATCTTATGATGCTGTGAATTGAGTTCTCTAATCTTTATAAGTTTTATGTAAATGATTCTATTGACAACCTCATGTGGATTTGGACTCTAGGGGATGGATATAATTTAGATGTACTTCGATTTTCGTTGCTCTTGGAGATAATTTTTAGCATTTTCATTTCGTCTTTATTTATCTCTAAGCACTGCACCCGCCAGAGAAAGGTCTACTCTAAAGTATTTACCTTTTGATTTGATCCAGATACATCTGTTACATTGCAGCTTAAGTTCTCTCTCAGTAAATACATTAAATTTTGTTTGGCATAATACATTCATCCCAAGGATTTCCCTATTAAGTGCAGAGGAAAGCTAATTTTATTTCATAAATAATTTCAGTCCTAATCAATGAACTCATTATGTCAAACTGCTCGGTCCAACTTACCTCCCACAAAATAAAAATAGTATATATATATATATATATATACCGTCATGACCGGGTGGATGGGTTGGTTATTTCTCATACGATACAGTGCGATATGTGGAGAAGAAAAAGCTACCATTCTCAAGTGCACCTGAGGATGATAGAAATCTTGGGGACATTCATCTGGGGCTCTATGAGGACGTTATTGTGTTTGATCATGTGGAGAAGGTACTCTTATTTGACATATTACCATGGTTCAAAAACCTGAATAGTCGACTCGACTCGAAAGTTAGTCGGGTCGAGTAACTCGGAAAACTAAAAAAAAAACCCTCAACTCGGTCCAACTCGGAATATATATACTAATTAGGCAATTTCCAATTTCTTAGCATTTTATCAAAGATCGAACCACAAATAACTTGAAAAACATGGGTTAAAGGAAGCCATAGTAGGCTGGTTTTGCAACCCTAAAAAATCCGATTCAAAAACAGTGTGACGTTTGAGTTTAGGTTTTAAAAAAAACTGAAAACAAGAAAAATTCTCTTCCGTGACTAAGTCACGACCGAGTTTGATAAGTCAAAAAACTCGACTCAATTGAGTCACCCAAATAACTCGCCGGATAGTGTCTCATTTGAGTTTTTAGGCGACTCGGCTTGAAACTTAGTCGAGTCGAGTAGCTCTGCTGAGTTTTGAGTTGACTCTCCGAGTTTTTGAACTATCCTCTTTACCATGTAAGAGCTCTCTCTCTCTCTCTCTCTCTCTCTCTATCTCTCTCTATTGCATAGTAATAAAATTATTTGATTTTTTTAAATGCCTTGAATAATACTTGACTTTTCTGTCGAACGATTAATTCACGAAATATTCATGAATTTTTTTTAAAAATCAATTTTTTTTCAAAAGTTGTCAATTTCACGATATAAACACGAATTATTCACGAATTTTTGAAAAGGTCCCGAATAAATATCTAATATGTGAGATATGTTTGTATATTTTTTTCATAATTAATAATTTTATTTTTATATTTTTTCATATCTTGTCCCAATATTTTCCTAATTTAATTTTGAAATTTGTAAATTTTACTGATTTTCTTATAGGAAATTCTCTCTATATGAATAATTCTCGAACTCCGACTTGATAACTATGGTTGGTATCATGTTACTTTCTCTTTATAAATATTAATTTTTTTGCTATTTTTTTCTCAAAGTTTTCCCGGTTTTGCCGATTTTTTCCGAACTCGAGCCCATTGAATTATTCCTAAACCCCAACTTTGTTACTATGCTCTATTGATGTGATTGTGTTTGATCATTTGGAGAATGCGCTCTTATTTTACTCATCAACTATTTATGAGCTTTGAAATAGGACACATGATTCAAGTATTGATATGTTTGCTTGTGCTTTGTTATGCTCAACCTATTATATTGGAATGGACATGGTTGTCTTGCTTTTAAATGTGCATTTATTTGAAAAAAGTCCCTATTTTTATTTTAATTACCACTACACAGCAAGCACACTCCATTTAAACAAAGATGTGTAGTGTCAGATACCTATTTCACCCATAGTTACAGTCAATAATTGACATAGCTACGTAGACAACTTTTTCCCCCTTTTTTCTTACCATATTCTCCCCGATACATTGCTGATAAAAACCGTGAGAAAACATAGCTTGATTTAAATTCATTTTAATCTGATGGGAGCGTTTCCTGTTAAGGCTGTTATTAATCTATTCTGTGCTCACTGGGTAATCTTTTCGTCCTCAGAAAGCATATGTGATTCATTGGGTGCAGCTAGAGCGGTACTTTTTCGTAGAGAGGGCATATAATGATGGAATGAAATGGTTGGAAATATTATTATCTAGAGTACAAGATATTGACCAGTCAGTAACCATTTGTATACTTGCTGTACTCTTTTGTCTAATAACCATTTTTTACAGGCCTTGGCTTGCCATGGGGCCCATGATTTTGACTTCTCCACACACAAATGGACATGTGGCGATAAGTGTGTGAGAATAAGGGGAAGAGATATCAAATGAGGAGAAGTCAAAAATCATGGGGAGAAAATAAATGACTTCTCCCCATTTTGCTGCCAGCTGCCGCACAATGTATGGAACCCCGAGAGCCCTTTCTGGCTTCGCCAGAGACAATCTGAGGCCTTTTTTACATCGGTATACATGATTGTCCACTTAAGTTTATTTGATTGGATTTTCAATTGTAGCCCAAGGCTATCTGCAGGTTCTGTGAAATTATGCACTCACCTTAGTGGTCCTTCTTTGAAGATGTCAAGCATGACAAGTGAAGCGTACTCTAGTACATATTCTGGCAGGGGATATTTTCCAGATTGTATTAAGTCAACGTTTTGAGCGCTGTACATTTGCAGATCCATTTGAAGTATACAGAGCATTGAGAGTTGTGAATCCAAGTCCATATACTGCTCTTCTCTGAAGCTTTACATTACTTCTCTTATATCTGTCTTGTGAGTTTAATTTTTGTTGTGATTTCTGATTTTCGTCTTATAATTTTTCTTTAATCAGGCGAGAGGGTGTATCCTGGATGCTTCGAGCCCTGAAATTTGGTAAGGAGGTAAGGTAACTAATATCCATGTTGACTAAGGTGTTTCGAGATTCGTAATGACTTGCTTGTTGGGAAGCTTAGAAATGGTTTCTCTTTATTCTGTATGTCCAAGTGGTTTGTGTATCTTTAAATCCTTATTTGCATTTGGTTCTATATAAGAGGGGTTAGCTATCATATGTTGAATTAAATCCAGAGTGCTGGTCTTTTAAATTTTAATAGGGGTAGTAAACATTGTGATGGGAGGTTAAATTACTTCTTTCTCTTTACATCTTTTCCTCAAGATAATGGCATCGTGTTAGAAGCTCTTTTTATTTATAATGTTGACTTATTCCTAAACATTCACCAATAAAGATGTGTATCCTATTGACAGAAGAAGATTGTTAATCGACCACTAGCGGGGACAGTTAGAAGAGGGATGACAACCAAGGGGGATGAAATGTTGAAAAAGCAGCTGTTGAATGATGAACATTCGATGGTTACAATCATTGAACTAGGACTGTCAATGGGGTGGGCTTGGGCCGGGGTCTGTCCAAGCCCAGCCCTCACTTGTAAAGGTTTGGCACAAGCCGTCGATGGGCTTGAAGTGGCTAACCCGAAGCCCTACCCACAAGACTAGGGGTGGACCTGGGTTTGAAAGAAGATAAAGGAAAAAATTGTCATGATATTTAGCGATTGTTTTTCCAAACCACCATAAGCTGCCAACATGATATCAACCCTCCTTTATCCGGGCTTGGGATTAGCCGAGTTCAAAATTGACTACCTGGTTTTCGAACTATGGTTTCTATTAGCAAGGAAATATTTATTAGTCTTGTGTTCTATCTTGATATGCACCTGAATAACTTGTCAGATAGTGAGGGTATTTTTGGTTATAAGGATAAGGGTGGATTGAATGTATATGAGCATCCTATTGTCATAGGAAAAATGGAAGACTTTTTTATATTTATCTTTGAATGCTGCACTTGGATATAAAATACACACTAAAAGATGTTTCTAAAAATAACATGTTCATGACCCTAATTACTTAGTCCCTAACAAGTAAAACATTTAGTGAGCACTTATACTAGACTGTAAGAGAGTTAGTCTCGTAGCCCAAAAAGCACCCTTGTAAAAGTCATTGAACCATAAGTGGACAATCACTACCTTAAGGAATCGTACCACAATTAAAGTTTATATATGTAAGTCTTTCAAAGATGGTAGAATGGTAACTTTAGTAATAATATTATATATATATATATATATATATGAGGGCCAAGCCGTAGAGGGTGTTAACCAAGCCTGACCTCATGTCAGCGAGCCTAGATTTTTTGGGCCCAAGTCCTTAATTTTGCAGGCTTTGGAGGGTTGTATTGACAGGCCTAATTAGCAGGAAAAACCCCCCATTTATTGGGTCATCCGTGTCATCAAACGGGTCACATGAATTTGGTTGAATTCATGACAATTCCCAACAAATCTCCGCCGTGGCTTGAATTCTACCAAACCATCAAAAAACGTAAGAGAACAAACCACGTTGCCTCCAAATGCGCCCTTAGGCACCATGCACCTGAAGGTGCTCAAACCTGAAAGATATTTATCAATTCCAAACAGTGCTTGAACTTGATCCCAATCACCACCTTAGTAAGCATATCTGCAGGGTTATCTGAAGTCTCAATCTTTTGAAGAAGAATATCACCTTCATCCATCACTTTTTGAACAAAATGAAAATGGACGTCGATATTCTTTGTTCGAGAATGATGAACCTAGTTTTTTGCTAAACAAATTGCACTCTGACTGTCACAGTAGACCTCAATGTACTCCTGAATAATCCTCAAGTCCTCAACTAACCCATGTAGCCAAATGACTTCCTTAATAGCTTCTGTCACTACCATGTACTCTACCTCAATAATAGACAAAGCAACTGTTGATTGTATCATCGATTTCCAACTCACCGATCCTTTAGCAAGAGTAAAGACATATCCTGTAATTGACCGGCGTTTATCCAAATCACCAGCATAGTCTGAATCCATATATCCAACCATGTGCTAACTAAGCATATCATCCATTTCAAATATTAACCCAACATCTACTGTACCCTGAATGTATCTTAAGATTCATTTTACTGTCAACCAGTGTCCTTTCCCTAGATCATGCATGTACCTGCTCACCATACTGACGACATGTGAAATGTTCAGCCTAGTACACTCCATTGCATACATTAGAGTACCAACTGCGTTAGCATATGGAATTGGAGTCATATACTCACGCTCGTCATTTGTGCTTGGAGACATCAAAGCACTAAACTTAAAATGAGGGGCCAAAGGTGTACGTACATGTTTTGTTTTGTCATCCATACCAAACCACTGTAACACTTTTTTCAAATATTGTGTATGTGACAAACAAACTATCTTCTTCATTTTGTCCCTTTTAATCTTCATACCTAGTATTTTCTTAGCTTCCCCAATGTTCTTCATTTCAAATTCATTCCTCAACTAAATCTTCAACCTGTCTATCTCCACCTTGCTCTTGGATGCAATGTGTATGTCATCTACATATAAGAGTAAATATATGAAATAACTATCATAAAGCTTTTGAAAATACACACAATGATCAAACTAACTTCTTGTGTACTTTTGTTCCATCATAAACCGATCAAATCATTTGTATTATTGCATTGGAGACTGTTTTAAACTATACAACAACTTTCTCAGTTTGCAAGCCCAATTCTCTTTACCATTAACCTTGTACCCATTTAGTTGAGACATATATATTTCCTCCTCCAAATCACCATGTAAGAAGGCAGTTTTGACATCGAGTTGTGCTAACTCAAGATCAAACTGAGCAACTAAAGCTAACAAAATTTGAATAGAAGAATGCTTAACAACAGAGAAAAAACTTCATTGTAATCTATTCATTCCTTCTGCGTGTATCCTTTAGCCACCAATTTAGCCTTGAATCTCACACTATCATTTCCTGAAGAACCTTCCTTCTTTGTGTATATCCACTTGTAACCGATTGTTTTCTTTCCCTTTGGAAGCTTTACTAACTCCTAAGTTTGATTTTTGTAAAGTGACTCAATCTCCTCATTCATTCCCTTCTTCCACTCTACATTTTATGAATTTTTCAAGGCTTCTCTGTAAGTTAGTGGAACATCATCATCAACTACTGGAAATGCATAAGTCACAAAGTCAGCAAATTATGCAGGTTTTTGAGCTTCTCTTCTAGGTCTACTGGCTACAATAGAATCTGATTGTTGTGGGGTTACATGAACTGGAGCTTCTTCCTCAACTGAACCTGAGCCCTCACCACGTGAATCTCCTGAGACTATTGATTGTTTGAACAGTCTTCATTGGAATCATTGGAGCCTCAAAACTCCACATGCTTCGAAATCCCATTTTTTAAATTCTCCTTCTGAGAATCTTTCTGCTTCATTTGATTTACCATTTCAGACTCTACAAAAGTCACATCCTTACTTAAAACAATTTTTTTTCATCTAGACACCAAAGCCTGTATCCCTTCACACCTGTGCTAAAGTCCAAAAATATAGCTTTCTTGGTTCTAGGATCCAACTTAGCTTATTTGACATGAAAATAAGTAGGACAACTAAATATATGTAAGAAATCATAATCTGTAGCAGGTTTTTCAAACCATACCTTGATAGGCGTTTTTCCATCATTTGTAGCTGCAGGCAACTTGTTGATGAGATGATATGCATATATCATTGCTTCAGCCCAAAATGTCTTACCAATTCTAGAATTAGACAACATACATCGCACATTTTTCAGTAAAGTACAATTCATGTGTTCTACCACTTCATTCTATTGCGGCGTATCTCTAATTGTGAAGTGTCTAACTATCCTCTCATTATGGCATGCTTGAAAAAATGGATCTAATTTGTACTCACCACCATTATCTGACCTGAGTCTTTTTTATCTTCCTGCTAGTCTGGGTCTCAATCATCTTCTTCCACTGAAGAAACACATCTAGAACTTCCCTTTTATGTCGCATTGTGTACACCCAAACTCACCTTGAGAAGTCATCAATAAATGTGACAAACCAAAGTTTACCTCCTAAAGATGCAACTTTGGTAGGTCAACATAAATCTGTGTGAACATAATCTAGAGTCCCCTGAGTACGATGAATTGCTGTCCCAAACTTGACTCTAGTCTGCTTGCCCATAATGCAATGCTCACAAAATCTGAATTTTTCAATCTTGGCGCCTTTTAACAATCCTTGTTTTACCAATCCTTGCAAAGCCTTCTTTCCTGCATGCCCTAAGCGCATGTGTCATTGTCTGGAAGTATCAGACACAATTTCATCTGGGCTGTCAGAAACTGTTGCTCTCCCTGTGATTGTATTCTCATCTAGAAAATACAAATTTCCTTGTAGAGTACCCTTCATTATCACAAGTGCACCAAATACCACCTTTAGGACTTCACCTTCCATAGTAATTTTGAAACCTTTTAAGTCTAAAGAACCAATGACATGAGATTCTTCTTCAAGTCTGGTACATACCGAACATCTGTTAGAATTCTAACTGCTTCATCATGCATCTTCAACCAAAATTTTCTTATCCCATTTGTTTTACAGACATTATCATTTTCTATTAAAATAATCCTCCATCCAACTCCTGAAAACTTGAAAACCAATCCCTATTGGGACACATATGGTAGGAACAGCCTGAGTCCAAAATCCACTCATCAGAATGACCAACTGATGGTGAAACAGTCAAAACAAATTCTGAATCTTCATTTTCAACTTATGCAACCTTCGCATTCGAACTGTTCTTTTCCCTGTTTTTCAATTTTAGACAATCCTTTTTCCAGTGCCCTTTATTATGACAAAAAGCACACTCATCATTTGCTGTAATTTTTCTTTCAAATGATGGTGCTCTTGAATTTGAACGAGATTTGCTCTGCCAATCAGATTTTCTATCATCTGATCTACCCCTTACAGTCAAAGCTTCTGATGTTGAATCTCTATTGACTTGTTGGTCATTTTTTTGAGACTCATTATTCATCAAAGCATTTGATACATCTTCAAATTTAAATTCATCTTTTCCATAAATTAAAATAGTAGATAAAAGATCATAACTATCAGGTAAGGAATTTATCAACATAATGTCTTATCCTCATCATCTATTTTTACTTCAAGATTTTACAAATCAGTGAGAATTTTATTGTAACTATCTAAATGCTCAGTGATAGTAGTACCTAGTTTATACCCAAAACGGAAGAATCTCTTCTCCAAATAGAGTCGATTTTCAATGTTCTTGGTCATATACTTATTCTCCAATTTCTTCCATAACTCCTTAGCTGAAGTCTCTTTCATTACAAAATATTTTTGATCTTTAACGAGACAAAGTCTGATAGTTTCGCAAGTTTAGCGATTAATCTTCTAATTCTTCTCTTCAATATTGTCGGGTTTATCCTCCAAAGTAATATCCAACTCTTGTTGGATTAGAACATCAAAAACTTCGCATTGCCACATGCCGAAGTTGTTTCTTCTATTAAATTTCTCAACTTCGAATTTGGCATTCGAAACCATAGTTCTGGCCACTGATGCGGGTCTCGAAGACGAACCCTCAGTAACTGCTTCACTCGTTTCCACCATTAATTTAATCCACAGAAATCAAACAATATCGAGGTCGGAACCTGGGTGCTCTGATACCAATTTGTTGTGGGAAAACGTGCAAATAAAAGTAAAACGAATCCAAAAATAGCAAATCAAACAAACGAAATAGAGAAAACAAATCAAACGAAGAGACACGATTTACATGGTTCGGTAATATGCCTACATCCACGGGTAGCGGTAATCGATCACTATATTCAACTGAAGATTTTACAATGCTCACTCAGAAGAAACCCTCTTCTTAAATCTCCCCAAAAAAACGGCTCTCCTCACAATCGAAATAAACCCTAAAAAATACCTTATATCATTAGGGTTGCAACATAAAGACAATATGGGTAAAATACCCAAAATGGTTCGGGCCAATATTCGGGCCAAAATTTCGGTCGGGGCTTCGCCCGACAGTAGTGGGGAAACCTCAGACATTGCCCATTTATTGGGTCATCCGGGTCGCCAAACGGGTCATCATGAATCCGGTTGAATTCATGACAACTCCCAACATGAGGAAGTTTTAACTGACAACTTGAGGAGTAAATTGCAGGAAAGCTTGTATTCAATTGCTAGAATCGGCATCTTCTATTGAATTGGCAAGAGAAGATATGAAGATGAGAGACATCATCACGGGATTGTAAGCAATTAGGGACGAATTGACCTGGGTTGGGGGTCCATGGAGGGAGTGTTGTGCGAAAACATACAAAGTTAGATTTCAGTAGACAAATACAACGAAGCAAAGAATAATCACAAGAGAAAGACATGATTGACGTGGTTTAGGGTTACAACATAAGAGATAAAACGGGTTAAAATATCTTTTTAAAAAAAAGGCTAAGTTGAAACGGATCAAAATTTTGGCCATTAATTAGGTCGGTTGTCAAGAATTCGGATAGAATTCGTGACAACTTTCCATAAGAGGGAACCATGATTTGGTAGAGTGCTATAAGCTAATAGTTATGTCATCTCAATTCTCAAGGAGCAAGACATATATGCCTATCCATTTAATTTTGTTTGTTATGGAATGAGATATGGTATGTAGACTTGTGATTTTGTTGAAAATACCGAGACTCATAAGGATTGTAAAGCAGATTGATAATCTTGTTTGTATATATAAAGGAATTTTTACCAAGGATTAGGAAGATTTAGGAATACCCTGAGTTGAATTCTGATGAATCAGAGGCTTCAGATTACCTCTGGTGGATGCCCGAGGTAGGACCTCGAGCATCCACACATCATTGGGGTAGAATTCTATTTTTATAGAAAAAGAGTCTCTTGGAAAGGAGAGTTGGTTTAGGACTCTTACCATATTTTAGGGAAGACAACCATGAATAACATCTTCCTATAATCTCCACCCCCAATTGATACCCGGGGAGCAACCAAGAAAAGATAAATAATTTTTCTAATATTAAATTTAATTTAATATAAAAAAATATTAGATTTAATTACTCAATAATATATAATATTATATTTTAAAATTATTTAATATAAAGAGAGTAACGTGACGTCTAATGAAAAGATATTAAAAATTATATATTTTTTCTAAATTATATTTTAATAGTGAAAAAGTTATACGTGCAAGGCACGTGCATTTTGACTAGTGTTAATAAAAGTACAAATTACGAAGGGTCCAATCCTCATTGCTTAATGACACTCTCCTCCAATGGCAATCCCCCCACCTTTTTTTTTTTGCTTCGGATATTATTTACTTACGTTAGTATATATATATGGTTAGTGGTTAGCTTGGGAATTGGAGCTCTTATGACTCATCACCCGGCCCCCATGGCCCCCCCCCCCCCCCCCCCCCCCCCCCCATTTTTTGCTTCGGATATTATTTACTTACGTTAGTATATATATATATATATATGGTTAGTGGTTAGCTTGGGAATTGGAGCTCTTATGACTCATCACCCGGCCCCCATGGCCGCCCCCCCCCCCCCCTCTTCCAATTTTTTTTTGCTTCGAATATCATTTATCTTCGTTAGTATGATTAGTGGTTAGCTTGGGGATTGGAGGACCCCAAGGCACGGGGCCAGGAATTTTGTATCAGGCAGTTGTGGACCATCACAAAATTTGTCTCTTTACCCAAAGAAGGGGAGAGTGCAATATGGGACAGAGGCTCATTCTATCCACAGAGCACACAGTCAAGGGGCTAAAATTTTGACGTCAAGTTTTGTTCAAGTTGGTGTTGGACTAGCTAGGCCCATTCAAGGGCCTGACCCAAACTGATACAATGTTGAACTTTTTTATACTATATTAATATAGTTTTTAGGCAAAAAAATAGCATAGGTATGCATTGTATAGATTTTTTTTTTTTTGTACATACTAAATAAGATTAAATTCAAATAGGTTTTTCGAAAAAACCAAATTTTACAGGGATGCTAGCCCTACTCTCATGCATTTTTGATTCAGCCAAAAATCATCACTTATTAAAACAATGACATGTTTTTTTATGATTAAAAACAAAGATAGGTGTTGATTTTTGGTTAGAATAGGGAATGCCCTAAGAGTAGGGCTAGCCATATTACCCATGTGACTATATGTGCATTAGTTTGCTAAGTTTAGGCCAACTCGTTCAATATTTTAGAAAATTTTGAGTGGGTCCAATCGATTAGGCTGAGTCAGGCATGGGTTGGGTTTGGGCCTAGTGCAGATAGACCTGACTGATTCTGAACAAGCCTCCGCTTCAAAATGCCCACCAATTTACTAAACCTTCTAAACATTAAATTAAAAAAAATGATGCCTTGTACTTAAATAAAAAATAAAAAAAAGTGAGCTACTTAAGATGACTCCGGATATCTATCTCTAAAGAAAATGTTGATGATAATCCTCCAACAGCATCACGTGTTGTTCACACTATTTTTTTAACAAAAAAAAAAAAATCTTAATTAAACCAACATTAACCCTAGTGGATTCGGAGTTTTTAAAATATATTTTTTGGGGATATAAAATAGAAAATACTCCAAATTAAGTGATAGGGGATTTTTCAAAGCCACTGGTGGCACCGTTGTGCCATCTTATCCAATAATTGAACAGATGATAAACTTCTTGTCTTTTCTAAAAAAACAATTCAGCTTAGATTACTATTAATGCTGAGTCACAGTGAGACACACTTCACACCAACTAATAAGCTAGTGATAGCTCTCGCCACCACGTGTCAAAGTATTATGAAACCTGGGCTGAATATATGGCCAAGGTTTAGTGCTTCAGACCAGACATAAGCCCACTATTATCGGTTTCTCCTCCATCTTTATAGCAAGGATTAAACTTGTTCATTGACAAGAGAAGGACGCAGAGGTCTGTTTTATATCTTTTTTAAGTTTTAATATTTCTTGATTAAGTTAATTTATTATCATACCGGATTTTCTTTTTCATTGTCTGGAAAGACGAAATTCATGTGATATCTCTGAATTATTTGTAGTTTTCTTCAACAGAAACATCTTGAAATGAATATGCCCTCTTTCTGTTTAATAAGATGTCTACATACAAAATGTTGTAAATTGGTGTGTGTGTGTATTGTTTTATGGTTAACAATTTCCTTGGAGAATCAGGGGCTTGATAAGTTTCATGTAGAATGGGTTACGGATCAGATGATCAATGTAACTTTTGCACACCGTTTTTAGAATTAGAATCAGTATTATCATATATCATATTTGGAAAAGCTAATGATGAGACCTAATTAAGATCAGTTTCTAGTTTTCCTATTTATGGAAACTATATTTTGGGTAAAAGATTTCTTCTATCAATCTCTAGTTTTTGCTATGTCTCTAGAAATTTTAGTATTTCAGGGTAAATTAGAATTTAGACGGAAAATTGAATCGAATTAAGAGCCTGAGTTTTTATTTAAGCTATATATGGTGTAACTTGTAAGGAACTTTTAGAGAATTTCTTATCTGGTTTTTATTGTGAACTCAAGGTTTTACTGATCTAAAGAAGACCTCTTTTCTACACGGCTTAATTTAAATCAAAATTGCTAAATCTTCAGCAGATTTGTTTGTGTTACAAAAGGAATTACTAGGATTAAAGCAACCCAACTTACTAGTGTATGTCTATTATAATTTTTTATTTTTTGTTAATTTTTTCTCTGAAAAACATCTGTTTCTCCATCTTCTCACATACATATGAAATCACATATCTTGGTAATGCATGCACAGGCATTGCGTCTGAACAACTGGGCATGTACTAGTGTATGTCTATAACTAGTCTGTTCATCCATCCGGATTCAGGATCAACCCCCTCCATTTAACAACAGCTATGGCCACCACTAAGCTCTACATAATGTAAGTAATTAAACACAAAAAGCAGTTTGGGATTTGGATGAGAATTCCATTTACCGTATTTCTTCATTTCCTTCTCTTTCCCTGAATTTGAGATAATAGTATCCAAATTCTCGGTGCAGTTACTACTCCTTATACGGACATGTGGGGATTATGGCAAGGGAAGTGCAACGAGGAGCTAATACTGTTCAAAGTGTTGAAGCCACCCTCTGGCAGGTAGGCTGTAACACCGGGGCAAAAAAATGTAGTATTGGTTAGGAGAAGGAGGCTCCTCCTTAGCTTTATCTTGATTGGAATGAAACAGGTACCGGAGACTCTCCCTGAAAGAATATTGGAAAAGATGAAGGCCCCTCCGAAAGCAGAAGAAGTGGCCGAGATTAGGCCGGAACAACTTACGGAGGCTGATGGTTTTATCTTTGGGTTCCCCTCTCGTTTTGGCATGATGGCAGCTCAGTTCAAGGCCTTCTTTGATGCCACCCATGAGATTTGGGCATCTCAGGCACTTGCCGGCAAACCTGCCGGCATCTTCTGGAGCACTGGTTTCCATGGAGGAGGACAGGAGAATACTGCGTGAGTTGCTTTCTTCCTCACATAAAACTCTCCTAAAAAATAAGTCAGGATCATTGAACAACTATGATCACCCTTTTCTTAATATTTCTTTGTACAGTTCATTGGGTGGGTGAAATGCTTGCAATGATTTTCAGAACCTCTAGTTTGGTATGCTTCCTAGAGCCCAGAATTGTGTCTAGCATTAGTTTCCCTCTCAACTATGGAATAAATGTGGCGTATAAGGATCTGCAGGAGACCCTTGTAGCTGTTTCCAACTGCCACTAGGGCGGAGCCAAGATTTGCTTCCAGTGGGGCAGGGCTAACAACGCCCCCGGGAAAAAAAATTGGGCCAAGTATGTGGGTCATCTAACCTCTTTGTCCGTTTGTACAAATTTTTTTTTTTTTACCGTTAGGGCAGTTGTTCACATGCTCATGGCTATGCCATCTTAAACTAAATAAGATGAGGTGATCGTGGTTGTTCAGGGAGGCTTTGAGCCCCCACCGCCGCCCATGTTTATACTATACATTTTTTTTTCCAAAATTCAAGGAGGGCTTCAGCCCCCCTGGCCCCATGTGGCTTTGCCCCTAGCCACTACTCCCATTGTGCACGAGGGTATCCCTTATTGCTAACCTCGCTTAGTGTTTATATTGATTGACAGGCATGACTTTTAATTGAGTAGTGATAGGCAGACCCATGGATCCCGTTTGATAACCTAAGGCATCCACCTATTGGTGGATGCCCCCCTCTTAAATGCTCACCACAGTTGATGGTTCAACAGATCTATTTTCCCTTTTAATTTCATGTCAACTGTCTGACAGTTGATGGTTCAGCAGATCTCTGCCCTTTCTTGAGCTGGTTAGTGCACATGTTGATTCAATTGAGTGTATAGTTAGACTAAAATGAAATCTGTCAATGTTTCTGCTCTATATAACTTGCACTTTCCCTCCCACCTGTGTATTGCGGGCAGGGGCGGGCGAGGCGCTCCACCCCCCCCCAAAAAAAAAAAATTTTGCAAATCTTTTTTGGGGGTGGTATGAAATAGTGGGCTCCTCATTTTTTAATTTTTTTTTAATATAGTTGGCCCCCCCAAATTTTGTCTTATATATATATATAGTGCTCCCCCAATTTTTTTGTCATATATAGTGGGATCCCCAATAGAGTCCGGTTATGTCTTTGAGGTCGCAATGTGTCCCTATTGACACCCCTTAACAATGGTTAAAATTCACCTACTCTTAGGGTTCAAATATTTATCATTGGTTTTAGAAATAAATATTGAATTTTTTTAAAACTCATGTGTTGGTGAATTTTAACTAGGGTTCAAAAAAAATGATAGGTGAGTGAACCTTAGGGGTAGGTGAATCTTAACCACAATTAAGGGGTATCAGTAGGGACACGTGGCAACCTCAAGGGCATAACCGGAAAAAGAAATTTCTCAAAAAAAAAATTTCTCTGGGGCTACGCCCCGAACCCATAAGGTCCATACCCCTAAATCCATTAGTTTTTTTCTACATGTATTCCTCCCCCCCCCCCCCCCCCGCGCCAAATGAAAAATTCCTGGCTCTGCCCCTTGATTGAGGATACCATTTCTGGTAGTCTTTTCTCCATGTGACTGCTTCTACATTAATTCTTCATTAGGTGCAATAGGTCGGAATCAGTTTGGCATGTGCTTCCTGGAGTAGTAATATACTCTGTTGTAAAAATATCAAGTTCCCTCCCACCTGTGTATTGAGATTACCTTTTCTTGTAGTCTTCTCTCCCTGTGGATGCGTATGCATTAGTTCTTCATTAGGTGCTATAGGTTGGAATCAGTTTGGTATCCGTTTACTTTTTGTCCTTCCTTAAGTAATAGTATACTATATACGTTGTGAAAATATCATAAGAACTGGTCAAAGCTAATGTTTGTGGTGCCTTATGCTCTGTTTGTTGTGGTCCTTGAATTTTCTAGACGAGAGAGCATATATTTGTCTTTCTACTTGTACTAGGGAGCTAGTAAAATTGTAATGAGATTATCTTGGAGTTCCGAGGATTTCCAAGAGAAAACCCTTATTCTTGGTTCCCGTAAGCTCTGGGAATCCTCTAGAGAGAGAAATCTTCTTAGAAGTTGAGATCAAGGTCCAAAAACACCCGACGTCTCTATGCTGGAGAACTCAAAATTTTGACTGACAAATTAGCTTTTCCAGAACCAAGTTTTCAACACATAAGCATTAAACATACCATAACAAATACATCATATATTTACATGATAGCCATTAATATCTCATGAAGTTAAATCATCGAAAGACTTGATTACAAAAAAGGAAAAAAAATTGAAAGACTTGATTTAGGTTGTTGGAAATTTGAAGGAACATCAATAATTCTTTGGGGGATAAAGTACACTAAACCAATTGTCAGGCAGCCCACTGCGACTCTGATGAGAAATGGGGTGCCACTTGATATGAATTTTCTGTGCAACATGAAAATCCACAAGGGACAATTCAGAAACAATTGTTGTGCTTCAAACAGGAACTCCCAAAACCAGCTAGAGAGGCTTTACATTGTTGTGCTTCAAACTGCCATGATTTGCTGAGGTGGCGTTGAATTCTGACTAGGGAAATCTATCTCTAAAACAATTATGACATCCATTCCCAATGCATATTCTTTTGAAAGGGTGTTGGAGAAAACTTGGAGATGTTCATTAACTGGATTTTGTGAAAATTGGAAGGTTTCAATAAGAGTAGTGATTATTTCATTGAATAGTATTGTCTTTTATTGTCTCCTCTCATTGCAGATTAACGGCGATAACCCAGTTGGCACATCATGGTATGATATTTGTCCCCCTTGGATACACCTTTGGGGATAGCATGTTTCAGATGAATGAGGTGAAGGGTGGATCTTCATACGGTGCAGGAACTTATGCAGGAGATGGGTCTCGTGAACCCACAGAATTAGAGCTCCAGCAAGCATTTTACCAGGGAAAGTACACTGCTGAAATAGCCAAGAAGCTCAAGGATCAGCCTCCAGTGTGACAAGAACCCAGTTAGGATGGAGTTGTAGAATTGAGGCTAGCCATGTAAAAGTTTCAATGTCATGCTTCTTAATTTCAGAGAAAATAAATTATCTGGTTCTGTCAATTTTTCACCAATTAAAACAACCTTTAGCAGTTGAGGAGTTGGTTAGGGGCCGGGCCCCCACTGACTCACACTCTCCCATTATGGGTGGGGGGGAGATGTTAGTTAGGCCTCGGATTGTCTCTGGCGAAGCCAGAAAGGGCTCTCGGGGTTCCATACATTGTGCGGCAGCTGGCAGAAAAATGGGGAGAAGTCATTTATTTTCTCCCCATGATTTTTGACTTCTCCCCATTTGATATCTCTCCCCCTTATTCTCACACACTTATCGCCTCATGTCTATTTGTGTGTGCAGAAGTCAAAATCATGGGGTCCATGATTTTGACTTCTCCACCACATGTCACCTATTCTATGGAACCCCGAGATAAGCCCTTTCTGGCTTCGCCAGAGGCAAGCCAAGGCCTGTTAGGAATCCTCCCAAGTGCAATAGGCCAGGGGCCTTCTTGATCACCCATTGACCTCGTCCAGGTAAATATTTTGCACCTTCCTATTTAACCCTTATTTAGACACCTGCCCTCCAGTCCTCTCTCCTTCCTCGCTGCGAGTAAAACCATCTTAAACGGATAATGTTTCAGTGACAATGAAGAGAGAGAGAGAGAGAGAGATAGATTAAAAAGCCTATTTAGCCCATCTTCTCTTAATATAATTTTTTTTCTTGTATGAAGATTAAAAAATGATTAAAGCGTTTAAGCACCAAAATGTGGTTTATTTTTGTTATTATTATTAGAAAAATATTGTTTTAAATGAGTTTTGCTAGCTGTGGTTAGATCATCTCATTGAAATGATTTAGTGAAACATGATCCATTTAAGAAATCTGTGATCTATATTCTAACAATGTTTAGAATAAACTATCACAGTTATTTAAAAATTCTTGTCATTTTATATTCAAGCCAATTCGTGATCTAATGTGTGACTTGATGAATTGATCGCTTTGATTGATTAGTCACTTATAATTAAATCCTTATTGGCGATGTTATCTTATAGATTCATTCGATATAAAATCTAATTAATTTTTTTTAGTGTTATGATCACGATTCTTATATACCGTGATCATTTTTCTTTTAAGTTATATATTATAACCGTAATATGTAATGAATTTTCCTAACTTATAAATCTAATTACGATTATTACTTTTAATGGATAATTACTATGGTCTTATGATGACTTTTCATTTTTGTGAGCATACCTATTTTTAAAAGAAAAATGTCAATATGATCATAGTTGCCTTTAGAAACTCTGGTGATATATTATCATTGTAAAATTTGAATTTTTCATTCTCATTCGTTTCGTGCGCAAGTTTTGAGCATAATCCCTAATCCTCCTAGAGTCTCCCTTTAGCTACCACTTTATTATTCTCTCTGTCAAAGGTCCCATTCAACTTTCGGCATCAGCTCATTTCAACCTCCGACAACTATTCCATCCATTCTTTAGGTATGATTTTTCTATTTTTTTTAGTATTTTTATTCAAATGGTTAAACAAATACTCATTCTTATTAGAAGTACATGTGCATATGCTTTCGATATAAAGTATTTTCCTATGCTTTCATCATTTTTCATAATTTTTTAAAAAAATTTACAGATTTCAATTCAAATAAGGATTGTTTTAAACTCGCTTTTATGCATTTCTTCATAACAGTTATGTCAGGAACATATATAACATATTGACGCATGGCCAAATACTAGTGGCCCTTATACTTTGAAAATGAAATCCAAAGGCCCCACTATGTGTAAACTTCTAAAGGGGTATGATGGTCTTGAAAGAAAAATTGTAAGTGTTGACATTCCTAAATTTTAAGATTAGCTATTATATTAACAATTAGCTAAATGCTTCTTATGCAGGAACAATTAGAGAATTCTTTGAACAATTACTATTTCTACACACCCACTAGACGATGCCAATCAAATAAAGAATGTATGTATTTATGATCAACTTGTTGTCCATAGTTATTTGTTGTATATAATAAGGATAGTCATAAAATATTGATAATAAATAAATTGACCTTAGCTAAAGATGACTAAGTACGCGTTACACATTATAATATTGGGTAAATTTCTGTTTGTATCTAGCTCTCATGTAATTGTTTCTCTTATGAAGTATATATGATTATTAATTTCTAAATTCGAGTATTCATTAGAAATAAAATATTACAATTCACAATTTAACTGCAAGGAACACTAGTTTTGGGTTTAATCCTTCCAAGAATATGTTCAGTAAACTGGTTGGATCTATAGAATAAAAGCATATACATGCGCTTAGAAATTAAGAAAGTCTTCAATGAGTAAGTAATTTCTTCAATTTGTATATTTTGTATCTATGTTTACATTTGGTATTACCTTCATATATTGATCAAATTATTATCTTAAAGGGCAATTGTATTCAAAATGAGTCGTTTGAAAAGCATACACCCACAAAAGCACATTTAATAATATTAAGGTTGTGAGTTTTGGCTCAAATTCTATACATGGGTTTTGTTGAGAAGTTGGTGTGGATCTTACCTGGATCCTTGATGACCCGGGCCGAAATTTTGACCCATATTTTCTGACCCGTTTTGTCTTCTCGTTGTAACCCTAGATATATAAAGGGTTTTCTTTGAGGATGCGGGGCAAGGGGGTTTTTCGAGGATTTCGAAAGAGGGGTTTAGAGAGAGCTACTATACACTGTTTTCTCCCGTATTCTTAGTGGATTTCTTGCCGTTTTCTCCCGTGGACGTAAGCATCTTGCCGAACCACGTATATCTTGTCTCTTTTGTGCGATTGCTTGTTTTCTTATTTCTCTAGATTTGTCGAATTGGTTATAACAAAGGTGATCAAGATATTAATTAGCAATTTTAATTGTTGTTCCAAAAATTTTATGTATTAGATATAACAGACAATTCCTTCGTTATCTCTTTTTGTAGTGTCCCAAACAATATATATATATATATATATATATATATATTAAATATCACTCTTTTGGGCGGATCTTCATATGGTGCTGGAACTTATGCAGGAGATGGGTCTCATCAACCCACTGAATTAGAGCTCCAGTAGGCATTTCACCAAGGAAAGTACATAGCTGAAATAGCCAAGAAGCTCAAAGATTAGCCTCCAGTGTGACAATAACCCTGTTAGGATGATATTGTAAATTTTAAACTACAATGTAAATGCTTCTTAATTTCTAAGAAAAGAAATTCTGAATATTCTTATGGCTGCCACAATAGTCTTTGTAGAAGGATTAATGAGATACTGACAATTTTCAAAAAGTCACATCTATTTTTATTATTTAATAAAACCATTGGTATCAGACACCTTTTCCATCCCAATGTAGACTGAGTTACAAAGACCATTGTTGCCAAGTTTTACTTAGACGCTGGGTTTCCGTAATTGATTCTAAAGCTTATTGATGTGAGAAATATTAGCCATCGGATGAAGACTTCAGATAGTCCAACTAACGATCTCGAGCCCTCCTTACATCCAATGGTTAAGATGTCTAAGAAGCTGTAGTTAGATGTTTAAATGAAGGTAATTTATGCCCCCATGCAACCTTAGCAATCTACTTAAGACACTGATTGCAACAAAATTCTACACATTCCGTACCCAAATTGTCAATATTATTTTGATCATGAAGTCAAGACTCTAATCGTTTGGAAATTGAGGCCAACTTAGTAACTGCATGACCTTAACCTACCCGAATATTGATGGGGCTGAGAACCCCACTATTTGGTCATCGAAAGTGAATGTTATAGCATATTTCGAAACTTGTGGCTTACGGAATATGGAGTGTCACCTCAAGGTAGGAAACAAAATGCAATACTAGCTACTTTCTTTGTAAGCAAGACATGTCATTCTCGTCTATTAACATTCTCTCCAATCACAAAGAGAGCCAGTCTGAAAAGAAAACTTTTGTGTAATCGTCGGAGGACTTTCGGTCTTCATTTCAGTCCTTGAAAACTTTGCTACACACACCCCACCTCTTGCATGAGTGGTGAGGTGTGGCCTCATTATTGAGGGAAGTCTAGGGATCCAATCCCTTGGGTGATGAGTCTGCAAGAACTCCAATCCTCAAACTAACCAATAATCCTACTAACATAGGTAAGTAAATGATATCTGAAGCAAAAAATAAATAAATTTTTTTTTGCTACACATCAATTTCTCTTTTCTATTATTATCCAATAATTGCAATTAGCAGAGAGTCCTAAGACATTTTTGTTTTTGTTTCTTTGTTCATATTAACTTATTCAAATCCAAGACTGTATTTTCTTATGTTTAATCTTGGGTTCATAAATGAAGGATTAGAGATATGTCCTTTCTATATATCACATGATTCTAATTTTCTACACCGCATAGGAGAAACTTCAACTATGCAGTTCCAATCACAATTGGAGGGAATCTATGTATAATGTGGGAAACTAGTTTCTTATACTCGTTTCTTAAGAAGCTCACTTCTAGCATGTCTCATTCAGTACTCAAATTGAGTTTTTTATGTAAGAAGTATTTGGATAGACCCGAGTCTAAAGTGTAGATCTTGAGCAAATATCGTTGGATTGAAACCTAAGTGCCTATTTCTTTACAAATATCTCATGTAATATCATGCTTGATTATCCTAATATAATGAAAATGAGGCATATATATCTTGTTTCTCGCTTCATGTTACTTAAAGATTTTTTGAGCTCACCTTCAAATAGTTTCTCATTTTCGTTACTTACTTTAGTAATTATGGTTCCAACTATAAGATAAGCCAACGATGTGAATTGTGAAAAGCCTTAAATTTGTAGTGAAGAAAAAATTCAAAAGCTGAATGATAAGACGTGGGTATTATAATATGATTTTTTTTAAGGGCAGACAGACTCGACCAGATTCATTGACAAATTTCGATAGACCCTGAAGAAATGTTAGAGGGGCTCAAGACTTAAAATATAACCATTGAGGGCCCAGACTCTAGTCTTCTATAAAGTGGTCACCAAATACGACCCGACTCGATCCAGTACCGCCCAACACTGTCACACGCACCACCTGATAGGCCTTGGATTGTCTTTGGTGAAGTCAGAAAGGGCTCTCAGGCAACCATAGAATAGGGGAAGGGAGAAGTCATTTCATTTTCTCTCCATGATTTTGACTTCTTCCCCATTGACATCTCTTCCCCTTTATCTCAACACCTTATCGCCATGTGTCATATTAGTATGTGGAGAAGTCAAAATCATGGGGCCCATGATTTTGACTTCTCCACCACTTGTCCCCTATTCTATGGTTGCTCGAGACAAGCCCTTTCTGGCTTCGCCAGAGACAATCCGAGACCAACCTGATGTATAATCTGGACAAGATCAAATAACAATGGAAAGCTCAACCACTAAAAGTAAAACCATCCATACTTCATTGCTCACATTGCGAATTATCAGCCATGAATCCCACGAAGACAAGACTCCGTGACACTTGACTTTTTAAGCTGAAAAGTCTTTCCAAACGTGGATTATCAGAAATGAATATCGATCCAATCCTTGAAGAAATTACCAGGAAGTCTACACGGGAGAGGGAATATTCCTAGATATTTACTATATTTTTTTTTTCAATACAAGGAATGGTAGTCCAAGTTTCTTTCTTCCTTACTTTCTTTTGGCAACCGGCCAATTAAAGCTTCAACATTCAAACGCCTTTCTTGCTTAGTTTTAATCAGCTGCATAGATAGATAGTCGGAAAAAGTGAAGACACATGAAAGAGAAATTGAGATTAGTTGTGACTAAGGAGGCTTTCCAACTCCCTTTAAATAAATAGGGAAGGGGGTGTTTGGTTCTATTGATGATGACTATTAAAAAGCTTGATTTATATGATTTAAATTTAAGAGTATTGTTCATAATCCAATAAAATAGTGACACGTGGCTTAATAGATATTATGTTATATCACAAATACATTAAGTGCTCCTTTGAGATTTGGTTAACAGAATTCCGTGAAAGGTGGTTAGATAAAGTTGCTGAGATAAAATATGTTATTGTTAAAGCTTTGAAAATAAGATATATCTGATAAATGATGATTTCAGTCATTAATGCTTACTGATAAGTAATATTTGATGTTTTCAGGCTCTTACGCCTTTGATTCTTATAAATGATTCTACTCATTGATGATATTTTTGACCCCTATGCCATTAATGATGATTATAGCATTTGTGCTTTTGATGGTTGATTATGGCTCTTACGCTGTTGGTTTTGATTATAGGCTTTTACACTTTTGAATGCTGATTTGGGCTCTAATGCCTTTGAATACTGATTTTGGCTTTGACGCATTTGATAATCAATATGGCTTCAGTGCTTCTATTTGACTCTCAATGTCTTTCTAATGATGATGGGTATGGTATGGATTAGTATCTCCCTGTGTACCTTTCTGATAACTTATGCCAGAAAGAGGATTTGTTTTGTTAGAGGTGAATGGTATGGATTGTTACCTCCCCATGAGAATGAGTGTGGCTATTTCCCCTCATTACCTATTCCAGTGAAGCATGAATTACTTCCTGGACTGACAGTCAGGGAGAAAGCATTGAGGATGAATTTTTTCTCAGTTTCTCTTAAGGCCTAACAGGATGGGTGTCTTCGTCCAACACCTCTGTTTTCCCTACTGGACTTGAGATGATTATTATAAATATTATTATTATTACTATTATTTAGAGGAGTGTTGCTGTCTGAACACTTATATACTACTTCAAAAGGACAATACACCATGAAAACGTATGACCCGCTTTCACGATGTAGTTACCAACTGCTTTGGGGGAGGATGATGAGTTGTGGTTTGGAAGGCTTAGATAGAAGTAGTTAAAGGATGAGTATAGCAAGTACCGCATTTAACCTTTGAAGAATATATCTAAAAACTTTGGTCATAAAAGCTTAAAGGAATAGTGAAAGACGCCTTTCTCTCGATAAGACCTAATATTTTCTCTTAAAAAAGTCGGTTACAAAACAGTTATGACAGCTATACAAATTAGTTATGATTTCTGTTAATCACCTATAAATAGAGGTTACCCTCTCCATGTTTGGACAAGATTCTTTCGAAGTTGTTTCTAACAAGAGATTTTCTAGAAAACTAGAGATACAAATTTTCAGAAGAGAAAGTAGAGGATTTGTTAAGAAAAGTCATATTTCACAATTGTTCTTCACTGTTCTTTCTTCTCTTCCTCTGAATCACTTTCTTCTTTCCTCCCTTTCTTCTTTTTGATCTAATATTCTGTTCTTTGAATCATTTCTTTCAAAATAATTCAATTTAGAATAGCCTGGATAATAGATTTAGACTGAATTGAGGTTGCAGTGAATCCCATCAATTTCAAAATCATAATCACACTTCTTCAGGTTCGTCATTCAGTTTGTCCAACCCCAATGGAGTTAGCTTCATCACATTTGATCACAAGGGTAGTTTACTCATTTCTCCTCCTTGCCAACCTTCGGCTTTGCATGAAATCTCCCACCACGGCCACCACCACAGCCATGAATCACATAGGGTATGGCTTGAGATTGACTTATTTAAACATTCAAACACAAATAAAAGTTTGGCTTGAATCGTTCGAGCTTGACGTGCCAACTTGAGCTTGGCTCAAATGAGCTCAGCTGAGTCGAACGGTCGAGCTAGCTTGGCTTGAGTGCAGCCCTACTCAAAAGGAATGGAAAGAAAAATAAGTGTTTATTCTGTGACACATTTGCTGTTTGATGTGTTGTTCTTCTGATTATTTACCCGCCTTGCAGATCACCTGGCCCAACAAGATGGCTTAATCGTGGCTTGCTGAATGGTTATGTATCCGCCTTGCAGATCACCTGGCCTACCTATTCAAACCAGGGAGACAGACCATTGGCTCATTGGGGAGTGCTAGCCTTAATCGTGCCAGCCCTTAAGGGCTGTAAACGGCCATAGTCTTGCCACCCAACCCCTTTTGTTGGGCCGATTAAGGGCTGGCACTATTAAGACTTTCATTCCCAATGATCATTATTCCCGGTCTAGGGCTATAAACAAAGCGTTCCGGATATTGAATTTTCCCAAATCAATTTGATTACTACATGATTATCCTTTTTTATATCTTGGGATGTATAAATTAGCTCTTATTAATATGAATTGTTGATCCATAACTTGGAAGGAGTACGCCTGGGTCCGTGCAATTGTGCAACACATAGGCGAGGAGTGAGGAGTGAGGAGTGAGGAGCGAGGACCCCAATAGCAAACTATATACATAGGCGAGGAGTGAGGAGTGAGGAGTGAGGAGTGAGGAGTGAGGACCCCAATAGCAAACTATTGTAATGGGCCCTTCCCCACAAAAAAGATTATTTAATATGTTCATGTGAACCGATGGCCCACTTATCAGAAATTAAGCTGATAAGAATATTCTTATGGCAGCCACAATAAAGTATCAATGAGATGCTGATAATTTTGAAAAAGTTACGTCTATTTTTTATTATTTAACAAAACCATTGGTATTGACAACTTATCCAGCACAGTGTAGCCTTGTGTAGGGCTGTTAATGGATCCGATGAGGATCCGGATCCGACCCGATTAGCCAGACTTTGGACCCTATATGTGATCCGTCGGATCAGATCGATAGAATCCGATTATAATCGGATCAAATCCGGATATAGGATGATCAGATTTGATTATAATAATTTTTTTAAAATCATTTTAAATATATTACATAGACTTTCTATGCATAAAGTATTAATTTTAAAAAAATTAACATTAATTAGAGTTAATAAAGGTACTATTAGATTTTTATATTATTAAAATAGATTAAAAAAAAAAAAATTAACCTTAATCGGATCGGATTCGATTCTTAAAAATGTAATCGGATTCAGATTGATTAATTCATGCCCCATGCACCCTATGCAATCTACTTGAGACACTTGATTTCAACAAAATCCTACACGTTCCGTACCCAATTGTCAATATTATTTCGATCATGAAGTCAAGACTCTCTAATCATTTTGAAATTGAGGCAAATTTTTTTTTTTTGGAAGGTTGAGAACCCCACTCTTTGATCGTGTTTCCAAACTTGTGGCTTACGGAATATGGAATGTGAACTCAAGGTAGGAAAAAAATGATGTTGATTCATGATTCTAATCCTCGGAGGACTTTCATCTGTCTATATTTCAGTCCTTGAAAATAGGGCTATCAATGGATCGGATCATGATCCGGATCCGATCTGATTAGCCGGACTTTGGACCCTATATGTGATCCGCCGGATCCGATTCGGATAGGTGGAATCCGATTATAATCGGATCTGGATATAGGGTGATCCAATCCGATTATAATAATTTTTTTAAATCATTTTAAATATATTACTTAGATTTTCTATGTAGAAAATATTAATTTTTAAAAAATTAACATTAATTAGAGTTGATTAAGGTATTATTAGATTTTATATTATTAAAATAAATTTTTTAAAAAAAAATTAACCTTATTCGAATCGGATTCGGATCGGACAAAATGTAGTCGGATCGGATTCGGATTGATTACTTCATGATCCGACGGATCTCGGATCGGATTCGGATCTAGGCAGATCCGGTTCGAATCCGATCTGTTGACAACCCTACTTGAAAACCTTGCTATACACACCCCGCCTCTTGCGCTAGTGGTGGGGTGTGGCCTCTCTATCGAGGGAGGTCTAGGATCCAATCCCTTGGGTGATGAGTCTACAAGAGCTTCAATCCCCAAACTAACTACTAACCCTATTAACGCCGAAGCAAAAAAAAAAAAACTTGCTACACATCAATTTTTTTGTTTTGTTTTTGGACTATGCTACTAAGAGCCCATTAGGGCCGAGACCACCGAGACCATGCTCTAATAGCATGAAATTTCATGTCATGGGCCCCACCTAAAATCTCATGCTCTTAGAGCATGGTCTTGGTGGTCTCGGCCCTAAGGGGGTCTCGAAAGCTTTATCCTTTTTAAAAAAAAAGAGAATAACTATCAATAGGAGCTTCCGTTAAATAGTCAACCAATAAATTGCCTTAGTAAGGGGTATTTATGAAAAATATGTACTGTTAAAAAATGCCCCTTCCCTGTATTCATAATTACCAAACTACCACATCCCAAGACAATTTATGGATTGTTCCGGTCGATTGTTCAACCGGAGGTCCGTTTGATAGTAAATCTTTTTTTTTATATTATTATGCAACAATTGCAATTAACGGAGAGTCCAAAGGCATTTTTGTTTTTGTTTCTTTATTCATATTAACTTATTCAAATCCAAGGCTTTATTTTCTGGTGTTTAATCTGGGGTTCATAAATGTAGGACTAGAGATATCAGTCGTCCTATATAAGGCTTGATTCTAGTTTTCTACATGCAGAGGAGAAAATTGAAACTTCAACTATGTAGTTCCAACCATAATTGGAGGGAAGCTATGTACAATGTTTACAATGTGGGAAACTAGTTTCTTACACTTGTTTCTTAAGAAGTTCATTTCTATCATGTCTCATTTAGTGGTCAAATTGGGTTATTTATGTAAGAAGTATTTGGATACCCGAGTCTAATGCCTAGGGTGTAGATCTTAAGCAATTATCTTTGGATTGAAATCTAAGCATATATTTCTCTACAAATATCTCATGTAAAAATGTATGTTTGATTATTCTAATATAATGCGAATGAAACACCTATATCTTATTTCTCGCTTCTTGTTACTTAAAAGATTTTATGAGTCTTCCTTCTCACTTTTAAATTGTTTTTTGTTTTCGTTGAATTAAATTTCACGAAATTCAGAATTCTATCGTTTGGATGCACTATTAAATTCATGGAGAAATGAAACCATTGGGCTTTTATTTCACTTTTAAATTCCATAGCAGCGTGGATTTGTCAAATAAGACTTTTTTTTACTATGAAATTGAATTCCACATATTTGCGTTTAAAATCACTGCTCCAATTCTCTATGGAATTAGAGAATTTTAATCCTGCCCTATTTATAATGTGTCCCAAACGATGAAATTAAAATTGTGTGATGGAATTGACAATTTTGTTTCCCAATTGCATAAATCCAAAGGCACAAACCTTAAAATTTTAAGATTCAAAAGTTGAATGATAAGATTGCATAAATCCAAACGCACAAACCTTAAATTTTTAGGATTCAAAAGTTGAATGATAAGATGTGGGTATTTATATTTATAATATGAACTTTTTTAGGGGCACGTAGACTCGACTAGATTCATTGACAAATTTTGATAGACCCTAAAGAAAAGTTGAGGGGCTCAAGACTTAAAACATAACCATTGAGGATGAGGGTGTCTTCTGTAAACTTATCACCAAATATGAAACAGCTAAAGCATCCGCAGAAGAGGAATCTATTACCGCCCTACTTGCCAGTGTCACACGCACCACCTGATGTATAATCTGGACAATATCAAATAGACTCGTAATCTTCTCGAGCAAAACCGGTTAGGTTGCCATGTGTCCCTTTTTATATCCCTTAACTGTGGTTAAGATTCACCGATTCACCCACCTATCTATCAATGGAAAACTCAACCACTAAAAGTAAAACCATCCACACTTCATTGTTCACAGTGCGAATTATCGGCCATTAGGCCCATGACGGCAAGACTCCATGAAACTTTTAACTTTCTATGCTGAAAGAGACCGTTTGGGGTGTGCAACATGGCACACAGATCCTGTGTGCCCCTTACTAAATGATGCCATGTATCCCTAAAATCGTAACCATCTAAAATGCGATTAACGCCGGCACCTTTCCGTCTAAGTCATTGCCTAAAACCAAAAAGGAAACTTGCTATTCCAAACCAAAAAAAATAAGGAAAGTTGATGTTGTACCTTCCTCTTCTCTCTCTTCCCCTCTTTCTTCTCTTCTCCTTTTTTTACTTTTTCCTTAAAAAGAAAGTTGCTAAGTACTCTTGCTAACTTTTTTCTTTCACAGAAGCAAAAGAAAGTTGCAGAACAACAACGGTTCGAGAGACTACCAGTGACTCGCCATCTTCAGATTTTTTGCATATTTTAACCAGTCCGCCTATAAAAATAGACATTACGGTGAGTCTTTTTTCCAACCATTCCTATCCCAAGCTCATTTGTACTCACTTTATTTTGTATTTTACAACCATTTCAGGAAGGACGCCGAATTAAATAGAGATGTTGCAGAAAAAATGATGACAGTGATTTTTGAAGGCTTAAACATAGAAACTTCTTACCTTTTCAATTGGGAGATGATTTAATATTATTAGTTCAAGCAAAGTCATTTTACAAGACATTTGGAATAATTAAATATTCTTTTTTTTATTAGTAATTGCACCCACAATTTATATATTTTGATTGGTAATCAAGAATGAAGCATATATTAAGGTGGAAAGTCTCAAGCACATATGTAAATCTCTATTTAAGTTTACAAACAGAGATGTTTAGCAATTCCCAGCCTCTTCAGGCATGGCTAGAGCCCCAGACCCCGCATGGGTAGCAACACAAACACCTGGAAGGTGGGAAACAAGCGCCACAGAATGAGGCCCACCCAACTCAGCATCAAACCTATCTGGCCTCACACCTTGCAACACAACATCATCTCCCGTGCACACAACATTCCCTTCACCAAGCAATCCAACACATGGACATTTTCTCAAACAGGTGGAGAGCAAAACT
This sequence comes from Tetracentron sinense, assembly GCA_015143295.1. Taxonomy (NCBI): domain Eukaryota; kingdom Viridiplantae; phylum Streptophyta; class Magnoliopsida; order Trochodendrales; family Trochodendraceae; genus Tetracentron; species Tetracentron sinense. The sequence continues at coordinate 4,167,528 of CM026557.1, read as the reverse complement.
CCAAAATAGAACAAGATATCCCATTGCCTGAGCTAGATAAAACTGAGCACCCATTATCAGGGACCGTAACATCCACAACCGATGCCTTGTGACCATTGCTTTGTGGCCTTTTAAAAAAAAAAAAAAACTGGAGAGCTGAAACGTCTCGCCAGTTTTGACGAGCCGAAACCAAACGTAATAGCCATGGAAGAGTACAAGTTATGGTATCTGAATCTTCTCCTTTCTCGAGTACCAATACCAGAGATGAACTTGAAAAGTTACATTAATGTCACGAGGAGTCTCGAGAACTTTCTCGTCAATGCTATGCTGAAACTATCATCCTTAGTAGTGATGAGTTTGTGGAAATGATGCTTGCTTCCTCGTCCAGCTATTTCGTAAGCACTCACAAGAATATCTTAAAATTCAAGTTGACCCCATTTTCAATTCAGCCCAGATTCTTTATAGCATCCAACACGATATCATATTACTCGAACACTAGGTTCCTTCTTTGTTCAAGAGTGTTGTTTCAATCTAACATGGAAGTCTTTTGGAATTGCTCATCTTTTGTTTTGTTTTGTTTTTGTGAAGGTAAAAAGTAGAAAAGGGGGAGAATGCTCTACAACTTTCTTTTTTTACTTTTGATGGGAAAAGAGAGAAGAAAGAGGAAAAGATAGAGCGGATGAAAGTACGGCATCAACTTTCCTCCTTATCCTCCTTATTTTTGGTTTGGAATAACGAGTTTTCTTTTTGGTTTTAGGCAACGACTTGGACGGAAGGTGCCGGCGTTAATCACATTTTAGATGGTATTATGATTTAGGACACGTGGCATCATTTAGTAAGGGGCACACAGGATTTCTGTGCCATGTTGCACACCCCAAATGGTCTCATGCTGAAATGTCTTCCCAAACATCTCGGATTGTCTCTGGCGAAGTCAGGAATGACAACAGGTTTACTCTGTTGCTCACTGGAGTATCCCTCTGGTGAGCACCCTCATCAGTTGACGCGTGTAGAGACAATGAAGGGAAATGAAAAACCTCTTTTGGGGGCAAATTCTCTACCGTGATAATCGGATTTGGCAAATCCAGTTATCACCCTTTGAGGTGGCCATGTGTCCCTTTTGACACTCTTTAAATGTGGTTCGGATTCACCCACTCCTAGGTTCACTCACCCATCCTTGGTTTTTAGATAAAATATTAATTCTATTTTTTAAAATTAAAAAACTATTTTAAAGGTTTTTTAATATTAAAATATTAAAAAAATAGAATTATTATTGTTATCTAAAAACCAAGGATGGGTGGGTGAACCCTAAGGGTGGATGAATCTGAACCACGGTTAAGGGGTGTCAAAGGGGACACGTGGCCACCTCAAATGATGATAACCATATATTTAGAGTTAAATGAACTGTAGACTGTAGCTACACGATAGTGATACTCCAGTTGCTGGGTCCCGCACAGTACGAAGATTTGGGTGTGACGTGGGTGCACGGAAAAGCTCCCGCGCGATGTTGTCTATGTCTAAGGAGAGGAGTCGCTTTCGGCCGTCTGATCTGTCTGCCCACGTCATCCACGAGCCAGAGAGGGAGGGGGATGTTAACTCAAGCTCCGTCTCATCGATAAGACGTCTCTCCTGACGTCGCTAACGTCATCCACGCATCCCCTTCTGACCTGTCTCCCTCCAGATTCCTATTCCGCTCCAGTTCCTGGTACCCTCCAGCACCCTACATTAAAACCCTTCCTTCCACGCGTCCACCTCATGGTGGACCTGGGCTAATAACCACCTCATTTTTTCATATTGAAGACGTGTTGGACTACAATTTCCCAGTAGGAAGGCCTACTGGAGTGATAATCGATATACAGGACCTAAAATAAGAATTAGTCATGAATTAAATTAAACCTTGTGAAATCCCCCTACTTTATCATTGTGTAGGGGGATTTGTGAAATCCCCCTACACATCTGATTAAATTAAATTAAACTTTAACTCCTACAATTAGGATAATTTAATTATGAGTTTGAATATTTAATCGATATATAGGACCTAAAATAAGAATTTGTTATGAATTAGTGGGATTCCCTTTTAACTTTACTCCTCAAATATATAATCGTATACACTAAACTGAGCTTTTTGTAAGTTATGAATTAAATTAAACTGATCGTATACACTAAACTAAATAATTATGATCTCACGACACACATGCAGACAAACAAGTAAAAATGACATTCCTAGATTTCATTATGGGTTCTAAACCTAAGTCTCAATATCTGCTTTCAATTTCCATTGTACCAAAGAGGAAGAATTTAATTTCTTGTTTGCCACTTTTAACCATGAAGTTTTGCTCTTAATTTTGGCCTAGAACATTTTGGATGCGTTGAAAATAGTGCACTGTATTATTTTCTTGGAAAAAAGCTAATTTATCAAATCCGGTTATCACCATAGAAGCTTTGACTCCTATAACATTATATCTGCATTTTTATTTTTTTTTGAAGCTTGTATTTTGCTAGCCACACTCTTTGAACGATTTTGAGGGTAAGACAACGATTTTGTTGTGTGTGTGGGTCTGCACTCGGCATGAACCTAACACAAAATTCTCGTCTTTTTATTCGTTGCAATTTGCGCGTGTACCGAAATGTGATGCCGGATCTTAATTTTCTGAAATTATTTTATAAATAAAATATTATTATTTATTTATTATAAATAATTAGACTTTTCAACAGAGGGGTTGGACTGGGACTTCTTTGACGAGTCATAGCAGTCGAGCAGCCAACAAGGGAAAAAAGGCCGCGTTTTCAAACTGCCATCTCTCTCTCATTTCTCCTCCTACCTATAACCCCCCCCCAATTCTCCCAAACCCTATCTTCCACAATCAAAATTCTCCCAAAGATTTATAAGAATTTTGAAACCATGCTCAATTGGCCTTCACAAATTTTGAAATATGTAAGCAATTTAGAGACTAAGGACTCATCGGTGTCAGTACAGATCGGAGACCATGCTCAATTGGCCTTCACACACCACAACGAGTCAGCGTTACAACCCAGGTATAGTCTATAGACCATGCAAAACCATCTTCAAACGCCTCTCCTCGTCCTTGTCTGTAATTTCCGTCTGCTTCAAAATCAGTACGATCATACGACCTTAACCGTCTGATTAAAATCATCCACGTTGGATTTGACGGTTTTGATCATTTGATCAGATTGACTGTTGTTCGAATTAGAGTACCGTATGTGCTGTATATAATATATATATACGGCCAAAGAGAGGTGAGATGGAAAGTTCGTCCTCCCTAATAACTTGCGTCGGGTGGGATGAACCGTCCTCCCCACGCATTACATGGGGTTTAGTTGACCATCAGGTCTATCACCATCTAGATTCGATGAGATTATGATCTCACGACCATTTGATCGTTCGGCAAATTTTTTTGTAAGTTATGAATTAAATATGTGCACTAAACTAAGATTTATAAGAATTAAACAAATCTTAGACGTATTGCAAAGTTAAAGTTTAATATTAAAATTTAATTCATAACTAATTCTTATTTTAGTCCATAATTTGGTACTATCCTGCTCCCACCTCCTAAAATAAGAATTAATCCCTGTAATGATAAAAAACTGCACATATTGCCTCGTCATTTTTACTTGTTTGACTCACTTTGGGGGGTGTTTCATTTCCTTCTTTGTCTCTACACGCGTCAACTGATGAGGGTGCTCACCAGAGGAATACTCTGGTGAGCAACAGAGTAAACCTTTTGCCATCAGAAATGAATTTCGATCCAATACGTGGAGAAATTATCAGGGAGTCTACACGGGAGGGAATATTCCTAGATATTTGTTCGATTACTATTTTTTTCAATACGAGGAATGGTAGACTTGTAATCCAAGTTTCTTTCTTCCTTACTATCTTTCGGCAACCCGTTAAAGCGTCAACATTCAAACGTCTCTCGATCTTAGTTTTAATCAGATGCAAAGATAGTTAGGAAAAAGTAAGGACAAATGTGAAAAAGAAATTGAGATTAGTTGTGACTAAGGAGGCATTCCCATTCCCTTTAAATAGGGAAGGGGGTGTTTGGTTCTTCATTCACAAATCACAACCGTGTCAGTTTGTCCAACCCCGATGAAGTTAGCTTTATCACATTTGAGCATAAGGCTAGTTTGCTCATTTCTCCTCCTCGCCAACCTTCTGCTTTGCATGAAATCTCCCACCACCGCCACCGCTGTTGGATACGAGTCCGATCGGCTCGCATTGCTTCACTTGAAGCATACTATAATTCGGGATCCACTCGGAGCACTGAGTTCATGGAACAACTCTTTCCATTACTGTGAATGGCGAGGGATTACCTGCGGTCGCGGGCATCGAAGGGTCACTATCTTGAACCTAAATTCTCAAAGCTTGGTGGGCACCCTATCTCCCTACATAGGAAACCTCACTTTCCTTAGGGTCATCGATCTCCAAAATAACAGCTTCCATGGTGAAATCCCTCAAGATATCGGTCGTTTGTTCAGATTGCACTCAATCAGCCTAAGCAATAATTCTTTTGGAGGAGAAATTCCAGCCAATATTTCCCACTGTTCCAACCTCATAAATCTCTGTATAGGTTCCAACAATCTCCAAGGAAAAATTCCACCAGAGCTGGGCTCCTTGTCCAAGCTTAAGTATATAAATTTTCGGCTCAACAATCTAATAGGAACCATTCCACCTTCTCTTGGGAACCTTTCATCGCTCGAAGATCTTTCGTTATTATTTAATAACTTGGAAGGAAGTATTCCAGATTCCTTAGGCCAAATGAAAAAATTGAAATCTTTTAGAGTAGCTGCAAATAAACTCTCTGGTACCATCCCTCCTTCGCTTTGGAATCTCTCATCTCTCTATCAATTTTATGTGATTCAAAACCAACTTCACGGGAGTCTTCCATCCGACATTGGCCTTACTCTACCTCTTCTTGAAAATTTTGGTATAGCTGCAAATCAGTTTTCTGGATCCATCCCTTCCTCTCTATCAAATGGTTCTGTACTTGAAAATATTGATATCTCCGAAAACAATTTTGTCGGAGTCATTCCTACTGATCTAAGTGGACTACGGAATCTAAAGTGGTTAAATTTCGACGGTAATCGCCTTGGAGGCGGTGGAATTAAGGATTTGAGTTTCATTACTTCTTTGACAAACTGCAGGAATCTAGAAATGTTGCAACTAGAGGACAATCATTTTGGAGGTGTCTTGCCCAATTCAATCGCCAATCTTTCAACAAAGCTCAATGCTTTAGCACTAGGAGGGAATCAAATATCAGGGAGCATCCCTTCAGGGATTGAGAACCTTGCTAACCTGCAATTATTGTTCATGGGACGAAACCTTTTGACAGGAATTATTCCTGTTTCTATCGGAAAGCTTCATAAGCTGCGACGATTGATTTTACATGGAAACAAACTGTCTGGGCTACTCCCATCCTCCCTTGGCAATATCTCTCAGTTGTATGAACTTCGTTTAGAAGATAACAAGTTAATAGGAACCATTCCTTTGAGTCTGGTAAAGTATCAACATCTGCAGATATTAGACCTTTCGCGAAATTACCTTAGCGGGATCATACAAAAACAAGTCATTGGCTCTTTCTCTTTTTTAACTTACCTCAATTTATCTCATAACTCCTTTACTGGTTCTCTCCCGTTGGAAGTGGGTAACATGAAAAATCTCGGGGTATTAGACATCTCTGAAAATAAATTGTCTGGTGAAATCCCCTATACTCTTCAGGATTGCTTGACATTGGAACGGCTCTATATGGAAGGCAACCTCCTTGAAGGAAACATTCCCCCATTACTAACCACTTTAAAGGCCATTCAAGATCTAGACCTCTCTCGCAACAATTTGTTTGGTCGAATACCAAAATATCTAGAGAGCTTTCACTTGTTGCGATATTTAAATTTGTCTTTCAACCAGTTCGAGGGTGAATTGCCGACAGTGGGAGTCTTTAGAAATGTGACCGCAGTTTCAGTCACTGGAAACAACAAGCTCTGTGGGGGAATTCCTGAACTACAACTGCCAGGATGCTCCAATCAAGAATTAGTGAAGCGTGGAAAGTCTTTGTTTAAGATTATGATCATGGTAGCTGGTGTGTTTGTAGGCTTAATTTTGATAATATCTTCTCTTATTTGTTACTGGAGAAGAAGAAAGTCAAGAAAGAGGCCTTCAATACTTTCCCTGCGGAATGGGTATTTACGGGTTTCTTACGGAGAGCTCCTTAAATGTACTGGTGGATTCGCTTCAGCCAATTTGCTTGGTACAGGAAGTTTTGGCTTTGTGTATAAAGGAATTCTTCATCAATATGAGAGACCTGTTGCAGTGAAAGTACTCAACCTTCAACAAGAAGGAGCTTCTAAGAGTTTCATGATTGAATGTGAGGCCCTGAGAAAGATTCGGCATCGGAATCTCCTCAAGATCATAACTTCATGCTCAAGTGTGGACTTTAAAGGTAATGATTTTAAAGCTCTGGTCTATGAGTTCATGCCTAAAGGGAGTCTAGACAAGTGGTTACATCCTAAAGAAGTAGTCGATGGGGAGCATGAATTGAGAAATCTTAACCTTACCCAAAGATTAAACATTGCCACCGATGTTGCTTCTGCATTAGAGTATCTTCACTGTCATTGCCAAGCAACCATTGCTCATAGCGATCTCAAGCCAAGCAATGTTCTTCTTGATGATAACATGACTGCTCATGTGGGTGATTTTGGGCTAGCAAAGACTATTTCTAGCATTTCGAGTAATGCTGGAGAAAATCAAACTAGCTCAATGGTGATAAAGGGATCTATTGGGTATGTTGCACCAGGTATGAACTTCATTTATTTCCATCTATTTTTTTATTCATATTGAAATTTTAAAAAAATATGGTTCTTTAATTTGATGCTTAGATTGAATAGTTTTATATCAATATCAAATAAGCTTAGAATTATAAAAATTGAAATGATGGGAGGTTAACAGCACACTTTTCTCTTAATCTGTGTTTGGATGCCAAGAAAATAAGGGAAAAGAAAAGAAAATTGGACAAAACTCAATTAAGAATTGAATCAGAAATCCAGAATTTTCTTTTCTTTCCAATGTTTTCACCTATTTGCTCGGCAACCAAACATACCCTTAGGGTGTATTCTTTTGGCGAGGAAGTGAGGGAAAGGAAAAGAAAAATGTGCTTTCTTGCACTTTTTTCCCGTTTGGTTTGCAAGAAACATACTTTCATTTTCTTACACTTTCTCAATTATGAGAAACTTTTTCCCAAAAATTTCATCCATCTTTTGATGGTTATTTTATGAGAAAATTTAAGTTTATTTTCTTTTTCTTTTCTTTTCTTTTCATTTCCTTTCTTTTCTATTCTTTCACCCACTTTCTCACCAAACGAACGCACCCTTAGAGAAAAATGTGGCTTAATTTTATAATTTAATTAAAGATACAAAAATAATCCGTCCATCCTAAAAAACACTAGTAAATGAACACTTGACTGAATTTGCAGAATACGGCATGGGCGGCGAGGTGTCAACACCCGGAGATGTCTATAGTTATGGAATCCTTCTGTTGGAGATGTTTACAGGAAAGAGGCCAACCGATGACATGTTTAAGGATGGTCTAAGCCTTCATAACTTTGTTGAAATGGCTTTGCCAGAGCGAGTGATGGAGATTGTGGATCCGCGTCTGCTCTTAGAAAAAGATACAAGAGGTAATATGCTAGAGTGCTTGGTCTCAGCAATGAGAATCGGCATTGCGTGTTCCAGGGAATCGCCAAGAGATCGAATGGAAATGGAAGATGTAGTCATGGAATTACATTTGGTAAGGGACGTTTATCATTGGGAAGGGGTTAACGGAGAGAGAATAAATGAGGCACAAATTGCATAAGAAGGCCCATCCTAAGTTAGCAATTATTAAGGCATGCGGACCTATTGAAAGCCCATAGTTGGGTTCTTGTTGTTGGAAGCCACGAGAGCAATTAACTTGGTATTCTTAAATGATTGTTAAACATTTCCTGTTTTTCTTTTGGGAAGTGAAGGGAATATGGTCAGTGAAGGGAATATGGTCGTCGATTTTTTGGCGCGAAGTGGAGAGGGAGGGTGTAGTAGACGGTATGAGGTTTATGATATGCTTCCGAAGGAGTTGAAGGGAATAATCCGTTTGGAGAGGTTGGGTTTGCCGTATTTGCGTACATAGGCTGGTTGGAGTTTGTTTCGTCTCTTTTGATTTTATGGTTGTTGGGTATTGGTATGTTTTGGGGCTTTGGTTGGGATTTTGTTTTTCTTTTGTTTAATCGGTTTTCCTCCACCACAAGTGAGGGTTTTTTTCAATAAAGTTCAGAGGTGTAGTCCTCCTTTCAAACACAAAAAAAAAAGATTTGGGTGCCATCTCACCGGTGTGGGTCGAAATTATTCTTACCCGACCAAATCCAACCCGTTGGCAACCGGACAGGGCAAACGAAGAAGGCCCATTGTGAGTACCGCATTATCATCGTAAAGTAAACCAAATGAATTAGGATATGCAACAGAAGGATTTTGCGGAGTATGGCATGGATGGCAATGTGACTACACAGGGAGATGTATACAGCCACATCTTGTTACTGAAGATGTTTATAGGTAGGAAATCGACTGACGGCATGTTTAAGAAGCATGTATTAATAGAGATTCATCTCTGAGCGTTGGATTCCATGGAAGGCCATCATACGGCCACCCATGCATGATGCATGCATGCACTCTTTCTCGCATGTCACATATTTCCAACTTTTAACACTTGTTGTGACATTGTAAAAAGATTTGCAATAGATGTAGAGATTATATTAATGCGATCACCAGAAGTCCTAATTTTTAATACAAAATTGTGTTGGCAGTTTTATAATTATTGGGCAGTTTAGTGGCTGTTTTGTAAAGACATTCCATATAGTACAAAACTGTTACTGTTTTTTTTCTTTTTTGGTAGTCCTAATCATTTACCTAACTATGCCAGTGGGTTAGGGGTCAGCAGGGTAAGCACTCAAGGTGGGCGTCAACAGCCACACCAAAGATTCGAACACAAGTCTCCACTCTCCAAAGGGAGATACACTACCACTGGGCCAAAACCGTGATTGTGTATACATTAAAAATGGTTATAATTATAATTTAGTTAAACTTAAGTATAGTTTAAAAAAAAAGTGGTGTTAAAAGGGACACAGGGACACTGCAGTCAGCTAGGGAGAGGACCTCGCAGTCACTCTTTTTTTAAATACCAAACTACCCTACCATTAAGCAATTTTTAGTTGCTCCCATTATATTTTCAACCGGAGCTCATGTTCATATTTAATCTCTTAAATTTTATTATCTCCTAATGTTCGTGTGGAAGACGTATAGAATAGGGCAACTTGCAATGATTTTGACGCGATGATGTTAGCCATTGCGAAATGTTGTCCAGTATAGTTGTCCTTAAATAAGAGGTGAAATAAAAAATAAAATAAAAAACAGCTTAAATGGGATACAAATTCCGCTGTTCTTTCTCAGGCTCTTATCAAATAACCTACCCGTTATCCAAGGGAAGAGGGAGGCTTCACCGTAAACTGAAAGGGCTGGTCAGTACCTTGATCTTGTACCAAAGTATGGGACTATTCTGCTCATTTCCCATTCAGGTAATTTTCATCTTGAGCATGAATCTAGTATTGTCCGGTTGAAAATATAATGGGAGCAATTCAAAAATTGCTTAATGGTAGGGTAGTTTGGTATTTAAAAAAAGAGTGACTGCGAGGTCCTCTCCCTAGCTCACTGCAGTGTCCCTGTGTCCCTTTTAACACCACTTTTTTTTTAACTATACTTAAGTTTAACTAAATTATAATTATAACCATTTTTTATGTATACACAGTCACGGTTTTGGCCCAGTGGTAGTGCATCTCTCTTTGGAGAGTGGAGACTCGTGTTCGAATCTTTGGTGTGGCTGTTGACGCCCACCTTGAGTGCTAACCCTGCTGACCCCTAACCCACTGACATAGTTAGGTAAATGATTAGGACTACCAAAAAAAAAAAAAAAAAAACAGTAACAGTTTTGTACTATATGGAATGTCTTTACAAAACAGCTACTAAACTGCTCAATAATTATAAAACTGCCAACACAATTTTGTATTAAAAATTAGGACTTAAAAATTAGGACTTCTGGTAATCGCATTAATATAATCTCTACATCTGAGCTATTGTTCTAACCTCAAAGAAATCAGTTTAGCTGGCAACCACCTCATGGGGAAGATCCCTGTCGAGCTTGGCTATCTACCAAAGCTCACGCTTCTCAGCCTCTCCACCAACGATCTCACAGGAACCATCCCTCCTTTGGGGAATCTTTCATCTCTTCACGTACTTGGTCTATTGGATAACAGTTTGGTGGGAAGCATTCCAGACAGTTTCGGGCGCTTTACTAACTTGGAATTTCTGACCCTCGCTGCAAATCAATTGTCCGGTACCATCCCCAACTCTCTTTACAATCTGTCACTGATTTATTATTTTGTTGTGACGAGTAACCAACTTCATGGAAGCATACCACCTAACATTGGCCTCACTCTTCCTAAGCTCCAAACCCTTGCAGTATCAACTAACCAGTTTACTGGACCCATTCCAATTTCATTACCCAACGCTTCAGGACTTCAACTAATTGATTTCAGTGATAATCGTTTTAGTGGATCAGTGCCCATTAATTTGGGAAGCCTGAAAGATCTCAACTGGCTAAATTTGCAAACTAATCAGCTGGGCAGAACAGAAGGTGACGATTTGGGTTTCATTGATTCATTGATCAACTGCAGTAATCTGGAGGTATTAGTTTTAAGCAACAACCATCTCAGAGGCGTATTACCTTATTCCATAACCAATCTCTCAACACACCTCCACTGTTTATATATGGGAGTACACCAAATATCTGGAACTATTCCTATTGGAATTGAGATCTTGGCCAGCTTGTGGGGTTTGGGGATGGAGAATAACCTTTTCACAGGCACTATTCCCGTTAACCTCGGGAAGCTTCAAAAGTTGCAGGCGTTGGGTTTGTCCAATAACAAACTTACTGGACAGATACCATTCTCTCTAGGCAACATCACAGAACTAAGTGTACTCGATTTACAGGATAACAACCTAGAAGGAAGCATCCCTCCAAGTCTCGGAAACTTTCAAAGATTAATACGTTTTAACCTGTCACGAAACAAACTCAATGGTACAATACCCAGTCAAGTGATGGGACTCTCTTCCTTGTCAATAACACTCAACTTAGCTCAAAATTCTTTTACCGGATCCATACCATTGGAAGTGGGTAGCTTGATAAATCTTCAAGAATTAGATGTTTCTGAGAACAAACTGTCTGGTGAAATCCCAAGCACAATTGGAAATTGTTTGAGCTTGGGACGTCTTCGAATGGAAGGTAACCTCCTTCAAGGAACTATTCCTCCCTCTTTGAGTGTTTTAAGCGGTCTTGAAGACCTAGATCTTTCCCGCAACAACTTGTCTGGGGAGATTCCAGAGTACTTGGCTAAATTTCCTTTCCTTCAAAGTCTAAATTTGTCTTTCAATAATCTTGAGGGTGAAGTAGAAACAGAAGGGGCTTTCAAAAATGCAAGTGCAATTTCAGTTATCGGAAATAGCAACCTATGCGGTAGAATTCCAAAACTAGCATTGCCGGCATGCCCAACCCAAGCTTCTAAGGAACGGAAGCGGCCTCTATCTCATAAAGTAATGATTTTGGTAATTATTGTGCCTTCATGTTTTGTTTTACTGGTGTGCTTCTTTGTCACACTTTTCTGGATAAGAAAGTCAATGAAAGAGAAGAAACTTTCCTCTAAATCACCTCTAAAGGATCAATATCGAAAGGTTTCCTATGCAGAGCTACTTAAAGCAACAGATGGGTTCTTGCCAGCCAGTTTGATTCGTTCTGGAAGCTATGGTTCTGTGTATAAGGGAATTTTGCCACAAGATGAAACGAGTGTTGCAATAAAGGTACTCGACCTTCAACAAAGAGGAGCTTCCAAGAGTTTCACAACTGAATGCAGAGCTTTGAGAAACATCCGACATCGAAATCTCAACAAGATTTTAACTTCTTGCTCGAGTGTGGACTTCAAAGGAAACGATTTCAAAGCTCTAGTTTTTGAATTCCTGCCTAATGGGAGTCTAGAAGAATGGTTACATGCATGTGTAGATGTGCAGCATCAACCGAGGAATTTGAACCTTTTGCAAAGATTGAACATAGCCATTGATGTGGCTTCTGCTTTAGAATATCTCCATCACCACTGTGAACCACCCATAATTCATTGTGACATAAAGCCAAGCAACATTCTCCTCGACAGCGACATGAGCGCCCATGTTGGGGATTTTGGATTAGCAAGGCTCCTTGCCGAAACATCGATTAGTTCTTCCAATAGTCAAAGTAGCACTATTAGAGTAAAAGGAACAGTTGGTTATGTAGCTCCAGATAAGTATTTTATCTATCAAGTTTATATTTAGAGATTAACCATGAACATGAGCTCCAATTCAATAGATAACCGAAGCAACCCAAAATAAGCCTTTGGCATGGGTGTTTTAGGAATTACGAGGACAAAGGTTTAGTGATAGAAATACCCCTTATTTGTATTCTAAAATTTCCAAACTGCCACCTGTCAAAGGCTTTTTTTGATTGCTCTAATTATCCTGTTCATAGTTAATCTCTTATATTTATTGTTCCAAGCAACCATGATAAATCGTTCACTCACAAATTGCAATTGCAACTGGCCACAACCTGATATCGAGCCTCACCTCGTTACTAATTAAACTTGATAAATTAATTAGTGATACAACAAAATTGGAAAATATGTGAATTGTAGAGTATGGCATGGGAAGCAAGGTGACTTCATAGGGCGATGTATACAGCTATGGGATCTTGCTACTTGAGATGTTCACAGTAAGGAGACCGACCAATGACATGTTCAAGGACGGTTTGGGCCTTCATAACCTTGCTAAGACAGCTCTACCTAATCAAGTGATGGAAATCATTGATCCACATCTACTCCTAAAAGATACAGACATTGATGAAGATGAGATCTGCAGGAGCAGTGACAGAAGTGGAATGCAGGAGTGCTTGGTTTTAACATTCAAAATTGGAATTGCATGTTCCATGGAATCACCAAAAGATCGAATGATCATGGAAGATGTTGCCAATAAGATGCATATGATCAAAGATACATTTATGAGTGTTGGGGCCATGGAGGATCATGATCGTAGTCTACCATGGTCAGAAGTAGGTAAAAGTGTTCTTCCTATGGCTGTAAAGACATATTTGTGGGTTTGAAAATCTTGGTTGTGTGATACATGTGAGATTACTTGTTACTGATCTTTGATTTGAGTTCACATTTAAAACTTACTTGCATATAAGAAAATAAGAGACTAATGCTTACTCGCACATAATCAATAAGAAGCTAAAAAAAGCTCATCGATTTATTCAATGAAGTTTGCCACTGGATATGTATATTCATCCATTGACCTACATATTTTCACGATGATAATCAATAAAAAAAAAATTCCAACTTAATGAAATAACTAAGCTTCCGTTTGGTTAGCAAGAAAACACAAGGAAAGAGAAAAGGAATTAAAATAAGAAACATTAAAAAATAAATAAATAATTCCTACAGATAGCCTAATGGAATCAACACCGTCAAAAATAGAAGTAGTGGAAGGATACAGAAGTGCTTGGTTATGATAGTTAGAATCGAAGTTGTTTCATAGAAATGCCAATAGATTGGAAGGAAACTAGACATGTGTCGTCATGGAATTGTATTTGATCAGAGACGTGTGTCGTCATGGAATTGCATTTGATCAGAGACTTTTATCTTTGCGATAATTAAGATAAAGATGAAATATGTGGTAGCTCACCATCTGTCCAACAAATTGTCTTCTAGACTTCATATCTTTCCTCGTTGGTTACTTTGTTGTTGCCATGAAATTATGTGGATGAGATCTGAAAATTTTAAGTCAACAACATTGTAACCAAAGAGATGAAAGTTATGGAATCTTAGAGCCCCATATTCTATCCATGGAAACATGGGCCTTCAGAAGACGCTTAATGCTAGCAAAGGAAGTAGGAGTCCAATTTTGGGTTGCATGGGGGGGCTGCACATTAAGCATAATTTGGGATCCTAAGATCCATATTTTGGGTTACATGGGGACTACACGTTGAGCAGAATTCTGGGTTCCTAGGAACCAGATTTTGGGGTTTCATGGGGGCTGCACAAGAAGCAGAATGCTGGGTTCCTAAGACCTAGATTTCTGGGTTGCACTCTAGTGCATGCTGTGGTGGAATTAGCAAGTAGGTTTTAAACCCCAAGTAGTTGGGGAGGTGTCTTAGCTCTAAATTTGGGAAGAGATTGTAGGGCACATGAATGAGAATAGTTTCTATCTATAATGGTAAAGAGCAACATATTGGTACCATAACTTAAGATTAAGAAACAGCTTAACGAATTCGTACAATAACTGAAATTCAAAAACGAAACCCTAATTCATAAAAGAAATCAAAAACTTAGAAAGAAGCCTATTTGCCTTCGATTGCATTGCATTCAAATTACTACTTTATAAAGAATGAACACATTCGTACTTGATGAAGAGACGAGCGCGATCCCGTAGAGATGTGAGTTCCCTCCTTCGGTTGCAGTCGGTTTCCCACATGTTTAGGGCCAGTTTGGAGAGAAGAAGAAGAAATGAGGAGGAGGGGACTTACAGGCGTAAGCTAGGGTTTGTGGTTGCGGGGTGAATTTTAAGGAGTGTCAAAATGTGTAGATGAGAAAACGATAATTTCAAAGTTAAGTAAAACATTAAATCAAGTCAAGGTTTTGTCTTAAAAGATAGAGGTTTGAGAATTTATCAAAAATAGGTAACAGAGTGAAATGAGTAGTTTGGGAATTAAGTAAAACATGAAAGAAATGATTTGTAAGGTTTGTACATAAGGATAGCTTGAGAATTGGAAAAAAATCAGGTTACGGTTTTATTAATGGAGGGTAGTTTGGGAGGGGGCTTCTCTCATTATAGTTGAGAAGAAGATGAAGATCATTATATTAGAGACGAAGAACAAAGGGTAGAAATAAATTTGTGTAGGAGAGAGAAATGGATCACCCAAACAATAAAATAGGAATAGTCTTTCCATCCAATAGCCGCCCAACAAAGGAAAGAGTATCATCCGCAAATTCCTTTCCAATACCCTTGTATTAGTCTATTAGATCATCATCCACACTGCACTCATATTAAAAGGAAACAGTCCCATTGTATTGAGATATCAACCGATTGCAATTAAAATCAAGGGAGAATTGCATACGTAGCACATATGGATTGGATTACGGGTGGCACATGTGGATTGGATGAGGGGAAAAATAACGGAAAATTCAAATTTTGAATTTTTTCTTTTTGCAATCATGTGCCACGCATGCAATTGATTTCTCTTGAATTCAATTGTAATCGCTGTGATGCTAAAATCTTAGCCAAGTAACTAGATCTTTGTTTTATTTTTATTTAGATTTTTCAATTGTAAACATTAATTACGTGATAAAAGGATTGTTTTTATCAACCGGTTTTATTGATTATATTCGATTTCAATCGAGTTTTATCCTTATATTAGGTGTTATGAAATTAAAATTAAAATCACTTAGTGTTAATTTTCTATGATTGTTAATATGAGTTTTATGCGATTGTTTTAATTGTTCAAGGTGTTTCTCTTACCTATACACACACACTCACTTTAAAAAGACTTGACTAATGGAGAAGTTGTGAACCCTTATCACTCGTTGCGAAGTCTAAAAAATAAATAATAATAAAAATAACTTTTTCAAAAAATGAATTTTAATTTACATAATTTTTTTTTCTTTTCCTTTATTACATTTTCTTGCTAACCAAATGGGGAGATTATTTTGGGTGTACAATTTGGCACAGGGATCTTATAGGATCCGATGATAGATCACCATGTAATTGTGAATATATTTAGAAGCAGTGTACTAACCCTAAGCATCTCTACTCCCGGCCAAAAACATGTTAAAACGAGGATAGGTGTGTCGAGCTATCATTATGGGGGAATGCTAGTAGGCTTGTCAAAACAACCCGGGTCGAAGGGTACATGGCCCATCCAAATCCGCCCAAGCCCTGCCCTTGGGTTGGGCAGGGCCCAAAATCAGCTAGCTCTTCTTCTATAGGGTCAAGCATGGGCTCCCCCTTGTCTGTCCGGCCCTAGTGCCAATACACCAAAACAGTAATATATAAACTTTATTTTGTATGTAAATTAATGCATATAACCTTCATTAATGGATTTAATTTGGGGATAAATTCATAATTTCATACACCCTCTCTGTTTTTTACCCACTCAAACCCTAACCCTCCTCTCTCTCTCTTTCCTCAGTCGACAATTGGTCTCCTCCTACTCTCCTTCTCTCTTATTGTTAATGCTTTACTGATCTCTCGCTTAGTCACTGCTCTTATAGTGCTAGTGGTCTCTCTCATATCCTCACCCCTACAAATTTTTTGAAACCCTAATTCTGAAACCGTTGCCATTTTGATTCTAAAACCCTAAAAAAAAAGGAGGCTTTACAAGCCACAACGAGTCCCTTTTAACACCCACTAACATTGGTTAATATCCACTCATCCTAAGGTTCATGCATCTAACCTTGGATTTTAGAAAAAATATAAAAAATATTAATCTTAAGTTTATTTAAAGAGAGTCCACAAGCCGCCATGTGTTCCTTTTAACACCCACTAACTGTAGTTAAGATTCACTAGCCTTAGAGATATCCATCAAACCTTGATTTTTAGATTTAAAAAAAAAAAATTAATCTTAGGTCGATTAAGCTTAACCTATAGAGGTGTGCACTCTGTCCAATCCATTTAAAAGAAGTTATAAAGGTCATTTCATAAAAAATTATCATACGTTAACTTTTGGATTAAATGATAGATTTGCAAAAGTTTTAAAAGTCATGAGGACCCTACGAAATCACAAAACAAAAGAGGTATTTACAAGATAAAGCTTCTGTGACCCATAGGGCCGAGAGACCACTAAGATCATGCTCTATGAGCACTTGGATTTTAGGTGGGGCCTATCATGTGAAATGGACCCCACCTGAAATATCATGCTCTTAGAGCATGATCACCCTAATGGGTCTCATTAGCAAAGTCCTTTACAAATGGGTGAAGCAAAGTCCTTTACAAATGGGTGAAAAGATGGTTTTATTTATTTATTGTTAAATTAGAAAAAAAATTAAATTTAAACCCTCTACAGTCTACAGCGTACAGTCTACACTAACCGACTATCGGAGAAACTGGGAATGTTAGAGAGTGGAGACACAGAGCACGAGCGAGCGAATAGCGATGGAGAGCGTTTGGCGTGCTGCAACCGGTGCAAATCAAAAGGCCGACGACTACGTCGGTGTTGAGTTCTGGTCGAACCTCGACCGCATTGGGTGGCTCAAAAAAGAAGGTGAATATATATATATATCAAGACGTGGCGACGCCGGTGATTCGTTGTGAAGCAAGGCAAGCTCTTCTGGTTCAAGGACTCGTAAGTGACCCAAGCCTCTAAGCCCCGCGGCGTCATCACCGTCGGCACGTGCTTCACCCTCAAGAGGGCCCAACACTTTCTCAACAAACAGTTCGCCTTCGAACTTTCAACGAGCAGAGAGACCATGTTCTTCATCGCCGACGCCGATAAGGTAGGTCGATTATTCAGCATTCTCCATCTGTTACCGATTCCGAAGCCGTCGATTACGACAGCAAGCGTTGGAGAAAGATCGGATTCTTTAAACTAGGTGAGCTCGATTTCGTCTTTACGTAGCTCTGTTTATGAATTTTTTTATGTATATTATTTGTGATCGTTTTTTTTTTTTTGGTTTTATCTTTATCTGGTAATACAGATCTTCGATTTATAGAACTGTGTTTTTAGGGATCTTTTTGTTTTGCATTTGAGACGTTCTTTTTCAATTGTGATAGCCATATGTTTGAATTGATTTCTAGGGTTTTTTTTTTAATTTATATACTATGTTGATTTCTATGTAATCTCTATTATTGTCTCTTTACCAATTTCTTGGATTTTTCTTAATTTAAGGCATTTTAGTTTTGCTAATTTCAAGCTTCACCCTCGTGATTTTTTTAATTGCATCTGTGGATAGAAAGGTGCTTTGGTTTAATCTTACTACAGTGCACTTTAGAAGGTTTTATGCTGAGTTGAGATTTTCTGATTTGTAAACACGACTGTAAGTTTTATTGTTTAGTTGGAGCCATGGATGTCTACTTGTCTTTATTTTTCCGTTTTGTGCAGAAAATGCAAAATATGTACCTTAGATTGTTTATAAATTCTAGGGATTTGGTGGACTTGAATTTCCTGCAATCCTTTTTTATGAAGTATAATTTGGCTTATTGTGAATTTTCTGAAGCCTTTTTTTATGTCCCCTGTTGCTTTAAGTTATGCTGACATAGTGTAGTTTTAATCTTTTGCTAAAGTGTATCTTATTTTAATAACTAGTGAAAACCCCGTGCATGGCACGGCCACAAAAATTTAAAACAGATTTATTATGCTGTTTTATTTAAAAAAAATGTAGATCCATATTATTGTTTTATTTTCAAAAAAAATGAAATAAAAAATAAGGGCACACATTTGTTTAATATATTGCATGGACTCTTAAACAAGCAAGGAAAGCAAAATGAAAATTTGCAAAAAAAAATTATGTATTGTGTTTATTTCTAAAAAATGGTCAATAAAGCATAGTAAATTTCACATAAAACACATTATAAGTGTTCAGTAAAAAGTTTATAACAGATTCTAAGGTGCAGTTTAGTATAGTTGAATTAAATTTCTAACTTAATATTTTTTTTTTACAAAAAAATATTAAATTTATCTAATAAACAAATGTTTAGACAAAATTACAAGTTTAATAAGTGTAACAACCAACATTAGAAAACTAATAAAATTAGTTTACTATGTTAACTCTTTTTGCATCAATACGTAATCAAGAATGTTTATACTCAAACTAACAAAGTACTTTAGGAAAAAAAGGAAAACAAGAAAAAAATTAAATGAGATACCTTCTAGCTTATAGAGGAATTTTTTTTGTAAAACGATAGGGTAGTTATAAGGATGTACTATTTGGTTAATTGGAACATTATGTGCATTCCATTAGAGGTAGGGGCTCTAAATGTGTGTCCTTTAGTAGAATATAATAGAGCACTTTTAGGCAAATGGTTGTAGAGATTTGGTCAGGAGATGGAGAGTTTATGGAGAATAGAGATCTATCACAAGTATGACAAGTTATCATGTTGGAACCTTAATTAGTCCATGGACCTCACGGATGTGGTCTTTGGAAAGCCATTATGAAAGTTTGGCCGGTTAGGGAATGAGGTGAGATTTTGGTTGGACAGGTGGTGCGGTCAGTATGTGCCATGGAAATTAAAATCGCCAAAATAGATACGAAATGGATGATTCATTTAGGTTTTGGTAGCCCTCTAAATGATTTTTATACAAATACGAAACGGGCGATACATATTGTTTATTAATTATTTATATTTGTATTCAATGTGTAATTGTAATTGTGTTTACTACTTTAAGTCGCTTCCCATGATTTAATATTTGGTTCTTATAACTCATTTGATTTTTTTAAATTTAGGGTTTTTTCCCCACTTACACCAGGGTATAATAGGTGTCACAAACTAAACTCTATTCTCAAATCTTTACTTTTCTACACCCATTAATTTTTGGGTGGCAAAAATGCCTTTACCCCTGCCAAAAGAAACTTCCGGCCAACAAAAATCCAACATCCTTTATGACCTCTTTCTGTCCCTCACTCCCAATCTAACCATCTCACCGCCTCACTGCCAACAATCGGAACAATCTTCACAAACGAAGGTTTACAGCCTTGCACAAGGTGAGTAAATTTGTCCCAAATCTAATGGTAGAAATGAGTTTTGCATTTTTAGGGTAGATTTTTGCCTTTTCGGGAAGTTGATTTTAAGGGATGGTAATGTATGAGGTGATGAGACCTTCATGGGCTCTTCGATTTACTCTTAATTATGATTAGACAAGAAAGGAAAAAAGCCGTGAAGAACACTTACTCAAGTATGTGGAATTGATGGCAATGTCAATCGGGTCAAGGAATTACCAAATGTAGTTCGTAAAATATTATGAGCAACTAGGTGCCTAGGTGGCCTCATTGATGAGCTGGATGTGTTTTTGCTCAATCTTCTAGTTGTTGAAAAGTATGAGAACAAATACATTTTATGGTTTAAGAGAGGTTAATTATTAGGGGGAAAAATGAGGTCGTGGTCATTTCTGGAACCTTGATGGAGGACTGGTTCCACTGGCATTATATGTCTTCTTTCTTGCTTCTTCCCTGCCTCTCTCTCTCATTTTCAGTTTTGTTCCGATCACCAACCTGGTGATATATTCAGGTGAGAGTGAGGGAAAGAATTAGAACGAGGGGGCAGAGAACCCTAAATGTTCTTTCGAGAGGGGCAGGGGTACTTAAGTCGAGGAAAATATGTTAGGTGTAGAAAAGTAAAGTTTTGAAAATTGGGTGTGTATAGAGCCCCCCAATAAACCTTGGGTTTATTTAGTGAAAAAAAATCTAAAATTTAATTTGATTTTTGTAAAAAGAAAAAAATTGTATGTATCACCCGATACATATAGGTTTCGGTTGGGACTGATACATTCCTCGAAACTGTATTTTTAATCCTTGGTATGTTCTCAAGGAAGCTTTTAGCAACCTATGATCCTTATCACTTGACAAGAACGCCTTGGTGGAGTCCTGGTAAGAGAGGGTGTGCAATAACATAGTGTGGTGTTTGAGGTTTAGGCATAACTTCCATGATTTGGAACTCAATAGTGTGTTTAGTCTTCACTTAGCTTAAACTTATTCCCACTTATATAACTAACGTTAGGATTTGGACTGGTAATTACAAAGGTCAGTTTATAGTGAGATCCATTAACCAATCTATGAGGGTCAACCATGGTATGTCATTTCCTCATAAGTTTGTGTGGAATCCATTGAAATAAAAATCGTCGAAACCGATACGAAATGGGCGAATGGCAATACGTATAGGTTTTGGCGCCCTGTGCGGTATTTATAACTAATACAAAGTAGACGATACGTATCGTTCATTAGTTATTTATATCTTAACTAGCAAAGACCCCGTGCAATGCACGAGATAAAAGAGATTAACTATTTCATTGCAAAACAAATTTTTAAGTAACAGAAAAAAAAAAGTGTAGGAAAAAAATTGTCAGTCAAATACCTTAATTGAAAAAAAAAATATTAATGTAGTGGATTTATTGAAGAAATAAAACCACTACATGAATGAATTCATTTAGGTATATAGGAGTGTACAAAAAAGATGTTATTGAAATACCTTTCCAGTAAGTTACTTGGATATTGAAGCCACTGCATATCCAGTCGGTCAAATATTGAAGTTGCATGCAATAGCAACAAATATAGAATTGTTCATGACTAGAAAAAGGGTTTCAAAATTAACTAATGCGGTGATGTTTCATTAATAAACTGAAATTAAGCAAAATAGATGTGTTATTGAAAGTGGCAGTTGCTATTGGAGGTGGGAGACGTGTTGGTAAGATTTGCTTATATGGATAATGGGTTTGGGTCACTTATCCGGGTCCGTACACCTAAACAGCTCATTATCATCCCAAAATATGTTTACAGTCCTCTTTTGGAAAGGAGTTGTTTCATAACCCGTAATTGTCCCATTAGAATGCTCGGATTATCACCGGAAAATAGGGGAAAAAATCTTTTAAAGAATATTCAATCATGATCTTGCTATCTAATTCATAGAATACATATGATCCTGACGCTGAATTATATGTTGTACGTAGGGGTGGCAATTAGTCAGGTCGGGAGATCAACCTAGTTCTTGCACCTTTGACCCTGATCCTGCAGACCCAGGCTGACTCGGGTTGTAATAGATCAACTTGAAACTTGGAAAGAGATAGCACATAGTTAGGTTAGCTTTAAAAAAAGAAGGTTAATTAGCTTGAGCCCAGTTCGTATAGTATCACCCAGGTCGACCCAAACTCGACATGTAAGAATAAACGGGCACACTCACCAATCAAGGAAAAGTGGTAAGGAGAGAGGATGAGTACATTGAGTAGCAGTGCCTGCTCTTGCATTGTCGCACATACTCACTGGAGATTGTGTCATGTCACCAATAAATCGCACATACTCACTGGAGATTGTGTCATATCACCAATAAACCTGCATTCAGTCATCATGTTATCATGGACAGTAGAGAGATCGAATCAGAGCCAAATGCGATTTAACTCAGGGAGAGTTCAATTGCACCCAGTCGAATTGCTGAACCAAAAATAGAGGAAAGCGATATATATATATATATATATATATATATAGAGAGAGAGAGAGAGAGAGAGAGATGGAGTACTTGTTTTAGTCACCATAGAGATGGAATATCAACAGATCACGTCGAAGATTAGGAACAGAAATATGCCAGATGCCCTTTGTTTTTTTTTTGTTTGATTTCTTTGAAGAATATCGAAGAGGAGGTGGGTTTGAATAGTGGACTTCAGGAAGATGAATAGAGGAACTTTAGGAAGACAAAGGATTGTCTCGTCGGGAAAGTTAATGAAAGTTTTGAAAACCTTTAGGACTATCATAATTCATAAATAGCAAGTCTATGGTAGAACCCATACGGTTTCAATTGTTCTCTTTTTAAGAAACCATTTCAACTTCTCAAGGAGATTATGGTAATTAATTTGGTAGTGGGTCATTAATTCACCTTGATAGCAACGTAAGAGTTATTTTTTCAGCTCATTGTGGTGGGTCCCACACATGTGATGTCTTGGCAAAACTCAGGTCTGTCTTCCGTTGGATTTACCCTTGAGTTCAGTGGCTTCCTAGTCTCGGGTTCCCTTCTGCGTCATATAAAGCTCTGTGTCTTCCTCCTCTGTTCTTCTCCTAGTCTGTCATCTGCCTCAGATCTTTCTGATCTTCTTAGTTTGTATTTTGTCTTTTCAGTGGCTTCCTAGTCTGTTCTCTCTCCTAGTCTGTCATCGGCCTCCGATCTATTTGATCATCTTAGTCTGTCGTTTGGCTCGGTTCGTTCTGAGTTTCTGTGTCTGTTGTATATCTGTTGGGTTCTCACCATGGGTCTGCATCAAAAAAAGTTCGCCATCGAGTCTAAGCTATTCGATCTCCAGGAATCGGAACAAAAGGATGGAAAGTACCTCAAGATTATAGAACGGGGGTGGAAAGGTGGTGCTAACATCCTCTGGCTGCCGGCAGCGGCTATTGGGTGGCTCAAACAAACCTCTGAAGATTGCATTGTGGGCAAGCAGGGATATATGCTCCGAAAGTTCCGAGGTCTTGATGGTGTTATCATTGGGGAAAAGAAGATGAATTCCAGGGGTGAGTATCTAGCCCTTCTGTCCATCCCCAGGTCCGGCAAGGGTGGAAGAATTATAATTCCTAAAGGGCCCCGGGCTTCCGGGTGGAAATCAATTCAGAGATCCGCCAGCTTTTTTCTCCAGATTCCTCCATCAGACAAGAGGGGCATCTTCCAACCAGCTTCCCTGGAGAGGAAAAAGCTGTACTCAGGACCAAGAGGTGCATGGGCTAATGGCCCCCCTGCTTCTAGTCTCAGTCCTCAGAGGAGGGTCACTTTGGTGCCAGGAAATGCAGAATGCTGTTTTGAGACCAAACCTGGTATCCGGTGTCACGTAGCACATCAGGAAGGGAAGAAGAGCGTGATAGTGGATTATGATGCCGGCTCTTTCAACAGTTGGGCCGAGGCAGTGGTGTGCTCAATAAGAGGGAAGAGCATGCTGGACGACTGGGAAGAGGTATCCAGGGTAATAGGAAAGTTGCTCCCTGAAGAACAGAACATCACACTATTCCCCTTCGAAGCTCATCGCGCCATATTCCATACTACTAACCCTGCGCACCGGGTAGCTCTATGTAATAATGGGAAGCATTGGTTGAGTAAGGAAACTTTCGTAGGCTTTCACAGATGGTGGCCGGCGGCAAATGCCTTATCGTACACTAGTTTATCCAAACCTAGATGGATTGCTATAAAAGGCCTCCCATTCCATCTATGGTCTTCACCTGTGCTTGCAAGCATTGGCGAAGTTTGCGGTGGTCTGGAGGAGATCCACCCTTCGACAGTAGCCATGTCGGATCTCTCTTTCGCCAAACTGAAAGTGAAAGGAGGGTTGAAATCACTCCCTCGAGTTCTAGACTTAGAATTCCATTCGTCCTCATACCCAATAGAAATTTCGGACTGGGAGGGTGAACTGTGCGATAATTGTCGGAAATGGCCGAACTCCATGGAAGTGCGCTACTGCCGTAGCTGGACTGTGGTGGACGAGGTGCCGGAGGCGGCCGGCAATCCACGTGATGAGGAAGGTGTGGAAGACTAAGGCACCGAAGTCCTCTCGTGGTATGGTGGCCTCGCCTAAGCTATGCAGTGGTGAGGCCGTTGGGGAAGATCTGTCGAAGGGGGCCTCCGTTGATGAACATCAGGTGCCTGTCGAAATAGACAGAATCCCTAAAATTGTCATATTGCCTAGCGAAGTTGATCAGGAACCCTTGGATCATCCGGATCTAATGGCTGTACAGCTTGTACACTACAGTGTCTCAAATACTCTGGGCTCAGTCCCTCCAGCCCAACCAGCGGTCCAGTCATTATGTTTTGAGAAGGGCCTTTTAAATCAGGGCCCAAAACCCCTTTCGCTTAATAGTATCGGGCTGGAGATTCACTCAATGGATCCAGACCCTTAGATCCCCTTAGGGCTCAATAGTAGCTCTATCTCTGCAGCTAGCTTGCCGACCTCGTCCCCTCCAGCTGAGACCTCTGAAGTGGAATTGCTAGCAGGAGATGTTGTCGAGGTGGCGGGGATACCCAGCTCCCTGGTGGGAGAAATTCTTGGCAAGCCAACAGGAAGTATCGTAGGTCTGGAAGAAAGGGAAGATCGGGAGGAGCAGGTTGGGTGTTACGGAATTGAGCAAGAAGATGACAAGCAGGCTGAGGAAAGCATCATGTTGCCCACCACCTCGAAGCTCACTGAAATCCATAGTTGCGCATTAATGGCAGATCTCCAGGGAGATTATCAACGGTCTGATATCGATCGGTTTCAACAGGAAGAGGAAGATCAGACCTCAGATTCGGCTACATCCGGGCAAGAAGGGCCACCACCGTTCTTCAGCCAACTAGTCCAAGGAATATCTTTCGAAAATGGCACGCTATCCCCAATTCGGGGCAGGCTATGGGACGAGAAGAGTGAAGATCTGGAAGGTGATATCCTGGGCGGCAGACATGCGGCAGGGCAAGAGATGGAACCAGTAGGGGTTACGGGTGCGCCTTCTGTTCATCCAGTCTGTTCTGAGGAAGCAATGGCGGGATCCGGAGCTCAGACTGGGGGGTTTATAGGAGTACAAGGAAACCTGACTCAACCCTCCTCACCTTCAGCCTCGTGTGGGCAGGACATCGACAACTCGTTGATCCACTTTCCAGTGCAAGGTACATACCAACGCTCTCGCCCTACTACACGCACCATCCTAACCATTGGTGCGGATGGCACGGGTAGTAGGGGCTCTGAGGGTCGAACTCCAGATTTTATTCATTTACCACCAGTTACGGAATTGTTGATACCTCAGCCTGTTGAAGCCTCGGCCAGTATTGAGGTTATGGGTAACCCTGTCTCGAAAGAGGCTCCGTCAGAGAATAGGTTGTCCCCGAGGTCAGTGTCTAGGGACCAAATCACAGCACACCGGGTGGAAGTTGATAGGGCCATAGTGGGAAATATGGTTAGGAGGACTCATGGGAGTGAGTCTGTACCTAAATGGGTCCTAGACCACATTGCAGACTTTGGTAAATTCCTTGGATTGTCCTACGAGGGTCGGGACTCGGAGGTACTCGACCTATTTCGATCCTTGGAGCCGCAAGGGGGTTCTCCTCGGGGACACTCATCCCCAAGGAGTCAGGATGGGCAAAATAAGAGACTCACAAATGAACTCAGACGTCTCTCATCATCCATGAATTTTTCTACATCGATAGGGCAGGTGCGTGGCTCAGGTAAGAAAGGTAGGGGCCGGTTGTTTCCCAAATGATACACAACCGTTTCCTATCTTGGAACATCCGTGGCTTGGGCACGGTGAATAAGAGGCGGGTAGTAAAGGAATTGGTCCGATCCCATAAACCATCCATCCTATGCCTACAAGAAACCAAAATGTATTCATCTCACCCATAGTAGTCGAGGAGGTTTGGGGGGATGGGCCGTGCTATTGGAAGGACATTCCGGCCTATAGGGCGGCTGGCGGAATCCTAATGGTGTGGGATTCTGATGCCCTAGTCGTGCTTGAGTCTGAGGAAGGGGAATTCTCTCTCTCCATCTGTTGTAAATCCAAGTCTGATGGTTTCGAATGGTTGTTCTCTGGTATTTATGGGCCAGCAGTAAACTCGGATCTTCCAAGACTATGATTAGAACTTGACAACGTGGCGGCCCATTGGGATCTCCCATGGTGCTTAGGGGGGGATTTTAATTGTGTTCGATCACCCCAGGAAAGATCCAATGGGGGCACTTTCTCCAGACAGATGAGGGATTTTGAGTCCTTATCTCGGAATGTCATTCTTGAGTGTCCGTTGTTAGGAGCCTGGTTCACCTGGTCAAACTTCCAAGTCTATCCCATCTGCTCCAAGTTGGACAGATTCCTCTTCTGCACTCGGTGGGAAGAAAAGTTCCCGGATGCCCGATCCTTCCCCCTCCCCAGAGCCACTTCGGACCATGTCCCCATCATGCTTGATCCGTCAAAAATTCAAGGAGGGCTCCGCCCTTTCAAATTTGAATTAATGTGGTTGGACCACCCTGACTTTCTAAGTCTAGTGGAGGAATCCTGGTCGAGTAACTCATTTTGGGGCCCTGCTAGCACCAGAATCAGTCTGAAGTTGAAAGCCCTGAAGGTTCGACTTAAGGCCTGGAACAAAGAAATATTTGGTCTGATTCCGATTAAGAAAAAGAGGTTGTTAGACGAGATCATCCGCCTAGATTTGAGAGAAGAGGGAGCCCCTCTCTCAAATCAGGAGAGGTAGGCTAGGGACGCACTAAAAACCGAGTACCACCAGCTTCTCGCGTCTGAAGAAGTATTCTGGAAACAAAAAGCTAGAGTGCAATGGCTTAAGGAGGGGGATCGGAACACCCGCTTCTTTCACCGGGTGGCAAATTCAAGGAGAAAAGGAAATCTTATATCTTGCCTCCGCATAGGTGACTCCCTAGTCGTCTCAGAAAGAGAGATAGTCTCGGAAACTGTGAAATTCTTCGAGGACAGATTCACAAAATCCAGGAGTTTCAGACCAACACTAGATGGGTTGGAATTCTCATTGCTATCAGAGGCACAGAGGGACTTAATGGAGCGTCCTTTCTCTGAGGAGGAGATCTCCTCTGTGGTTCGAGGTATGGAGGGGGATAAAGCACCGGGCCCTGATGGGTTCTGCATAGAGTTCTACAAAAAATGTTGGCACATTGTTGGGCCGGATGTGTTAGAAGTGTTTCAGGAGGTGTATTCCTCGAGTTCGTTTGACCCAGTCTTAAATAACACATTTCTAGTCCTCATCCCTAAAGTGGCCTCATCCCTAAAGTGGCAGGGGCCCAACAACTGGAGGACTTCCGCCCAATCAGCCTGGTGGGCAGTTTGTATAAAATATTGGCTAAAGTCTTACAAGTCCGGCTGAAAGTGGTCATGCATTCGATCATATCGCAGTTCCAGTGTGCTTTCGTGGGGGGGAGACAAATTCTAGATGGCCCCCTGATAGCAAACGAATGCCTAGAGGATCGCATTCGTAAGAAAATCCCAGGAATTTTGTGTAAGATTGACATAGAAAAGGCATACGACCACCTCAATTGGGACTTCTTGGAATATATGCTAGGTCGGATGGGTTTTGGTCTCAAATGGCGGGCCTGGATGAGAGCATGTATAAGGTCTGTACGAACATCAGTGCTTATTAATGGATCTCCCCAGGGATTCTTCAGGAGCTCTCGTGGTATTAGGCAAGGAGACCCACTTTCGCCTCTTCTGTTTATCATCGCCTCAGAAGCATTGAGCAGAATGATACAAAAGGCCTCGCCCTCAGTGTGGGAAGGTTTTTCTATCAGGCACAGCGATCTCCATATATCCCATCTCCAGTTCGCAGATGATACCCTCATCTTCTGCGAACCGTCCTGTTCAAAATTGGCCCTCGTTCGTTGTCTATTTCGTTGCTTCGAAGCGGTGTCGGGATTACGTATAAACCTTGGGAAGAGTGTAATGTTTGGGGTGGGGAATGTGCCCAACCTAGAGGAGCTTGCTGATTGTCTCGGGTGTTGAAGAGGAACCCTCCCGACGACATATCTCGGACTACCTTTGGGCGCCACATTCAAAGCCAAGGCGGTTTGGGACCCGATTATAGAAAGATTTGCTAAACGTCTTCAAGGGTGGAAGGCTCATTTTCTATCCAAAGGGGGTAAGTTGACTTTATTAAAAAGCACATTGAGCAGCTTACTGACATATTTTCTATCCTTACTAGTCATCCCAGCCTCGATTGCCTCTACATTAGAAAGAATTAGGAGAGACTTTCTATGGAATGAAAAGATTGACACCCAGAAGTATCATTTGGTGGATTGGAAAACCATCTCCCTCCCTAAGAGTGGGGGCGACTTAAATATCCCTCCACTGATCCAGGTAAACAAGGCTTTGCTAGGGAAGTGGCTATGGCGTTTCGGGGAGGAGGATTGTTTGTGGAGGGAGGTGATCTTAGCTCGACATGGGATGGTCAATAGGTGGCACCCAGAGGCCGGACCAGGACCCCTGGGGGTCGGGGTTTGGAAGCCCATAATGCAAGGGTGGGAGGAGTTCTCCTCTCACACACACCTTATAGTGGGAGCTAGGGATCAGGTGAGTTTTTGGCATGATCGTTGGTGTGGAGCTTCATCGCTTAGGCAATCTTTCCCGAATTTGTTTCTCCTTGCGTCTAACAGAAAGGCCTCCGTAGCAGAATATTTAGATTGGCTTAGTGGGGCTCCGGTGTGGGTCCCCAAACTTAGGCGCAATCTCTTCGATTGGGAAATCCTGGATATCCTAGGTTTGTTAGCTCGGGTGTCGGAGGTCAACCCATCTTCCTCCACCAGGGATAGTTGTGTTTGGTCTTTAGACAACAAGGGGAGGTTCTCTGTGGGATCCTTTTTGCGAGTCATGCGTCCCAGACCTTTGCTACCGTTCCCTCATCAGGCTGTATGGTTCTCAAAAGTTCTGTCCAAGGTATCTTTTTTCTAATTGTCGGCAGTATTGGATAAAATTTTGACGATCGATCATCTCGAGCATAGAGGTTGACAGCTAGCAAACAGATGTTTTATGTGCCTACTTGCAGAGGAATCAGTGGACCACCTGTTGCTTCATTGTCCCGTGGCGAGAGAGGTTTGGTCATATTTCCTTATGCACCTAGGCATCCCTTGGATCTTTCCCTGCTGGCTCCTTTCGGAGCTTCTTATCTTGCTGGTTGTCAGGGGTGTTCCCGTCGCCAGCGGGGGATGTGTGGCCTCTCCTCCCTGGGGCAGTTGTTTGGTCCCTCTGGAAGGAGAGGAATAGGCGAGTATTTGAGGATTCCGCTGCGGCGACTTCAGGCATTCAGGTTAGGGTGCGCCATTTCGTCTCAGTCTGGGGTTCCGTTGGGGGGGACTCGGAGGATCCGTGGGGAAATACATTTTCACATTGATTGCCCGGAGCATATCTTATGTTGTGGTTTTAGCTAGTTTGTACGTTTTGTACTTTTTTCCTTCTTTTCCCTAGGTTCACTATTGGTGATCCTAGGGATGTAGCCCTCTTTTCTATATATATTATTACTTTACCAATCAAAAAAAAAAGGAAAATAAACACTAAAGAAGGATGCCACATAGGCATCCCCTATTGAGTCTCATTATGGTGGGTCATAGACTTTATTTAGGTACACTGATAAATGAAAATGAGGAAATAAAAGGATTTTAAATTGCTAGATGCAAAGTGTAACGATGGGTCTCGTTATGGTGGGTCCCATATACTTGTTTAGGTGAACGCATAAATGAAAATAGAGAGAATAAAAGAATTTTAAAATGCCAAACACAATCTGATAAATGAGTGGGATGACGTGGCAAAACTAAGAGAAAATAAAGACTAAAGAAGGGTGCCACCTAGGCATCCTATTTCTTTAGTATATAGTATAGATTTTGTGTAATTGTAATTGCATTTGCTACTTTGGGTTGCTTCTCATAACTTTATATTTGATAAATTTGGTTCCAATAACTCATTTGATTTTTTTAAATTTTTTTCATTTTAAAAAAGAAAAGAAAAAATCATATGTATCGTCCGAAACCGATACATATGAGTTTTAGTTGGGACTGACACATCCCCCAAAACCATATTTTTAAATCTTGGTGCAATCACAATGTTCCTTCCAAAGTTTCTCTTTTCTATGGATGAAAATGCTGGACAAGATCATCACTTGTGACTACCTAAAGAATAGAGTTTGGAGGATTGCCAATGATTGTTTTATGTTCTCCAAGAGGAGGAATCAGTCGATCACCTTCTTCCTTCTTCTGCACTACATATTAACCTTTGGTATCTTGATTTTCTATCCTGGATGCGTATTTGTTGGGCCTTTTTTCGTACCTTATGGGGTTTCTTATCCTGTTGTTCCTTGGTAAAAGTGGATGGTAGTTTAGGAGGCTCGATTGTTCCTTCTTGTATTTGTTGGGCCTTTTTTTCGTACCTTATCTGACGATTATAATTTCTTATAGAAGGCCACCGACACTGCCTCACTGTCTCACTGTCGATGTCTTCCTCATCAGTCAAGGTCTGATCACCCACCTTAATACTACTTATGTAGTTGTGCTTTCTCCTGGCACACGCATGAAAAAATATCAAATTCTTGTCACTTGTTTTTAGCCAATGAATCATGTACTTGTTTTTAGGTAATTTCCTTATTTAGGATGAGGGAGGACAACTACTTTTGAAGTTCTGATATTAAAGCTCTAGGTTGTAAATCCATTTTAATCATGGTCTTTTCCTTCCACAAAGAACATTGTGGAAAACTTGGTCTTTTATTTCCTATTATGTTGCAAAAAAAGAGGTTCTTGATAATATGAATCGTAGAATCCAAATTACCCTTTTGAGTCCCTTCCACAACTCATATCTTGTGATGACAATCTGGTATAAACAAATAGCTGGAGTTTAGTAGTTAAGAGGTGTATACATTCATCAGGGGTGGAAAAAGGTCTTTGAGATTTTGCCTTCTCAACATGGCCCAGAAAAATGTTATAATCATATCCAATTCAGGCATTATATTGCTTATTTGTTGGTGATGAATCATAATGCTTATTTGTTGGTGATGAAATGAGTTAGATGCACTGCGGTTTACTTAAGGTACTTTTTAATCATTTCGAAGCCCCGGTAATTTTACAATAATCAATAGATATTACCTATTGGGATCTTATGCAAAAACCAGGGGGATATTTTTGCTTCGTGTTTCAAAACGCCCGACTACCCTTTTTGGTGATTGGCTCTAGCATATTTCATCGAGCAGTGTTTACTAGTCCAACCTCAATGAATTTCATTTTTCCTCACAAGAAACAACTTAATGCTAAGAGAAAATACAAGTTTGGGGAATAGTGAAGTATAGCTGCATTACTCGTCATAGATTTCCCAAACGCTAATAGTTTCTCTTCAAAACATATTATCTGCTAAGATGTCATGTTACTTGTTATCCTCATTAAGAGCAACACAAAATTTAACACTACATAAGAGGAATGCTTTAGATTAAAGATGATCTATTTGTTAGGGCTTATGCCTTAACGCGAGGCTGAAGGAAAACGTTTTGAGGCTCAATCTTGAGGCTTAAATTTCATGAGTCTAACACCTCAAACTTTGAGACTCGCATGAGGCACATGCCTCATGCCTTGAGGGCTTGAGACTCGCTTTACATCTGAGGTGTGTACCTCATATATTAATCAAAAGTAGGGTTCTAGGCATATAACTGAGACTTCAACATTAATCTTTTAAGCTTGTGCCTCATCTATTAATTGAAATATGGTTCTAGCCACATAACCGAGACTTCAACATTTTCAAGGTTTGTGCTTTGTAAATTAATAAAAAAATAGGGGTATAGTCACATAACTAAGACCTAAACATTAAATTATAAGATGTGTGCTTCATAATTTTTTTTTCGATAAAAAAGTTTAATTTTTTATTTTTGTATTTTCATATTAGATTACATTAACGCTTAATTTATTATGTCTAACGTATTTAGGCTTTTTAAAAACTTGTTGAGTATAGTTTACTCTAATTTTATAGTAGGCTTTGCAATGATTTGAAGTCATTGCCTAATATATATAGTTGGTGACTACTTTGCAATTGTTTGTTAGAATCTAAAATCTCCCAAATGATGAATTAATAGAAATTGTTTATCAATATGCTTAGTTGGTGACTACTTTGCAATTGTTTGTTAGAATCTAAAATCTCCCAAATGATGAATTAATAGAAATTGTTTATCAATATGCTTATGAATTAAAAAATAAATCTAAATTTTAACTTTTCTTGCCTCTTAAATTTATTATTTTTATGGGTGAATAATCTATAAAATATTACATATATGTGTATGAATTATAACCTTTAATTATATTTTTGAATATTTTTGCAATATTCTTATTTATTGTTTATTTATTTGTTAAAATGAGAATGCGTGAGGCTTTCTTGTTAGGCTTAAGCCTCATGCATCGAGGCTTACGCCTCACGCATCTTAAGGTCCTAAAGCTATGCCTCACGCCCTTGCATTTTAAAACATTGGTATACAGTATACCTAGCTGTGACAACCAAAGACTGCTTTGGATCCTCCCATCCTTTGGTTGCAAGTAATCCCTTACTCTTCGAGACACATCTTGGCATGCATTAGCTACATGTTATTCTTCTTTATCTTTTCTTATAGTTTGACGGATTTCCAAAAACAAGTGTCTCAAAATTCAAGCAGGCATATAGATGCAGTTACCTTCTTTTGGAGATTTGTTTATGAATTTTGGCCTCCTTTTTGATGTTGTATGCTTTCTTAGGTCCTTCAAATAAATCAAGCCTATTAATGGCTAACTAACTACCATCGTCAACCTCTTTAAGTACTCCATTCTTTCCCAATGATGGTTAATTCTTGTGCACATGATAGATTTTTCATATATCAATTGCAAATTGAAGAAGGATAATGTTCAATAATGCGATGATTCTGGTTGACTAGAACTTGTTACATGGAAAATTGGTTTAGGCAAACCAAAACCTGTTACACTGAAAGCACTTACCACTCACTGTAGTACTGATATCCAGCATATCCCTTCTAAAGACCAACATCTCTAAGCCCCACTATGTCTCTCATCATGTATTGGAATCCCAGTGTAGAAGTCCTTGATCCAGTGCATTCTCATGGTAACATCCCTCATGTCCATTCGCTCTCTTGGAGACTCCATAGAACACGATACACCAACACCAATGATAAAAACTAAGCACTCATGCATTCTACTTTCTGTGTTGTCATGGCTTCTGTTGCTGTCTATAGTAGCTCCTTCTTCCTCTTTGATTTCTTCTTCTAAGAAAAGTCGTGGATCCGCTATCTCCATCACCTGATCAGGCAGAGCCATCTTGGCAAATTTATGAAGGGTTAGGCCTTCTTTAAACATGTCTTCCGTGGATTTCTTCCCAGTAAACATCTCCAACAATAGGATCCCATAGCTGTACACGTCTCCCTGCGTGGAAACCTTGCTACCCATTCCATACTCTGCAAGTAATATGCCCCTTGTTCTCAATATGATAAGAATAGTTAAATAGTAGGCTGTCATATTGGCACTAAGAAAATGGATTTAAGAATGAGAAAATATTATAGCTTGTAAAAGGATTTTATTTTACTTATTATAAGTACAACTGTTTGACTAGTTTCGTAGCATTTTGAGTTATTAGCAGTTTCACAAAATAAACATTTAGAAAAGATATAATGGAGGAAATAACGAGGTTTGCTGATTTTGGCCATTATGGACGTTACAACCAAAATCATAATGCACACACACCATTCTGTAGATAAGAATTATAAAAAAAGAAATGTAAAAATTGTGGGATTATGTTCACATTTGATAAACAAACAAAATCATGGACATTAATAACACATAATGAGTGGAATCTGGAAATGCATAACCAAGCCATCATATATAAACTTGAAATCCATGATCTATGTTCAAAATTGCCTGGCAAACTACAACCTAACATGGAAAAACTGGCCTAGAACTGCCTGACGAGCAACCAACCCAACATAGCGAATGACGCTATCAGAGCTTTAGTTGCTTTTGCTAAGCTGAGCTAGAATGGAGAGGTTTACAAACAAAGACCTTGAGCTTACGGAAAGAAAAAAATAGATGGTCTTTCAAAACTCATAAACTGATTTTTACCAAAAGAGGTTGGATATTTGAGTTGTTGATTCATGTGTAGAGCTAATTTTTTACAAAAAAAAAAGGACGGAACTGTCATATTTAGCTTAGAGGGGGAATTTCAAAAGAAGTGAATTTGAATGGGTCTTATAAAACTCGTAGTATATAATATGCCTTACGTAACGTAATGTAGATCATAGGTTCAGGTATTACCAAAATCTTTACATTACGACAAAAAAGTAACGGATTCAGTGAGATTTATTACGAAGGAAAACTAACAAATTCTTACCTGGAGCGACATATCCAACAGATCCTTTTATCCCAACTGAGCTGATTTGATTTTGAGAGGATTGATTGGCACTATTTGAAAGCAATTTTGATAACCCGAAATCACAAACATGAGCAGTCTTCTCATTGTCAAGAAGAATGTTGCTAGGCTTTAAATCGCAATGAACTACTGTATTTTCACATTGGTGATGAAGATATTCTAGCGCAGAACCCACATCGACAGCCACATTTAGTCTCTGGACAAAGCTTAAATTCTTCACCTCATTCGGCTCACTTACCCTTGGATGCAACCACTCCTCTAGGCTCCCATTAGGCATGAATTCAAAAACTAGTGCTTTGAAATCATTGCCTTTAAAATCCAAACTTGAACACGAAGTCAAGATCTTGACTAGATTTCGATGTCGAATGTTTCTCAATACTTTGCATTCATCCATGAAACTCATGGAAGCTCCTTCGTATTCAAGGTTGAGCACCTTCACAGCAACAACTGTTCCATCACAATCTAGAATTCCTTTATAAACGGAACCATAGCTTCCCGCACCTATCAAATTGTCTGAAGAAAACCCCTCCGTTGCTTTAAAGAGCTCTCCATAAGAAACCTTCAAATGTGGATCGTCCATGTTAGGTATTGAAGATGGTTTCTTTGTTGATTTTTTCTTCCAATACAGAGTAGCAAGGACACCCAATAATAAGATTAAACACAGAATCACACCAGCCACTGGAATTGTTATTCGTAGAAGAAGAAAATTTTCATGTTTCTTAGGGGATAGGACAGGGCATGGTGGTAACTCCAGCTCTTTGATTCCCCCACAGAGCTTACTGTTTCCAAAGACTGATATATCACTTACATTTCCAAAGACACCATTTGTGGGTACTTCACCATCAAGATCATTGAAAGACAAATTAAGATTTTGTAAAAAAGGAAACATCTCAAGGTAATTTGGAATTTTTCCGGACAGGTTATTACTTGAAAAATCTAAGCCTTGAATACCTCTTAGGTTACTCAAAGATGGGGGAATAGTTCCATTGAAAAGGTTTTCCTCCAAGTGTAGGTATACCAAGCTCAGGCAATTGCCAAGCATTTGAGGAATTTCTCCTGACAATTTGTTCTTAGAGATGTCCAGTTTCCCTAAACTGTTCAAGTTACCCACTTCTAATGGAAGGGGGCCAGTCAAAGAATTTTGAGATAAGTTGAGGGAAATTGATAGGGAGGATAGGCTAATCACTGGTTTGGGTATGTTACCACTGAGGTTGTTTCGAGAAAGGTCTAATACTTGCAGATAATGACAGTTTGCAAGACTTGGAGGGATACTTCCTTCCAGGTGATTTCCATTTAAACGAAGTATGTTCAATGGAGTGATGTTCCCAATAGATGAAGGGATTTCCCCTGATAATGTGTTTCTCCCTAAAGTCAACACCTGCAGTTTCTGAAGCTTCCCAATAGAGATAGGAATAGTACCTGTGATAAAATTCCCCTCCATACCCAAGACGGTTAAGTTGACATAATTCTCAATACCTGTAGGAATGCCTTCATAGATCCGATTTCCTCCCATTGATAGCATTTTTAGTTGGGTTGAGAGATTGGCTATGGAGTTGGGTAGCACTCCTGCAAAACGATTTCCTTCTAGGGCCAAATTTTCTAACCCACTACAGTTTGTTAAAGAAGTAAGGAAACCGAGGTCATTGTCTTTGCCCAATCCGAGTAGATTGAAACCCACATTTAATTTACGGAGACCCCTCAGGCTTCCCAAATTCATAGGCAGCAACCCTGTAAAATCATTATTAGTGAAGAAAAGTTCCGAAAGTCCTGAGGCATTAGGTAACGAAATTGGAATTGATCCTGTAAATTGGTTTGTTCCCAGGTAAAGCATTTGAAGATTTGGAAGAGTGAGGCCTATATCAGGTGGAATGCTTCCCTCTAAGTAATTAGTAGACACTGAGAACATATAAATAGAGGAGAGGTTGTAAAGTGAGGGAGGAATCTCACCAGACAGTTTGTTTTGGGAAATTTGAAGAAATTTTAAGCTCGCAATCCTGCCGAGATCATCCGGAATACTTCCCATAAGACTGTTTCTTGCTAGAGAAAGATAGGTGAGGGACGAAAGGTTCCCAAGCGAAGGTGGGATGCTTCCTGTAAGATTGTTAACAGCAAGGCGCAGTATAAGAAGCTTTGATAATGAGCTGAGCTCTACAGGGATTTTTCCTGCCAGGTCATTTTCATTCAAGTCAATGACTTCGAGGTTCAAACAGTGGGTCAGATTGGATGGAATTTCACCTCTGAAATGATTTGTTGTAAGATTGAGATGTTTTAGCCGGGACAAACGGCCAAGTTCTGCGGGAATGTCACCATGAAAGCTATTGTTTCGAAGGTTGATTCCCTTAAGGAGGGTGAGGTTTCCTATAAAGGGAGATAGAGAACCCACCAGGCTTTGGCTCTCTAGGTTCAGGACCACGACTCTTTGACGTTGAGGATTGCATGTTATGCCTTGCCAGTCGCAGAAATGAAGAGAGCTGTTCCACATGTTCAGTGGTCCGAGTGGATCCCCAGTTAACTCACTCTTGAAGGCAAGTAAAGCAATTTGATCTGTCTCGTTTCTGAATGTGGTGGCTGACATTAGCTCCTTGCATGAGAGGAGGTTGGCGAGAAGAGAAAATGACCAAAATAACCTTGCATTCGTGCGTAGAAGCTCCATTAATTGGATTGGCTTGAAAGATTGTCGCTAGCTATAACCTATTTATAGCGAGAGCGATGTCACTATCTTCTAAATTGACAATGATATCCTAACTAATTGTAGCATTTTTTTATTATATGTCTCTTCATATTTCTACATTTCCGTCTAATTATATATATTAAATTTGATTAATTAGAAAATAGCAATGGGCAAAGAAAGTCTACATTTAAAGCTTTGACCACATTTTATATTGATGTGATTTCCTCAACACTTTGATCGGATTGATTAATTTATTAGGTTTGACCAATTCGTTCTCTTTCCTAATTACGAAAATCTCCTGAAGTTGTTAATCTGTGTTTAAATATTAGTATCCCTGACCAAACATAAAAATAAAACGAGGATGACTGAATAGTGACGTACAGTCTTGAATCCTCTTCCGTACGTGTAGCACACACCCAAATGGGTTGGGACCACCATTCCATGGAGACTGAGGAGATCTCATGGTCCAAAATTCACCGTAATCAGACGTTCTTAACCCGGTGACGAATCAACTGGTTAAGAACGTCTGAGTTGATTATTACGTATATATAATTGTTAGTCGACTCTTTTCTCTGGTAAGATATTGTGGGGGGTATCCTTCCAAAAAAAAAAAAAAAAAAGATATTGTGGGGTAGGTGGGGTTTCTAGCACTTATAGAACTTCTATCAGTTTATTGGGAGTTTATTCTTGTGCCAAACAAAACCGAATCACGTCTACCATCCCAACTAGAGGGGGCAGGTGTAGCGAGGTTGATTTCATATATTCCTATAGAGGAAATAATTTTATACCCTTAATTTATCGAGCAACAATCGTTGAGGATTTCCGAATTCTAGCTATCCTTCTATCCAGTTGTCCTCATAAAATTGTTAACCCTATGTTTGGTTGTCAAGAAAATAAGTGAAAAGAGAGAAAAAATAAAATTGAACAAAATACAAATAAAAATGAGAATTGTATTAAAATTTTCTTATCAAAATATGAAAGAACTTAATTAGAATTTTAAATTCTAGTAATTCTGATCTTTTCAAAATACTTCAAACATTCAAGTAAAGAAGTTACAATTGGTCAAATGAGATGACCAAGTCACTAGTCAAAAAGTCATTACTTATTAAGTAAGATATTTATAAAAATCGAAAATTGAGCAAGGATAAATAATTTTTTCCATGTTATCACCTATTTTCTCGGCAACCAGACATACCGAGGGAAAGCTCCATATGTTTCAAAAAAAGCTAGAAAGTATTAAGTAGATTATTGCAAAGGACAAAGGTGGATTAATGAAACTATAAGATGCTGTAAGTTAATTTTTTTTTTTTTTTTGGATGGTTAATTTTATTTATTTGTGTTGTAATTACTTCTTTTTTTAATGTTAAGGGAAAACTTCCTAGAGGGGAAACCGAAAATCAGGCACAATCTGGAACTGGCTAACTCCTTTGCCGGCGGGTGGCGTCACTTGCCGCCTGGCGGACCAAAAACTTTTTTTTCCTAGTTTATAAATTAAATTTTATTCTCTTACTACATCTTCGATCTCCTTGCATCAAGTTCTTCACTTTGGCACAAGTCTCCAAAGTCCACAAATCCAAATCCAAAGAATACCACTCAAAGGACAGTTGGCTCGTACTCAACGGCAAGATACTCCTGGTGCAATCCTTGAAAGGGACTACTAGAAGCCACATGAGTTCAAATACTTGGACTTTTATGATGCGGACATGGGTAGATATGATTAAGCATACATCATCAATATGGAAATGGAGTTGCATGTGGTGTTTGGTTGCATATTTCAAGCTATGGTACAAAAATTTAAGGGGATGTATCCGTGTTTGGTACTATTGGTTTAAAAAAAAAATTAAGTTGCTTAGTCAACTCATTAGGTCCATTAAGGCCCCTTTTTAAGCCTAATTTCAGGCTCAAGCCCATTAAAGGCACATTTTTCTAGCCCATAGAGGCTCATCTTCTTTGATCCATGTAGAGATCAACTTATCAAGCCCAAGAGGCTCGTATCTTTGGCCCATGAGGCCCATTTCAAGTCTTTTTAAAGACTGATTTTCTTGGCCCATAAGCCCATTTTCAGGCCCGTATGAGGCCCCTTCTTCACGACATGGCAACAAATCCAGGGTACTCAAATGTGGACGGATCATAGCACGTAATTTAAATCAACAAACATCATGGCATGGCATATAGATCAACCAAGCACACAATGAAGATCCAATGGTTTCAAGTGGAAATCAAGATCCAATGGCGCCACTACCATAGACAAACGTGTGGAGATTTTTCAATCCCCATATGTTTGAGAGAGAATATTAGAGAATATAGAAGAGTATTGTAATAAGGTGAATGAGATGCAATACATCATCAAGTGTAGATCATCACAATATTAGATTAGCATCAATCAATGGTAGATTAAATTTGATTAGGTATGATTAGATTAGGTTGATTTACTTTCCATAAAAGTTCATCTTGTTAAATCTATATAAAAGTGGATCGTCCATGTTAGGTATATAAAAGTCCATAAAAGTTCATCTTGTTAAATCTATATAAAAGTTCATCACAATATTAGATTAGCATCAATCAGTGAATTTCTGTGCTCACAAGCTCTCCATATGAAACCTTTAAATGTGGATCGTCCATGTTAGGTATTGAAGATGGTTTCTTTGTTGATTTTTTCTTCCATTACATAGTAGCAAGGACACCCAATAATAAGATTAAACACAGAATCACACTAGCCACTGGAATTGTTACTCGTAGAAGAAAATTTTCATGTTTCTTAGGGGATAGGACAGGGCATGGTGGTAACTCCAGCTCTGTGATTCCCCCAGAGCTTACTATTTCCAAAGACTGATATAGCTCTTACATTCCCAAAGACACCATTTTTGGGTACTTCACCATCAAGATCATTGAAAAACAAATTAAGATTTTGTAAAAAAGGAAACATCTCAAGGTAATTTGGAATTTCTCCGGACAAGTTATTACTTGAAAAATCTAAGCCTTGAATACCTCTTAGGTTACCCAAAGATGGGGGAATAGTTCCGTTGAAAAGGTTTTCCTCCAAGTGTAGGTATACCAAGCTCAGGAAATTGCCAAGCGTTTGAGGAATTTCTCCTGACAATTTGTTCTTGGAGACGTCCAGTTTCCCTAGACTGTTGCAAGTTACCCACTTCTAATGGAAGGGGGGCAGTCAAAGAATTTAGAGACAAGTTGAGGGAAATTGATAGGGAGGATAGGCTAATCACTGGTTTGGGTATGTTACCACTGAGGTTGTTTCGAGAAAGGTCTAATACTTGCAGATAACGACA
This sequence comes from Tetracentron sinense, assembly GCA_015143295.1. NCBI lineage: Eukaryota > Viridiplantae > Streptophyta > Magnoliopsida > Trochodendrales > Trochodendraceae > Tetracentron > Tetracentron sinense. Next base: position 4,126,855 of record CM026557.1, on the reverse strand, counting down.
GTTTGAAAGACTTGAGGGGATGCTTCCTTCCAGGTAATTTCAATTTAAACGAAGTATGTTCAATGGAGTGATGTTCCCAATAGATGAAGGGATTTTTCCTGATAATGTGTTTCTCCCTAAAGTCAACACCTGCAGTTTCTGAAGCTTCCCAATAGAGATAGGAATGGTACCTGTCATAAAATTCCCCTCCATACCCAAGACAGTTAAGTCGACATAATTCTCAATACCTGTAGGAATGCCTCCATAGATCCGATTTCGTCCCATTGATAGCATTTTTAGTTGTGTTGAGAGATTGGCTATGGAGTTGGGTAGCACTCCTGCAAAACGATTTCCTTCGAGAGCCAAATTTTCTAACCCACTACAGTTTGTTAAAGAAGTGAGGAAACCGAGGTCATTGTCTTTGCTCAATCCGAGTAGATTGAAACCAACATTTAATTTACGGAGACCCCTCAGGCTTCCGAAATTCATAGGCAACAACCCTGTAAAAACATTATTAGTGAAGAAAAGCTACGAAAGTACCGAGGCATTAGGTAACGAAATTGGATTTGACCTTGTAAATTGGTTTCTTCCCGGGTAAAGCATTTGGAGATTTGGAAGAGTGAGGCCTATATCAGGTGGAATGCTTCCCTCTAAGTAATTAGTAGACACTGAGAATAATAATTAATATTTTAAAAAAAAACCAAGGATGGGTGAGTGAACCCTAGGGGTGGGTGAACCTTACCCATGGTTAAGGGGTGTCAAAGGAGACTCGTGGCAACCT